>OX596285.1:17274954-17982454 GCA_951394225.1 Harpalus rufipes
TTAAATGATTGTTGCAGTTTTTTAAAATTTATCTTGCAATTCAATTTGAATAAAAACTTTTTTTGGCCAGATAGAAAAAAAATGTTTCAGACAAATATTGTAGTAGAAAGTTTATGGATTTTAAAAATGTTTTATTTTCGAAAATCGATGGGGTGGTTTTCATAATATCTTGTTTTGAAATTTTTGATTAGTCGCCATTTTGTTATTTGAGGTCGTAGGTTCGAATCCGGGTCAGGTCGAATTTTTCTCGACTGATCTTGATCGGTATCTACTCCCGTTACCTTTCCAAGTTGGGATACAATTAACTTGGCAATCACTAAGCTATCTAGCACCGGCTGATGGTTGTAACATGGGTTTGCTCGGGTGGGCAACACACATGACATCTACGTAAGAAACTTCGTGGCAATTGTAAAAATTAAATTAAAATAGATGTTGTGTGTGAGACCATTCTAGGAATATAACCTGTAAGGGTTGAAAATCCCGAAACAATATAATAATAAAAAAAAAAATTGTTATTTGATGAAATAGAAAATAATTGTAAATACAAGTGTTTTAGAGAACCGAAAGCAAATGCTGATAGTTTTTGTATTTCTTAAATATTCCTTAAAATAAGGGAGTTACGACGATTTTTCGAAAAACAAGAGAACGCCAATAACTATGAACTGGAGCTCCAAATCAAAAATTTGATCTAATTTAATGAGTTCTATCTACCATTTTCGTGTGTAATGAATTAACACCCTGTATACAACTACCGTTTCTAGATATTGGTTTTATATCATTTCTGATTAAATTAATTATTTTTCTGGCAGTCACTTTCGAAAATCTGTATATTTTCATACTACATTCATTTTTACTTCTTTTTAAATAACTTTTAATTATCACGACAGTCTTCTGATTGACAGGTAATAGTACTTAAAATTGTCTTTTGTTTCTACTAATTATAACTATTAAATTTCTCTTTTATTAAGTTATACTTGTACTAATTTTACTTTATGAGCGCAAATAATTTAATAGTGAGTAGTTGCAATCATTAGTAATACTACTAATATTTAGTAAAAGTTTATAAGCTAGGCTCAATATTTTTTATATACTCGTACAGTGTGTGCAGTGCCGGATTACCCAATAGGCAGAGTAGGCAATTGCCTATGGGCCCCGCGCCTTTTAGGGGCCCCGCGAGAATTGAATAAAATAATGTTATAATTGAATAAAATAATTTTATTCATATTATAATATGTATAAACTTATAGAAACGATGTGCCCACTACTTAGTTCAGATTCCATAGAGTGCGCGCCCAAGAAACCCTGCTATCTAATTTACACATTTGCTATTACGAAAAATATGTACGAGTACATATATCTCTATTAGTCACCCTATTGCTATAGGAGCGCATGCAGGAATAATTTGGCTACTATCACTAACAGGGTAGACCGGTATTTCAAAAACAAAACTTCATGTTGCATTTACTGTGAATACAATTATTTTTGTGGCATTAAATGGGTTTTTAGAAAAAAAAATGTAAATCGCTAAATATTAACCACAGAGAAATCTGTATAAAATAAAAATTGCTTTGTATTCCGAATAGTTATATTTAGGGCCAGGGCCAACTAGTGCGGGTTGTGCACCGCAAAAATGCGTCTCGTCAAGGGAGTTTCAGATCGCCACAATAATTAATATTACCTTTTTTACTTCCTTGTACGTAAGTAAAGGAAGTATTGTAATCGCGAATAATTACGGTTTTCAGATTTCAGCGGAAATATCCATTTTGGTCATCCCTGAATCCATTTTGACTAATTTCGTCGTGACGTCTGTACGTACGTACGTACGTATCTCGTATAACTCAAAAACGGTAAGCCGTAGAAAGTTGAAATTTTGTATTTAGGACTCCTATAACATCTAGTTGTGCACCTCCCTTTCTGGTTATTACACAATTTCCAGAAGTGGCACTTTACATGAAGCCTATAATAGATTTTAATGAATAACTGTTTTAAAATATAATCCAAAACTTTTCAAATTTGGTATACAAGACTTTTAAGTCAATCGAAATAACATAATAGGTTTTGGTTAAAATAGGCTAACCGGAAGTGGTACATTACTTGAAGTTGTTAACAGTTTTTCTTGAATAAAATGATTTTATTTTGATTTTAGAAATAAATGCTTCAAATAAAAGTTTTAGAGAATTAATTTCTGCGTCTAGCACATCAAGTATTATTAAATTAGCCCATTGCATAAGCGAGATATGTAAATTTAAAAATTATATATTTTTTGTTTTTGTAATAAAGCATGCTATGGATTAGGACAAAAACATAAAAAAAATGTTCATGTCAAATTACGTTAAATACGTGCAATTTTATAATTCGTACAATAACAAATATTATATTTTTATTATGAAATTAGTCATATTCATTGTTGTAATCAAATATTTCTTTGTTGTAATCGAAACTCTCTTTAAAAAGAACCGGGTTAGATTATGGTCACTATTTATCTTACTGTTTTGAAGTTAAAATTAATATTTTGTAATTTATTTATTAAAAAAATATGTATAGTTTAATAATCGTACAAGGAAGTCATGTGGTGTCCACATCAAATTTTTTTATTAAAGTTTAGAAACAAATATGTAAATTTTTAATAGCAAACAAAGGAATCCTTAATTATACAGAAGAAATTTTGATTACAACAAAGAAATGCTTATTTATAATAATGGAAACAAGATTACAATAAGAAAAAATGTTAATCAGTATTACAGGACCCAATTCTTACAACTCGATGGGACAAAATAAATTGTTAGCGCAATCTATATTTTACATTGAAAGTGATTTAGTACAATAATTTGTTATTATCATTATTATTATTATTTCGTGTAATAAAATTGATTTATTAAAAAAAAATTATCAAAGATTGAGAAAAGTGAAAGTTTAGTTTTTTTTGTTTTTAATCTTTGTTAAAGAATATATATATATATATATATATATATATATATATATATATATATATATATATATATATGTATCATCACGGCAATTGGCCTATTTGTGGGTGTTCTGGGTTGTTTATTTATATTTTATATTACTTGGTTTAAAAGTTTGTTAATTTTTTTTAAATTAAAATTGTCGGCTGGTAAAATCGTAAACTTAATAGAAGGGGGGGGGGGTAGTTCGGTGGGGATTTTTGACTGCCTAAGGGCCTCCATATGGTTTAATCCGGCACGGAGTGTGTGTTATTAAAATTGAAGAAATTGGAAAAGTGATGTGTGGGTGTCGTCAGCATGACCAGGGGATTTATGAGTTATAACACATTGTATGTCTTTTTCTATCACGTTCGGACCATGCTAACGTCAATACTTCTTTTGAAATGCGAAATAATGGATTCATTATGAAAATTACAATAAATTTTAATAATGACGCAAAATACTTTAAAACATAACAACCCTCATTGAAAAGAGGAAAATAATGGAGATTTCTTTAACATAAAAATTTGGACAAGTAATAAAAATATCTAACTTTGCTATATGAAATATTTTTCTTGTTTATTAACAGCTTAGATATCATATTGTAACGTATTTTTATTTGGGTGAAGTGTAAAAATCAAAGAAATATTAATTGAAATAAAAATTTATTTAAACGATATATAATTAAGATAAAGCTAATAAAAATTAACCAACACTATGATTAAACAAATATAAACACTAATTTGAAAAGATAATATTATTAAATACTTAAACACTAAGATTATTTATTTATGTTCACTACTAGATTATTTATATATATCACCCACTGTTCATTTCACGATGCCTGTCTATATCTGAATGTTCCGGCTGTCTGCAAATTTTTCATGAATAGATAACGCACAAAATTTGAATGGAATGAGATATTTTCCAAAAGCGTCTTTTGAAACTTTCCTGGTCTGAATTTATTTTGCAAGATAGAGGGGCTTGCGCTCGAACTAATATTGTGCACGCCACTGGACAACTTGTCTGGATCTCCAGAACTCAGTCATGACGTAGCCGGGTTGATCTTAACGTTTACGGACCCTACATCTGCGATAGCCTATTGCTGGGTGTACCAATTTACTTTGTACACAGATTTCGGTATTGTTTCAAATAAAAATTATTAATTTATTAGAGTAAAGAAAATTAAATTGATCATTATAAAGCAATCAATTAGAAATTATTCGTTTATTTGAAATTCCTCTTTCAAATTTTGTTAAAACCATTTATAACAAAGATACAAAAATAATTTAACTAGCGCTAAAATAATTAACAAAGGATAATTTTGACAATATAAAAAGATAAACAATCTAAATAACCAAGTAATAACCTTGCTCTACAAATTCGCTAGGTACACTCAATGGTGGATCTATATTGAAGCATATCAAGCTTAATCAGGCCCCCGCGTAAATGGGGCCCCGATTTTTAAGTTTGATATACATATATTTAAATACTCGGCCTCTACTTTTTTTCCCAACATAAGAAATTCAATATTAAAATTATAATTTGGCAATATCTCATTATCTCTTAATTTTAGAACAAAAGTGTAATGAAGAAAAATGTTCAGAATGAAAAACTGCATCGATTGCAAGTTTGCTGTTCAATTGTTTATTATGTACGAGTAAGAAGCAAAAGAAAATACACAATTTAAGGCAATAAACCTTTTCAATTTATAGAGATAGAAAATAATACACAATGGGATCTGCAGATATTAAGCCAACAAATGCCGGGAGTCATGGTTACGTGCTTATAATATGAGATTCAGAGCGTTTGTTTTTTTCAAAATTTAGACGTAAAATCTGAGGAAAATATTTGACAACTTTAAAAAAATTCTCAAAAGATGTTACAAAAGATTTTATTGAAGCTAAAATGACAAACGATGCAAATTGTCACAGAGAATACAGGTATTGTAGTTACTGAAATATTTTTGACATTTCGTTTGATAACCCAGGTGGCAGTTGCAGGCGCCAACTATGTACAGGTGTCTGCCTTAAGCGGACCACCATTGCTAACTTTCTTATTTAAAGAGTTAGAAAGACGGTTAAATGATTTTTTTATCTGAATATAAAAGTTCATTATGCTTATAAAATTAAAAACAAAAGATTTGTTTCAAATTGATATTTAAATATTATATTTCTTATTTTAATACAAATATGACATTGTTGCTATGGAAAGAACAAAACAAATAACGAAATTAATTATTAATTGATCAATGAACAAATAAATAATTCCAAAAAAAAATGTTTGGTTTGTATGAGTACTCATATTTGTCATCAAAGAAATGGTCAATATTTTGAACATTTTTTTTTAAGTTGTGATTGAATTTTTCAAAACACAATTTTGCGTACATTTAGTTTTTCTTCTTTTTTCTTAATAAATAAAGTGTTTGCTACCCTTTTTTATTTTCAGTAAAATAGTATATTATGTGGCAAGTGTGTAAAGCTGCATTTTTTACATGAGGGTGGAGATTGCGACACGAGCCGAAGGCGAGTGTTGCAAACTACCCGAATGTAAAATAGGCTTCACACACGTGTTACATACTATACTTTTTCTACGACCTTGCAATAAAATATTTTTTTTTTATAAATTAATAGCACATTTCTCATGAAGTTGTTATTTCTACGGACCATTTACCAACAAATGATTTACGTGTATATAAAGATATTCATTGTATGTGTTAAAACTGAACTATATACTTCACGCACAGTGTATATTTACTTCACGCACAGTGTACAAAAAATCAATCTTCACACATAAAAATTGATACGTGAAGTACTAACTTCACGTATGGGAATAGAAAAACTTTTTTTTTTAAGTGTCCGGTGTTTTTTTGCCACGAGTATATTTTCTTTCAATTTAAGTTGCTTATGTTTGTTGCTATGTTACTGAAAAAGTAAACATAGAGAAGTAAAAATATAACCAAAACATACTATTTATCATTTATTGAGTATTTTCTTACATTTATCTTGAATTTTGTGCCTGATTTGTGCATTATGTAAAGAAAAATGGGTATGGATGAGGCCACAAGGACTACAGCATCCAATTTATGATTATTTATTTATTACCTTACTGTTATTTGTTATCCTAGGAATGTAAGGAAAGTATTAAGTTCCGTCATCAAGGAAAAACTAAATAATAAATTGTTATAGATCATTTACCTACATGTTTAGTAACTATGGATGAAATACATAGTTATTGTACGATACAAGTAGCGGGAAAATAAATTAACACATATTTATAGTCTGGCGATATTGCGTTCCAGATTTAATATTTTGTTATTTCGATGATTGTTCAAAAATTGTGTTCGTTTGGTTAGTCATCCATTGTAAATGTACATTCATTCGCTAATGTTATTTGCATTTTCCATAATTATTTCGCAAAATGATGCATGCCGTTTCAAATCTTGTGCAACTATTTCTAGGTGGTTTTGAAATAATTTGAATAGAATGTATTCATATTTCTTCAGAAATTTATTCACCGTCGTAAAAACCATGTTTAATTCTTTCGCAATTTCCCTTACACTTAATGTTAGGCTTTATTAAAGCAAATACATTTTCTCTATTTTATTATCCGAATCTGTTTGTTTTTCAAAATTAAATATTTCATTATTCTCCAATTTTACAATAAATTTTTAAACATTAGTTTTACTGTAAATTCATAACGCAGCCAAATAAGGCTAATTAGATCAGGAATGTTTCGGAAACATTCACTAGAATAATTTCGCATAATTATTTATAAATTTTCTTCAAGTGAATATTTATCCAGTTTTAATAAAATTATAATGTAAAATTAATACGAGGACTGTTTGATAAATTAGTGACTTTGAAGTGAAAAAAAATATTTTTATATTTTCAATGTATTTTTCTTTATAGTCGCTTTTTAACCCAACAACATTTCAAATAATACGATATCTCGAACTCTTTAAAATAGGTGTTCATTTTAGTATGAACTCATTGTACGATGCGAATCTTTTTCCACTTAGTCATTTCTTCATGTTTGGAAAGAGGAAGAAGTCGTAGGCGGCAAAATCAAGACAGTAACATGGTTAAGGGAGTAGTTACTCCGGCAAAGTAATGATCCTGGGTTCAAAACGAGGTGGCTGACATCTTTTCACACTTTCATAATTTATTTCGAACATATAGACTATTACCTATATATTAATTTCATATTGGCTTTTTATTAACGAAATAATTATATAAATAAAATGACATTTTTAAATAGAAATCTAACCAATATTTTCAAAATCACAATAAAATGAATACCAAATAATGAAAAAAGAAAAAAAATATTTCGTGCTAAAACAAATACGAAACACAATTGCACTTTTATGGGCAAAAAATAATAATAATGTTTATTGGACATAAAAGAGCTAGATTTGACTATCAAACAAACTCAAATGAGTAGAGAGTTTACAATAAAATGAATGCAATAATTATAAAAACTGATGTGCTCCTCCGTCAGTTCTATGTAAATTATATAAATTACTCACATATATGATAGTATCATGCAAAAGATTATTCATTTCCAGTAAAATTATTTCACGAATTATGCAAATTTTACTTGACACTGACATCTGTCAATTAATACTATATACCCATTATTGCAGTAGTGAGTTTGTAGCAGCATAGGTTGCAAGATTTATGAAAATTAATTTCTTTATAATTTTTTATCTCTAAATACATTGATAATGAAGAAAAAAGGCAACCAAATCGTAAAGAGAATAAATTATTCTTTAACATTCATGATTACGTAAAATGTGAAAAAATTATATTTAACGGCGTTTTCTCGAAAAAAAAAAAACTGTTAAGAACTTCAAATAAAGATACTTCCGGTTTACCAATTATAGTCAAAATCTAATCAACGGAATTATTCATTTGTAATTTTAGTATTGGAGTTATCGAAAAAAAATGTCACATACACAGACATCATCGTAAATATAGTAAAATCGTATTCTAGGGACTCTAAAACGTGCTTATTTATTAAAAATACCATCAAATTTTTTGACCAGACAATACCTTCCTTACCTAAAAGTGACGGAGGGTAAAAATCTTATTATAACACTTTGGAAATATATATACAGGTGAGTCACCGAAATCGCCGTCTTCGATATCTCCCTTGTCGTTAGAAATACAGCATAAGTGTATTAACAGAATTTATTCGTCTATACTCAAGGAGCATAACGTAAAATTATTTTCACATATACAGGGGTGTTGCATTACGGCTCGGCGAGAATTGTTTGTCTTTTTTTAAATGGAACAGCCTATATATTTTTATATATTTTGAATTGTATTTTATTCGCCTATACGAACATATGAATTTTGTTTTAGTTTTCCACGGCGTTGCCAAGTTATTCCGTTTTTTCTCTAAAAAAGACCGGATACACGCATTGCTTTATAAAGCCTTACTGAAGTTATTTTAATAGTAAGAATTAAGAATTTTCTTTTCTGTATAACTGTAATTATACTCTATGTTCTGACATATTTTTTTTAAATGTAATTATACAGGCTGTTCAATAAAGCGAATCAAATGTGCTCAGTTTCAAATGACTATAACTCGTCATTTTCAAATAGAACACCCTATATTTTATTATTCAGTTGTGTGTATTTTTGTATTATCTTCATATGTTATTAAGGGTATCCTATGCCTAAAACCAATAATTTTGGAGATTTTCACCATTTTTCTCTAAATTTATATATTTAACTAAAAATTAAATCTAGTATACCATGGATATTGTTTTTTGAATAAGAAACAATTGCAGTAATGATAGTATTTTCATTAGCCAGGTTATTATTAATAACAGAGGGATTAAGTAAATTAGTTTATAAATATGAGTCTCTCGCAAGAAGAACTTACGAATATGGTGTATGCTGGTCAGGCCAGGCGTCACCTAACGGGCACTCAATGCTGGCGTGGAGAGTGCGCAAGAAGAACTTACGAATATGGTGTACGCACTTTAAGCAGCGGAAACAAACCCTCTTTTGGCATCAAGAATTTATGCACAACGGTTTCCGGGAAGACGACATCCAAATCCGCGTTCTTTTGAAAAACTAAGGGAAAGGTTTGAAAGAACTGGTCATGTTCTGTACGACAAAAGAGGGTTTCTTTCCGCTTCTCCAAGTTTCATATTCGTAAGTTCTTCTTGTGAGAGACTCATATTAATAAATTAATTTACTTAATCCCTCAGTTATTAATAACAACCTGGATAATGAAAATACTATCATTACTGCAATTGTTTATTATTCAAAAAACAATATTCATGGTATACTAGATTTAATTTTTAGTTAAATATATAAATTTAGAGAAAAATGGTGTAAATCTCCAAAATTATTGGTTTTAGGCATGGGATAACATATGAAGATAATACAAAAATACACACAACTGAACAATAAAATATAGGGTGTTCTATTTGAAAATGACGAGTTATAGTCATTTGAAACTGAGCACATTTGATTCGCTTTATTGAACAGCCTGTATAATTACATTTAAAAAAAAATATGTCAGAACATAGAGTATAATTACAGTTATACAGAAAAGAAAATTCTTAATTCTTACTATTAAAATAACTTCAGTAAGGCTTTATAAAGCAATGCGTGTATTCGGTCTTTTTTTAGAGAAAAAACGGAATAACTTGGCAACGCCGTGGAAAACTAAAACAAAATTCATATGTTCGTATAGGCGAATAAAATACAATTCAAAATATATAAAAATATATAGGCTGTTCCATTTAAAAAAAGACAAACAATTCTCGCCGAGCCGTAATGCAACACCCCTGTATATGTGAAAATAATTTTACGTTATGCTCCTTGAGTAGACGAATAAATTCTGTTAATAAACTTATGCTTTATTTCTAACGACAAGGGAGATATCGAAGACGGCGATTTCGGTGACTCACCCTGTACTATATATACAGGGTGATTGGTGAGGAAACGGCCATACTCGAGGAGCGTGTTCAGGAGATCAAAATAAATAAAAAAAGTCATATAAGCATGTGTCCGATTCTTAACCGTTACGGAGATATCACTTAAAAAAATATAATAAAAGCAGCACCTCAATGATGAAACAAATCATTTATTATAATGTAGTATTCAATGTAGAATATTTTCAAAAATACCACCGCCAACTTCGATCATTTACAGCTGAATGTGACAGCCAGAGAAAACAAATGCCAAATATTATTTCTAACAATAACAGCTGAACGTGACAACCACAAAAAACAAATGTGAACTATTATTTTCCGCAGTTAATCGCTTACTATTAATAATTAATATCTCAGTAACGGTTAAGAATCGGATACATGTTTATATGACTTTTTTTGTTTATTTTGATCTCCTGAACACATTCCTTGAGTATGGCCGTTTCCTCACCAATCACCCTATATATATATATATATATATATATATATATATATATATATATATATATATATATATATATATATATATATATATATATACAGGGTGATCACGCGAGATTGAACCAGCAATTATCTTCGTTATTAAGCGAGATATATATATATATATATATATATATATATATATATATATATATATATATATATATATATACAGGGTGTTAATAAAAAAACTTTACACACTTTAGCAGGTGATAGTAGAGATGAAAACAAGAAAAAAATTCTAATACACTTAGATCCAATACTCATTGGTTTTTAGAAAATTTATGTATGGAATTTGTACATAAATACACAGGATTGACGGAAGGTATTGTGCTGGCCACGTCAGATTTAACAACTAAGGACTCTAGGTGTTTACGATCAAGTGCGTGAGTCTCTTCGACGACGGCTGCAACTTTGTTTACAATTGATCGTAAACACCTAGAGTCCTTAGTTGTTAAATCTGATGTGGCCAGCACAATACCTTCCGTCAATCCTGTGTATTATGTACAAATTCCATACATAAATTTTCTAAAAACCAATGAGTATTGGACCTAAGTGTATTAGAATTTTTTTCTTGTTTTCATCTCTACTATCACCTGCTAAAGTGTGTAAAGTTTTTTTATTAACACCCTGTATATATATATATATATATATATATATATATATATATATATATATATATATATATATATATATATATATGTATATGGTCTCGTGGCCGTGTGCCTGAGTGTCTGGTCGCGAATCTGGGGACCCGGGTTCGATCACGACCGACGCCAAAAATTACATCGAATTTTAATGGCACAAAATTGACCCCTGTGGTGCACTCTCCACGCCAGCTATGAGTGGCCGTGCGGTGACGCCTGGTAAGCGCCCACACAAATATTCCATCATTACCGATATCTGCATACAAAGCAGATTGGCACACCCAGTCATGGGTAATATGCCGTGATGAAATATTTATTTTTATTTTATTTATTATATATATATATATATATATATATATATATATATATATATATATATATATATATATATTACATGAAATATTTATAAACAAGTACAGTACATAATATTATAATAAATAAATGAAGATAAATATGGTAAAAATAAAATAGACCACTATTAAAAAATGTATAATAAATATTTAAAGCACGTGTTACTTTAGAGCACGACGCAAAGCAAAAGCAAACGAGAGTTTATAAAACGAATTTGTATTAAATTTGTGTAAAAATTCAATACTTAAAAGTAACTCTGTCATATTGACAAGATGTTAATAGATGTTTTTACTTCCTTGTATGTAAGTAAAGGAAGTATTGTAATCGCGAAAAATTTCGGTTTTCAGATTTCAGCGGAAATATCCATTTTGATCATCCCTGAATTCATTTTGACTAATTTCGTCGTGACGTCTGTACGTACGTACGTACGTACGTCCGTATGTACGTACGTCCGTACGTATCTCGCATAACTCAAAAACGGTAAGCCGTAGAAAGATGAAATTTTGTATTTAGGACTCCTATAACATCTAGTTGTGCACCTCCCTCTCTGGTTATTACATAATTTCCAGAAGTGGCACTTTACATGAAGCCTATAATAGATTTTAATGAAAAACTGTTTTAAAATATAATCCAAAACTTTTCAAATTTGGTATACAAAACTTTTATGTCAATCGAAATAACATAATAGATTTTGGTTAATATAGGCTAACCGGAAGTGGTACATTACTTGAAGTTGTTAACAGTTTTACTTGAATAAAATGATTTTATTTTGATTTTAGAAATAATTGCTTCAAATAAAAGTTTTAGAGAATTAATTTCTGCGTCTAGCACATCAAGTATTATTAAATTAGCCCTTTGTATAAGCGAGATATGTAAATTTAAAAATTATATACTTTTTACTTCCTTGTACGTAAGTAAAGGAAGTATTGTAATCGCGAAAAATTTCGGTTTTCAGTTTTCAGCGGAAATATCCATTTTGATCATCCCTGAATCCATTTTGACTAATTTCGTCGTGACGTCTGTACGTACGTATCTCGCATAACTCAAAAACGGTAAGCCGTGCCGTAGAAAGTTGAAATTTTGTATTTAGGACTCCTATAACATCTAGTTGTGCACCCCCCTTTCTGGTTATTACACAATTTCCAGAAGTGGCACTTTACATGAAGCCTATAAAAGATTTTAATGAAAAACTGTTTTAAAATATAATCCAAAACTTTTCAAATTTGGTATACAAGACTTTTATGTCAATCGAAATAACATAATAGATTTTGGTTAAAATAGGCTAACCGGAAGTGGTACATTACTTGAATTTGTTAACAGTTTTTGATTTTATTTTGATTTTAGAAATAAATGCTTCAAATAAAAGTTTTAGATAATTAATTTCTGCGTCTAGCACATCAAGTATTATTAAATTAGCCTTTTGTATAAGCGAGATATGTAAATTTAAAAATTATATACTTTTTTGTTTTTTTAATAAAGCTTGCTATGGATTAGGACAAAAACAAAAAAAAATGTTCATGACAAATTACGTTAAATACGTGCAATTTTATGATTTGTACAATAACAAATATTATATTTTTATTGTGAAATTAGTCATATTCATTGTTATAATCAAATATTTCTTTGTTGTAATCAAAACTCTCTTAAAAAAGAACCGGGTTAGATTAATGTTAATTTAAGAATGATTTTGTAATTTAGTTATTAAAAAAATATGTATAGTTTAATAATCGTACAAGGAAGTCGTGTGGCGTCCACATCAGATTTTTTTTTAAAAACACAGTTAAATATCTTTCTTGACATTATAAATACAGTAGAAATATTTAAACCGAAATGCAAATTTAAGGGGGTATTCGGACTCGGACTAACGATTTTTTCGGATTACTGAATTTGTAAATACCGTCAGTATAGAAAGTTTTTAAATATTTATTGCAGTACTTCAGAGAACAAAAAACTCTGAAATTAAGATATAGAAACAAAAAACATAATTATCTTATCTTTTATGTTTTTTTTTTTAGTATATGTATATACATTATCTTTTTATTTTGCTATATAATATTATTCTGTAATTGGGATCTAAGAGTCATGTTGTATTAAACATAATAAATAAATATTAATTCTGAAGAAAAAATAAATTTTTGTTCGTTTTTCGGCGTTCTTTCCGGCTTTGATCACCAATCGCCGAAGTATTATGTATTATTATTTTTTAAACAGAGTACGTATATACATCCACCATTTGCAATCTCGGACTGAAATGGTTATCACATCCTGCAACTTCAGGGGTGGAAATTAAAGTAAAATTTGACAGATTTTTTTAGGAACCACAAGTCTTAGTTGTTGCGGTCGGAGTAATTTTATCCCACATTTCTGATTAAAGGATCTTTGTTCTAATTACCTCTCTGCTATTCGATGTTCGGATTACTGGATGTTCGGGGTAACATGGGTACGGATTAAATGGTCTCTACTATATTCAAGAATATTTTATTCTCTGTACCATTGTATTTCATTTTATACTTCATAATCAATGGATATAGAGTTAAAAAATATAAGGTTATTAAAATTCATGAATCAGTCGGCTATGCTAATTATAACTACTATATTAAAATAATTCTGATTGATAGGTGTTAGTGTCAAGTGGAATTTTACAGTTGTACATGTTATAATTTTAGTGGGAATGTAGGGTGGTAGCATGAACCAGTAATTAATTGTGATTAGGGACAATTTAATTAACACTGTTAATTAACTTATCCCCGTCAATTGCTTATGGATTATTTTAGAGAAAAATAGTTCAAATAAAAGTTAAATACAATTAACTTTTTCTTTAATTGTTATTTGAATTATTTTTCTCTAAAATAATCCATAATCGATTTACAGAGTTACAACCCTGATAATCAACTCCACGCTAATCAGCCAATCACATGTTCAAATGTTCATGCTACCACCACCCATAGTCTTTCCCTATGGAATTTGTATAAAATACATAGAACTGACGGAAAGTAATGAGCTGGAAATATCAGATTTTTTTAAATGTTATCCAAATATTCAATTTAGTAAAAATATTATGTGCACAGTGCACATACCTTCTGCGTGGCATTTGTCTACTGCACCTTAATATACAAATAACTATTGTATGACACTTTTATATGAATATTCCGATATCTAAAAATCAAATAATAATAAATGTACTCTTATTTGATATAGAAATAAATACGAATACGCAGGAAAGTTGATGGTTTTGTTGTATATTATCGTTAAAGTACAGCGTGTTTCATGTTGCGTTTTCGCGCGCTTTGTTTTAGTTTGTTAATCAAGTATAGTGATGCAGGTATAACAAAAAACATTTTTTTTTATCGATGACTAATAATTTAGAATTAGAAGTTATTTTGGAAAAAATACGAAAAAATGCTAGAAAATTAAGATTTCGATAAAAATAAGAAATATTTACAAAAATGTTCACGAACATAATAAATTTTGTAAATGTGATTTATTTTATCGGAAGAAAGAATATTTTGTATTAAAAATTTTGTGGTCAAATATGATTTTAGGTATGAAGTTGTGGGATTGCGTGAGCCCGGTGATATACCCACAAAGCGTTGACCTCGTAGTAGATGCGCATTCCGACTTCACATTGGGCTGCCGAGGTTCAGAACCACTCAACTGGACCTTCCATGACCAGTATAATAAACAGGTAAGAATCATTGTTACCAAATTAATAGTGTTATTGGACATAGAAGAAAATTATTTATAAAATTAAGATTAAAAGTTCAAAGAACAACATAGCGTGTCATCAAAGGAAATGGAAGAGGAAGTGGTTAGATAACGTCTGTTCAATGTCAAAACTATGAATATGCAGATTTAAAGGTGAAAGTACCGAGAAAAACTCTATTTTTATATAATACAGGATGTTTTTATACTTATATGATTCAAACTTTAAGGATGATAATACAGCTAAAACTAAGTCAAAAAGTCTTAATCCGCAAAATCCAATTCTCTACTGTTATCGAGATATACAGCGAGATTATGCGAGAATGAACCAGCAATTATCTCTAGTATTAAGCGAGATAGTGAATATCTTTAAATATACAAATTTACTATTGACAATATGGACAATAAGATGTATCAAGAAGCGTTCTATTACTTCCAGTTCCGGAGTACATGGTACCAATTTTGAAATTTCAAATGGAACAAAGTATATTTTATTATATTTTTGAAAAGTACATAAAATTTGCTTTACAATGGTAGTAAACAAGTAGTATGTTATATTATTAAAAAATAAAATGGCGGATGTTTGAAATATGTATATACTGAGTGATAAAAATCAAATGTGAGAGATTTTTTTTTTTTGTTCATAGATGATGGTATTTTTTCAGATAAATTCATTTATATAGCGTAACCTGGCTACAGAACCAATAAAACAATATTTCTCACTCTCGATTTATTTTATACATTTGAAACGACCGCCATTTTATTTTTTAATAATACACTGTGCTACTTATTTATTACCATTGTAAAGTAAATTTAGCGTAAATATATAATATAGAATGGTTCATTTTAAATTTCAAAGTTAGTATCATATACTCGGGAACCGGAAGTATTAGAACGCTCCTTGATACATCTTTTTGACCATATTGCGTAAAGTAAATTTGGTTATTTGAATATAGTCGCTATCTCCCTTAATAACGAATATAATTGCTGGTTTATTCTCACATTGATCATCCTGTAAATAATTTAATATACTGTTTTTACCTTCCGTCACCTTTAGCCTTTAGGTACGGAAGGTATTGTCTTTGGTCAAAAAATTCAATGATGAGTTTTTAGTGAATAAGCATGTTTTAGGGTCCCTATAATACGATTTTACCATTTTTACAATGATGTCTGTATGTATGTATATGTGTGTGTGTGACGAAAGTTTCGGATTGCATAACTTCAATACCACGATTCCAAAAATTATATTTTTTTCGTATTCCTCAAGTTTACATCCAAAAGAACAACTGATTAGATTTTGGTTTGTATACATAATACACAGAATTGACGGAAGTATTGTTGTTGTGCTGGCCACAACAGATTTTTTTTAGTCTTTTCCACTAATACCTTAAAAACTATAGGAATTACGACTTTCAAAACTTATCATTTTTCTTAAACTACTTGAATAACATCCAAGAAAATATTAATTTCACCGTAGAAGTCGAGGAAAATGGTATTATTCTCTTCCTGGATGTATTACTGGAAAGGAGAGAAGATGGTTCATTCAGAAAAATTAGAAAAGATGAAAGAAATTAACAATATTTTTATGAAAAATGTTTTTTCTATATCGTCTATCGAAAGATGTCTGGAACCGAAAAGACCTACTAACAATGCTAAGGAAAGGGACGTATTGTTTGCTTCGATTTCTTATGTCAAAAATGTCACGGCCAAAATTGATAGAATTCTTCGTAAGAAGAACATGAAGATTTCGTTTTCTGCATATGTTAAAATTCGACATATTATGTTGAGACAGTAAAAGACGTCATCCCTCTTCAGTCGTCAGGGTTTTACCAGATTCCAAGTGTCTGCGAGAAAGTTTATATTGGTCAACAAGATTAAATGAACACCAGCGTTCAATTAGATTGAACCAGCCAGAAAAATCTTCAGTTGCAGAGCATGTCCTGGAAGAATTCCACCGTTTCAAATTCGAAGAAACAAAAATTCTAACAAGACCTACATACCTCAACCACAGGTTAATTAGAGAAGCCATTGAGATTTTCAAAACCAAGGATAATAATCTCATTGTGACAGTTTAGAACTTAGTCTAGCATGGCATCCTTTATTATATATGTTGTAATTTGTTACCTTGGTTACCTGTTGCTGTTGTTTTTGTTATTATATATATATATATATATATATATATATATATATATATATATATATATATATATATATATATATATATATGTTGTTTTTCCCTGAAGAAGACAACAGTTCATGCTGCCGAAACGTCGGTTTTTTTAAATTAATAAACAGAACTAAAACTAAAAAGATTGTATCATTTTAGTTACGACTTTGTTCAAATGAGGGTTTTTGTTTATCTTTAAAATATCTTCTCATATGTTTTTAATTTCCCAAAAAAAATCTCAAAATATGACAATCAACTGATTTTTAGCTGATTTTTTTGACGATTGGATTTTGTGCTTCAAGACATTTTGACTTACTTTTAGCTGAATTAACTTTCCTTAAAGTTTGATCCATAAGTATAGAAACACCCGAAATCCCGCTTTTTAAAATATCTGGTCGCGAATCTGGGGAACCGGAAATACAAAATTCAACCAGTGGTTCTCAAACGGTAGAATAAAATTATATTTTTTTAAATGGCAACCTATATAATTTTTTGTCCATTAGATACAGATTTTTTTTCTGATTTCGACGATATAAATATGATATGGGGTTGTATAACAATTATTTCGAGAAAAATGATATTAAAAATCAGAAATAATTTATATATTTATATATATATATATATATCTACAGGGTATTCATTTTATTTTGTCCACTATTGCTATCTCGAGAACTATAAGAGCTACGAGATCATTACCAAACAATTTCTATTTTACAAGACTATTCTAAAGAGCGTAAATTTATTTTTTCAGTCAGTAGTTTTCAAACTGTGGGGATCAACTATGTTATTTTAAACGGGCCCATATATTTTTTATTTTCTTATTAGATAGAGATTTTTTTCTAAATTCAGTGATATATTTGCATATTCTAAGAAGACAATTTTTTTTGAGAAAAATGCGTATATAGTTTTATATTAATTTGACTATAACAAGCGTGCCGCGATTTGAAAAATGAATACATGTTAATTTTTCTACGTAGATTCCGAATTGCATGAAAGGAAAGAGTGATGATACTTTTTCACATCCCGCCATACCGTAAGTAAGGGAGGTACTTTTCGGTCAAAAAATGCGATAGTGAGTTTGCAGTGAATAAGCACGAATTAGTGTCCCAACAACACGTTTTTACTATTTTTATAATGATATCTCTCTCTCTCTCTCTCTCTCTCTCTGTGTGTGTGTGTGTGTGTGTGTGTGTGTGTGTGTGTGCGCGCGTGTATGTGCGTGTGTGTGACGATTTTTTCTTCCACGATAATTATATCTACCTTCCAAAAATATCTATTTTGCGTATTTAAGCTTTCTGCATTTATATAAACAGTTTATTAGATTTTGGGTAATATTGGATAACCGGAAGAGATACTTTACTTGATGCCCATCACAGTTTTTAATGAACTATATTAAAATACTATCCAAACTTCTCAAATTTGGTATTTCAAACTCGTATATAATTTGAAACAGCATATTAGATTTGGACTACATATGATAAACCGGAAGTGGTACTTCATTTGGAGCTCTCAACAGATTTTCTAGGAAAAGCAATAAAATATAATCCAAAATTTCGTATTGCAGACTTCTCTATTTATTGGAACAACAAATTAGATTTTGTTTACAAACGATCAACAGGAAGTGATCCTTTGCTATTTTAAACATTAAATTGGCGAGAGGTCATATACTGGTCACATCAGATATTTTATTAAATGTCAATATACACAAAATATTCAGTTATTTCTTTCATCTCATTCTGATTCTTCGTAGAAAAAGTAACAAGTATTCATTTTTTCCAGTCGTGACATTCTTATTACATTCACATTTAAATCAAATTAACATAAAACATTATATACATTTTTCTCAAGACAGATGTTATCTAAGTGTATGCAAATATTTATATCACTGCATTCAAAATAAAATTCTTTATCTAATACGTAAATAAAAAATATATAATCCCATTTAAATTAAAAAAGTTGATTCCTACAATTTGAGAACCACTGGACGAAAAAAAAAAAATTTTACACTCATTTAACTGGTCTTATAAAATAGAAAATGTTTGCGAATTTAACCAACCTCGTAGCTATTATAGCTCTCGAGACAGCAATAGTCGACAATGTGACAAGGGGAGCAATAACAAATAAATAACTTTTTTGCACATCCGGGTGTAAAAGTCGGACAAATAGCATTGTTTTAAGGGCGAAAAAGTAGTCTTTTTTGCCCTAGAACTTTTTGTGCCCAGTTAAAATAATTACATCTAGGTATCATTAATTAATTTTTATTAATATTTATTTATTTATTAAATACACTACCCAAACAGGAAACCTAACAAGTAGGGTAGGAAACAATTAAACAATATGTATAAGCACAAAATATTATGACATTTAATAATTTTACAATATACAAGCTGCATGCACAGTATACCGTAATGACACAATTTGTAAAGATGGAGAACAGCATTTATTTGACGTCTGACAGAGAGTGACTGAAGTTGAAAGATATTAAGTAGTAGCTCAAGCAGACAC
Source organism: Harpalus rufipes (assembly GCA_951394225.1). NCBI lineage: Eukaryota > Metazoa > Arthropoda > Insecta > Coleoptera > Carabidae > Harpalus > Harpalus rufipes. Next base: position 17,294,704 of record OX596285.1, read on the forward strand.
GTTTATCGGGATTAGTTCCAATTATTTTAAAGTAAACATATTTCAAGAATCTTTTCTGTACAGATTCTATTGTTTTACTATTAACTTCATAGATTGGATTCCATACCAGAGCACAGTATTTAAGTTTTGATCTGACAAGAGAGTAATAAAAGTGCCGTATGTTACGAATAACAAATCCCAGTGTTTTGAGAGTAGATGAAGCAACCAATTGAATATGTTCTGTAAAAGTAAGTCGTTTATCAAAATTAATGGTACAGTTTATACTATTTTCTATTTTGATTCCTTCAGTAGAAAGCATATTTGTTGTATTACTGGCACTGGTACTTGGTTTAGAGACACCACCAACCAAAATTTTTTTGGCGACTTCAATTCTGTTAGTTTCCGTATCATCAACATAGGATTCCGCGACCTTGGAAGACTTCCAGCCTCCTAATCGCTTGAGAGAAAGAGTATCTCTACCTTTATCAGCAAGTATTGTAGTACTCGTCCGTCTAAAGCAATGACCGGTGTACGATTGCGCCTCCGGAAGCTTTAAAATTGTGGCTATTTTTGAACGAAAGGAACCAAATGATTTTTTCCTACTGGTTGTGTCGAACACTTTCCTTTCCTATAAGACAGGAGGAAGCGCTTGTGTGTACAATGATTCGGGCGTAAAATTGTATATTTTCTAAATATCTCTACAAAATTTAGCGAAATCTCTTCATCATTTAATAAAGTAAATTTTCTTTCAACATGCTATACCTGGTATTAATGTTACCTATTTAAATGAAAATGATTAATGGATTTTTTTTGTTAGAAAACAATATTTCCTTCATCATTAGGTACTCTTCGTCAGGGGCTTCTGTAATAAATTTTGTTATGTTTTCTCTTGAAAGAACTTTGGATTTCTTTGGCTTAAAACTATCAGAAGTTCTTTTTAAAAAGGCAATAAGTTTCGGAAATGTATTAATTTTAATATTCTTATTAATAGCGAGACTTGTTCTTATCATTGAATAATGAGAGTAGAAGGTTTGCAGGAACTTGATTTTTCACTAAAATAAGGAAAAAGTACCGTTTCTGAGAAATCTCTAACTTGGTTTATTTCGCACCATTTCATAAATTCACTATAGGCCTTTTTATACAAATGCCGTGATTTCTGTGGCAGCAAATTTCGTGATGTATTCTCCGCCGCTAGTTTAAGTACATCTGGGAGTTCATTTTCTTTACTATTTTCACCCATTTTTATAATAAATTTTTGAAGTGGCACCGTTTTTTTGCTACTTTGTTTACTACTTGCGTCAAATAGACTACTATGATCTGAATTTGATTTAAACATCGTTTTACTTTGATCACGGCGATGAAGTAACACTACTCCGGATGTGCAAAAAATATTGTATGTATTACGGACGAAATATATTTTGGCCCTAGGTGCATTGTAACCCTCCGCTGCGCGTCGGGCTTCAATCTTGCGCCGCGGGCCAAAATCTATATCATTTCGCTCTTAATACATAAATAGCTATTATACACTCTGCTAAATTATAGTTTCAGGATATCTTTGTTAGTTGTTTAGAAATAATTATCATTTTTCACAAAGCGATTTGTTTAGACTGATTGTCAGCGGACTAGACAGTTATTTGTTGACAATTAAGTCTAGAAGTTACTGCAAGCCTACATGCAGGGCTGATATTTTGATATGGATGCCATATGATACCCTCTTCAACCCCTCAGATATAATCCTCTCATGAAGTTAACGTTTTGTTTTAAGTAGTCGGTCTTAGATACTCATGTCGACGAGACATGTAGTCTGTGTTTTATATTCTGCCGCGAGCTGAACGCCCGACTGCTGAATTACAATGTAACTATTTAGTTTATTTGATTTAGTTATGTTTAGTTTAGTAATCAATAATAATAAGTTTAATAGTTAATAATTGATTAGTGTTAATGTAAATATGTGTAAATAAAGTAGTTAGTTTAAATACCAAAGATTGTGTGTCCATAATGTAATTGTTCATCTGTCATCAAAGACAAGTGCAAGTGTGTGTGTGTGTGTGCGTGTGTGTGTGTGTGCCTACTCCGTAATCAAGTGGTAGTCGAACATCCAAGCGACCACCAGTCAGTTTTATTTTAATTAATAATATCTCTGATTTTTACACCTCACCCATATAAATAAAACGTTACAATTGCTGTCAGGTGTGGGGTTGTTAATAAACTGTGAAGTGTAAATAAAAATAAATAAAATGGTGACTAAACAATTAAATTTAAGTGAATTAAAAGTAAGTGATCTCAAGAGAGAACTGGAAGAACGGGATTTGAAAACAACAGGAAAAAAGTCAGTACTTCAAGAAAGACTGCGGTAGGCATTGATCGATTCTGATGAAATTCCCGACGATTACTTATTTGACATATCCGACTTAGGTAAATTAGAACAAAAATTAGAAAATAAATTAGAACAAAATTCCAGAACATTAAAAGAAGACTTAACGGACACTTCTAAAAGAAGAATTGAAACAGGAAATGGCAGAAAGTTCCAGAAAAGCCGAAGAAAATTCTAGAATATTAGAAAATAAATTGGAAGAAAATTCTCGAACATTAAAAAGATAATGTTTTACAAAATTACAAAAGTTACTTAATTCAGTAAAACTAATACATCATGTTGCATACAAAATTGCAAGATGCATCTGGATCCCACACAGTTCAATGACCTGGGTGTTGAAAATTAGTGGGAATTAACTGGTTTTTAATGTGTTTTATTTTAAATTTATATTTTAACAAATCTTTTTTATCTTTATGTTATTCTTTCATTTTTAATTTATATCTTATTTTAACTTATTTTAAACTTTAAAGTCGGTCAATTATTCAGTAATACAAAACATCCAACAAACTTAATGAACCGTACCAACATTATATACAAAATTCCTTGCCAAGACTGTGAAAATGTATATATCGGACAAACTAAAAGATATTTAAAAACTCGACTTTCGGAACACGAAAGGAATTCTAGGAAAAATACCAATACTGCAAAATGTGCTTTGGTCCATCATACGCTAACTCAGAACCACACTTTCAATTTTCAAGAAACCAAAATCTCAAAACAAGAGAAAAATTTAAACAAACGACTCACTATAGAAATGTTAGAAATCCTTAAACATAAAAACTCCATAAATTTACAGACCGACATCCAACATTTAAGTGTTATTTACAAAGGAATTTTGGACAAGCATTATAAAAATATTTTAAAATTAAACCATTAAGAAAAGATAATAATAATAAATTAAAGTATATTAAAGTTTAAAACAAGTTAAAATAAGATATAAATTAAAAATGAAAGAATAACATAAAGATAAAAAAGATTTGTTAAAATATAAATTTAAAATAAAACACATTAAAAACCAGTTAATTCCCACTAATTTTCAACACCCAGGTCATTGATCTGCGTGGGATCCAGATGCATCTTGCAATTTTGCCTGCAACATGATGTATTAGTTTTACTGAATTGTTCCTGATGTATACACGCTTTTATTTTATTACCTTGACACTTTTGACGACATATCCATCCTTTTTTTACATTTAATTTTCGTTTGTAATGAATTGTATCCCAATTACACATTAACTGTAAGTAACTTTTCTAATTTTGTAAAACATTTTCTTGAATTTGTATTATGTGTATAAAAATTTATTCCAGATCCCTGAGGATGGTTCATTTGGAACCGAAACATAGGAATGTTAAATAGATCACAATAAACATTTTTCACCAGACTGCAACTCCAATTATTTACCAGTAACCTTTAACATCATACCAACAGTCAAGAAATACCCAAGAAAATTAAAAAGAGAATTGACTGAAACACTAGAACACAAAATTAATAGAAAGTTCTAGAAAGGCAGAGGAAAATTCCAGAACATTAGAAAATAAATTAAAAGAAAATTCTCGAACATTAAAAGAAGAATTGACCGAAACACTAGAACAAAAATTGGGAGAAAGTTCTAGAATTTTGGAGCGAACATTAGACCAAAAATTGGAAGAAAATTCTAAAAGTTTAGAAAAAAATTAGAGGAGAATTTTAGAAAAACTGAAGAAGACCTGAAGAAATTAAAAGATGAGCACGACAAGAAGATCAAATAATTACAAGATAATTTCATAAGAATTACATCGTCGTCAATGTCCAATTCCAAAGTAGCTAAGGCAAATCTATTAGAAGGAAGGAAAGTAGTTAAATCTGACACTAGTACAACAATGCACATCAAAACACCGGAATTTGATGGAAAATCTTCGTGGCCGAATTATTTAAACAAATTGAAGCGGCTGCGAAAGCAAATGACTGGACGTCCACGGAGAAGGCTACAGCGTTGACTGTCTCGTTACGTGGAGAAGCTATCGACATCCTACAAAGGCCGAAGGAAGAAGAACAGGAAGACTACGACCAACTAGTCAAGCGGTTGGATATGCGATATGGCAATGCGCATCTGGAGCAGGTATAACAGACGCAGCTGAGAAACCGGTTTCAGAGTTCAAAAGAAAGCCTGCAAAAATTTGAAGCCGACGTAGACCGTTTGGTTCGTGTCGCACATCCTACAGTGTGTTGGAGTGATTGGCCACTGAATTATTTATCTATGGAGTTCGAGACAGCGAAACTCAGCAAGCATTGCGATTGGCGCGTCCTACAACTTTAATTGACGCACTCTCATATGCAGTAGAACATGAAGCTACTAAACAAGCTTCACGTAACCAATCGTGAATGCGACATATTGATGCTAAGAGAAATGAGAACACAGAAGATTTAGATGAGAGTTACGGCGAATTAAAATTGAAATATTTGCTGGAAGTAAGAAACTCCGCTGTTGGAACTGCGGTGAACTGGCAAAGACTTTGCAGAAAAACGCAAAAGAAGACGGAATCGACAAAGGAAGAAAAGGAGTCGGAAAACTAAATCGGGTTGATGCGAAGGGGCAACTGTCGACCCGTAATCTAGTAGCCCCGCAATCCATCAGTTATGTCGCATACCTTCATCATAAAGCCAATAGCATCTACGGGGACGGCTCTATTAATGGAAGGCCACTGAAAATGCTACTGGATACGGGTGCGACAAAGACTAAAATTAGACCCCACTTGGCGAAGAAAACTGGCAAGACGCATCTTCAACCAACTAAGTGGCGATTACGCACAGCGACGGGAGAACAAGCTACCGCATTAGGAGAAGTAAATGTCACCATCTCTATTGGAAACACCTCCTTTAAACAACGTGCGCTGGTGACTGAAGTTGAAGATAAATTAATATTTGGTATGAACGCAATAACAAAGCACGGTTTTAAGCTTGACCTGAAAAAGGGAGTGATGATGATCAATGAAGAAGAACTCGTATTAGACCCATGAGACGACAAAGCTGTGCGCGTAGTAATGGCCGAAGACGTTACTCTCCCAGCACGAAGTGAAACTATCTTGGAAGCACATTTTAGATGATAGTTTCTGTGAGGGAAGTATCGTTATACTTGAGCCCAGGAATGATGATGCCAAAATCGAACCTTCAAGCAGTCCATGGGCTTCACCAGTGTTGTTAGTGAAGAAAAAGGATGGTTCTACACGATTTTGCGTCGATTATCGTTAACTCAACAATGTGACGAAGAAGGATAGCTACCCGCTACCTCGAATAGACGATACACTGGATACTTTGGCTGGATCGAAGATTTTCTCCAATCTGGATCTAAAGAGCAGATACTGGCAAGTAGATCTGGATGCAAAGGACAAGGAGAATACAGCCTTCACCATCAGTAACGGACGCTGGCAATTTACCGTAATGCCATTTGGGCTTTGCAATGCCCGTGCAACGACTTATGGAAACCGTATTGGCTGGTCTATCTTGGAAAACCTGTTTGGTTTATCTCGACGATATTATTGTGGTAGGAAACACGTTTGAGGACCACATGCAGAATTTGGAAAAGGTTTTCCAAAGATTGAGACAGGCTAATTTGAAGCTCAGTGGTTTCTGGTAAGGGTATTGCAGTTGACCCGGACAAAATAAGGGCTGTGAGTGACTGGCCAGTACCTAGAGACAAACATGAACTTAGAAGTTTTCTTGGTTTGTGTACTTATTACCGACGATATGTATCTGGATTTGCCGACATAGTTAAGCCACTGACAAGGCTTACTGAAGAAGAAAGGCGATTTATCTGGGAAATGGACTGTAAAGTTGCATTTAAAGAACTGAAACATTCCTTGGCAAGCGCACCTGTCCTAAATTATCCTTTATCCGAAGGAGGGTTCATACTAGACACAGATGCCAGCAACGTTGGAATTGGTGGCGTCCTTTCCCAGAAACAAGACGGGCATGAGAAGGTTATTGCCTACTTTAGTAAGACCTTGTCGAGACCGGAGAGGAATTACTGTGTAATCAGAAAAGAACTTTTGGCGGTCGTGAAATCCGTGGAGCATTTCTACAAAAATTTATACAAAAAAAGATTTTTGATAAGGACTGACCATGCTGCTTTAAAATAGCTGCTACAATTTAAGAATCCAGAAGGTCAGGTGGCTAGATGGATTGATAGACTACAGGAATACGATTTCAAAATCGAACACAGGACAGGTACCAGCCATCGTAATGCCGATGCATTGTCCAGAAGGCCTTGCCAAGAGGACTGCAAACATTGTAGTCGACTAGAAGAGAAACATTCCACCGTCGCCAGAATAACAGTAGTCGATGATAGTTGGCAGCCCGATAGACTACGCAAGGACCAAGAAAATGACCCGACTTTGAAAATTTTACTGGAATATAGAGCAAAGCAAGATAGGAAGAATTTGCACCACACTCACAGAGTGTAAAATCGTACTGGGCGCAATGGGACTCAATGATGATTGAGGATGGCCTGTTAAAGCGTTTGGTGGAAAATACCGATGGAACTGAGAAGAGAACTCAGTTGGTTATTCCTAAGAATAGAATACCAGACGTGTTGAAAAAGATCCATGACGAATCTGGAGGAGGTCATTTTGGTGTGAACAAAACATTAGAAAGATTGCACCAGCGATTGTACTGGGATAACTGCAAGGAAGACGTTAAAGACTGGTGGAAGAAATGTGTGGTTTGCGCTGGAATCAACGGTCCGCATAAACGACGAAGAGCTCCAATGCGCCAATGCGACGTTGGCAGTCCATTTGAGCGCATTGCGATTGATGTGGCCGGACCATTTCCTGAAAGTGACGACGGAAATAAATACATCGTTGTTGTCATGGATTTCTTCACCAAGTAGATTCGAGCCTATCCATTACCCAACCAGGAAGTCACCACGGTCGTTGAAACATTAGTTAAATAGTGTGTATGCCGGTTTGGTGTACCACGTGAACTTCACTCCGACCATGGAAGAAATTTCGAGTCAGCCGTTTTCCAAAATACCTGTAAGATATTAGGAATTAATAAAACGAGAACAATCGCGTTACATCCGCAGTCCGATGGCATGGTTGAACGAATGAACAGAACGATCAACCGATACTTGTCGAAGGTAATCTCCAACCACTAAAGAGACTGGGACCGACATCTTCATCTGTTCCTGATGGCTTATCGTTCATTCGTCCATGAAACAACAGGGCAAACTCCTGCGATCATTTTATTCGGGCGTGAGTTTCGCCTGCCATGTGACTTGGTGTTCGGCAGTAGACCTGGGGAAGATCTGGCCGGGGAAGATTACGTAACGGACTTACGGAGAAGAATAGACGACATTCACCAGTATGACATCAAGGCAGAAAAAGGTGGTTACCAACCAGGCGATTTAGTGTCACATGTTACACAAAGGCTTCGAGGTTTATCACCAAAGCTGCAAAGAAACTGGGAAGGTCCTTATGAGGTCGTTAAGAGAATAAACGACGTGATATACAGAATTAGAAAAAAAAAACAACAGGGAAGCCGAGAGTAGTACACTTCAATCGGTTAGTCCCTTTCGCTGATGACAACAATGAAGACCATCATGGAGCAACGGTTCGTCGGATCATAGCTTAGGAACCGACTTTTGAAGACTTCATGGAAAAGTATTCCTTCGGTCACAAGGCGCAGTATGGCGAAGAACATAGAGACCTGTTCACCGTGTCCTCAGATTATTCTCTCGGCCACTGCGTATCAGAAAACTTAAATACATCACGTGGCATAGCGTCAGTCTTTAAGACGAAATTTGGACGACTACAAGAACTGGCCAACCAAGGTCCATCCGTCGGGAAAACGCTGCGACTGAGGGATAACAATACAGAACATCAGCGGTATACCTACTACCTGGTTACAAAACCACGCTCGTACCAAAAGCCGTCGTATCGCAGTTATGGAAGCTAGCAGTACCGAAGTTAGGCTGTGGATTAGATGGTTTGGATTGGAGGATTGTTAGGAACATGTTAAAGATCCTCTTCCGCTATACCGGTATTAAAATTCTCGTCTGCAGCGACAGAAAGATGAACTCCAGAGGACCATCGACTGTCACTTCTTCAAGACTTCTAAATGTACCGAGGGTAATACATGTAGATTTCGTCATCAAGAACTGTTCCGGGACGAAAGAGTCTTAAGGAGGGGGCAGTGTAACGTGCGCCCCTGACTAAAGAGTATTCAGGCGCCGCTACTGGTAGAATATTCTCGAGCGATAACTTGATCCCGGCGACGGAACGACCCACACGGCTAGATGTGTTAATTATACTGGTGACCTAAATCTATTGTAGTTAATATCATTGTGGCGTCAGAAAGTTCCAGAAGGACACTTGGCTGTATAAATACCGTCTGATATGTAGAAGCAACGAACAATGAAGTTCGTGATATAAATAAACAGTCTACAAGTTGTTAACATATAAATGAAGTTATATAAATAAATATAGTGATTTAAATATTGTTTAAATAAATAATCTTAGTGTTTAAGCATTTAATAATATTCTTAGTCTTAAATTAGTGTTTATAATTATTTAATCATAGTGTTAGTTATTTTTGTATTTTAATATTTATTCTAATTATTTATCGTTTAATAAACGTATTATTTTAATAAATAATATTTTTTTTGATTTTTACACTTCACCCATATAAATAAAACGTACAATATGTATTTATAATGTATGTAATTAATACAAAATTCATCTTTAATTAATAATAATAATAATAATAATAATCGTAATAATAATAATAATAATAATAATAAGATGTGGACCGATTATATGTCCAAAGACAGTTTGGAAGAAGGGGTCTCCAACAAATAGAAAGTGTATATTATGATTCTATGAACAGCCTATACTATTATATAACAAACAGAGCATCAAGCGATCCCATTATTAGGAATATAGTAATATACGATGAAACTCTCTCACATTATACATCCTTATCAAAAAGATGTTTGCGAATAAAACAAAAAATCTATAAGCCCATTGAAAAATATGAGAACAGAAGGAACCATGTTAGGCATGAAGAAGGTTTAGATGAAGAACTAGTAGAAAATGCAGATATGGAAGAGGTAGAAAACAATGCACAAGAAGAAAGAACTAATATTAGCCCAGTAGAAATAAAAAAACAATGTAGGAAACGTTTATATGAAATGTGGAGAAACAAACCGCTTCATGGACAAAAATTACGCGACATGGAAAAAATAGAGTATGAAAAAATCGAATCATTCATGTGGCTAAAAAGAGGAAGAATTAAAGGGGAAACGGAGAGTTTAATAACAGCGGCTCAAGAACAAGCCATAACAACAAGATATATAGGAAAGAAAATCCATAAATCATCCGAAAACAAGTCATGCAGGATTTGTAAAGCTGCAGATGAAACCATCCATCAGAATTGGCCAAAACTGAATATGTCATACGGCATAATAAAATCTGCAATCTTATTCACTACAATCTCTACAATCATTATATAGGACAAACAAGTGAATAGCTATGGTACAAATATCTACCAGAGAAAGTAGTGAATAATGAAAACGGAAATGTAACGATATTGTATGATATGGGAGTGCGAACTGACCGTACCATCAACGATAATGGCCTGATATTATTATAAGAACTCCTTATACTACATACTTAATTGACGTCTCCGTACCAGCCGATGAGAAAATAATAACAAAGGATGCCGAAAAACAGCTAAAATACAAAGACTTATGTATTGAAATTAAACGAATGTGGAAAACAAAATGCGAAATAATTCCAGTAATAATTGGAGCGACAGGTTATGTAAATAAGGAGTTTAATTAAAAATGTCAAACGCATCCCTGGAAATCACGACCCATATGAAATTCAAAAACAAACAATATATGGAACAGCCCACATCATAAGAAAAGTACTTTCCTAAAATCCCGTATATCCTCAGCTGTATGGTTTATAGCTGGAATATGGTTGAAACCGACTAGGACACCTAAAGACCACATCCTAGTCAGCAGAAGAGATCTCCATCCTACCAACCCGAAGTTTAGGCCATCATTACGAGCAAACCTAGAGCCCTAAAAATGAAATGTACAATTTTGCTAATGTATTGTATATAATTATTTACCTTGTAGCTCTTAGATGTACTAGACTTAGGTGAATAAAGTAAAATAATAATAATAATAATAATAGATCAGCTCTGCAGGCCTTATAGGCCCGTGGCTTTTTACATATTTCTTCTGCTTTATTTAGTCTTTATTGCCCAGTTTTTTCCCTAAATCCAACTCTGAACGATGAGGAGCGGAGGTTGTATGTCGATCGGTCGTCCTTTATAGATTTTCTGCTTTATATATCTATATTTTTTATGGAACTCATATTTTATTATTTAAGTAAATAATGGAATATTTGAGCATTTTATTTTCTTTGCATTTAATAATTGTGATATATTTTTCAGCGTAATCATTCTTTTACAATTATCCATTTTATCAACGAGAATGATCCTGATTACAAGTTTGAGGCTATACTCATAGTAAATGAAACTCGCCACACGGATGTTGGTTTCTACTACTGCCATGGAAAGGAGGTAAACTATAACACTCCACTACGTTCCAAAAGAATCTATATATTTGTTAAAGGTCAGAATATTTACATTTATATTTTTTCATATATAACAAAGTAGTAATAAGAATAGTAATATACCCGTAACTATAACATCAATTTTTTATTTTCTCATTGCCATTTTGAAGTTTGAAAGAAAACTAACTGTACTTATTCTTCTTATTAAATAAACCCGCATGAAAATGATCAGCGACTGTTAGGCTAATACTTAAATACGAGTAGATTCGTTGTACTGGGTGTTTTTATACTTACTTTAAGGGTACATATGCAGGGTGATTGAAAAAATACGTAAAAATAGCTACTTTTATTTTAATTACTATTAATTTTAGAGATATAATTTAAATTATAAAGTTGGGGACGGACTTAAATAACACTTTTTAGTATAAAAAGATTTTGAATTCACTATACTTCCGATTTTGACGGAACCGAAATCATTTCTTAATTGGAATGGTTTATGTAATTATATTTTCGAAAAGTATTTCAAATTAGCTATACAGTGATACAAAATACATAACAGTAAAATTAAATTAAATTAAATTAAAATACAAATGAGTTTTTTTCATCCTTGGCAGTTAAAAAAAAAAAAAATGATACATCAGGTATCAAAATATTTTCTCAAATAAAGACGGCACAAATATCATGGCAAACTAATAATACAAATATCACAATTTTGAAAAAATAAAAACTATCTAGCTTATTTTGTGACGAAAATGCAAAACTTTAGCAAAATTAAGGGTGGTTTACTTAAAATAAACATTTTGTATTCATTTGGTAAGTGTTTTTAATGTATTAATGTCTATTTCAAGTAAATCAGCCAATTTTACGAATTAAAAAAAATGATCCACTTTCAATATAGCATTTTACATAGGTAAACCCTTCCAGCCTTATTCATAGTAAAGAAGATAGTCCTGTATCAAAGGCGATCTAAGTAATCCTACGTTAGTGCGGACTAAACATTCGATATTAATAGTCAAAGTTCGTACTACTTTAGTCCGGTATTAACTAATACGCCGTTAATAGCATGGCTCAACTTGGCCATGGTCTATTTCTCTTACTGAACATGCGCAGTAACATTTTAAATGTCAAAGTTGTGTAAATAATATGCTACAAACCAGAGATGTTTACGTGTTTTATAACCTAGATGCCTAACTCCGTGCGCAGAAGTGAAGCCAGCAATTTCGTGTGGCGGCCATTTGTTAAAAAGGCATGTAAGATGTAAGTATTTTACGTCTATTCAGATTTGTGGCAATTTAAAAGTATGTACTGTACTGTAATATATAACTAATGTTTTGAAAGACAATTTACGATTATAAAGTGATCTACTTACGGCATTTACTACACAATAGCCCGGGAACGAGAACGAGAACAGGAACGAAGATTTTATCAATACATTATTTGTATTGTAAAGAACTGTGTTTTTTTAGTTATTTACCATCGAATAGATTTAAAACTGGGGGAAAGGTGCATTTTTTTGGGTTTTTCAATCAAACCATATAACAATTGAATTAAATGGAAAATAAAGTTAAAATATTTATATTTAGAATGTGAGTAATATAATTTATGTAAATACATTATTTTATATCTTTTAGATTTCCTTTGAAAAATAAACATATATTAAAATCTTGGATTATAAATGTAAGGAGAAAAGCTTTTCCCCAACTAAAGCTAACAAACTTTGCAGCGATCATTTTAAAGAAAATGATTATTTAGTTAGGACGGGAACTTACATTCGAAAATTGAAACCAGATGCAGTCCCTACGATATTTTCCGCTTTTCCTAGCTATTTAAAACAAAAAGAAAATAGCAGAAGGGTTTTAAATAAAAAATCATGTAATTATTGCGCTGAAAACTGTTTAACATTGGACCATAATTACGTTCATAAATATAAATTTTCTGATTTTAAAAATAATGGAGGATTAATTTCCCCATCAGAAAGCGTTTTTAAAATAATTAAAGCTACTGAAACAGAAATTAATATTTTCACTAATAATTTAAAATAATAATAATACAAATAATATTGAAAAAAAATAACAAATTTTATAATTAATCTTTTTGCCAGTGAAAAAAATATTTTTTCTCATTTACATTGTGAAATTTCTTTGGATAATAATCACAAAATTGATCTAATTTGATATATTTGCAAGCAGTATATAAAAATTAGATTGCACAGTATTGCAAAGTGGTCCAATCAGAATAAAATTGTTAGCAAAAGACAAATTAAATAAACTAATATTATTTTCTAATCAATAAATAGTATTTAAGAACAAGTATTGCGTTTTATTTCACCAATTTAATAAAAAAATATTTGTGATAACCTTCATATATCAATTATATTCTAAGTTTTATTTCATATTTACCATATCATACATTAATATTTTGCCTTTTTAACAAATGGCCGCCTCTTGACCTTGAGGCTTCACTTTTACGTGGTTTGAGACATACGAAGTTGGGTATCTAGGTTATACATAAACATCTCTGCTACAAACAAATACATTTTTGTATCCAGGGTCGCCTGATCATCAGAGGCGCCATTTCATGACAGTAAAGATTAATATATTTCTTTACTGCTCTTATTCGTAAAGAAAAAAAATTGTCATACAACTTACACAGTAAGGTGATAGAAGTGAACAATAATATATATATATATATATATATATATATATATATATATATATATATATATATATATATATATATTTCTTTTTATTTTTATTTTAAATTCTCTTGATGTTATACCTCTATTTTAAAATAAAATAAAAACACTAATTTAATATCTAATCGATTTCGGTTTATTAGTAAACCATCATCAGAGATACATGAATAAATTATAAAGTAATATACAATATATATATATATATATATATATATATATATATATATATATATATATATATATATATATATATATATATATATAAACATATTTGACATAAAACAAAATATCAAAATATGTATAAAATATAAGGTTGTTTTTGTTTTTATATTTTAAATTCCAAAAACTATAAATATAAATATAAAAAAGTACTAATGAAATTAACTAAATAAATTAAAATGAAAATTGTAACGAAATATAATATGATATAAAATGTAAATTGTAAAATATTTTTAAAAATTTAAAATATTTGTAAAACATCATTCATAATTTTGGTCTTTAAAATATCTAATTGTTTATTCATTAAAGGTAACCCCTTGGAAATTAAATAATGTATCTCATATGCTTCTAGCCAAGTCATTTTAAAACCATTCTTTAATTTATGTAAAATAATTAAATTGTTTATATCAAAATTGTGTTTTAAAGTTAACATATGTAAAGCAACATGTGAATCACTTTTATTTAATTTCCATGAACGCGTATGTTCTTGAAACCTTAAACCAAATGAACGTCCAGTTTGACCTATATAACTATAATTACAATTATTACATGTTATTTTATAAACACCTGAATTTTTAATTGTTTCATTGTTTATTAATTTATTATTAATTAGCAAATTTTTTAAAGTATAATTATTATAAAAACCTGCCCTAATATTTTATTTTTTAATTATATTATTAATTTGTATACTTGGTTTTCCAATAAAATTAATTTTCTTGTAAATAATTTTTGAAGTATCATTTGTTGAAATATTTGTAGAATTATATAAAAATTTTGAAAGAATTAAATTTGAATTATTAAGTTTTTTATTAATTAGTTTATCAATTAGTCCTAAAGGATAACCATTATTAGAAGCTATAAATTTAATTGTTTTAATTTCATTATTAAAATTTTTTGAATTTAAGGGAACCGAAATTAAACGGTTAACCAAACTATGAAAAGCAGCAAGTTTTATATTCATTGGATGAAAAGAAGAATATGGTATTAAAGTATCTGTATAAGTTTCTTTACGAAAATTTTTAAAATCCAGTTTATTACTAATTATAGTTATTGTTAAGTCTAAAAAATTAATACTGTTGTTTTTTGAATATTATACACTAAATTTTATATTATTATTTATTGAATTTAATTCTTTTAAAAATAAATTTATTTGTTCTTGAGTACCACTAAATAAACATAAAACATCATCAACATATCTATATCAAAATTTTATATTATTTATATATTTTATATTAGAATTAAATAGTTTATTTTCAAAGAAATCCATGAAAATATCTGCTAATAAAGGACTTAATGGTGAACCCATTGGTAAATCATCATTTTGTTTAAAATATTTATTATTAAATTGAAAATAATTTTGTTCAAGACAAGTATTTAAAAGTAATATACATTCATTTTTAATTTTTATATTTGATGATGAAGGAGACAAAAGATTAATAATGACTTTTTTAAGTTCACCTATTGGAATACTTGTAAAAAGACTATTTACATCAAAAGATACTAATAAACTATCTGGTTTAATTTCTAAATTTTTAATTTTTTCTATTAGATCTAAAGAATTTTTAATACCATATTTAGGTTTAAAATTTAAAACTTTTCTTAATTCAGAATTTAATAATTTACAAATTTTGTAAGAAGGTGCTTTAATAAAAGAGACTACAGGTCTGATAGGAATATCAGTTTTATGAATTTTTGGTAAACCATAAAGTATTGGTGCACTAGGATTCATATATATATAATTTAAAAAAAAGAGGTATAACATCAAGAGAATTTAAAATAAAAATAAAAAGAAATATATTTAAAAAATGTACCTCCAAGGGAATAGAACAACATATGAAATAATACAAGAAGTTAAAATAATATATATTATTTGTTTGCATTAGATCTCTAATTAAGTTTAAGTAAAATAATTTTCCTACCAAATGGTTATTTTTCTAGCATTAAATCTATAACTATAACATTGTTGATTACAATAAACGGTTAAAAGTATAGTTTAAAATTTATTATGGCATGGGGGGCGCTGAAATATAACTTTGCAAGCGCCTTTTACCCACGGAGCTGCTCTGTTTGCACCTATTACAAAGAGATATATTTTAGTTTACACTGAATTTGTACGTATATATCAGCTTCCTTTGATATTTTTTTTTGCCTAGATATCTAATTGTACTCTAATGTGCATACTTGCATTTGTGGGGAGATTGTTACTATTATTTTCCAATAAAGGTTTAATTTCTAAAATATCTTTCTTAAATCTGTGAACATTTCATTACTACAATTTAATTACTAACCAATAAATTTGAGTAAATTCTCTCTCATTATACTTGTCCAATGGATTTATATAATACAAATATATTTTTGGTTTCTTCGTTGATATTCGAGTACATCTCGAAAATGTTGCATATCAACAGCATGATTAATAATTTCATTTATTTAGATCATTATTTCATGATATAAACACGAAACTCTGCTCTCAGATGACATTTGTGCCAAAAAAGTGAGGTTAATCCATCAGTAAACATAGGTAGAGGCAGGACTAAATATAGTCCGGAGTTAGTTCTGACTTAGTTCTAGACTAAAGTTAAACCTTCTCTATGAATAAGCAGAGAAGATAGTACAGAGATGATTCAAGTTTAGTCTGGCTTAAATTTTCTATGAATACGGCTGTTCAAGTTTACTTTGTAAGTATAGAAACATCATCTATCTTAGTGAGCTAAAATAATATTATCCAAATAAAACTCAATACAAAACTAAAATATTTGTAGCATAAAAGATACGATGTCATTACGGTCGGCCCGAGCTATAGGCGCACTAGGCGCCAAAATTTAGGCGCGCCACAGCCAACATCAGTTAAAAGAAAATATGAATTATATTAATTACGAGAGATGTTCAACTCATAACCGGAATCTTTATTTTATTAAGAAAAATAAAACAATAATGTTACAATTTTAACTCTTATTTCTCCACATGTCCTCTTCTTTCGCGATGCACTTTTGCCCTCTTTATCTTCCTCACTCCCTTTTCATAGAATTTTTTAGTTGTTGTTACAGCCACAAATGCATAGCTTCGATACCAGCATTAGTGGACTTAAATTTCTTGACGTATATGTGTTCTTTCAAGGCTGCTTATCATGAACTATGGTTTAATGGTTTCCACACGTCAAACACTTATTGATAAAATAACAGCAAAGTTCTTACGGTTATTCGTCGATTTCACGAATTAAACGGTGTACACATTCAATGTTACGTGCGTTAGTTACTAATTCTCTGTTTTGGTTTTAAAATTTTTGAACCAGTCGTAAATTTCAGTCTTGGACAAAAATGCAAAATCAATGGGATTCTGAGAAAAAGAGTATTTATTTATAAAATTGCGTCTGTCTCGAATTCGACAGAAAAAACAGGTCGTAAAATTAAAATTTAAATAATAATAAATAATAAAATTTTAATTTTATTTATTGTTTCTTTTTTATTTCATTTGTGCGTTGGTATACTTTTTTGAATTTTATAAGTAATTTTTTTAGCATAGTTTTTACGTTGTTTTTTTATGAAGGCGCCAAGAAGAAAATCTGCCTAGGGTACCACAAACTCTTGGGCCGGCCCTGATTGCCATTATTATTAGCATGTCAATTTTTAGTGCAACACAAATAGTATAAACCCGCTACTACAAATTTAGTTTCTGGTTGATTTAGATTCTAAATCAATCAGAAACCCTGTTACTGGCCTAATTATAAATTAAAATCATTGTTCTGCGACACTAGCAATTTGCGCGTGTTTTCATAATAGGAATTAACAAAATGTTTACAAATTTTAGGACTAAGTAATTAATTGTAACTTAACAGAGCACATTTTAAGCTCAAATAAATAATTATTATAGTTGTATTTGCATTACAAAACAGATAAAAATATTATAATAGAACTCGTATTCTAAGACAAAAAAGTTTGTTGATTTTTCAGGTTATATTTAGAAATCATGAGAATAGAAAGTAAAATACTGATGTGACCAACATCCAACATAAAATAAAATCCTTTTGGAATGCAAAAAAATCTTTTAATAAATTTATGGAGAAATCGGCATAAAGATCTTGTATTTTGCAAGTCTAGAAACTATTTTGCGAGAACAATTGTACCATTAGTCTAGAAATGTACATTTTGAATACGAGTACTTGCAAATTGTTTTTTAACTCTGTAGTAATTAGGACCAGTTAAACTTTCGTAAGTTAGGCTTTATTCAACAAAATTCTACATGACATTAATGACAGAATAAATAAACATTATAAACAAGAATGTGTTGCTAGTCAACACTTATAATATGACAAACTCTTAACTGGACACGTGAATGTTCTGGGAAGTAAGCGGTCCTCTGCCGACTACCGTTTTTAAAATAACAATATCAATGATTTAATAATTAACCATAAGTTTAACTGAAGGTAAACTATCAACAAGTTTTCCCAAGCAATTTACATATTTGTTTAGCTAATTAATAGTTAACTATATTTTAGTTACGTTGGTAGTCATGTTTCACGGTTAACTGTCATTGTAGTAAAAATTAGTGGACAATAGTATATTGTGTTATTAGGAGTAAAAGTGATACTTTCTGTGGCGGGAGTGGAAGTTTGGACGACGAGCGAAACGAGTCGGACAATTGCACGCGAGGCACACAAAGACACTTTTACCCCGAATGACACATTATATTTTTTCTTCAAACGTAGATATTTAAAGAAAAATATCTATTACTGACGTTACATTTTACGTAAATTATGTATGCGATTTCAATTGCCCTGTAGCTATGGATACTTATTTGTTCACTTTTTGTTATAAACATTGAAGCGAAATTTTTCAAATTTTAACGTTTAAATAAAAACTGTGCAATATTATATCGTTCTTGTGTGCAATTTTGTCGGAATTTGAAGTATTATAAAGTACGCCCCCTGAAGTTGTCCATTGGATGGAAATCTAACAGTGTGGCTGAAAGTTATGTCCAGGAATCACTGCAAAACAATATAAACTTTTCTTATCACTTTAATTCCAAGTATTCGTATGTTCATTACCGTCCCTTTAATTGTGATCTGTAAGTCTGCTATTCCCTAATATGTTATTTCTTCAAAAGTAAACTCCATATTTCTATTCATGGGTTATTTATTTAAATTTGACAGCTATTGGTTGTATTTAGTAACTTTATTCTTAGGTTACCGAGCGTGTTATAGTGACATTTAGAGCGATATTATATGTTTGATTTATACAAGTTACTTCTGATTCGTTGATTCTGTATAGTTTCTATGAATATTTATTTATTTAGTTTTACGCCGGCGGCGTAGAAATTAGTTACTTCTACTCCGGCGGCGTACAAATTAAACTTCTACCTTGTGAATAAAGTCACAAAAGATGCTACTTTTATGACGTTTGAAGAAAAAATAAAATATCTTTCCCTAAATTTTTTCGGTCATATAATAAGGGAAAAGGACTAGAATGGACTGTATGTAGTGCCGTTGTTATCGTAGGTAATTATTTTGCGTTTTTAAAAAAAATATATCGACAGTGAGTTTTCAATGAATAAGCACGTTTTGGGGTCCCTACAAGACGAATTTATTATGTTTTACGATGATGTCTGTACGTGTGTGTGTACGTGCGCCTGTGTGTGTATGTATTCTTCAAGTTTAGATCCATATGCAGACATGATTTTTGGTTATAATTGGTCCACCAGAACTAACCTCATTTGTAACTTTTAACAGTTTTTCTTGAAAAAACAGTTAAATATCATTTATTGACATTTAATGTTATATAAATTTTAAAGAATATTATTCTCTATACGATTTTATTGCATTATATACTTCATATTCAACAGATATAGAGTTAAAGAATTATAAAGATATTAAATTTCATAAATCAGCCAGCTTTGCTAACCATGGAAACTCCTAATATATTTAGATAATTTTAATTAGCTCGAGTTTCTAGAAAGAAACAAGAGAGACAATTACATTGGTTTGAACATGTCATGAGGAGAGATGAACAATACATTGGAAGAAGAATGAATAGCTTAGTAGTAAAAGGTGGCAGAAACAGAGGAAGACCAGAGATAAGATAGAAGGACTGTATTGCAGAAGACTTGAGAGAAAAGTAACTGAATGAGGACAACACGCAAAACAGAAATGAGTGGAGGAAGACTATAAAAAATAGCGACCCTTAAAGAATGGGAAAAGTTAAAGAAGAAGATGTCAGAGTCAAGTGCAATTTGCATAGTTCTTTTATGAAATAATTTTACTAGAAATATAGGATCTTTTGCAAGAAAATTTATGTACAGGGCGCGAGCAGTCATGTGACTTTGCTGACCTTGGTAAGCAGATATGGGGGCCCGTGTCAAAATGACAGCTATTAATTTTGTCCATAACTGACAATGGTCATAATTTTTCATTCAAAATTTCATGATTTTCTTATTTCATAAAATACAATAGCAAAAAATGAAATTAAAAAAAAAATTATGACATTTGTCAGTTATGGACATAATTAATAGCTCTCATTCTGATACGGGCCCCCATATCTGATTATGGCAATCAAATATGGAGGCCGCGGCGATCAGCAAAGTCACGTGACTGCTCGCGCCCTATAGAATTTGTACATAATATACAGGATTGACGGAAGGTAATGTGCTGACCACATCAGATTTTTTTTGTTAACGGTACCTATTTAAGCGTTCATTATTTTATTCAATTTTGCTCAGTATTTATTTGGTTTTGTTCAGTATTTTATGTTTAGTATAAATAATAAGCGTTCAGTAAAAAAAATATATTCGTCCAGTACTTTTTCATATTTGTTCAGTAAAATAACATTTCAGTACAAAAAATATTTTTTGTTCAGTAAGTTTTCATGTACGTTCAGTATTATTTGTTCAGTAAAAATATTTTTTGTTCGGTATATTTTCAAATTTGTTAAGTATTTCTTCAGTAAAAAAATACTTTTTGTTCAGTAAAAACTTTTGTTTCAGTATTTTCCCATATTTGTTCAGTAAAAAAATATTTTTTATTTAGTTTATAATATATTAGTTTACATTGATTGCTTTCAAGTAAGTTCAACACTGTCGGCCCCTCGGGCAAATTAATAAGCTTCATGCGGATTCTAACGATTTACGATAAATTCATCGTGATTTAATTAAATATATTTTTTAAGACCATTTTTCTAAAGAATAACAAACCCTAACCTAACGCTCGAAACTCACGCATACAAAACTCATATCATTGTATTCGTTTTTTGTATGTTGATAGCCAGTAAACATTCGCTGTAGTATTTCTTTGAACATGGAAAGATAAAAATAAATGTTTTAAATTAAAAATTTACGTTTGCAAAACGTTTAAATATGACTATTGATACTTAAACCTACCCTTACCTAACAAAGAAATACTTTCATACACTGACCGCTACACCGCTTCGCTCCGTGTTGGCTCCCATCGCCGCTTAATATAACATCCCTAACTTTTCAGGGACGGCAAGAACTCCATTCACCGTGGTTTTAACTGGGATGAGGGAAGGGCTGGAATTTAATGTTAGACAAAAGAATAGTTCTGTTGGACCCTGTAACCCTAGTCGCGCCGTCGATGGGCGTTAGTATTTCTAACACTCGTCAAAGATAATTCTCGTTAGGCGTCAATATCTTCCGACACGCGTCGAAGTTGATGCCCGATGAGTGTTTTTGAGAATTGATGAAAACTCGAAAACGAAGCTTGGCGTCGCGACGCTGACATTTGCCGACACGCGTCGAAGTTGATTCCCGCAAACAATACCAAAACTACTTAAACTAAATTAATCCTAGAGATACTCAAATGTGGAGAGCCACAAGAAGAATTCTCAAAACACCAACCGTCATACCCCCTATAAAGCAAAACACAAATACATTTTGCAGCGATGAAGAAAAATGCAAAGTTCTCGCTGATCACTTTGAGAATGTATTCAACATACAAGAAGAGGATGACGTAGCACAAATAAACATTAATACAGATCTCAAAGAAATAAAATCAATTATAATCCCACAAGAATTGAAAAAACACATAAATAAACTGATTAACAAGAAGTCACCCGGAAATGATCATATAACTAACACAGTACTCAAAAATTTGCCCAAAAATGCATAAGCTTCTTAGCATCAATTCTAAATAATTACCTAAGAATCGGATATTTCCCATCGAAATGGAAAGATGCTATAATAATATTTATTTCATAAATCAAACAAACCAAAGAATAATGTTTCTAGCTACAGACCAATTAGTCTATTACCGTCTATCAGTAAAATTTTCGAGAAAGTAATTAAAACACGACTTATATCCTTCTTGGATACAAATAATAGCATTCCACCTTTTCAATTTGGATTTAAGTCCAATCATCCCACGAATCATCAGCTACTTAGACTAACGGAAATCATTACGAAAGAAAAGAAAAAAAATTACAGCCATAGCATTTATGGATGTACAACAAGCCTTCGATAAAGTTTGGCATAATGGCTTAAAAATTAAACTTCAAGAACTAAAACTCCCCGAATATATATACTACATCATTCTTTCTTTTATTTCACAACGAACCTTTCAAATCAAAATTAATAGTACTCTATCAACAACCAAAAACATCCAAGCAGGAGTGCCACAAGGCTCTGTATTGGGGCCATTGTTATATAATTTATATATGAGAAACATACCAACTTCCCCAAACACAAGCATTGCAATGTATGCTGATGATACAGCAATCATTTCTCAAAATCAAGATCCAGAAAAAGCTAAAAACGACCTTCAAACTTCGATAAACGTAATAACAGCGTGGATGAAAAAATGGAAAATTACACTAAATGAGACAAAATGCGAATGTAAAATATTCACACTGAAAAGAACTAACGATCCTGATCTAGTACAAATCAACAACGTCGTGGTACCTTGGAATCATTCTACAGTTAAATATCTAGGAGCACACCTAGACAAAAAACTGACTTGGACAAAACATATCCAAACCAAAATACTAGATAACAGAAGATTAGGAATGCTGTATCCACTAATAAACAAAAAGTCAAATCTGAAAACTAAATGCACCATATTAATCTACAAATAAATTCTAAGACCGATATTAACATACGCTTGTCCCATATGGAGCTCGGCATCTAATCAACAATTTAACAAATTACAAAAATTTCAAAATAAAGTGCTAAGAATCGCTACTAAAGCACCCTGGTTCATTCGCAATAAACAAATCCACAAAGAATTAAAAATTCCTGCATTTAAAGACTTTACCGACAAACTTGCATTAAACTTTTTATCAAATATAAACAAGTGCTCAGGATCCAGCCACTTTAACTCTGGGGAGACTACCAGCAATAGAATTCGTAAACGTCTACCTCAAGATATTCACTTTGGAACAAGCTAACTCAAATAATAAATAACATACACTATAACTAAGTCCCAAGGAAGTATTTAATTACTGCCCCGAACCAAGACAGTGAAAACAACAACAAAGCCGTGAATAACAAATTACATTTGTTGAACCGGTTTAATCGCATTAAAAAAAAATCTGTTGTGGCCAGCACAATACCTCTCGCCACAGAATTTCAAGATTTTCTAAATACACGTAGTTAATTTGTCACCAGAAGTGTGGAATTTACTTGTCGAGGAAAATAAACCATATGGAATTGGAAAATCACTAAATTTAGAATGAGAAATTATATCCCCATATCTGCTTGTCAAGGCGCCCTATTGTATTTAACATTTCTTGTATACCTACATTCTACACCAAAAATTGTACTTACATATATCTATTCCTTATATTTAGATTGTTTAATTTTAAATTCATTATATGAAGAAATTTTGTCCTCTTCTAATTTTTCGAAATGTTTCCAATTCATTGTCAGGATTGACTGTATTTTTGAAGGATATATGTAATAGACCTATAATCTTAAATATTTAACTACTAATACATTAAGAAATAATATAATGTATATGTACTTCCCAGAAAAACTCTTTAGTAATATCTATGAATTTCTGACACTGACATTTATCTGTCAGTTACAAACAGTTCAACTGGTCAACTATTTTCCATGGCATCCTTTCGGCTGTAAAATTTATTATAACGTTATTTTATTTATTATATTTCTTTTATCTCTAAATCCATAGAATATATAATAAAATATTTAAATGTATCAGATAGAGAATTTAATTTTCTTTAATATTACCAAGAAAAATTTTCAAAAAATATTATTTAGAAGATTTTTTTTCAAGAATCTTCTACTTCCGGTTGTCCAATTGTTACCAAAACCTTTTCAGATCTTCCCATGAATGTCCGATTGGAAAATACGTAATTAAACAATTTTTAAGTCTTATAGTTTTTGAGTAATCGTCCTTCCAACATCCTACATACATACACACATACATCCACACATACACACACACACACAGACATCATCGTAAAAATGTTAAAATCGGATTGTAGGGACCTTAAAACGTGCTTATTCAATAAAATATGGATATGTGATTTTTAGCATGAATGCAATACCTCTCTTAGCGAGAGGTAAAAATTAACAAGTTTATGAATTGAAATTTGCTACATATTACAAGTGGAATACTTGATAAGTAATAAATAGTTATTTACATACCATGATTAACACTACATTACATAAAAATATATATTAAAATAATTGGAATTTAAATTTGATATATGACACATTACTCTGAAAGCAGTGTATACTGTATATGTATAATATTATGGAATAAAGTTTTAATAAATGAAATTGTTTTACAAAAATTTTGTTTTAAACTTTTCGTACAAACCACGTGCGTTAACTTGGTTCCCGGAATCGTTCTATGGCAGCAATCGCGTCGCCAAATACTTTTCCGGGAACCAAGCGTTCCCGCACTTGGTATGTAAATCATCATCATGTTTAGCTCTACAGCCCGGGGTGTGCCTTGGCTTCCTTTACAATTTTCCTCCATTCACTTCTGTCCAGCGCCTTACTTCTCCATCTTTTCACTCCCATCTTGACTATATCATTTTGCACATCATCCAGCCATCTCAATTTTGGTCGTGCTTTTCTTCTTTTCAAGTACAATTTTCCTCTCAGGATTCTAAGCGGCATTCTTTCTTCTTCCATCCTTAGCACGTGTCCTATCCATCTCAATCTTTGTGACTTTATAAATCTTATGATGTCTTGTCCTTCAATCAATTCTTCCAATTCCGCGTTGTATCTTATTCTCCAAAGTCCTCCTTCTTGTACACCTCCGTATATCTTCCTCAAAATTTTCCTTTCAAATGTTTGTAATTTCGTACTAACGTTCTGTGTCAGTGTCCACACCTCACAGCCAAATATGACGACTGGGCGTACTGTGGTTTTATATATTTTGAGTTTAGTTTTCCTTGATATAAATTGGTATGTAAATAACTATTCTGTAACCAGTTGTTAGAATTATTAATTTAAATATATATTTCAAATATCTACAGACATACAATTTTTAATATTTTGCTTGTTTTTCCTTCAAATTTTTATTTTATTTAAATTGTAATAATGCAAATTTATTTGATTATTACAAATATTACATCAAAATATGATAATGTTCAATAACTTTTTAGACAGGATTCACAAAGTGCTTCGCGCGCCCAGTTATATTATAAAAAATAGCGCGCCCAGTTAAGGGTTACAAAAATGCATAGAATCTTACTCAATATAAAAACCAGTATTATTTCTATTCGCTATGATTAATAAACTAACACTTGACTATTACATTTTCTGCTAGTTGAAATAACTCTTAGTTAACTTGTGAGGAACTGAGCTAATGTTATTGAGAACAATTTTGTAATTGGCATAAATGGTGCAAAAAAAAACAATTTCAGCCACAAATATGGAAACTAGTTTTACAACACTGATTAGGATCTTCGATGCGACACAATTTTTTAAAAGTTATCTCATTTGTCTGTGGACGATGTTAACCCCTACTTCATGGAATTTTAAATATTTCTGTCCGTAACTATTAATAGTTTTAGGCTTCCCAGCTATTTTCATATATGTATGTACTATTCTGCTGAGAAGTGAACAAAAATCTTTAATCGGTCGCGCAACGGAACATTTGGAGTACAAAATTTATATTATTTGTTGATCAGTCATGGGTTCTGAGTCCTGGTTAATGGAACTAGATCGGACCAGAATATTATTTCATTATTCCAATGATGAGCATTAATAGAATTAGTTATTTTATCAAACATTGATTAATATAAACATTTGCATCTACAACTTCACCTCTAAATCGCTTAAAGTAAGGCCTTGTAACAACGGCTTCAGATATAGTACACCGGACCAAGACCTCGTCGGTAATTTTAATAAATTTATGGATTACTGCATGCTATTTTTTCTTCACATTCCTGTATAGTTCTGTAAATGTTCGTTCGTCTAATATTCTGATCCTGAAAAACGCGTAAAAATTTCATGTATCGGTATCTGTCCCATTAAATTATGGATGAATTTGTATTATTTATTATGGCCAGTGACAATTAATTACCTACTAATTAGACTTTATTTAGTAATAAAATTTTGTAAAACTTTTCTCAACATTTTTGTGACATACATATATGTCATACACTTAAAAACTACTCTAAATGCATCCTGTAAATATAATCTTTTTCGATGCAGATACTGCACACTTATATGAGCACTGTAAAGATATAGGCTTTTACATTGCACACATATAAATCTAGTCGTGCGGTATTTTACTCGAGGGTACATATAACAGCCTTTTTGAAAAATATTCACCAGTTATGATCAGAGCTGGGACCAGTACTCGTAAAAAGTATTTAAGTATTAAATACTAAAAAATTATAAGAAAAGTATTTAAATACTAAGTAAAGTAATACTTTAAGTACTTTTTTTACCTTCTTACAGTACTAGTACTAAGTATTTTTTTATGAAATCAGTTAAAATATTACAAAATATGATCGAATTCAGGTATATCACTCTCATATAAAAAGACAGATAAAGTAGCCCACTAATTTTAAAGTACTATACCTATGTAAAAAAAAAAACAGTACCTATATTTATGGAATAAGTGATGTCTGTCCACATGCGTGTAAAAAGGCTTCACGTATACAAAATGTTTTAAAATAAACTCCATAAGACTCCATTGCATTTTACGCGTCGTTATTAAAATGCAGATTTCACATACTGCGATTAATGTTTGTAGCTACTATTTCACGCATTGGAGTAGAAAAATTGTTTATTTAGTTCTATAATATTGATGAGCAAGTAGAAATATCATTTAATAAATATGTTTAACATGTTCATCATAATATACTGCATTACGTCTTGATTTATCTTTATTTACGTCTTCAACTATTTAATTAAAACTAAAGTATGCGAAAACTTTACTACTTGCTGAAACCCCTGTTGACAGCAGTGCACAGAACACATAGCAATATGTTCTTGCGAATGCGTGAAGTACTTAGTATTTAAAGTATTTTCGTTACTTTAAATAGGTACTTTTAGATACTTTAAGTACAAAAAACTACTTCCTAGAAGTCCCCACTCCCCGATTCTCCCAATTCCCGCCAACTCCCGCCAACCGCTTTATTACGCTTTTGTGTGCGCCGGAACCCACACGCTCGTCTGGATCGCGCTAAAAACTCACTGTTTTTTTCCTTCAATAAGGAAGATGGGGAAGCGACGCCATAATTCTCCTGCGTTAAATAGTGGGAATAAAAAACCGCGAAAAGAAAATCGCCAGACAGATCCAAGTCACCGGGATCGTCAAGATCATCAATGTCGTCGTCGAGTTCATCGTCGACTTCCTCGTCATCCTCAGAGAGTTCAGATTTGTCGTCTAGCATCTCCAGCTCTGAAGGCTACAGGCGGCATCGCTCAAAGCATGCCCGAAAGAGACGACATAGCGAGAAATGTCGGGGTCGCAAGCATTACAGTAAGTCAAAAGGACGTTCGAGGTCCCATAAGTCGTCTCATCGTCGTAAATCGCGACGTCACTCGCGTCACCGAAAATCCCGTGCATCACCCGAGCGTGCCCAGCGCGGCACGCCAAGTGATGAGGTTATGTTCGCACGAAGGCACGTCGAGCGTGCCCCGCGCGGGTCGCCTGGTGCATCAAATCCAACCTCCGTGAGAGAAGGACGCACGACGAGTCAAACCTTGATCGGCTTTGGAGATAAAAATCTTAACCTACAAATCGGAAACGAGGCGGGCACAAATAAAAATGGCGGCGAGCAAGACGCGCCAAACGGAGGCACTTCTCAGGACCCTAAAAATCAAGATGACGAAGTAACTGATCAAACAATCGCAAAGAGAGCAGAGGAGGAGTCAGCAAATTACGATTTATTGGGCGAAGTGTCGCAAAGTGACGAAACTGAACCGCCGGTAATACAGGCACTCGAATCCAGGTAGCCAAAGATAATTAAGTCAGGTCTAACGAAGGAAGGGCAAAAAACCTTAATAGGGAAATATCTGACGCCTTCAAATTTTCCTTTTTTAAAGGGTCCAAAGCGTAATTTTGAAATTAAGTCCGCGCTTTCAGATATTGCTTTGAAAAAAGACAGTAGTCATAAGACAATTCAAGATCAGTTAGCGAGTTCGGTAACTGCCAACGGATTTGCTATCGGCGAGATTTTCAACAGTGACATAATGAAGACCGACATGCCAGAGACCCAACAGATGCTTACTTTTTTGGGTGATGCAAGCAGAATTGCCTTGGACTTGATGCATGGAATCTCCAAAATTAGGAAGACACTAATCCTTTCCACTCTGACCTCCGTCGCCAAGAATGCAGCTGAATTGTGTGAGATTGACGAGTGGCTGTTCAGTACTGAGTTTACAGAGAAGTTGAAGGCGGCATCAGCAGTTGAGAAATCAGCAAAGAGGTCTCCAAGTCAGGAGTTTCTTTAACTTCCCAGGCATACCAGTTCAGGCAGCGAACGCCTTACTACTCACGCAACACTGCTTCGACTAGGTCTTTAAACTGGAAGACCCCTCCCAAGAAACCGACCAAACCGTCTCGTTGGGTAGGGGCACAGAAGCAGAAACCGTACAAGAAAGGATCCAACTGACGTCCACGTCAGTAGAGGTAAATATAGCAGGCAGACTTAATAAATTTATCAACAATTGGGTAAGTTCATTTTATAAACTATCCAAGGTTTTAAAATACCTTTTCTGTCTACTCCATCCCCAAATGTTTATGTAAAAGAAAAACCTTTTTCGGAGTCGGACCGAGAGCTGTATCAGGCGGTGATAAATAAATTAATAAAAAAGGGGGCAATATCAGAGGCAACACCTAATGACTCTCATTTTTTGTCACCCTATTTTCTCGTAGACAAACCAGATGGAGGTAAGAGATACATTTTGAATCTAAAGAGCTTGAACAAATATGTTGACACGCCTCATTTCAAATTAGAAGATTGGAAGACGGCAATTCGCTTGATATCGCCTAATAATTTTTTAATCCACTTTAGATCTCCAGGATACATAATTCATGGTACCCATTGAACATTCCCATACAAAAATTCCTTAGGTTCAATTTTCAGGGAACGTTATATGAATTTAATGTAATTCCTTTCGGTTTGTCTATTGCGTCATACATCTTCACAAAGTTAATGAAACCAGTATTAGCTGTTCTGAGAAGTGAAAGTTTCCTCTCGGTTAACAACTATTTAGACGATTTTTTGTTAATAGGTAACTCAGAGGAAGAATGTTTAAGAAACACATATAAAACTGTAACCCTGCTCGAATCCTTAGGCTTTATTTTAAATAAGAAATGCAGTTTGACCCCGGCCCTCATTAGAAATTTTTAGGACTTCTCATTGATACAACAAAATTCCAAATTAGCCTTGCTGATGTAAAGAGACAAAAAAAATTAACGCAGCGGAGTCTCTCAAGAAGAGGACGTCTTGAAAAATTAGAGAGTCAGCTCATTTCATTGGGATATGTGTATTAGCTTGCCCAGCGGTTAAGTACGGCCCTCTCTTTATTAAAAACTTAGAGAAGAATAAAGTTTTGGCTTTACAGAAATCGGGAAATAACTTTAATGCAACCATAGTGATAACAGAGGAGGCTAGAGAGGATCTAGACTGGTGGAGTCGGATCATTAGGCAAAATTCTACATCCAACCCGGTGCGCAAATATAGCTTTAAGATGGAAGTTTTTACAGACGCATCCTTGACAGGTTAGGGAGCTGTTTATGGAGATCAGCGTGCACATGGTTGGTGGAATAATGTTGAAAAGTCCGAGCATATCAATTATTTAGAACTCAAAACTGTTTTTTATGCGCTCAAATGCTTTGCAGACAACCTTAAATCTTGTGAGATACTCCTTAGAGTCGATAATACAACAGCAATTGCGTATATTAACAAAATGGGTAGTATTAGATACCCTATTTTATCCAAGTTGGCGAAACAAATTTGGCAATGGTGCATGGAGAGGGACATTTTCATCATAGCGTCTTATATTAAATCCTCGGATAATTTTCTGGCAGACACTGAATCACGTATTGTTTTAGATAATACGGAATGGTCTCTCTCTAAAGAAGCCTTTAGACGAATTATAAATGTATTAGGACTGGTAGAAATTGATTTGTTTGCCACCAATATAAACACTAAATGTACCAGGTTTATTTCTTGGTTTCCAGACCCTCATGCAGTAAGTGTAGACGCATTTACTGTAGAGTAGAGTGTCTTGGATTTTTATGCTTTTCCCCCCTTTGCTCTGATTCTAAAGGTTTTAAGGAAAATAAAGAATGATCGTGCGGAAGGTATTCTGGTTGTAACAGTATGGCCTGCTCAACCGTGGTGGCCACACAAGTTGTTGATTTCTGATACATTTGTGTTTGTCCGCACGCTAATCTACTTTCTTCTCCTTTCAGCAAGTCACACCATCTTGTTAGTGGCAGGCAGGCTATCAGGGAGGGGCTAAGAGCCAAAGGTTTTCCAGAGTCAGCCTTGGACATTGCCTTAGAATCGCTGTCGGAGAGCATTGTGTAACAGTATACCAAACCGTTAAGACTCTGGTGGAATTTCTGCAACAGCAAGAACATATCCCCTTTCGAGCCGGGGACAGCAGACGTCTTGGAATTTTTATCGGATTTTTTTTAAATATTAATACGTACGGAATACTTAATTCTTATCGTTCTGCTATTTCTCTCGTGATAACAAACTAGATAGGTAATGACAAAAATATTAAACGCTTCTGTAAAGGAGTCGCTGTACTCAAACCGCAAAAACCTAAATATGATAATATTTGGGACCCATCGGTTGTTTTAAATTTCTTATCAGATTGGTTTCCAAATGAGTCACTCTCGTTACAGAATTTAACGTTAAAATTAGTTGCTTTAATGGTATTAGCTACAGGACAAAGAGCTCAGACGTTAGCAGCCATTGAAGTTCAGAATATCAATGTTACAGATAACGCGATATCTATTAAAATTGAAAAACGGTTGAAGACCTCGGATGTAAATCGAGTACAGCCACTCGTGTCATTTCCTTCGGGTTTCTCCAGTCAACCGTCAATCTGTGTTGCTTCAACCCTACGAACATACGTTAATGTCACGGCAGATATGCGTTCTAACGATAACAAGGCTCTTTTTATTGTTTTTCGAAAGCCACATAATTCGGCATCTTCGCAGACAATAAGTTGGTGGATTAAAACAGTATTGAAACTCAGTGGTGTTGATACCAGTACTTTTTCGGCTCATAGTGCTCGACATGCTAGCACTTTGTGTGCTGCAAGAAACGGAGTTTCTCTCGAAACAATTAGACGAGCAGCCGGTTGGACTGGTACCTCTGAAGTTTTCGCGCGCTTTTATAATCGCCCGGTTATACAACAGGGTGAATTCATGACAGCAATTTTCATGTCAAGAGAAGAGGATTAAGATGAGGACTAGTTTTTTTTTTTATTATCGTTTCTGAATTATCATCAGGCAATTTGCCTTGTAATTGTTAGTTATGAAAACAGTATTCAGATCTTAAACTAAAGAAGATGATTAAGATTAAGACTATAGTTTGGTTTATTGTATCCGGTTCATCAATGTGCTGTTTTGTATCCTGTATTCGTTATAAAAAAAGGAAAAAAGAAGAATTTTGAAAGATTGTATTATTCTTCGCTGTTTTCTTTTTGTAAATCGCAATCTTTAAACAACTACAAGTGATCTTGAGGACGAGACTTAATCAAATAATTAAACGATCAAACGAACTTACCTAATGAAGTTCGATCGTAATTATACTAGAAGTCTCGTCCGAAAAGATCACTTTCCCTCTCTCCCTATCTTATAGAACAATTACTTAAATCCTTATGGCGATATACACAGTTTTAAAATTAATGAAGCGGTTGGCAGGAGTTGGCGGCGTTGGGAGAATCGGGGAGTGGGGACTTCTAGGAAGCGCTTTTTTGCCTTAGTGCTTTTTAAATTGTGTGGTAGATGGCGTAACAATGGTGTTACTACAAGTGATCTTGAGGACGAGACTTTGTTGCATAATTACGATCGAACTTCACTAGGTAAGTTCGTTTGATCGTTTAATAATATCTTGTTTCTTGTTCAAAATTATTCGCTGTAAGCAAAACACACACACATACTATTCTACAAAGTTGTATAAGTTTGTTTGCAACAAATAACCAGAAATGAGGAATTTCTCATGTTGAATAAGTCCATTTATTAATTTATGGCGTTATATCGTTCGTTTCCGGTCGCGTCACAGTGTAAGCAGCATGATTTGTCAGAAATAAAGCAAAACACGAATAATAAGCGTACATGTGTATAATTCTACAAGAACCAAATTAGTGTAGTTGTGTGTGAAAATATTTTTGTAAGGCGTTTGAGATCATTTTGAACAAAATAACAATATACCCAACTTTATATTTTAAACATATAAATTATGCAAAAACCAAACTAGTCGAAATTTCAAATTGAATACTTTGTTTTTATGCTCATTGTACGTAAGGAGAAAAATGCCTGCCATACAACATACGATACATAAGAAATTATTTTTGTTTATTGATTTTTTTCTGCACATGTTCAGTTTTGTAAAAATAAAATTCAGTTAGTAAACACATATGATTTATTTTATTTTATTTCGCCATACCCCTAAATGTAGAAGTAATTTAGTTTCTACACCTAAATAGTGACACTTCTAATAATACACTAACTAACTGGAAGTTTCAGCACATTTACTGATTTTAGAATTGTTATTTGTGCAACATGTGCGAAAAGTATGTATTTGTTGAACGAAGAGTGTAAATTTGCAACACGAAATGTAGTCGAGTGTTGCATGTACGACTGGTTTTTTATTTTACTTTCGCAAGCGTTATATACAATATTTATTTCTCAATTAAAATTTAATCAATATAACAATACAAAATTCGAATATAACTTCATTTCGCTGTCAAATACAATTTCATATATTTATGTAGAAACTGTTTCTTAGTACTTTATATCTATATTATTCCATATGGTCATTACTAACATAAAATAAAAATAAGTACTTTTTGCACGATCAAAGAACAAATACTTACTGAATTCACTTTTCCATATTATGTGAATGTGAATGTAATATTCAATATTACCCAAAAATTAGGTGTCAATATTAAAGGGTAATAGTGACCATGTGTACATTTTACAGCTGATAAATAGTTAATTGAATATAATTTTTCTATAAAGATCATTGGAACTCATTCTATATCTAAGACTAATTCAATTCAAAGTTCATTAATGTGTAACTTTTCGTATTCTTTTTTTTTTAGATTTCGATGAATTATCAGTTTTGCCTGGAGGAAATGATTATACATTTAGTGCTTATGCGCATGTACCATGCAGAGTGACATCTCCAGATATAAATATTGACTTAGATTGTGGTTGGAATTCAATTAATAGAGTTAATGCAAGCAGTTATATTCTTAATATACATAAGCCTCGGCCGTATGAAGAATTAAAAAATGTAAGTATTTATTGCTCAGTAAATATTATGAAAATATTATATATTCCAAATTTGGAATATTTACCTTTAATCTAATTCTGCATAATACGTTCATATCCGTATCATACACACTATATTAAATATTGATTGCAAATATTTTATTGAATTCTTAATCAAATGTTGAATAAGCAGTCTTATTTGAAAAATAATATAGTACTTAAGCAATAAAAATTATAATTTAACAATATCATTAATTTCTACCACTAATAATTAAGTACCTAATATGTTAAGTTACTAAACAAGATAATACTCGTTTGATTAATTTAATCATAAAATCAACTGTACAAACTAAAAAGTGTGTTATATACATATAAATTCTTTTTAAATCTTATGCCCTACCGGGTGTCAAAATTAGATTACTTTTCGTTTCTAATTATTCTATTCTGTATATTATGTTCTTTCCAATCTTTTCTATTTCTCGCTACTTTTCTTACGTCATGGCAGCTGATTTAATATTTTAATACATTACCTTTTCGGGGTCTTGTGGCCCTGTGCCTGACTGTCTGGTCGCGAATCTGGGGACCTAGGTTCGATCCCGACCGACGCCAAAAATTGCTTTGAATTTTAATGGCACAAAAATGACCCCTACATTGCACTCTTCACGCCAACAACGGCTACTCGTGAAGTGTCGCCTGGTAAGCGCCCACACGGTACAAATATTTCAATTTCACCATTACCGATATCTGTGTACAAAGCAGATTGGTACACCCAGTAATGGATAATATGCCGTGGTGATATATTTATATTTATTTATTTTATTATATTTTTCTCTGTCTGTCTTCTGCCATTCTTATAAGGTGACTATACCAAACAAGTTGTTTTTCCTTAATGGTTTTTACCTTCCGTCACCTATAGGAAAGGAAGGTATTGTCTTTGGTCAAAAAATTCGGTGGTGAGTTTTCATTGAATAAGCACGTTTTAGGGTCTTTACAATACGATTTTACTATTTTACGATGATGTCTGTATGTGTGTGTGTGTGTGTGTGTGTGTGTGACCGCCTTTTCGGACACGATATCTCCAATTCTAGAATTCCAAAAATTACAATTCTTGCGTATTCCTCTTCCTTACAACCATATGCAGACTTGATTAGATTTTGGTTATAATTGGTCAACCGGAAGTACCCTCATTTGAAGATTTTAACAGTTTTTCTTGAAAAACTCAGTTAAATGTTATTATAACTTAAAGAATATATTATTATCTATACGATTTGATTGCATTTTATATTTGTTATTCAACAGATATAGAGTTAAAGAAGAATACAAATAATAAATTTCACATAAATTTCATAATTCAGCCAGCTATGCTAACTTAACCATGGAAACTGCTAATATATTCAGGTAATTCAAATTGACAGATGTCAGTATCAATAAATTTAAATCAATAAAAGAATAAGGGAAGTAAATCTAGTGTTAGAAGTTTCTAGATATAAAAGAGACGATTACATTGGTTTGAACATGTCATGAGGAGAGATGAATATATTAATAGAAGGTGAAAGAAACATAGGAAGACCAAATATAAGATGAAAAGACTGTATTGTAGAAGACTTGAGAGAAAAGGAACTGAATGAGGACGACACGCAAAACAAAAACGAGTGGAAGAAGAAAATAAAAAATAGTGACAGGGGGAAAAACTAAAGAAGACGATGTCAGTGTCAAGTGCAATTTGCATAGTTTGTTTATGAAATAACTTTACTGGGAATATAGGATCTTTTGCAAGAAAATTTATGTATAGGGCGCGTGTAGTGACATCACTTTGCTGACTTTGGTAAGCAGATATGGGAACCCGTGTCAAAATGACAGCAATTAATTATGTCCATAACTAACAAGTGTTATAATTTTTCATTCAAAATATCATAATTTCTTTTTATTATTTGTTTGTTATCAGGAGTATGGAATTCAGTTGCCGAGAAAGGGAATCACATAATACCAAAAATTTAGAATCTTTAGCAAAAAAAATTATGTATGGATTTTGTACATAATACACAGGATTGACGGAAGGTATTGTGCTGGCCACATCAGATTTTTTTTATATATATCTACTATTTCTAATATTGTTCTAATCTAATTCTCCGTACGATAATCAAAACATTAAATGTATGAACTAATTATACTGTTTTTAAATAAATATAATACTTTGGTTTTCTTCCGCTTTTCACCAGCAGTTAAGCGAAGAGCCAATGAATCTATCAAATTGTTAGTCAGCGGTAGCAAAATTATGTATACCATTCTTCTTGTAATATGTTTTTTAATTCCTCTTTGGTGTTGATGGTATATATTCTTCTATCTTTCAAGAATTTTCATCACTTGTTCAATCGGATATAAGTCCGAAGACTGTGTGGGATGATTGAGCTCATTTTTAATACAATAACAATTCTTTTACAAAATACGATTCATATGTCGGATCGCTCTCAAGCATGAATTTAAAATTATCTGCTAAACCTTATATTTCGGCACATTGCTTTAAATTTGCTTATAAAATATCAAGGTAACCTTGGCTATTCATCATTATTGCAATAATAGCTAATTTTCCTTAATATACTCTTAAAATAATGCTATGGCCGCTGTATTTAAATGTTTATTTTAAATGTTTTATATTTTCTACTTTAATGTGACAATGCGAGTCCAGAGCAGTAACAAGCAAGTAACCTTTTTATAAACGTTTCTATATTATAGGGTTCAGTAATATTTCATCTCTGTTTATCTTTGTAAGTCACAATTCTGTTTATAAATAAATATCATTTTTCCTACAACTCTCTGTTTTGTCTAGATATTATGCCATATCCCTGCTCCTCCTCAGTTATCCTCTCACGACGTATTTTGGTAGAAGGTTTCAAATTCTCGTAGATGTTGTTGAGTTCGGATAAAAACAGACTGATGCGGTGTACGTCTATTTGGAAATAACTCTCTGTGCCGTCTTGCAGCAGCACAACTATTTAGTAATGTCTCGCCATAAACCAATATGAATGTCTGCATACTCTTGAGTGGTGAAGGTAAATGACATTTTGAGAATATAAAAAAAAAGAATATAAATTGTACGCCTATGCAAAAAATCTGATGTGACCAACACAGTACACAGTACCTCCCGCCATTTACCTATGTATATAATTTTTATATTACTTTATAAATTTATCCATACAATATATAGAAAAAGTATTACAGCAAACTTGTAGAAAATGGAATAATCTTTAATTTTTATGATAACAAATTGAGAAAAAAACATTTAAAGGTATTTTTTGAAGAAAAACTATCTTGAGCTTCAAGTAAACTGCCATTTCCGGTTATCCGATTGCCACCAAAATCTAATCAGATATTTCCATATTAGAATAAGGTAGAAATACATGGTTTCAAAACTTTCTGAAAGATAGTATTTGAGTTAGAGCGTAAACAGGATCCACACATACATACATACACACAGACATCATCGTGGAAATGTTAAAATTGGCTTCTAGGGACCTTAAAACGTGGTCATTTACCAAAATCTCGATATGCGATTTTTAGCACGATCCCTATACCTCCCTTACCAAGGGTAGCGGGAGGTAAAATGGTAACGTCAGTTTTGACAATCAACTTTTTTTTTAGAGAACACATTGATTTGTACTTTTTTACAAAATTTTCTTAAAAAAATACATTTAAATTAAATTTTTCGCGATTTATGTTATTATAAAAATTAAGGATTAGCATATTTCTACAAATATGCATTAATACTTTTTCTATATACCTATTTTATAAATAAATTTATAAAATAATTTATTTTATAAATCCCGGAATCTATGCTTTAAAGATAAACATATCTCCTTGGTTACACAATTCAGATCTCAAATTTATATATCTGACGGATTAATGTCACTATTAATAAATTAATCATTTCAATTTAATAATAGTAGTATTTTAAGAAGAAAATATGAAAACATGAATTTATAAAATACCTAACTTATAAATTGAATGTTTGTAATTGAAAAGAAATAAACGTCACTATCACAAAATAAAATTATGGTAAGATTCCGGAGAAGAAAATACGGATAATACAAAATAAATTGGAACAATAGTTATAGTACTATATCATGCAAAAGAACTTAATGCAGCAGCCAGTATTAGTAAATGTGTAGGTATGTATTTATGTTAACAAAAATTAAATGGCGGGAGGTATTGTCTTGGCCACATCAGATTTTTTTATTATATGAGTCAGTACCATATGCCTTTAAAAATTGTACCCGAAGTTGTGAAACACTCTGTACGTACAATAGGCAAAAAAATTGGAGAAAACGTAATAAATAATTAAAAAGGAGAAGGTTATTATTTAAAAGCAGAGCTGGGCAGTAATTAATTACATTTGGTAATTAATTACTAATTAAATTACTTTCTCCCAAATTGTAATTTGTAATTAATTACTTTGTAAAAAAATCTGATGTGGCCAGCACATAACCTCTCGCCGTATATTTTACCTGGCTGTATGCATAAAACAAAGAATATTTTTATAAATACAAATAATATATTCATATAAATCTATGACGTATAAACTTCTTTATTATTCAATAATAGCATGTCTCAACATAAAGATATTTTACCATAAATTATGTTACAATAAATTACAAAGTAGAGTTTACCATATATAAATATTAGGCTGGTAACAGCAATTTTCAATTCGAACAACCTTGTTTACTCTCTCTTCATATTCTTCTAGTAAAAACATTACTTTTGGGCGGTCTAAAATGTATATATCTGGATTGTGCATCTATTCTTACATATCTTCTTTTACATTTTATTTTTTCATACTTGTTATATCTAAATAACACTAATTCCCTTTAATAAAGTGACGGATAGATTGCACTCCGATTATTCTTATATTGATGTGTAATTTTGTCAATATTTACAACTTACTTGAGAAGAATTTGATAGCTTTTTCGCAATTCAAAGTTACTCTAGTCTACAGTGCTGGTGTACATTGTCCCATAATGTTTGAAACAAATTTAAGTCCTTCAACCTAGACTTGTCATCTCCATAATAGAGACAGATCAAGAATTAAGGGATTCTCCAAGTAAATTTTTCTTTCGTTACTCATTATTTCTGACACTGACATTTATCTGTCACAAATAATTAAAATTTTCAACTATTTTTCATGGCATCCTTTCGGTTGTAAAATTAATTACAACAGTTTATTTTATATATTATATTCCTTTTATCTCTAAATCTATAGAATATATATAAAAATATTTAAATTTATCAGAAAGAGAATTTATTTTTCTTTAATATTATCAAGAAAAATTTTCAAAAAATAATATTTAGAAGATTTTTTTTCAAGAATCTTCTACTTCCGGTTGTCCAATTGTTACCAAAACCTTTTCAGATCTTCCCATGAATGTCCGATTGGGAAATACGTAGTTAAACAAATTTAAAGTCTTATAGTTTTTGAGTAACCGTCCTTCCAACATCCTACATACATACACACACACACACACACACACATACATCCACACACACACACACACACACACACACACACACACACACACACACACACACACACACAGACATCATCGTAAAAATGTTAAAATCGGATTGTAGGGACCTTAAAACGTGCTTATACAATAAAATCTGGATATGCGATTTTTAGCATGAATGCAATACCTCTCTTAGCGAGAGGTAAAAAAGTAATTGTATTCAATTACTTTTGAAAATTTGGGTTTTAAATATTAATTACTATTTTGAACCAACAAGTAAGGGAATCCCCGGGATTCGGGCGAAGCCTTGTTTACTTGCATTGTGGGTGTAACAACAGGTTACAAATGCAACTTGTCATGTACGTTGGGACGTACGACGTACTTTGGACTTTCACTTAAGTTATAATTTATTATTTTTTCTGAATCCTAACTCGTAGTAATAATATACTTTTCAAGGAATTTGCAATGTCTTCATATAGGGTTTCATATAAATCAGTATAAAGTATTTTTAATAACCATATACACAGGGTGAGTCTGGGAAGATGTCCACACTTTCAACATATTTATTACATGTAATCTAGATTTTTTATATTTCATCGTTGAAAAGAGAAAAAATGGAGGTTTATATTTTAGTAAAATAATTATAGGTGGCTATTTAAAAATAAAAGTTGATAGTCGTATCTTGTAAACGTGACTTTATAAAAAATATCTACATCTGCTATCAAATACATAGTATATTTTTTAAAAAATAAAACTTTTATATGAGTATTTTTTTCTATTACTTATAATTAAGAAGTGAAATGTCGAGGACGCGGGGAGGGGGCTGCGCATCTTCCCAGACTCAGCCTTTATATAGATAACTTATGTTACGGAAATTCCAAATCACTTTAGAACATTTGCATCCCACTATATGAAGGGTCACTTTCGTGTCTACCTGGGAGTGAGGCAGGTTTTCCTACCCTAAACAGATATTCGTGCATCGAACTTCTAAAAAGGAATAATTATTCAACTTTCGAGTTGCATATAATTTCAATCCAAAAAGATAGCTACAACTACGTCAAAGTTGGCCATTCTTTATAAATTTGTTTTATTACTCTTATTATTTTTACCTCTCGCTAAGAGAGGTATTGCATTCATGCTAAAAATCGCATATCCAGATTTTATTGTATAAGCACGTTTTAAGGTCCCTACAATCCGATTTTAACATTTTTACGATGATGTCTGTGTGTGTGTGTGGATGTATGTGTGTATGTATGTAGGATGTTGGAAGGACGGTTACTCAAAAACTATAAGACTTTAAATTTGTTTAACTACGTATTTCCCAATCGGACATTCATGGGAAGATCTGAAAAGGTTTTGGTAACAATTGGACAACCGGAAGTAGAAGATTCTTGAAAAAAAATCTTCTAAATATTATTTTTTGAAAATTTTTCTTGATAATATTAAAGAAAAATAAATTCTCTTTCTGATAAATTTAAATATTTTTATATATATTCTATAGATTTAGAGATAAAAGGAATATAATATATAAAATAAACTGTTGTAATTAATTTTACAACCGAAAGGATGCCATGAAAAATAGTTGAAAATTTTAATTATTTGTGACAGATAAATGTCAGTGTCAGAAATAATGAGTAACGAAAGAAAAATTTACTTGGAGAATCCCTTAATTCTTGATCTGTCTCTATTATGGAGATGACAAGTCTAGGTTGAAGGACTTAAATTTGTTTCAAACATTATGGGACAATGTACACCAGCACTGTAGACTAGAGTAACTTTGAATTGCGAAAAAGCTATCAAATTCTTCTCAAGTAAGTTGTAAATATTGACAAAATTACACATCAATATAAGAATAATCGGAGTGCAATCTATCCGTCACTTTATTAAAGGGAATTAGTGTTATTTAGATATAACAAGTATGATAAAATAAAATGTAAAAGAAGATATGTAAGAATAGATGCACAATCCAGATATATACATTTTAGACCGCCCAAAATTAATGTTTTTACTAGAAGAATATGAAGAGAGAGTAAACAAGGTTGTTCGAATTGAAAATTGCTGTTACCAGCCTAATATTTATATATGGTAAACTCTACTTTGTAATTTATTGTAACATAATTTATGGTAAAATATCTTTATGTTGAGACATGCTATTATTGAATAATAAAGAAGTTTATACGTCATAGATTTATATGAATATATTATTTGTATTTATAAAAATATTCTTTGTTTTATGCATACAGCCAGGTAAAATATACGGCGAGAGGTTATGTGCTGGCCACATCAGATTTTTATTTATGTTGTATTTCATATTAAACAGTATAGTATTATTTTTTGTTTAATTTAATGTAAGGTAAGAGATTGTTTTAGTAAAGTAATTGAAAAAGTAATTAAAATGTCAATTACAATGCAAAAGTAATTGGTAATTTAATTACATTTTGGTTAAAGTAATTGTAATTGTATTCAATTACTTTTTGAAAGTAATTTGCCCAGCTCTGTTTAAAAGAAATAGAAAATAGATTGAAACTATTCTCCTACAGGTAACACTTTGATAAAAAGACAAATTATAAAGAAGTGAATATACAGGATGAATCAGGACTGGTATAAAAAATCTGATTTGGCCAGCGCATTACCTTCCGTCAATCCTGTGTATTATGTACAAATTCCATACATAAATTTTCTTGCAAAAGATCATAAATTTTCAGTAAAATTATTTCATAAACAAACTATGCAAATTGCACTAGACACTGGCATCTTCTTCTTTAGCTCTTCGCATTCGTTAGGGGTCGCTAATTTTTTATTCTCTTCTTCCACTCATTTCTGTCTTGCGTGTCGGCCTCATTCAGTTCCTATTCTCTCAAGTTTTCCACAATACAGTCCTTCCATCTTGTCTTTGATCTTCCTCTGTTTCTTGTACCTTCTACTACTAAGCTAGCTATTCATTCTTCTTCCAATATATTTTTCATCGGCTCCGGTGGCTCAATGGTTAGAGCAACGCTTCTGTGATGAGTGCGCTCGGGGTTCTGGGTTAGAATCCCACTAAGGCATGGATGTTTGTGTATGCGAACTCACTCTGTAATTAGGATTTAATCCTGTTGTGGGATTTAAAAAAAAAATCTCTCCTCATGACAATGTAATCGTCTCTCTTGTATGTTTCTAGAAACATCTATCACGAACCATTCCCCTTATCCTTTAATTCCTTGCCCTATATTTGAGTGTCTTCCCCAACATCTATCTCAACATTCTCATCTCTGCCACATTCATTTTCGTTGCATTGACACTGACATCTGTCAATTTGAATTATCGGAATATACTAGCAGTTTCCGTGGTTAGCATAGCTGGCAGATTTATGAAATTTATTATCTTTATAAATCGTTAACTCTCTCTCTCTCTCTCTCTCTATATATATATATATATATATATATATATATATATATATATATATATATATATATATATATATATATATATTAAATATGAAGTATAAAATGCAATCCAATCGTATAGAGAATCATATATTTTTTAAAATTTATAATAACATTAAATGTCATTAAATGATATTACTGCTTTTTTTTCAAGACAAAGTTGCAAATGCGGGCACTTCATAACCAAAATCTAATCATGTCTGTATATATATCTAAACTTGAGGAATACGAAAAAAATATAATTTTTGGAATCGTTGTATTGGAGTTACGCGATCCGAAACGGCTGTTACATACACACATACACATCTACACACACACACACACACACACACACACACACACACACACATACACACACACACACACACACACAAATAGAGATATCATCGTAAAAATAGTAATTTTTTATTCTAGGGACCCTAAAACGTGCTTATTCATTAGATACTCACTATCAATTTTTTTGACTAAAGACAATGCGTTCCTTACCTAAATGTGACGGAAAGTAAAATTAATATCGTATATTACAAAAAATGTCACATGAATATAGGTCCTATTCCTTTTTGTTACGGAATTATAACGGATCAAAGTTTTATAAATAGCA
Organism: Harpalus rufipes; assembly: GCA_951394225.1. NCBI lineage: Eukaryota > Metazoa > Arthropoda > Insecta > Coleoptera > Carabidae > Harpalus > Harpalus rufipes. The sequence goes on from OX596285.1 coordinate 17,337,957, forward strand.
GCAATTAAAAAAATCTAAATATCTACTTTTACAACCTACTTTAAAACAATGAAACAACAATGCAAAATTAATTTATCTAAAGTTATTTAATTTATTGTGAAATGGGGTTTAGTGCTGCGAAATCAACTGCGGAATACAATTCATGGAATTTATAATAATTCTTTAATTTGTCTATGTCAGCTTGCATTGGAGCGTAAGGGGCAGATTTTGAATACTTTTTGTAAGAAATATAACAAAATATATATTTAATGTTTCCATATTTTGTTCTTTTGTTTTAAAGTAACTGTTTCTGGATTATTATTTTTAAATTGCTGCTATTTCTAAATCACTGATCTCTTGTAATATTGTAATCGAAAGGAATAGGACTTATATTCATATGAATTTTTTTACTTAAAATGATCTCATGAATACGCTATTATTTTATTTATTTTTACACTAGCCTTGATACATTCTGTATAACGGTAGTATATTATTACTAACAGATAAAGATTAAATACGCATTTTATTTGTTTGTCAGTAAATGTATAAAAATTGCATGTATGTAAATACCATCGCTAATTTTGACACCCTTATTACTACTTTTGTACATTATATGTATGTATGTATGTTAATATTTTAGGTTTACTTTCATCCGTACTATGGGTTCTTAATAAAATATAATTATTCATGGCGCTGTATCTGCACATTTTCAAGAGGTCCCAAGTCAATGCAATTAAAGTTTTTCCATATTGCGTATCGTGGAGATAACACCGTAAATAAAGGTAGAAAATTATGTAATCAATTGTATATAAAATGCTGTATAAATCTGTTCATACATAAATGAACCAATACGTAATTATAAAAGTTAACTCTTTCGCATCATCAATTTGTAGATAACTTAAAGAAAATTCCGATATATTGAGAAAGTTATTATTTCTGTTTCTTAAATGTCTAATAAGTGCACAAAAAGACCTTTTTATATGATATTTAAGTAATTCGTATACTATTTATAATAATATTATTATAATAAGCTAAAGTACTTTTTGTGGCCAACCTGTTTGGAAAATTATAGGTGAGTCGCAAAAAAGTCACTTTAGCTCCACGTAAATTAATATACTATTTTTTTCTTCGAACGCTGAAATATTTACCACTAACCAATGAAACATTTTTATATCATATGATTTCGATTCAGAAACTAATTAGTGTCAATAATTTAGTATACTATGCAATGGAAAACAAAAATTTAAATAAAGTATTTATGACTTTGCAAGTGTTTGCGAAATTTGTATTTTTCTGCTAATTTCTGCCGTAAAAAAAATACTGCCGCTGTGCTGCAATAGTTATTTGTATAATCAGTTATGAAAAGAGTGATATTGTTTGATGAACATAACATTTGCCAAAACGAGCGAAATTATGCAAATTATGTGGGTCAAACAATATCACGTTTTTAAAACATATTATGTACACTATTTTATCGAATTCCGCTAAAATAATTTAAAAATACACAAAATTCTAGGTTTTTCTGACAGCTCAATATACAGATTTCAAAATCAATTTACCATGAAAATAAATGAGTTTAATTTTTAAATTTAATGCTTATGTCCGTGCATGCATTACGAGTATATCATTGAAAATGAATTCTGAATATATTTTAAAACCGATATAGATCTTCGTGTTTAGTAAAGGAATTAAATGTGATTCATAAATTGATATTAAAGAAATCATTATTGAAATTGTCTTGTTTCTTTTTTATCAGTTTATCCAAAACTATCAAATAATATACCCATAATTCAATAGATTTTTATCAATTAATGACCGTCATTACTGTTGCTAATTGAATAATATTGACAGTTCGATGGAATAATATTATTCAATCGTTATGTCAAATTTAAATCCTACCTTTTAACAAACAAAGTTACACTTTATAAGTAATTCTTTTCACATTAAAAGGCAAAGTTACACTAATTTTGTCATTTTTCATACTTTTATTTTCTTCTTAAGCTTAAATTGTAGCTGAATAGTCGGTTTTAAGATTTTATGTTAAACTTTAAATTACATTATAATTTTGTGTCAACGATAACTAGATTTGTCTGTGTAAACAAAAATTTTGTCAATGAAAAAATTCTACCTATTTTTCAATACAAATATGTCACTGATTATTTGACAATTATTGTGGATAAAGTACAGTATTGTATTCGTATATAATAGCTATTACTCATTGGAATTATTTACTTCATTCTCATGAGTAATAGTATTCATTACTCGGCCTATCGCCTCGTGATTTAACATCATACGCGTTTCATTATGAACGCTATATCAAACTCGTATCCTTAATACCTATTACATAACTGAGTTGCATAATAGTTATTTACATAATCAGCTATGAAAAGAGTGATATTGTATGATCAATACAATGTTTACCAAACCGAGTTAAGCGAGTTTTGCAAATTATTTGAGTCACAATATCACGTTTTCATAATGTATAATAAAAATGTGTACACATTTTTATCTAATTTCGCTAAAATAATTTAAACAACACAAAATTGTAGGTTTTTTCTATGACAGCTCAATATACATATTTCAAAATCAATTTACCAACGCGTTGCCGTGAAAATAATAGTTATTTACGTTAATTAGATAAAAATAGGTATTTGTTTAACAAAGCAAAAAGTCGTAGAATCACTACTGCAGCAGCGTTTCATATACATATGCCTAATGTTCAATGTATTCTATCATCTTTTGTTTTGAAGCTACAGACTAAAACTTGACTTTCGCTTATCATGAAAATACCTCATAACTCACTATGAGAGATAAAGAAAAAATGTTTATCTACGACTACTTGGATAAGGATTTATTATGTAATGCATTGATAATTATTTGAGTTAGGTAATGTAATTTATTACCACGTTATACTTATGTAATAACAAAGTGCGTTATGTAATGAAAAAAATCTGTTGTGGCCAGCACAATACATTCCATCATTTCTATGTATTTTATATAAATTCCATACATCAAGTTTCTTGTATTTCTAGTAAAATTATTTCACAGACATATTATGTAAATTGTACTTGACACTGACATCTGTCAAGTACTAATGTTGAATTATTGATATTCTTTCCATAGCGATGCAGCAAAGATTGTAAGATTTATGAAAATCTCTACGAGTAAATACAATGAATATGTAGAAAATAGTGCAATCAAATCGTATAAAGAATAAAATATTCTTTAATACTTTAACATAAAATGTCAAAAAATGATATTTAACTGCGTTTTTTTTTTTAAGAAAAGCAGCTAAGTACTTCAAATTGTGTAATAATGAGGATGAGGAATATGAAGAAATTGTAATTTTTGGAATTCTAGTAGTTATTGCGGCTGAAACGATCGTCACACACACACACACACACACACACACACACACACACACACACACACACACGCATATAGATCATCATAAAGATAGTAAATTCGTATTCTAGGTACCCCAAAACGTGCTAATCATTAAAAACTCACCTTCGAAATTTTTTACCAGACATTACCTATGCTTATTTTGGAGAAGGATTTATTATGTAATGTATTGATAATTATTTGAGTTAGGTAATGTAGTTTATTACCATATTACTTATGTAATGACAAAATGCGTTATATAACGAAAAAATCTGATGTGACCAACACAATACCGCCCGCCATTTACCTATGGGGTATAATTTTTATATTACTTTATAAATTTATCCATAGAATATACAGAAAAAGTATTAAACAAACCTGTAGAAAATGGAATAATCTTTAATTTTTATAATAACAAATTGCGAAAAAAATACATTTAAAGGTATTTTTTGAAGAAAAACTACCTTGAGCTACAAGTAAACTGCTATTTTCGGTTATCCGATTGCCACCAAAATCTAATGGCTTCTTTCCATATTAGAATAAGGTAGAAATACATGGTTTCAAAACTTTCTGAATGATAGTATTTGAGTTAGAGCGTGAAGAGGATCTACACCCACACACACACATACACACAGACATCATCGTGAAAATGTTAAAAATGGATTCTAGGGACCTTAAAACGTGGTCATTTACCAAAACCTCGATATGCGATTTTTAGCACGATCCCTATACCTCCCTTACCAGGGGTAGCGGGAGGTAAAAAAACCTCTCGCGTTCTCTTTCTTTTTTTTTCGCTTCCGTCTTCTTTCTTCATATCCATCCTTGACATCAACGGATTCGTCCTTTACCTCTAGTATTTCTGCCTACATTTTTTTTAATTTCTTACTGAGTACGCTCTATTTCTCTCTCGCAGTCTCTTTCTTTTTCGCTTCCGTCATCTTTTGTAACAGCGGAGTTTCTTTCTTCTAGCAAATACTTCGTTTATAATTCGTCGCACTTTTTCATCTACGGTTTCGGTGTTTTCATTTCCCTCAGCATAATTATTTCGCACTCGCGATTGGTTACGTGAAACTTGTTTGGCAACTTCATGATCTGATACATGAGAGTGCGTTAACCATAGTTCTTGGGCGGCATAATTGCTGTGCTAGCTGAGTATTGCTGTCTCGAACTCCGGAGATCAGTCTCTGAGTAGCCAGGTACTCCAAATCGCTGTCAGGAGCTGTACGATGTGTGAAACGAACCAAACGAGTTACATCGGCTCCAAATTCTTGAAGGCTTTCTTCAGTTTTTCTACAAGTCTTCTCCCATCCTTGTTTCAATGTTTGTTCCAGAAATCCAGAATTTTCCAATTTCCGTTCCAACATTTGCTCCGTATTTCCAGAATTCTCCTCTACTCTTCCAGAATTCCCCTTCAATTCCTCTTCCAATTTCTGCTCAAAAATTCCAGAACCTTCTTCGGCTTTTCTAGAACTCTCATTCAATTCACGTTCCATTGTTCTAGAATGTTCCATTAATTCTTCGTCCAGTACTCTGGAATTTCCCTCCACTTTTCTAGAACTTTCATGCAATTCCCTTTCCAATGTTCTAGAATATTTCTTTAATTCTTCTTCCAGTGCTCCGGAACTTACCTCCACTTTTCCAGAACTTTCATGCAATTCTCTTTCCAGTGTTCTAGAATGTTCCAATAATTCTTCGTCCAGTGCTCCGGAACTTTCCTCCGCTTTTGTAGAACTTTCCGCTAATCTCCGCTCAGAACTTCTAGAACTTTCTTGTAATCTTTGTGCGAATACTTTATAATCATCGAATAAGCTACACGGAACTTCGAATAAGTAATCATCAGGATTTCCACCAGCTTCGATTAAAGTTTGCTGCAGTCTTTCATGAAGCTCTATTTTCTTTCCTGTTGCTTCCAAGTCTAGTTCTTCCAGTTCCGTCTTAAGATCACGTACTTTCAATTCACTTAATTTTAATAGTTTAGGCATTTTATTTATTTTTAATTACACTTCACAGTTATGAACAACCCCACACCTGACACCAATTGTAACGTTTTTTATTTATAAGGGTGAAGTGTAAAACACAGACAAATATTATTAACTAAAAGAATAGGTTTATTAAACGATAAATATTTAAGGATTAAATATTAAAAGATAATAAAAACAACTAACACTATGATTAAATAATAAACACTAAGAATATTATTAAATTGCTTAAACACTACGATTATTTATCTATACAATATTTATATCACTACACTTATTTATATAACTACATTTATTTATGTTAACAACTGTTAAACTGTATATTTATATCACCAAGTTCATTGCTTGTTGCTTATATCTTACAGACTATCCTCCCGCTGTTCTCCCGACGGTATTTATTTATACAGCCCCTATCATTCTAGAACTCTTCTGAAGCGACAATGACCTGTATACAAAAGAAGTGGGTCACGGCGTAGTTAACCTGTCTCAGCGCGTCGGGGATTGCATTATCGCTCTGGTACGTTCTTTCGAAGGGATTACGTCATTGTTCGCGAACATGCTATCAGTAGCGGCGCAAGCATACTTTTCTCTCAGGGGCGCACGTCACAATATTAACAGCAAAACAAATATTAAAAACAATCAAATTTGTTTATTTTATTGTGATTGAAACTCAAAGTGTCAAATATTAGAGCTATGTCAACTACCGGTGTTTTCACCTTACTCTCGTATATATTTTTCCAAATAACTTTTGGCCGTTTGCACCGCTTCGACAAATATAATTTAACATTACGTGAAATTTTAAAAATGTATTGCATAGTATGCTAAGTTATTCTTACTTTAAGCCTCGAATTTTTGGGACATAAGGTGCACTTAACCTTTAAGAACGACTTTGACAATGGATATAATTGATTCATTGATTACGATAATAAGAAATTTAAATTGATTTATGCTAACTCTAGTTTATTACTAGCAAGATCAGTATATTTGTTAAATTGCTGGAGTGTAGTGTAAATGAGGTTAGTTTTCTCCGTTTAACCCACTGATTCTCATCTCCCATATATACATACATACTGTGGAAATCTTAAGTGTCAGTTTCTCATGTAGTGACCTTATTGTGGTCTTTTCAAATGTTCTGGCTTATAATCGCTCCAATTCATTTGTGATTTTTACCTCTTGCTAAAAAAGGTATTGAATTCATGCTAAAAATCGCATATCCAGATTTTAATAAGCACATTTTAAGCTCCCTACAATCCGATTTTAACATTTTTACGACGATGTCTCTGTGTGTGTGTGTGTGTGTGTGTGTGTGTGTGTGTGTGTGTTTGTGTATGTGTGTCGATGTATATGTGTGTGTATGTGTGTGGGACGTTGGAAGGACGATTACTAAAAAACTATAAGACTTAATATTTGTTGAACTACGAATTTCCCAATCGGACATTAATAGAAAAAACTGAAAAGGTTTTGGTAACAATTGGACAACCGGAAATAGTAAATTCTTGAAAAAAATCTTCTAAATATTATTTTTTGAATTTTTTTCTTGGTACTATTAAAGAAAATTAAATTCTCTACCTGATACATTTAAATTTTTTATTATATCTCCTATAGATTTAGAGATATAGTATATAATAATATAGAATAATCTGTTGTAACAAATCTCGTTGCCCAAAAACCAGTTGAGATATTTAAATGTTTGTAATTGACAGATAAATGCATTATGTCAGTGACAAAAATAAGCATTACTGGAAGATTTTTCTGGGAGGTACGAATACATTTAACATATCTTATTGCATTATTAATTAAATATGTATTTAGAATTATAGGTATATTAATATTACATATATCCTGAAGAAATACTGCTAATATCGTCAATGAATTTGAAGAATTTTGAACATATTAGAAAAGTAGGGCAAAAGTCCTACAACGAAAGAAGAGATACAATTTCAATTATTTTTGTGTACAAGAAATGTTAATCCGTTACTATAGGGCACTAGCAGTCATGTGATTTTGTTGGCATTGGCAAGCAGATATGGGGGTCCGTGTCGTAATGACAGCTAGTAATTATTTACATAGATATCACAGTTACCATATGTCATAATTTTTTATTCAAAATATTTTGATATGTTGTTTATTTGTTATCAATAGTATGGAATATACTTGTCGAAAAAAATAATCCTTGACACCTATGTACATTATTACTAGCTGTCATTCTGACACGGGCCCCAATATCTGCTTGCCATGGCCAAGAAAGTCACATGACTGCTCGCGCACTATACAACATAAAATGACAATGGCGAGAGGTATATTGTACTGGTCACATCAGATTTTTTAATCTATATTTAAATTATTCTTTAATAAAAGGAGGATTTCTATTATTACCAAAATATATCAAGATGATGCTATCAGTAATAACGTTTTAGCTCTTTAGGTCATTAGGCCGGTAGCTAAGGATTTACGGGCGAGCTAATACATCATGGGTCGAACCCGGCAAAACTCGTGAACTAGCGAGACCGTAATGCACCTACCGGCCGTGTGTCGTATAAAAAATTTCTGTATACTCAACAACTATTTTGAAAGCAAATTATTTGGAATAATTATTATTAAATCAAAAGCGTCGTATTTGTTTCGCACAAGTTTGCTGTGATGCGTTGTTAAGGTAAAATTTATAAAACGCATTCTTTATCTAATTTACAAATTAGGTAATAGTCAATTTTGAAATACCTACCGGACGTCGTTGAGGGTGTTGCTATATACTACCGGCCTACACCGTAAAAACTTACCTACCGGACTCGTTGCTAAGAAGGTAGATAGTTGTTTATAGTTGAGTATACAGAAAATAACAAACTTTGCGCCTGTTAAGAAAATCGGGAAAAATAGAACACGTTCTAATTTTCACAATTTATTGTGCGATTTATTTTCAAAATAAATTGTACGGTTTTACTGTATTATGGTTGCCGATAAATTGAAGGTTACAAAATCGTACAATTTATTGTGGAATATAAGACAGTTATATATTTCTTACGCTTACGCTCATTGTAAATTGGGACTAAACTTTATAATTGCACATGCGTAAAGCCTGTTTTACATTATCATAAATTTACATGCATTATTACAACTTCGTATTTGATCACAAAATTTCAATGATTACACGGTAATAAATTTACAACTTCTTATGGTACCATACGATGTTTTAAAAAATTATTGTCAAATAATTATAAAGGTCATTTGCTTCACATTTTGGTGATATTTAGGGTTTTCATTAAATAAAAGTTTACATTTCATGTATAGTTGCAGGTATTTGGCTACTCTGTTCTATGAAACTTTTCACAAAACCAAACGTCAAGTTCAAATGAAGAACAATGAATAGAAAAATTAAAAAAATATTTGTAATTGTCGCAGTTGTTAATGCACGAAATAAGATTTTGAAGCGTAAACGAATTTGGGTCAAGCCGTGGATTCAAAGGTGGCAAAATAGAAGTATACTAAATTTAGTAAAAAATGAATTGTTGCACGAAGACACTGAAAAATATAAAAATTATAGTTTTGCACAACACTTCCTCCAAAACTTAGTTTATAAAAACGAGCGCGACACACAGATGAAAACATCAGCTGTAAATATTTGAGAAGTTAGTAAACCGTAGTAGTAAACTGTTACCAACATATAAAAATGTACTTAAGTTGGCAACAATCAAACATGTCACAAATATTTGGCTGTGTAAAACGAAAAGATTTTGATCAAAAATTATTATGTAAAAATGAAAATATTTTGCATGCAAATTTAATTGTAAATATATGATTGTGTAAAACAGGCTTTATGGAGGTCTATCGAAATGAAGATAATTTCATACTTATTTTTACAGTCATTGATAATAAATAAGCAAAAATGGGAAGCAGAAAATAAAACAATAATTTTAGCAAAATTAAATTATACTCTAAAGCACATAAATAACAAAGAGTCGTCTTTTAAGCAAAAAATTAAAAATAAATTTAGTCTACATGGGCGTAGATAATATACAAATTTTGATGATATAAGCGAAAAAAATTAGCTATAGATGTCAGGTCGAGCGGCGACAAAATGGAGACGAACGAAGGAAAACAGATGCACTCGTATACCTGTAACGTCAGTTGACAGTGTTATTTTATACCTGTAACAGAGAAGTACGCAGTGTCTGTGCTGCAAAAAGTGCAAAATGGAAAAAGTGAATATTGCTCTAAGTGATATTTTTGACTACATTGGTTCTTCAAGACCAATAAAGGAAGGAAAAGCTGTGTATAAATCAGGCCTTGTAACCATGTGCGGTTTGAAGAACACTGATTTAAACACAGTTTACGGATTTTGCCTTCAAACGAGCAATTTAAATGGAGCTCCACACTTTATTGAAGTGTTATTAAAGCCAAATTTACAAGGCAAATGTACTTGTAAGGCCAGGTTAGGAAAAAAATGCAAACACATAGGCTGGTACCACAAGCCTTGGTTTAACTAAAACGATGTTTTAAGAAATGTGAAATTTCATTATTTTCGTATTCTTTGTAACAAATAATTTATTAATTATTATTCTTACCTGGATGAAAGTCTGACTGCAGAAAATGATCAGAGCAAACTGTCATACATTTACTAACTGGCTTACCGATTTTAAGTGCAATAGTCCACTTTTTACATAATTCAGGATCTTTTGGAAAGAAATGGATACTTACAGAGTCTGATTTATTTTTGCACTAGGGAACCGAACAATACCGCTTATATTTACTTGTCATTGTCACTCTTAACCTTTATTTACAAACGTTTTACACTAAAACCATTAACTTATGTACACTAAAAATTTATTATTTACAAACTTAATAAAATACTAGATCTAATAAAAATAATTCTTAAAATATATTGTAAGATCAACAATTAAAATTAGAGCAACTTTTTTATATATGCACAAATGCTAAAACTAAAGTTTTCCTTCTTTCTGTAGTTTGTAATTGGCGCTGTAGAGGTCAGCTACTTCGAATTTTTTGCCAATTGTGTACGCGACCAAAATTAAGTTTGACGCAGGGCCCTGACAGTCCAATCAGCGCGCGCTTTCCTCAATATTAGTACGTCCGAGCGCTGTTAGAGGCGCTGCGTATGACATTTTTTCATTTTGGAATCAAAGCAGGCTTTGAATTTGTGTTTGTTTTGCGTTGTTATGTTTAAAAATCACGCTTTGCTTGTCATCCATTTTATTTGGAGTTGAAGTAAATAATTATAATCTGCGAGAATAATCATCATCTTGTTTTTTTCCACGGACAAACTCGTATTTTCGTCGTTAAGTGAATATATATATTTCACTTAAATATTATACAAACGGTAAGCAAAAATACATACCTATATATGTTATAACCTACAATAATAGATATTTGTAACTCGTACTTATTCAATTAAATAAACTTCATTAATTTTACAGAAATTCGTCATAAAAGGCAGTTTTGTTTCCCGAACAACTAAGACAGACAGTTATTAACCGCAGTTGCAAACGGTATAAAAAAGGAACTAAGTTTTAGTCAAATACCGCAATATGTACTTCCCAATCATTTGTGGAGTGACTTCTGATCTCTGAGGAATGTATGTAATTATAAATTAAATTTCATGTATGTTTTAAATATTAAATTCCAAATACAATTTCTAGAACCTACACGTACAAGTAGTACATGTATTGCTCAACCAGAACTTCAACTAGTTATAAAGGAAATAACGCATCAAGGTAAATTTTGCAACCTTTGCATTACTGTCAATAATATCTTAAAGTTTAGTACAAATCACGAGTACTCACTACAATTATTCATCAAAATTAGTATTCAACAAAACTAATTAGAATTATTATAGTACCATGAGAATGAAGAAATTAGAACTAATTATATTACTATTAGAAAATGCAGTTTCAAAATTAATTTCTTGTTTAGTGATTTTTATACTTTTCTGATATATTGTAAAATTTACAACACTTCGAATATGCAATCAAACAATTTAACATTTCCTTTGTTGTAATCAAAGAAATTCTTTGTAATAGCTTTGTATTTTTTTTTCGTAATTAAGTATTAGTTGTATTGAAATTAAATATTTTCATGATTTACATACGATCTCATTAAAATATATATAAACATGTAGAAGTTTAAACTATCGTTCATTTTACCAGTATCATGGAAAATTGAAAGTTAATTAGGTTTGCAGATATTCTTTAATGCTTCTCTATTTAAAAAACGTTTAAATAAAGATGTTTAAGAATTGATGACAACAATAATTGTTTGATTAGTACAAAGAAAATGATTGATTACAACAATGTAATTGATTAATTTTAAACACATTCGGTAAAAATGTAGGTTTTTGTACTTTTAATATTCTTTTAGGGTTTTTTTGTAATAAATAAAATTTTAAAACATTTTGTTTCTAGTATTAACCATATGATTACATCTGAAGAAACTTGCCGTTATGAACTATCGCCAAGAAAAATGATTATTGTCCAAAATGTTATTGTATTATTAAATACATATTGTAATATTTATATACATAATAAAAATAATCGCGATAAACGTTGTCTTCATTTATTAAATAAGAAATAAATATATAATTATAAAACAAAATAAAAGTATATAATTGGATCAAATAGGCGCTGTAAATTTAGTTCGTCCGAGCATCGCTAGATGTCGCTAGTAACTTGGGTTGTCGGAAATAACCCATAGTGTCCCGTCTGGAGAGGGATGGTCCGTGGTTTGACGCTACGAGCTGTTCAGGACCCCGATTCTAATTCAACTTTTCGACGTGAAATAATTTTAATCGTCGAAACGCTACACGCAGCCATCTATGAGTTGAGTCAGATACTAAAACTAATTTACCGACATGGAATCGTTTGCGTCGAATTCTTTTCGACGCCAAATTTCGCGTCGAATTCTTTTTTCACGTCGAATAGTTTGACATTTCACATTTCAAGTTAGTTTTGTTCATGATTTTGATGCAGATTTGGAGGTTAATATTATTTTCAATAGCACTGTAGACAATTTGTAAATAAAATACTTTATTTTTTATGTATGATTTAGCTATAGCGTGGTTTTATATGCATCATTTATTAATTAGAACTAGAAGAAGAAGAGTGGCGAAATGCAGGCAGAATTTTTGCCACTTATATGTAGATTTTGTAGCACCGTCCAAATTATTTAAAATATTTGTTAATTCTTCCCACAAAATTTTGGCCATTTTGCGCCCATTTGCCCCCAAAAAATTCAATAATTGTATTTTTTTGTTGTTTTGTGACCCTTTCCAAATATGTTCGATCCATTATAAAAAATTAAAAACGCTTACACAAACAACACAACTTGTCTAGCTAAAGGCTGAAGGGAAAATGATTTCATCTTTAAGATTTCATGGCCATCTAAGGGTGAAGGGTGACCATAAAACTCGCTTTCGGTTCATCCAGGCTATTTCTAAGTAAGGATGGTTGGGATTTTCTGAGGAAATTTTAATGTGTAGACAACCGTTTCTCATTTTCGTCATATGAAACATTTTTACCTTTTTTACTGCATTTTAATGGTATTCAAAATAAATTTTCTCCCGTTAATTTGCAATTTTTTATTGAATCGAAGAATGCAACTTGATTTCAAACTTAATACTTACCCGGCAAAAGTAAATTTTATTGATACCAACAATAAATGACAAAAAATCCCTACAGTGAAGGTGATGAGAGCGTTAATTTCCCTAGATATATTTAATCGTCGAAAAGTTTAAAATTGGCGCTATGATTTTAGTTTCACGATGCGCCACTAGACTTCGTTCAGCGCCACTATCTTTTTCGACATGAGTTCGCGTCGAAAACAATTAGAATCGAGGCCCAGTTCATCCTCGTCCGTGGTAATATTGGGCTCTTGTTTTGATTTTCAGGGAACAACTATATAGAAGTAAAATCTACTTCGGCTTTTAAAACTAAAATATTCAGAATAAATATTTACTTGTGATTTTATGAACATAATTTATGCAGTACTTTTGAACATAAATATTTTTTTATTTAGTGTTACATTGTTTTCAATTTTCAAAAATAGCACAATTTTCTTTAATTAATTGTTTTATTATATATCCCGTTAAATTATTTTTAGTGCACGTAAAAATAAATACAAATAATAAATTAACTATAATGAAAAATATTTATGAACAAAGAAAATTTGTTGTAAATGAATCTTGAGTTACAAATTTATTTTAAAATATAACCTATATTGTTGAAATTTCGCAGGTTACATTAAAAACTTTTTCAAGAGTTTACACTTGGAAGGGCCGGATGAAGTAAATTTAAAAGAGAATGTAACCCTATCATGTACAATACAACTTCTTTACCAACAAAATATTGTACTTGATAGCATTGAATGGCGACACAATGAGAAAAATGTAAATGTAAGTATTTATATATAATATACTCACCTTGTTAATTTTATGAAAAAGTGGACACCACGTATCACCAAGATGTGCAAATTCTACATGCTCGTATAATAAAAAATCTGATGTGGCCAGCACATAACCTCTCGCCGTATATTTTACCTGGCTGTATGCATAAAGCAAAGAATATTTTTATAAATACAAATAATATATTCATATAAATCTATGACGTATAAACTTCTTTATTATTCAATAATAGCATGTCTCAACATGAAAATATTTTACCATAAATTATGTTACAATAAATTACAAAGTAGAGTTTACCATATATAAATATTAGACTGGTAACAGCAATTTTCAATTCGAACAACTTTATTTACTTTCTCTTCATATTCTTCTAGTAAAAACATTAATTTTGGGCGGTCTAAAATGTATATATATGGATTGTGCATCTATTCTTACATATCTTCTTTTACATTTTATTTTTTCATAGATGTTATATCTAAATAACACTAATTCCCTTTAATAAAGTTACGGATAGATTGCACTCCGATTATTCTTATATCGATGTGTAATTTTGTCAATATTTACAACTTACTTGAGAAGAATTTGATAGCTTTTTCGCAATTCAAAGTTACTCTAGTCTATAGTACTGGTGTACATGGTCCCATAATGTTTGAAACAAATTTAAGTCCTTCAACCTAGACTTGTCATCTCCATAATAGTCACAGATCAAGAATTAAGGGATTCTCCAAATACATTTTCCTTTCATTACTCATTATTTCTGACACTGACATTTATCTGTCAGTTACAAATAATTTAAATTTGCAACTATTTTTCATGGCATCCTTTCGGTTGTAAAATTAATTACAACATTATTTTATATATTATATTCCTTTTATCTCTAAATCTATAAAATATGTATAAAAATATTTAAATGTATCAGAAAGAGAATTTATTTTCCTTTAATATTATCAAGAAAAATTTTCAAAAAATAATATTTAGAAGATTTTTTTTCAAGAATCTTCTACTTCCGGTTGTCCAATTGTTACCAAAACCTTTTCAGATCTTCCCATGAATGTCCGATTGGGAAATACGTTGTTAAACAAATTTTAGGTCTTATAGTTTTTGAGTAACCGTCCTTCCAACATCCCACACACACACACACATCCACACACACACACACACACACACACACAGACATCATCGTAAAAATGTTAAAATCGGATTGTAGGGACCTTAAAACGTGCTTATTCAATAAAATCTGGATATGCGATTTTTAGCATGAATCCAATACCTCTCTTAGCGAGAGGTAAAAATGTATTACCAGAAAGCTCAATCTCATACACAGAATATTCAATCACAGAAAGTCGGTGTACTATGGAACTAAGATATAAACACAAACAATTAAATTGTCCTATTCATCACTAGATGCAGTATTCCACTTTATTAAGTTAGGGTAGGTTACGTTATCGTTTTACATGAAGGTATATGTAGCATTTAACTGTTTTTGGATTGTAAAAAAAAAACAATTCCGCCGTTGATATCACTTAACCCTCGCAGGACCGTGCGGGGTAACTC
Source organism: Harpalus rufipes (assembly GCA_951394225.1). NCBI lineage: Eukaryota > Metazoa > Arthropoda > Insecta > Coleoptera > Carabidae > Harpalus > Harpalus rufipes. Next base: position 17,353,260 of record OX596285.1, read on the forward strand.
AGTTACCCCACGCGCAATTTTTCTGTAATAATTTCTTAAATAATATGTTTACAGCATTGCCGTTCTATGAATGCCTTCAGCAAACATTAAGGTGTGCCAAAACAGCATATTTTTTAACTTAGAAATTTAGAAATAGATTTTATACATATTTTTTTCTTGGGGTAACCAAGTTACCCCGCACGGTCTATCTCGTTTCATTGAATTACATTTCTTTTAAAAGTTGAATTGACCATAAAATACGGTTTTATTTATTAGCTGAAAGGTTCTACCATATCTCATTGATCCACGTACTTGGTTTGAACAGGTCTAATCTCGTATAAAAACATTCAGTTCATTTTATAAACCAAGAGTAACCTGTTCAGTGTTATTTTGTTCGTCGCAATGGCACGACGCAAATGTCTGACTGATGAAGAGTTACTTAGAATTTTGGAAGAAAGTGACAGTGAAAATGAATATGAATGTAGTGAAGATGAGGAAAGTGAAGTAGAAGATCATGTGGAAGAAGAAGACCATACTAGTGACGAAATTGAAAGTCAAGAGAAGGGCGAAATCCTCGAGTTTCCCAACCAAACCGGAGTTATTTACAACTCAAAGTCGGGATTTGAATGGAACTCTACCCTGCCTGCAACCACAAAACGTTATGCACATAATATTGTAGAAGGAAAAATTGGTTTACAAAATTCTAGGTAAAAGTTTTTATTGAAAAGTATTAAATTTATTCTAATTATTATTCTAATTTAGTTTACAGATTACGTCAATTTTAGAAGCATTCAAGCTCTTTGTAACAGACGACATGCTTACTGACATATGTGTTCACACAACCAGGAGGAGATGCAAGCATTTATTGGTGTGCTTATTGCTGGTGGTAGAAATCATGGAAGAAAACTGAGCATTTCTGAAATGTGGACTGAAAATGAATTGTTCAAACAACCCTATTTTACTGCCGCTTTATCGAGAAACAGATTCAAAGAAATCTACAAAAACATCATATTTGATAATCCAATGACAAGAAATTACAGAATTCAAGCAAGTGGAGACAAATTGGAAGCAATACGGAAAATATACGACAGCTTTGTCAAAAACTGCGTAGCAAATTTCTCACCAGGCACAAATATTACGGTGGATGAATGTTTGGCAACATTTCGTGGGAAGTGTCCGTTCAGAATGTACATAAAAAGTAAACCAGGGCGATATGGTATAAAAATTTGGGTTTGTTCGGATTCTGAAACAGCCTATATACTAAACAGCCAAGTATATACTGGAATGGTAAATAAACAACGAGAAATAAATCAAGGGCAAAGAGTTGTTTTGAATATGGTAAGACCCTACTTTGGTTCATGGAGAGGAGTTACTACGGACAATTTTTTTACGTCTATTCCTTTGGCTCAAGAGCTCTTCAGCCAACGACTTACAATTACGGGAACACTGCGTGCAAATAAACGTGAAATTCCTAATGAATTTTTGCCTCATGTATCGCGTCCAGAATATTCTAGTATGTTTGGTTTCTCTGATCAACTAACACTCGTGTCGTATGTTCCCAAAAAAAAGGCTGTTCTTTTACTTTCAACTCAGTTTCATGGCAGCGAAACAACTGGCGACGCGCAAAACAAGCCGGAAATAAATATTCATTATAACAAGACAAAAGGTGCTGTTGATACCGGCGATCATATGACCAGAGAATATAGTTGTGTTCGTGGAACAAGAAGATGGCCATTGAGAATATTTATGGAAATTATTGATATGGCTACGCTAAACTCATATTATTTACAAACAAAAATATGCTGATGTATGCAAAGACAGGAATTATCGAAAGCATTTTCTCCAAAAATTGGCATATTATCTCGCACTGCCTAACGTACAACACAGAAAATTAAATTCTAATAATTTTCATAAAACAGTAAAATATTCTATTGACTTATACCTTCAGCAAAATGTCGTCGAACAAGCAGAAGAATATCCACCTGCAAACGTTCCTCATACGTCAAGTTCAAGATGTACTTTTTGCCCTAGGAAACATGATCGGAAGTCCAGGATTGCATGCCAAACATGCGGGAAAACTATTTGCAATATACACAGGAAGGAATTAAAAAAATATTTCTGTTTAGATTGTGAAAAGTTGCAAATTTAGTTTTTTTTGTTTTGTTCAGAATTGTTATTAATTTTAGTAGTTGTATTTTTATTATTTGTATTTTTTGTAAATAAAAAATTTATAAAAAATGTTTTCTTGCATTCATTTTAACTGAAACTTACAAATAAAACGAGTAAGGTACCAAAAATCTCGAAAAAATCCTGGGGTAACTGAGTTACCCCGCACGGTCTATAGCGCGTGTACCAATAGCACGGTCCTGCGAGGGTTAAACCAAAGAATATGTAATTAATATATTCCAGAGATGTTTATGTATAACCTAGATACCAAACTTCGTATGTCTCAAACCACGTAAAAGTGAAACCTCAAGGTCAAGAGGCGGCCATTTGTTAAAAAGGCAAAATAATAATACGGTAAATATGAAATAAAACTCAGAATATGATTGATATATGAAGGTTATCACAGATAAATTGTAATTAAATTGGTGAAATATTATAAAACACAATACTTGTTCTTAAACATTATTTATTGTTTAGAAAACATTATTTATTGTTTAGAAAACAATATTAGTTTATTTAATTTGTCTTTTGCTGACAATTTGATTCTGATTGGACCACTTTGCAATACTGTGCAATCTGATTTTTATATATTGCTTGCAAATATATAAAATTAGATCAATTTTATGATTATTATCCAAAGAAATTTCACATTGTAATTGAGAAAAAATATTTTTTTCACTGGCAAAAAGATTAATTATAAAATTTATTATTTTTCTTTCAATATTATTTGTATTTGAAAGTGTTTTTAAATTATTAGTGAAAATATTAATTACTGTTTCAGTAGCTTTAATTATTTTAAAAATACTTTCTGATGGGGAAATTAATCCACCATTATTTTTAAAATCAGTTAAAACTGAAAAATTATATTTGTGAACGTAATTATGGTCCAATGTTAAACAGTTTTCAACGCAATACTTACATGATTTTTTATTTAAAACCCTTCTGCTATTTTCTTTTTGTTTTAAATAGCTAGGAAAAGCGGAAAATATCGTAGGGACTGCATCTGGTTTCAATTTTCGAATGTAAGTTTCCGGCCTTACTAAATAATCATTTTCTTTAAAATGATCACTGCAAACTTTGCTTGCTTTAGTTGGGGTAAAATCTTTTCTCCTTATATTTATAACCCAAGATTTTAATATGTCTTTATTTTTCAAAGGAAATCTAAAAGATATAAAATAATGTATTTACATAAATTATATTACTCTCATTCCACATACAAATATTTTAACTTTATTTTCCCATTTAATTGTTATATAGTTAGATTGAAAAAGTACATAACCTTACCCAAAAAACTGCACCTTTCCCCCAGTCTGAAATCTATTCGTGCAACCAAATGCTGAACAAGAAGCTGGCATTTCGGAGGTAAATTACCCAATCCACAATAACTAAAAAACACAGTTTTTTACAATACAATTCAAAGGCGGCTGCATAGCCCGGGAACGATAGGTAACGAGAAAACTTCAAACCTTGCTTTTAGCTGTTAAACAAATATTTTCGTATAAAAATTAATGCTGTAGATAAATTTATGAGTATAAATAAATGATGTTCAGTTAATTTTATACGTTTCTTGTAAATTTTAGCCAGTTTCATCAACAAATAAATGTTTTAATGTGTTGACAAAATTTTCGTTACTGTTCTCTATGTCGTTCCCGGGCTATTAGTTGATGCCGTAAGTAGATCACTTTATAATCGTAAATTGTACTTTCAAAACATTAGTTATATATTACAATACATACTTTTAAATTGCCAGAAATCCATAAAGTTGAATAGACGTAAAATACTTACATAACTTTTTAACAAATGGCCGCCACACGAAATTGCTGGCTTCACTTCTGCGCACGGAGTTAGGCATCTACAGCACGTGAACATCTCTGATATATTCACATCTAGTGGTGGGTAGAAAAATTTCACTTTGTATGTTTTATCTCCGCCATTTTCTGATTGAATGTTCTGTATTTCAGATTTCTAGTGTAGTGTTTTCTATTGCATAAGCAACTGTGTTTGCGTTTAGATGTTTTGTACTTATGTAGCCTATAAATTCTGGTTAATAGCTCGTGAACAGGGATGGCAAAATACATGTATAAAAGTCTTGTATAAAACGTATACAAATTATAATGCGGTCTTATAAAATGTATGTTATTATATCTGTATAATACATATGTTGTGACGTGCAACCGCTACGTGAGCGATTGAGGTTACTTTTACGCACCCTAGCTGTTTCGCTGTGCAGCCGCTAGCCTTTAAACAATGGAGACGGGAGCGGGTTAAGTCTGGTGAACAACCCCAAAAGGGGTTGAATGGGCGCCACGTAATTTTTTTCCGGAAAATTACGAAAAGGTTTTAAAATATAAAGTTTACCTACCGTACAGATAAAAAAAAAAATGCCTGAAGACAAAAGAAAGGCTTGTGCAAATAAAATATTCCAAAGCTAAAAATGATATTGTTTAATAAATTTAAATTGAAAATTAAGCTAGAAAAATATATAAATGTGAACAAATGGGACGACGCGGATGTATCCGAACCCGACAATACAGCTATACGCCGAATGTTGGCCAACCGACGACGCAGGGCAAGTACAGCCAGTTGATGTTCGAGAACGAATAGTACGTGTATCGTGAAGTGCAACGCACAACAGTGCCGATATTCTGTGCCAGGCACAAGATAAATAAACCAAAAAAGACAGTATAACGTTGTACAGTGAATTAAAGTAATATAATAATAAATAATACTAATAATAATAACATTCTGACAAACAAAAGAAAAAGAATATTGCACTCCAGAATAGGATGCAAAATAAAATAATGAACAAGGCTATGAATGAACAAGTTTCAGTCGTCTTCAGTGCATCAAAAAAAAAAGCTATTACAAAAAAATATAAATGACTGTAAAACTTATCTACGGTGGCGGTGAGGAAGCCAGGAATGGTGGTGGGGTAGACGGCAATCGGTCGACGGAATGCGGACGATGGCAGTCGGCGTCACACCAGCTGGAGATGTCCACAAGACTGGCGACGCTACAACCTACTAAATTATGGCAACAATTAAATGCATAGGTATGTTACTAGCTAGTCACCGACAATGTACTTTATACAATACAACTTTGCAGCTACGCTTAAAATAACTTACGAAATGGTGGTAATATTGCCGCGAAGAGTTTGGAAATAAAGGCTAAAATAATTAAGAGCAGAAGGAAATAACAATTAAAGAGGAAAGAACGAAACAAGACGACAGCCAGAATAGTAACGTAATACAGAGTAGGAAGAACTAAGACGGTACAGGGTAGCCAGATTTAGACTGAGAAAAGTAACATATAGAAAATTAGCAATTCCCGAATACATCTGACAAGAATTTAGACCGTAACAATGTATTATACACCTCGTACAATATAAATCATATTATACATTTTGAACAAGATAAAAATATTTGGTGTTTATTTTATCATTTCATACAAGTATATTTTATTTTCGTACAGTATTATACGTATGTATAATACATGAACTGTATAAAATATATATGACGTATGTATTATACTCTTTTATACATTTTATTTTATTTTATACGCTGTCATTCCTGCTCGTGAACTGTATACGAGCAAAATCGCTCAAATAAATTAATGTGAATAGTATGAGATTCCATATTACTTACCATATCACCTTAAACAGCGTATTTTTCTCTGTCTGGTTTCTTGTATTGGTGCAATGCATTTTAAATCCGCCGTTATTGTATTTGTTGGCAGGCGTGTGTTTAACATTGGTTTCCCTTTTAATTTAATCATTTCTAGACAATCTAACGCTTCGTCTTAAACAGAGTGTATGTTTGTAAATAAACGAATATATAATTATTATATTTAGTGTTGCCAACAATATACCATTAATGATACTCTATTATAATCCTACAATAATTATACTTCGACACCACATGGGGCAAAGATATAATTTTCCAACTTTATGAGTGGGGTGTACAAGGAAAATTATTAAAATTTATTGAAAACTTTCTCAGTAATCGTACTCTCCAAGTAATAATCGGGTCAACAATCTCCAAAACAACCCCCTTTTATAACGGAATACCTCAAGAAAGCACGGTGAGTGTAACCTCTTCCTTATAGCAGTGAATTCACTTGTTATAAATTTACCCAGAAACGTAATGCACTACCTCTATGTGGACGATTTACTAATATAAGCTAAAGGCAAAGATTTAAATAATCTAGAACAACTATTACAACAAGGGATTAACATTTTAAATAGAAATGCAATCTCACGCGGTTTTAGTTTCTCTGCCGAAAAATGCAAGTCAGTTAATTTCTGCAGACTCCGAAAACCACACAATTGGGGGCCAATTTTGTAACTAGAAAGCGATAGTGAATACAATAATTCATACTGAATAAGATAATCCCCACTACTTTTTGTCAGTCATGTTACCTTATTCCGACTGAATACGTATTCAGCTGGTACGGACCTCATGAATACGGTATTCGCTTATGAATAAGCGTAAGTTATCGGCTCATTTATTTTACCTAGTGTGTAGTTTGTTATTGATTGTATTATTATTTAATTTTTAAGTACCTTTTATTTATTACTATTTTTTATTCATTTTGTTATATTACAAATTAATTAAAATATTCATCGTATCTAAAAACATGTGTATGATGCATAAAGGAAATATAATCACAAAATAAGTACGATACAACTTCAAATAGCACTACTTTTCAAATGAAATTTGAACAAATGTCAGACTAGTACTGAATATGTGTAGTGTACACAATACGATAGAAATCAATCATATGAATAGAAAATAAGATGGCGCTTATTCAGTGACCCGCCATATTGCATTCGTATTCGCTGTCGCTTTCTAGTTACTAAATTGGCCCCCTGTCCTCATTTCCAAATGGGGCTATCCAATTCCCCGCAGCAAATCAAATAAACTTTTTAGAGGTTACTTTTGACAGGAAGCTAACCTTGATACATCATATATATAAACTTGCCTTTAAATGTCTAAATTCACTAAATATAATTTAGCTCATACTACATGGGGAGCGAGCAGAATTACCCTTGAAGATTACGGTTTAATCTCATGCGGATCTACTAAAGATAGTAATTAAAAAAAAACTTAATTCAATCCACCTACAAAGCATAAGACTCATCACAGGTGCCTTTAGAACCAGTCCTACTCAGTTAGTATACACCGAATCTGGAATTCCATGCATTTTACAGCGACGACTAAAATTAATGCTAAAATATAAAATTAAAATCAAGTCTAACCCTCAGCACCCAAACTATAAAAATATTGTTAATTACAATAGAAGTCAAACTGTATAGAGCAAAAAACCTCCATCAGCTGTACCCCCTACATTCATAGAATGCTATAAATCATATAATAAAATGATTAGTAACGAAAACCCTGGAATCTTCACAAATAATATCAGATAAAATGTAAAAAAAAAATCCAAATAAAATTTTAAAAGGAAATTCAGGAATAAAAGGCCGATACTCCCTGTATTAATAAGAAGTGAATTCCTAAGCCTAGCGAGCAAGTACGTAAATTGCGAAACTAATCTAAGAATATATACTGATGGTTCCAAAATCCCAAATAGAGGGGTAATTAATGCGTTCTATATACCAAAGTGGAATAATATATCAGATACGAACTATCAAACATTGCTAGCATATTTACTGCAGAATGCTTAGCAATTATTAATTCATTGCAATACACTCTGGATATTTTACGAACTGAAAATAATACTGTGCTAAACAATATAATTGCATTTAGTGATTCGCTAATTACAATATATTGAGAATACGTTCGACAATTATCATGAAAATCTATACCAACAATTTATAACTACAACTAATAATCTATGAGATGAATTCAACATTAAAGTCATCCTTTATTGGATTCCGAGTCGTATTGGTATCTTTGGAAATGAGAAAGTAGATACTTATGCAGTAAGTTTACTCAACCAACATCAACCACATTGTACTGCAAATCAGAACAATGTTTCTACAGACGACCTAATACGACATTTTGAAGAATTCGTACCACACATGCGGCAAACTATGTACAATAGGCCTTTTAAAAATATTATTTAAAATTATATCATCATAATACTGTTTATATATTCATATGTTTTTCTGATTTGTTCTTGTGATGTTGCACACAATTCTCTTTATTTCTAAAACACACAAATATACATACTTATCATAATGTAAGTCAGTAGCATGATACTTTACAGAGAAAGTAGGTACATTAACTTACCATTATGAAAAGGAAATTAAAAATATACTATATTTATGCAGATTTAATGTTAAATTTGTTATTTTTTAAAATCTTCTGGTAACTTGTATTCAGCTATAACACTATGAAACAAGAATTTTTGTGTTGCAGTTTTTTGTACACGTGACAAAATGAAATTCTTAATAAACCTCGTTTCATACTTGCCCCTAATACATTCCACACGCGGTAGTCCAATATGGATTGAGGTCTGAACTTTCAGAGGGCCAATGTTCAGCGGCAATGAATTTCGGTAATTTCAGCTCTAACTAGCGTTACGACGATACCCCTACCAAATCATCACTGACGCTGGGTGGTGGCCCCTTTCTACCTGTGGGATATTCTCTACAGCTTTCCTAGAGCTGTGAGAATAAACTATACAGTGATGGACGTCGTCTGTAGCTCTCGTTAGTGTCAAAACGGTTGCTCGGGCGCCAATCGGTCCGTCAGTAACACAGCACAGGAGAGGCAGTCGATCATGAAAAGGACGCTCTTATAGCGTCGCTGAAAAGAATGGTTTGAACGCCAAAAAGGGGGCAGGTAGCGCAGTAGCGACAGAGTTCGGTTTTTGACAATGAAATCAAATGTAATAAATTTTAATATCTTATTAAAATATATTAAAAAATCTGATGTGGCCAGCACAATACCTTCCGTCAATACTGTGTATTATGTACAAATTCCATACATAAATTTCCAGTAAAATTATTTCATAAACAAATTATGCAAATATATAAAAACTTAATGACAAATTAATAATATTTCAAAAAAAGATTACATGAAATATTTGTAACTTTGTGTAGTGAAGAGACATTCCTGCAGAAGAAGTTGATAGTGCCGAGTAGAAGAAATGGTGTGTATAAGTGGACTAGGAGAATGTACATCATGGCGGTGCTCTTAGAAGTTTGGTTTTAGGAGTGCAGCAAGATATTACGATTGGCAAAATGACATAAATCTTCATAAGATTCATTAGAGAATGTTGGAATAGTATCGTGTTGTCAGTTTTAATGAAAAAAGAGTGCAAAATAGGATAATTAGTTAAAAAGTGGACGAATATCGATGACGAGGTCAAAGAAACAGTGTATTTCTGGCAGACATTTAAATTAAATTAACATCCCTTTTTTGCAATAAAAATATCTCTTGTAATAATAATATTTAAAATTTTTGGGAATTCTATTTCCGGAGTGATCGAGTGATAACAGCACCAACGTCAAAGTGAGTCAACCAATCTAAATAATTTTAAAATTATTAGTTCATTAATTTTTCCACACCTACCGTCCCATTAACTTAAATTCCATCTTTCAAATAAATCATAAAACCCCTAACAAAAATTACTTACCCTGCACAAAATAATAAATAATCTATAATAAAAACTCTAACCTTACTTCTTCATCATTCATCACACAACTTATTTGTTTAAACAATAACTACTAGAGACACCTGTCATCTAGTAGACCAAACATAACCACCTATGGAGATCGTGACTGAGAACGGATAAACATAAATCCAGTTAATAAAACAGATAACTACCAAAAATTAAACTACTCAAACATGACATCTTACGCAGAATTAACAAAACAAACCAATACGTCAACAAATGGAACTACTACTTTTCCTAACAAAAATCAAGCAATCATCATAAATTCCTTACCACATACTCAATTAGAAGACTATATCATTCAGATCGGAGCAATAGTTCAACCTAAAAATATAACATTCGCATCCAGAATAATAAACGACAGAATATGTATTTATTTAACATCCAAAGAACTGGTCGACAAACTTATTCTACAAAATTCGTATATATCCATTTCTAATACAAAACTTGAAATAAGAAGACTTGTAACACCCACAATAAAAATTACCATATCAAATGTAAATCCATGCATCCCAAACCAAATAATAGAAGATTGTCTTAAAAGTTTTAACATAAACAAACTTTCTCCTATCTACTTTGTACGAGCAGGAATTAAAAATACCGAATACTCACATATCCTAAGTTTTCGTAGACAGTTTCACATAAACGAAAATGATAAAGACAAAATACCAGAAACTGTGATGATCGAACATGAAAATACCAAATACAGATTATTTTTTACTGGCGATACTAAATACTGTCATTTATGTAAAAAACAAGGCCACACCGGCAACGAGTGTCAAAATCAAGCACAAAGCCCAAAAAATATAACCCTAAATACACTACACGCAACACAAGAAATTAATAGAGAAGAAATAATTTCCCAACCCTCCTCTCTGATAATCACTCAAACAAAAGTTACCAACATCGCTCCAGACCATCAAAAAAACCAAACCAACGAAGACATAAACAAAAATGATTCTAGCACATCCACCTCTCACTTAAATCTATTTCCACCTCTACCACCTCCACCAGCACCACCAACAACACGCCTATCAAAAAAAAATAAAAGAGCAGCATCTGACATCACCCCCTCACAATCAACGGACGATGACAGCTTAAATGAAAACTCTAGCCAAGAAAAACCAGAAACTACTGATAAAGAAGGAATACTCAAGAAAAAAACAAAAAAGAAGAAAAAAACACACAATAACACAAACTCCTTCAACTATTAAAAACAGAAATGGAAAAAAATTCAACAGAATATATTTTATCATATGAAATGTTCAAAGATTTCCTAGAGAACGCCCAAGGACACTCTGATCCTCTCACCTTAGCTACAGAATATACAGAAAATATTCCGAAATTACTCGAGTCAATAAATAAACTCTATGAGAACATAAAACACCCAACATTAAGGTATAATTTCACCAAAATAACTACAAAAATAAAACTGCAACTTCAACAAAATTTGTTAAAATGACGATATTACAATGGAATATGAACGGGTTCTTCCTACATAAAGGAGAACTACAAAGTATGGCAGCCAAACTAAAACCACAGTATATCTGCTTGCAAGAAATTATAATTTTAATAATAATTATAATCTAGATAGTTACGAAAATATGACATAAGGGATATATATTGTTTTTCAGAAAAATAGACGTAATAAATATTATAAATATTCAATCTTTGCGTGTTATTAATAATATAAGTTACAACACATTGGCGACGAGGTGAAACTATATACTTACAATATGGATGCAAATCAATTTTCACAGTTACTCGACATTTTTTCCAAAAGTCAACAACAGCTAATACAACAGCTAATGGCAACAAAAACTAGTGAAAATTCCACGAATTCAACACTTCAAACCCCAGTAAGTGCTACTTTAATTCCAGCTTTCGAAAATTTCAATTCAAATAAAGAAGATTTCAAATTATACCGCCAACGTTTTGAAAATTATTTAACAATGAAAGGTGCCTTCGACGACAAGACCCTGTGTAGTCAAATGCTGTTAAATTCAATTGGATCAACCCATTTTAAATTGCTGGTATCGCTCATATCACCAAAGAAACCTGCAGAGTTGTCATACACAGAAATAGTAGAAGCCCTGGAAAAATATTTGTGTCCCAAGAAAAACATTTTAGTAGCCCAACATCGATTTCTATCTGTATATCAAACCGAAATTCAGTCAATTGCAGATTACGTTGCTTTACTTAGACGTGACATAAACGACTGCATGTTCGTATGTGAATGTAAACTTAGCATTGCTGATACATTCCTTCGGGCACAATTTATACGTGGACTTCGTGACAACTCAATTCGAGAGCAGTTACTTCAATCTGATATTTCAAAATTTGAAGATATAGTTCAAAAAGCATTAGCACTCGAAGCATCCAAGATTGACAGCCGTGATCTTGGATTAAAACAACCAGTTATGTCAAATTCTTTTGATCCTACACAAGAAGTAAATAAAATATACAATCCTCGACAGTCTCGCAACAAAAAATTCGGCAGAAATCAAATTCAAAGTCATTCATTTTCAAAATTTCAAGGACAACGTTCAAGATCACAAATTAATTATCGCCGCTTAGGAATCGACAGTCTATGCATCCGATGTGGTCGTAATAATCACAAAACAAGCGATTGTCATACTGATATTAAATCTCTTCACTGTAAATCATGTGGACGAACAGGTCATGTACAACGAGTATGCATAAGATCTCTATTAACTTCTGGAAAAAAATCTACATCTCCAAGAAATTCGACTAATAATATCGAAAATACTACAAATGATCTAGATTATGGAATCAATCAAATAGTAGATATTTTCGAACAAAAGCGCTTGAAAATTAGTGACTCAGAAAAATATTTTGTCACCGTTGGAATCAAGGTCGACCACAGAAATTTGAAGTAGATTCAGGAGCAGGATTTGCACTCATTCCACGTTCAAGTTATCAAAATCTTCGTCTTGGACATAAACTCGAAAAATCAAAAATTGCATTTCGTTCATATACAAATAACATCTTCGTACCAGACGGGAAAGCCACTGTATTGGTCAAATATAAGAAGATTTCTTCAAAGGAAGAATTGTATGTTGTTCCAGATAATTTTACACCACTACTAGGAAGAGCGTGGATTCGTCATTTAGGTATTGATCTCAAAGAACTCGATCAGTCAGGTGAAACATCAAACCCAAAAATATGCACAGTCGATCAAGTACACGAAATCATTGAGAAATACCCTTCAATCTTCCAACAAAAAGTCGGTTGTATACCAGGTATCTCATGCTCTCTTCATCTACGAGAAAATGCGAAACCAATTTTTCTGCGTGAACGTGACGTACCTTATGCACTCAGAGAAAAAGTTGAAAAGGAACTCGACTCCTTAGAAGCAGATGGTATCATTTCAAAGATAACTCACAGTGATTGGGGATCACCTCTAGTGATTGTTCCCAAGCCGGATGGAAATGTACATCTTTGTGTAGACTACAAAGTAGGAGTCAACCCTCAACTCAAATCTGCACATTACCCCATTCGTCGAATTGACGATATTCTTAATAGCTTACGTAATTCAACTTATTATTGCAGACTTGATCTATATAAAGCATACCTGCATGTAAATATGGACGAAGATAGTCGTTCAATACAAACCATTTCCACACACCGAGGCACTTATCAAATGTACCGCCTTTCATTTGGAATTAAAACCGCTCCTAGCGAATTTAATAGAATTCTAGACCAAATACTTCAAGGACTTGATGGTACCATGTCATACTTTGATGACATTATAATTCATGGACGAACCAAAGACGAATGCCAGCTCCGACTCGAACACTGCCTTAATCATCTTCAAAAATATGACTTGCATTTAAACAAAAGTAAGTGCGAATTTTTTAAAACACAAATCAAATATCTTGGACACGTAATCCGTCATAATCAGATTTTAAAGTGCTCAGAGAAGATTAAAGCGATTATCGAAATGCCCAGACCAACCAATATTGACGAACTTCGTCGTTTTCTTGGAATGGTAACGTATTATTCAAGATTTATTTTTCGCTGTTCAACACTGACGTACCCGTTACGAAAACTTCTTCAACAAACTTCAAAATTTTGCTGGTCTAATTCATGTGAAGCTGCCTTTATTCGTCTCAAAAATGAAATTTCCAGTGAGAAAGTATTAATACCCTATAATCCAGAACTTCCATTAATAGTAACATGTGATGCTAGTCCTCAAGGCGTTGCAGGGATATTATCACATATTATCAACGGTCAAGAAAGACCCATAGCTTTTGCTTCAAGATCTCTTACCACTGCAGAGAGTAACTACAGTCAACTTGATAGAGAAGCTTTGGCTATTGTTTTTACCGTAAGTCATTTTTACATGTATCTATATGGACATCGATTTCAGGTAGTCACCGATAATCAACCTCTTACTCGAATTTTTCATCAGTCTGAAAAATTACCATCTATGACTTCAGCCCGGCTCCTGCGATACGCGTCATTTTTATCAGGTTTTTACTATGAGGTCAAATTCAAGAAAGGTGCTGATAACAGCAACGTCGACTGCTTATCTAGAGCCCCTATTCAACAGAATATGTCAACAATGGATGCCTTAATAAATGAAGAAGTTCATCAAAATTGTATGTCAAGTATCTTTCAAATTTCATCAATTGAATTAACCCCAGAAAGCATCTCTCGTGAAACGGATAACGACGAAAATTTATCAAAAATTAAATCATGCCTCATCAAAGGTGAACTCAAAGATAGTGAATATACACTTGATAGTGGCATTCTATTCAAAGGCCAACGAGTCGTAATTCCTCAAAGTCTTCAACCAGCCGTTCTTAAAGAGCTCCACAACGCACACATTGGCATCTCAAAAATGAAGCAGTTAGCACGACGATATTGTACTTGGACAGGCATCGATCGCGCTATCGAAAGAATTGTTAAATCCTGTGAAGCATGTGCTAGTATCAAAAATAATCCAGCCAAAGTATCAATGCATTCATGGGAAGAACCTGAAGAGAACTGGGACCGTGTTCATATGGATTATGCGGGCCCATTTGAAGGGAAATATTTCCTAATATTAGTTGACGCTAAATCGAAATGGACTGAAGTACGAATCATTCACGCAGCTCCTACATTACTCAAAACTACGGAATTATTGGAAAATATCTTTAGCACTCACGGATTCCCCAAAATATTGGTTTCAGACAATGCAACAATATTTACTTGTGACTATTTCCAAAAGTTTTGTTTAACAAATGGTATAATGCAAAAGTTTAGTGCTCCAGGTCATCCAGCAACCAACGGCCTTGCAGAACGCAACGTACAAACAATCAAAAATCGACTCAAATCAATGAAAGATGAATCATTATCCCTACAACAAAAGATCCAGAAAATAATGATGATCTATAGGGCCACTCCTTTCAAAGAAGGGAAATCTCCAGCAGAATTGTACCTGAAGAGAAATATACGTATTCGACTAGACGCTATAAAACCATATAAGGAAATAAAACATTCTAATTCTATTCCTGGTACTCGATCATTTAACGAAGGCGATAGGGTACAATCACGGTATTATGCAAATTCAAAATTAATCTGGCGTTTTGGTACAGTTTGCAAAAGACTCGGAAAAATTCACTACCTCATTAAACTTGACGATGGTTATGTATACAAACGCCACATAGATCAATTAAGAGGAACAAATGTACCACAAAAGACGGTAACATTCGCTCCAGATAATAAATCATCTCAAGAAGAACGTACTCCACAAGAATCACATATAAATCCTTATTATGATTATGTTCAAATTCAACCCAGAGAAATGAGACCACGTCAAATAGATCTTCAACCACAAATGGATCAACTTCAGCCAACAGCTCAAGAAGTAGTAAGACGATCTGAACGTCAACGACGACCTCCAGCCAGACTTCAAGATTATATTCTTTATTAAAATTTGAAATATTAATTCAAGTGTGGGAGAATTGTTATAATTTTAATAACAATTATAATCTAGATAGTTACGAAAATATGACATAAGGGATATATATTGTTTTTCAGAAAAATAGACGTAATAAATATTATAAATATTCAATCTTTGCGTGTTATTAATAATATAAGTTGCAACAAAACCCATCTCAAAACAACCAAAACTACAACCTTTCCAGGGTATACCTTCTATAGAAACGACAGACCCAATATCAACCACGCCAGTGGAGGAGTAGCTATACTCGCCAAAGATGAAAATCATTGTCAGCCAATACCACTAAAAACAGAACTAGAAGACATTGCTATAAAAATAAACTTCCCTACTAAACTTACTATCTGCCCAATTTACATTCCCCAACTACCAATAAGAGTAACAAAAACATCACTAGAAAACCTTATAAATCAATTACCAAGACCATTTATTATCTGCGGCGATTTCAATGCTCACAACCAAATATGGGGATCTAAAGATACAGATGGACGAGGATTACTAGTTGAAGAAATTTTTGAAAATTTCATTCAACTTAACGATGGTTCACCAACACATTTTCTGCACGATCTGGTACATTTTCAAGTATTGATTTATCGTTCTGCGATCCCCAAATAGCCCAAGACCTTTCCTGGGAAACTAGCCCGTATCTTTACACAAGTGACCATTTTCCCATACAAATCAACCATGTTCTCAAGAAAAAAAATCCCTCGAAAAATCCCTCCCCAGAAAATAATAAACAATTCAACCTAAACAATGCAGACTGGAACTTATATAAAATACAAATGTCTACCGCATTTAATAATGTAAAAAAAAATTCAGATATAAACATACTTATCAAAGAATTTACCAATAAAATAATACAATGCGCTGAAATAACAATTGGCTACAAGAAAATTAAAAAACGAAATATCACTTGCTGGTGGAATGAAAATTGCGCCAAGGCTTCAAAACAAAATAAAACTGCCCTATATGATTATAGAAAAAACCCAACATTTACCAACTTGATTAACTTAAAACGAGCAAGGGCAATTTTGAGGAAAACCATAAACCAAAGTAAAAAAGCGTCATGGCAACATTATGTCACAAATATAACGGAAAACACAGCACCTAGGGAAGTATGGAACAAAATAAAACGAATAAAAGGAAGAAATGCTCCAGCATTCACTACAACCTTAATTACGAACAATACAATCATAAATGATCCTCTCGAAATTACAAATACAATAGCGAACAGCTTCGAAAAAAACTCTGGAGATGAACATTACAATCCCACTTTCCTACAATCAAAAACAGCAAAAGAAAACGAAGAAATTTTAATTCAACAAACAACTAATGATCCATTAAACAAACCATTTTCCTTAGAAGAATTGGAACACGCAATAAAAAAATTAAAAAATAATACCAGTCCAGGACCTGATAATGTACCAGAACTAATTAAAAACTTGCCATCTGTAGCCATTAAATACCTATTAGACATATATAATTGGATGTGGGAAAATAATCTGTTTCCAAATACTTGGAAAGAATCTGTAGTTATACCTATATTAAAACCAAATTCAAATAAATCTGATGTCCAAAACTACCGACCCATAGCACTCACAAACGTACTTTGCAAAGTAATAGAGAAAATGGTAAACAACAGACTCATATGGTTTATAGAAAAAAATAATATCCTAGCGAATGAACAATGTGGTTTTAGAAAACGAAGATCCACAATCGACCAAATAATAAATTTAACATCCGAAATACAAACAGCTTTCCATCACAAACAACACCTAACAGCAGTATTTTTCGATTTAAAAAAAGCGTTCGACACAGCTTGGAAATATCACGCTATTAAAACTCTTAAAGAACACAGTATAGATGGAAATATATTACACTTTGTAAAAAAATTCCTAGACAACAGAAATTTCAAAGTTAAATACAATGGATTCATATCAGACAACAAAGTACAAAAAAATGGATTCCCTCAAGGATCTATAATAAGCCCAACTCTTTTCCTACTCACAATAAATAACATTCAAAATCATATCCCACCCCTTGTAAAATGTCATTATTTGCTGATGACATTGTCATATATTATAGAGGAAAAAATATAAAAACTGCTGAAGAAAAGCTGCAAGAAACTATTAAGAATCTCGAAACATGGACCGAACTCACTGGATTTTCATTTTCCAACACGAAAACTAAAGCAATAATATTTACAAAATCCAGAAAAAATCTAAACCCGACATTGGAACTAAACAACAGCATCATACAATTTACGAACTCCATTAAATTTCTAGGAATACACCTAGATAAGAAACTAATTTGGAAACAACACATAAAAAACCTGAAACTAGAAACTCAAAAACGACTAAACCTTATTAAAACACTTAGCAATCATACTTGGGGGGCAGATAGACAAGCACTATTAACCATATACAGAATGCTAATCAGATCTAAATTGGATTACGGTGCTCCAGCATATACATATAACTGCAAAACCATATCTCTTGAAAGAAATTGACCGCATCCACACCAAATCAATAAGAATCATAACAGGAGCGTTCAAGTCAAGTCCCACAATTAGTGTACTATGTGAAGCAAACGAACCGCCGCTTGAATTTAGACGACAACAACTTATTTCATCGCTTATAACAAATATTGCACATAACCCAAATAACCCTGCATATCCTACTCTATTTAAAATCAATAGTAATAACATATTAGAAATAAAAGATATAAATATACTCCAAATAACCATAAAAAACATCATATCAAAACTAAACTAAACTCTTTCCCAAACATACAACATATTACCTTCGGCAATATTCCTCCATGGCAAATTCCCAAACCAAAATATATTCTTAGCCTAACGACCTTACCAAAGAACCAAACTCCAAATGAATTATTCCAAGCCAAATTTAATGAACTAATAAATGAACACCATAACTACGAAATAATTTTCACTGATGGATCCAAATTAAATGATGAAACGGGTTCAGCCGTAGTCCACAAACACGAAAACTACAAATACCACCTGCCGAAGACAACATCAATTTTCACCGCCGAAGCGCATGCATTGCTCAAAGCCACAGAGCACATTCTCAACCTGAACAACCATAAAGACTACATTATATGCACTGACTCACTAAGTACAATCCAAAGTATCCAGGACCTCTACAGTATGGATCCAATAATACAAAAAATCAAAGAAAACATATACACGATAACACAAATCCACAAACCAGACGTCATCATATTCTGGACTCCTTCCCACACAGGAATCAAAGGTAATGAAAAAGCGGACATTGCAACGAGAGAAGCAACAACATTACCCCAAATTACCACCATCCAATTACCACACAAAGATGTGAAAAGTACCTTCAAAAATACCAACAAACAACTTTGGAACAAGCACTGGGAATCAACACCACAAGAAAACAAATTGAGAAGCATAAAAGAGGATACAAAGCCCCTAAAGATGCTCCAAAACCGAAAACACCAGATCACAATAACAAGATTAAGAATAGGCCACACGAACATCACACACAAATACCTAATGAACAAAACAGACCCACCCCTATGTGACACGTGCAACACACAAATTACAGTCAAACATATTATAGTAGATTGCCCAAAATATACCACCCAAAGAAGAAAATACAATATACAGAACACATTAAAAATCGCACTCTTCAATAATACCGAAAACATTATTAAATACTTAAAAGACACGAACCTGATAAATGAAATATAATGTAAAATACTAATATTAATATAATGTAAAATATCTGTACTATTATGTAACCTTGGATGCTAATAACCATGGCAGTTGAAGTATCCTAAAAAATAATAATAAAAAAAAAAAATTTGGTTCCTTGAGTAGTATGAGATTAAATTTTAATAGTTGTTGCCGCGTAGTTTGAGATTTGTAATTATTTATTTGATTTAAATAGTGTAATGTATACCTTTTTAAATAAAGACATTAACATATTAATTATTTTAATTAGTTTTTATAGTGCAAGATATGTTTCACATTTCTTGATAATGTCTTTAATAAATTATCTATTTTCGATAGATTTTTTATTAATTACATTATGAAGAAATAAAACTTAAAGTTTAGAACAATTCGAAATGAATTTATATTTCCCGCCACCTTATCGGCTGTCAAATTTAGTTCTCTGACCTTTTCATAGACGGCACTAAACTTGTTATCACGGTTTATAAGGGAGATACCCAATCTTCTACTATATATTTTCCTTAATCTATGCATATCTGCTTGCCAAAGTCAGAAAAGTCACGTCACTGCACGCGGTAGACGGTACACACCGTCTAAGGCTCGATGGAGAGCTAGCGCTCTCTTGAGAGAGCACACACTTTCTTTGTTTAAAACTATCGTTTGGGCCCGTATTTATACCCCAAAAAACCATTAAGAATACTTAAAAAGGTTTAAACTTGATTTTAACCATCCTGCAAATACTCGCTATTTTAAATAAAAAAAATACAAACTCATATGGAATCGAACCCACACTCCCTAGCGCCCCGAGCAAGGTAACCGCTCGACCACGCGGCACCTAACATGTAAACAACAAATTTATAAATATTCGCAATTTTAAACAAAATACAACAATACCTTTTACAACAAACGATATACAAAAAATCAAACAATTGCTTTGTATGCGTAATAATAAAAATGCAAATACAACATTTTTCTTGTGGGATTTGAATATCGATGTGAATAACTAAACAGTAACAAAAAAAAACTTTTGCTAACCAAAAGATTACAACACTAAACACAAAAATTAAATTCAAATCTAATGACCATCATCACAAGCTTCCATACCCCTGGAAGTGGTGCGTGCAGCGACAGATGAGTGGCCGGAACGTTTGCAGAAGAGTGTGATAGAAGAAGGCGGCAATTTTGAATATATAGTTTTCTATAAATATAATATGTAAAGGTGTGTGGCTAATAGGATCAGTGTTAAAAAAATAATTTTATACTTGGACGTTTCGGTGTTGATCCAGCACCATCTTCAGCATCTACAAGTGTTGTTTTATTGTTTAACTTTGTTTAAAATTTTTGTTTTGTTCAACTTATCTAAATTTATATTTATTTAATTGTAAGATTATATTATTTGTTATATTTTTATTTAAAAAAAAACAAGACTTGTAGATGCTGAATCAGCACCGAAACGTCCAATAATTTTTTTTATTAAGTATAATTTTTTTTTAACACTGATCCTATTAGCCACACACCTTTACATAGAATTTCCGTTGGATCACTACTACACAACACATTATAAATATAATAAATTTGAAAACATTCGTACCTAAAATTAGGAAGTTATTGAGATACTAGCAACGTTTCTTCTGTGTATCATTGATATCAGAATGTAAATCATTAAATGAAAATTTGTTATAATGAAACATAAGTACTATATTATTAATACTTTTGTAGGATTCTTCAGTAACTATAAAGAATAGGTTTATTCCACTGAATAACAAGTTAATAATACGAAGCGAGCTAACTGTAAGAAATATATCTGCAAGGCATAGTGGATTATATTCCTGCAACATAAGTTTTACTGGTAAATATAATTATGATATATCTATATGATTGTATAGAGAGAGTGAGAGTAGTTTACCATAATATCGGCACTTGAGTATTGGTTTGTACCATGTCTATTTTTTTTCTCGTACTATCTTTTAACTTTTTAGAAAAAAAATGAGATAAGAACTTTCAAACTTCATTTTCTCAAATATAGTATTTTAGGAATTCGAACAAACAATACTCAGCAGGCGATATCTTTTATGTACTGTATTTAAACAATTAAGTTAAAGTTTGTACTAATAATATCAATTATATTTAATAGTTATTTATGTAACAAGTACCAAAAGTAAGTATGTATTTAGTGCACGAGGCATGCAAGTTGCGGCACTAGACGCAAGGCTGGTTTCTGGTTTATAATGGATGTATTCGGGAATTTATTCAGTAGTATTTACAATTATTAAACTATAGTCATTTATACGTGGTGGTTCATAAATAATGGCACGAAAAACTATAGTCTTATTTCACGAATAGGAAAGTCTGACTTCACGAGCCATAGGCGAGTGCGTCAAATCCTATTAGTGTGATTTGTATAACCTTAAATGGCAAATATGCGCAACGTGTTGATGCAGCTGGCCAATGTTATTCAATATAAATTTTATGCATTTACTTATACAGATGATCCAGAATGATTTAAAGTCATGTGACTTGAAAAGTTCTATTTTTTATCAAAATTATCTTTCACGGAAATAAAATAGTATCAATTTACCGGCAATGTTAAATTATAGTACCTATATTACCGACATTTGTAAAAATCAGCGGCGTTACGTATTTTCAATTTTTTGACGTAGTTCGTTTTTATCTTTCAAAATTAAACTGTTATTTATTCAAACGTTATGTTAGAATAGTGTTTACTGGTAGAACTTGACAAGTTTTTTTTTTAAGATTATGACTCATTCTATCCTAAATATCTTGAATACATTTATTTTCATCCCCTTTCAAAAATTCACTGCACGAAAATGCAATCTGTCAGTTGTATTTCACTATCACAATTATGCGGCAAACAAAAAATCAGAACGAAGCGGAACTTTCAGTCATTCCGGATCACTCTGTATATTCAGAATATTTAAGCAAAACACATTCTATAAAAAAATATTTGAAAAAAAAACGCCTGTAATCAACTCAATTGCTAATAATATCATTGATATACAATTCACTGGTTTAAAATTTACTTTATCTTTTTAAAATAAAAAAATATCTAAACCTAAAAAAATCTTATTTGTTACTTCAATACGAATTTTTGTAAAAATTATTATATCACCCAATCTATCCATCACGTACCATCACTGCATTGCAAATATTTTGTAAAATGAAAATTAGAAAATAAATACTGTTACCGTCCCAATAATGCTATTTCGTCTGCTAGGTCGGTGCTGACTATGTGTAAATCGCCTGTTGTTTGGTAACGTCATATTAAGATTTAACATTATTCTTGAAAAGATTTCATATAACGTTTCCCTAAATTAAATTGTGTCTTGTTTGATTACATACTCTAAAAGTTATTAAAAAAACTTATAGCAGAGGTTAAACCCCATAAATATCCGATTTTCCCTATTTGATATCTCGGAGACTATTGAAGATCGGACCTATGTTGGTTAAGATTTTTTACTCATTTTAGTTTGTACTATATGCCCTTCAAAAAAATTTTAAGACCCTGTGCAGTAAGCCATTGACTATTGTTTTTAGGTGACGAGAGGGCAATACTCTTGAAGGTACTAGGTAAATAATTTGACAATATTATATTTTATAAATTTAAATCAAATTGAATGTTATTTTTCATGTTACATTAGAGGACAGAAATGATTCTACTAAAGGACCCCGAATACTTCAAGTGGACCCAATTAGGATAAAAGAATTTGAAACTATTTCGCTTCGCTGCGAAGGACCAAATAATATGGTTTGGTATAAAGAATACAAGGTAATACGAGTATTTTCATTTTATCAGAACTATACACTTTTTATAAATTCAAATACATATAAAGGATGGTGATCGGTACAGCTGAACATAAAGTTTTAACATGTTATATCATACTTTCGTAATTTCCTGCTTCCCTAATTATTTTAGGTAAAAAAGCTTTGAATAGTAGTTGTAGAACATACAATTCTGCTCCTAATCAATTAGCGAAATTAATTTTTCGTACTCACTACCTAGAAACTAATGTTTCCCGCAGCCAACTCACAATCCGAAAGGCCATATTCCCGTTATTGTTTTACTTTCGCGCACTAGTGATTCAATGGAAAGTATTTTGATCGAGTAGCTTAAAAGTGTTATTTATATTTTTAATTTTTTTACACATTATAACAAATTTAATATAAGAACAAGATAATTGAGGAAAATTAGTTGAATGAATAAAAATTATCTAAATTAAATTAGAAATTTCATTGCTAATTTTGACATTTTAATACTACTAGCGCTATCTATTAGCAATTAAAAGAATGAAACGAGAAAAAATATAGTTTATAAATTTTTCGAAAATTGACGATTTTCAAACATTAAAAACCAATAAGAATAAAAAATTTATTAATAAATAATCAATTTGCCTACCATCAGTGCAATCTGTTTGAGAACAATCTGTCATCTGTCCAATATCAAAATAGTACATAACCTTAAATTTAAATTATCAGATATTACACTTACACTGACAATTAAACTACCAGTAAAATAGAGGCATGTGCCGGACATTGTTCTTTATTTAATTATTTGAAAAGTTGGTAAGTACAACATACAATATGTGTTAGAACTTCTGCTTAATTTAGTTTATATGTTATTTACATACTGAATTACAGGTGAATTAACACATTTGCCATTATGATAAGTAAAAAAGCGTTTATTCGTTGTCCCCAGCCTTAAATTTCGCGAGGCATACAAGAAATATCAGACATTTTGACAACTTTTAAATCTGAAAAAATATGCAAACAATTATGTTTCCGAAATCAACAATTTACTTAAAAACCGTTGCTATGAAATTGCTGCTGTGCTATTTACTTGTATATTTGCGAATTTTATACAATTATCTTGACATTTATACTCTATTAATAATGATTTTGTTCGTTACAAAAAGTATTGTACAAACTTCTTGCGGGAAGACGTCATCCACGCATTCGCGCAAATGAAGCCCTCGCTCGCAAGCTCGCTCGTGCCTCAAATAAGCGCTCATGAGGGATGAATGTCTTCCCGCACTTAGTATGTAAATAACTATTTCATGCTTTATAACAACATAAATTAGGTATGAAAATGTCGAAAATCACCTCAAAAATAGTGATAGCCATGGAATTTAACAAAAAAATGTTTGACGTTTTATCTGCCATGTTAGGTTATTTTATTATTTTTATTAAGGATTATTTATAATACCTGTTCTATTAATTTAAATACATAATTATTCTCTTCTAGATAAATTACAAATAAAAATAAATTAATCTAACTTGACAGATAAATCGTTACGCATTTGTTATTTTTTTGTTATGTTCCATGGCTGTTGCCAATTTTGGGGAGATTTTCGACATTTCCATAGCTAATTTCGCCGTTACAATGCGTGCAAAATTAATTTTGTTCAATCCTGCTATTGAAACTTGCTGTTTCTATGAGACTGAAGCTACCAGCCGATTCGTAGCAGCCGATTCGTTAAGTAAAATACTTTGGACAACCCTGATGCCATTACTCCGTAACAAGTACATATAGCTGTATTTCCTTATAAAATGTAAGACTGTACACCTAATATAAAATGCAATGAAGTTATATTCACAAGGGTTGTTCTGCATATATCCCTTAATACAGAACAATACCAAAACATTCAAATTTCAGGGAATAGGGGTAACTTATGTAACTTTATAATATTTAATACATTCAAGCAAGAGTAAAATTGAACAGATTAATCACCCTTAGTGCGGGTAATATTAACTGTAACAAAACCATATTCACAGGGTTTATTTAGCATACATCCCTTAATATATAGCAACATCAAAAGTTTCAAATTTCAGGGGATGAAGGTGACTAATAACACATTATTTTATTTAATATATTCATTTAGAGGAAAATTGACCAGATTAATCACCCTTAGTGGGGTTAATATCAACTGTAACAAAACCATATTAACGGGGTTTATTTAGCATACATCCCTTAACATAGAGCAACATCAAAAGTTTCAAATTTCAGGGGATGAAGGTGACTAATAACACATTATTTTATTTAATATATTCAACTAGAGAGAAATTGACCAGATTAATCACCCTTAGTGGGGTTAATATTAACTGTAACAAAACCATATTCACAGGGTTTATTTAGCATACATCCCTTAATATAGACCAACATCAAAAGTTTCAAATTTCAGGGGATGAAGGTGACTTATAACACATTATAATATTTAATATATTCAACTAGAGAGAAATTGACCAGATTAATCACACTTAGTGGGAGTAATATCAACTGTAACAAAACCATATTCACAGGGTTTATTTATCATACATCCCTTAATATAGAGCAACATGAAAACTTTCAAATTTCAGGGGATGAAGGTGACTTATATAACATTATTTTATTTAATATATTCAACTAGAGAGAAATTGACCAGATTAATCACCCTTAGTGAAGTTAATATTAACTGTAACAAAACCATATTCACAGGGTTTATTTAGCATACATCCCTTAATATAGAGCAACATGAAAACTTTCAAATTTCAGGGGATGAAGGTGACTTATATAACATTATTTTATTTAATATATTCAACTAGAGAGAAATTGACCAGATTAATCACCCTTAGTGAAGTTAATATTAACTGTAACAAAACCATATTCACAGGGTTTATTTAGCATACATTCCTTAATATAGAGCAACATCAAAAGTTTCAAATTTCAGGGGATGAAGGTGACTTACATCACATTATTTTATTTAATATATTCAACTAGAGAGAAATTGACCAGATTAATCATCCTTAGTGCGGGTAATATTAACTGTAACAAAACTATATTCACAGGGTTTATTTAGCATACATCCCTTAATATAGAGCAACATCAAAAGTTTCAAAATTCAGGGGATGAAGGTGACTAATAACACATTATAATATTTAATATATTCAACTAGAGAGAAATTGACCAGATTAATCACCCTTAGTGGGAGTAATATTAACTGTAACAAAACCATATTCACAGGGTTTATTTAGCATACATCCCTTAATATAGAGCAACATCTAAAGTTTCAAATTTCAGGGGATGAAGGTGACTAATAACACATTATAATATTTAATATATTCAACTAGAGACAAATTGACAAGATTAATCACCCTTAGTTGGGGTAATATTAACTGTAACAAAACCATATTCACAGGGCTTATTTAGCATACATCCCTTAATATAGAGCAACATCAAAAGTTTCAAATTTCTGGGGATGAAGGTGACTTATATCACATTATTTTATTTAATATATTCATTTAGAGGAAAATTGGCCAGATTAATCACCCTTAGTGGGGTTAATATTAACTGTAACAAAACCATATTCACAGGGTTTATTTAGCATACATCCCTTAATATAGAGCAACATCAAAAGTTTCAAATTTCAGGGGATGAAGGTGACTTATAACACATTATAATATTTAATATATTCAACCAGAGAGAAATTGACCAGATTAATCACCCTTAGTGGGGTTAATATTAACTGTAACAAAACCATATTCACAAGGTTTATATAGCATACATCCCTTAATATAGAGCAACATCTAAAGTTTCAAATTTCAGGGGATGAAGGTGACTAATAACACATTATAATATTTAATATATTCAACTAGAGACAAATTGACAAGATT
The DNA here is from genome assembly GCA_951394225.1 of Harpalus rufipes. Taxonomy (NCBI): domain Eukaryota; kingdom Metazoa; phylum Arthropoda; class Insecta; order Coleoptera; family Carabidae; genus Harpalus; species Harpalus rufipes. Next base: position 17,380,403 of record OX596285.1, read on the forward strand.
AATCACCCTTAGTTGGGGTAATATTAACTGTAACAAAACTGTATTCACAGGGCTTATTTAGCATACATCCCTTAATATAGAGCAACATCAAAAGTTTCAAATTTCTGGGGATGAAGGTGACTTATATCACATTATTTTATTTAATATATTCATTTAGAGGAAAATTGGCCAGATTAATCACCCTTAGTGGGGTTAATATCAACTGTAACAAAACCATATTCACAGGGTTTATTTAGCATACGTCCCTTAATACAGAGCAACATCAAAAGTTTCAAATTTCAGGGGATGAAGGTGACTAATAACACATTATTTTATTTAATATATTCAACTAGAGAGAAATTGACCAGATTAGTCACCCTTAGTGGGGTTAATATTAACTGTAACAAAACCATATTCACAGGGTTTATTTAGCATACATCTCTTAATATAGACCAATATCAAAAGTTTCAAATTTCAGGGGATGAAGGTGACTAATAACACATTATTTTATTTATTATATTCAACTAGAGAGAAATTGACCAGATTAATCACCCTTAGTGGGGTTAATATTAACTGTAACAAAACCATATTCACAAGGTTTATTTAGCATACATCCCTTAATATAGAGCAACAACAAAAGTTTCAAATTTCAGGGGATGAAGGTGACTTATATCACATTATTTTATTTAATATATTCAACTAGAGAGAAATTGACCAGATTAATCACCCTTAGTGGGGTTAATATTAAATGTAACAAAACCATATTCACAGGGTTTATTTAACATACATCCCTTAATATAGAGCAACATCTAAAGTTTCAAATTTCAGGGGATGAAGGTGACTAATAACACATTATAATATTTAATATATTCAACTAGAGAGAAATTGACCAGATTAATCACCCTTAGTGGGAGTAATATTAACTGTAACAAAACCAGATTCACAGGGTTTATTTAGCATACATCCCTTAATATAGAGCAACATCAAAAGTTTCAAATTTCAGGGGATGAAGGTGACTTATATCACATTATTTTATTTAATATATTCAACTAGAGAGAAATTGACCAGATTAATCACCCTTAGTGGGGTTAATATTAACTGTAACAAAACCATATTCACCGGGTTTATTAAGTTTACATCCCTTAATATAGAGCAATATGAAAAGTTTCAAATTTCAGGGGATGAAGGTGACTTATAGCACATTATAATATTTAATATATTCAACTAGAGAGAAATTGACAAGATTAATCACCCTTAGTTGGGGTAATATTAACTGTAACAAAACCATATTCACAGAGTTTATTAAGTATACATCCCTTAATATAGAGCAACGTGAAAAGTTTCACATTTCAGGGCATGAAGGTGACTTATAGCACATTATAATATTTAATATATTCAACTAGAGAGAAATTGACAAGATTAATCACCCTTAGTGGGGGTAATATTAACTGTAACAAAACTGTATTCACAGGGCTTATTTAGCATACATCCTTTAATATAGAGCAACATCAAAAGTTTCAAATTTCTTGGGATGAAGGTGACTTATATCACATTATTTTATTTAATATATTCATTTAGAGGAAAATTGGCCAGATTAATCACCCTTAGTGGGGTTAATATCAACTGTAACAAAACCATATTCACAGGGTTTATTTAGCATATATCCCTTAATATAGAGCAACATCAAAAGTTTCAAATTTCAGGGGATGAAGGTGACTTATATCACATTATTTTATTTAATATATTCATTTAGAGGAAAATTGGCCAGATTAATCACCCTTAGTGGGGTTAATATCAACTGTAACAAAACCATATTCATAGGGTTTATTTAGCATACATCCCTTAATATAGAGCAACATCAAAAGTTTCATATTTCAGGGGATGAAGGTGACTTATAGCACATTATAATATTTAATATATTCAACTAGAGAGAAATTGACAAGATTAATCACCCTTAGTGGGGGTAATATTAACTGTAACAAAACCATATTCACAGAGTTTATTAAGTATACATCCCTTAATATAGAGCAACATGAAAAGTTTCACATTTCAGGGGATGAAGGTGACATATGGCACATTATAATATTTAATATATTCAACTAGAGAGAAATTGACCAGATTAATCACCCTTAGTGGGGGTAATATTAACTGTAACAAAACTATATTCACAGGGCTTATTTGGCATACATCCCTTAATATAGAGCAACATCAAAAGTTTCAAATTTCAGGGGATGAAGGTGACTTATATCACATTATTTTATTTAATATATTCATTTAGAGGAAAATTGGCCAGATTAATCACCCTTAGTGGGTTTAATATTAACTGTAACAAAACCATATTCACAGGGTTTATTTAGCATACATCCCTTAATATAGAGCAACATCAAAAGTTTCAAATTTCAGGGGATGAAGGTGACTTATAACACATTATAATATTTAATATATTCCACTAGAGAGAAATTGACCAGATTAATCACCCTTAGTGGGGTAATATTAACTGTAACAAAACTATATTCACAGGGCTTATTTAGCATACATCCCTTAATGTAGAGCAATATCAAAAGTTTCAAATTTCAGGGGATGAAGGAGACTTATATCACATTATTTCATTTAATATATTCAACTAGAGAGAAATTGACAAGATTAATCACCCTTAGTTGGGGTAATATTAATTTTAACAAAACCATATTCATATGGTTTATTTAGCATACATCCCTTAATATAGAGCAATATCAAAAGTTTCAAATTGCAGGGGATGAAGTTGGTGACGTATATCACATTATTTTATTTAATATATTCAACTAGAGAGAAATTGACAAGATTAATCACCCTTAGTGGGGGTAATATTAACTGTAACAAAACCATATTCACATGGTTTATCGAGGGGTTGTTCACTGGTTGACACCAGTACGTGTACAAAAATCTTTTCAAAAATATAAAAAAATATAGTATGTTTTATTTGAAATTTCAAAGTTGGTATCACATACTCCGGGACCGGAAGTAATAGAACGCTTCTTGATACGACATCTTATTGCCCATATTGTCTATAGTAAATTTGTGTATTTGAAGATAATCGCTATCTTGCTTAATAACGAAGATAATTGCTGGTTCATTCTCGCGTGATCATATATATATATATATATATATATATATATATATATATATATATATATATATATATATATATATATATATATATATGTGATCACGCGAGAATGAACCAGCAATTATCTTCGTTATTAAGCAAGATAGCGATTATCCTCAAATAAACTTAGTATTAACACCCTGTATATATACAGTGTGTTTGAAAAAGTGGTTACACCCTGTTTTCTCGCTTATTATTACAGGTACATATATTGTTTATAGGACATGATTTAATCAGTGCAATATTTGTGATTGAAATGTGTATAAACTGTAATTGTAGAGCTTCCGGTATAACCGGAAGTGACATCAACTTTGTGAATTTAAATACAACCTATACTATTTTTTAATAAATTTGGATTGCATTTTTTGTCCTCTTTCCGACATTAACACCCTGTACATATATATATATATATATATATATATATATATATATATATATATATATATATATATATTTACGAGGGTCATTCAATAAGTAAAGAGACAAATGGCTATAGCTCAAAAACGGTTTATTTCAATCTTTCAAAATTAAGGCTATTTTTCAACATAATCACCCCCCACAGTTATGCACTTGTCATATCTTTCCTGCAGCTTCCTAATTCCCTTGGCGAAGAATTCTTTCGATTTACCCCGAAGCCACTTTTGCACCGCTTCCTTAACTTCCTCATTGTTAGCAAATCTTTTTCCACGTAGGGCGTCTTTGAGTGGTCCAAACAGGTAAAAATCAGATGGGGCGAGGTCGGGACTGTAGGCAGGATGAGGTAAGATCTCCCAACCCAATTCTTGAAGCTTATCACGGGTCAGCTGGGCTGTATGAGGGCGGGCGTTATCGTGCTGAAGAATGAATCCTTTTGACAAGAGTCCACGGCGTTTGCTCCTGATAGCTGGTCTAACTTTGTGTTCTAGCATCTCAGAGTAGTAATGGCTATTGATAGTTCGCTTATCTTCAAGGAAATCGCAATAGACTGGACCCTGTGAGTCCCAAAAGATGGACGTCACATCACCTACACTTGTTCGGCCACATTTAAACCGATCAACCCACTTGTAAAAATTCGCACGGTTCATACAACTTTTACCGTACTGTATTAACATTCTAGAAAAAAATTCACTTGGTTTTACACCTTCTGCGTCTAAAAATCTAATGACTGAGCGCTGCTCTTCTAAGGTGCAATCTTCTAGTGGACTTGCCATGGTGAACTGAAAATTTTGAGGTTATGTTGACATAAAATGATGAAACAGCTGATCAGAGCATATCCCAAGGTTGCCAACTAACACCCCTGAAAAGATTGTACACATTCATTGAATAGTTTTAAAATTATAGAATTTGTCTCTTTACTTATTGAATGACCCTCGTATATAATATTCATATAATTTATGACTGTGGCTGATTTAAATGTAATAATTATCTATATTACATCACAGTCAAACTAAAAAAAGATCACAATTTGTACATCCATTGTCTTTTGTTTACCTTCCATAATATTGAATTTTGTTTCCAATTTGTTTTCTATTTTTTCCGTCGCCGTATTAAACTTTTTTTTTATCGTCTTTTAGATTTAAACGTAGTTCATTTAACTTTTGATGTTACACTATAATAAGGAATATATGCTAAATAAACTCTGTGAATATAGTTTTGTTACAGTTAATATTATCCCCACTAAGGGTAATTAATCTGGTCAATTTTCCTCGAAATGAATATATTAAATAAAATAATGTGATATAAGTCACCTTCATCCCCTGAAATTTGAAACTTTTGATGTTGTTCTATATTAACGGATATATGCTAAATAAACCCTGTGAATGTGGTTTTTTTACAGTTAATATTACCCCCACTAAGGGTGATTAATCTGGTCAATTTTCCTCGAAATGAATATAATAAATAAAATAATGTGATATAAGTCTCCTTCATCCCCTGAAATTTGAAACTTTTGATATTGCTCTACATTAAGGGATGTATGCTAAATAAACCCTGTGAATATAGTTTTGTTACAGTTAATATTACCCCACTAAGGGTGATTAATCTGGTCAATTTCTCTCTAGTTGAATGTATTAAATATTATGTGATATAAATCACCTTCATCCCCTGAAATTTGAAACTTTTGATGTTGCTCTATATTAACCCAGATAAACCTGAAATTATTTTAAGTATTTTTTTTTTTTTGAAAATGATTGAAACTTAATGTTCACATTAATATAAACATTTTTTGTCAAATAAATTTATTTTTAACATTTACAATTTTTCAGTTAATTGCCGTCCTTTTAAAAGGACACTAGGAAAATATACGTCTACAATACATGAATACGTGTTTAAATATGATGTACAAGGCCTAATCTAATAATTTATAGGGGCGACATCTCTTAAAACTAAAGTACATCTCTAAAAAAAATTAAAAAACCTTCCCGACCTTTTAAAAGGACACTAGGTTTGGGTTAAGGGATGTATGCTAAATAAACCCTGTGAATATGGTTTTGTTACAGTTAATATTACCCGCACTAAGGGTGATTAAACTGGTCAATTTCTCTCTAGTCGAATATATTAAATAAAATAATGTGATATAAGTCACCTTCATCCCCTGAAATTTGAAACTTTTGATGTTGCTCTATATTAAGGGATGTATGCTAAATAAACCCTGTGAATATGGTTTTGTTACAGTTAATATTAATCCCCACTAAGGGTGATTAATCTGGTCAATTTCTCTCTAATTGAATATATTAAATAAAATAATGTGTTATTAGTCACCTTCATCCCCTGAAATTTGAAACTTTTGATGTTGTTCTATATTAAGGGATGTATGCTAAATAAACCCTGTGAATATGGTTTTGTTACAGTTAATATTAACCCCACTAAGGGTGATTAATCTGGTCAATTTCTCTCTAGTTGAATATATTAAATAAAATAATGTGATATAAGTCACCTTCATCCCCTGAAATTTGAAACTTTTGATGTTGCTCTACATTAAGGGATGTATGCTAAATAAACCCTGTGAATATAGTTTTGTTACAGTTAATATTACCCGCACTAAGGGTGATTAATCTGGTCAATTTCTCTCTAGTTGAATATATTAAATATTATAATGTGTTATAAGTCACCTTCATCCCCTTAAATTTGAAACTTTTGATGTTTCTCTACATTAAGGGATGTATGCTAAATAAACCCTGTGAATATGGTTTTGTTACAGTTAATATTACCCCCACTAAGGGTGATTAATCTGGTCAATTTCTCTCTAGTTGAATATATTAAATAAAATAATGTGATATAAGTCACCTTCATCCCCTGAAATTTGAAACTTTTGATGTTGCTCTATATTAAGGGATGTATGCTAAATAAACCCTGTGAATATGGTTTTGTTACAGTTAATATTACCCGCACTAAGGGTGATTAAACTGGTCAATTTCTCTCTAGTCGAATATATTAAATAAAATAATGTGATGTAAGTCACCTTCATCCCCTGAAATTTGAAACTTTTGATGTTGCTCTATATTAACGGATGTATGCTAAATAAACCCTGTGAATATAGTTTTGTTACAGTTAATATTAATCCCCACTAAGGGTGATTAATCTGGTCAATTTCTCTCTAGTTGAATATATTAAATAAAATAATGTGATGTAAGTCACCTTCATCCCCTGAAATTTGAAACTTTTGATGTTGTTCTATATTAAGGGATATATGCTAAATAAACCCTGTGAATATGGTTTTGTTACAGTTAATATTAATTCCACTAAGGGTGATTAATCTGGTCAATTTCTCTCTAGTTGAATATATTAAATAAAATAATGTGATATAAGTCACCTTCATCCCCTGAAATTTGAAACTTTTGATGTTGCTCTATATTAAGGGATGTATGCTAAATAAACCCTGTGAATATGGTTTTGTTACAGTTAATATTAACCCCACTAAGGGTGATTAATCTGGTCAATTTCTCTCTAGTTGAATATATTAAATAAAATAATGTGTTATTAGTCACCTTCATCCCTTGAAATTTGAAACTTTTGATGTTGCTCTATATTAAGGGATGTATGCTAAATAAACACTGTGAATATGGTTTTGTTACAGTTAATATTAACCCCACTAAGGGTGATTAATCTGGTCAATTTCTCTCTGGTTGAATATATTAAATATTATAATGTGTTATAAGTCACCTTCATCCCCTGAAATTTGAAACTTTTGATGTTGCTCTATATTAAGGGATGTATGCTAAATAAACCCTGTGAATATGGTTTTGTTACAGTTAATATTAACCCCACTAAGGGTGATTAATCTGGTCAATTTCTCTCTAGTTGAATATATTAAATAAAATAATGTGTTATAAGGCACCTTCATCCCCTGAAATTTGAAACTTTTGATGTTGCTCTATATTAAGGGATGTATGCTAAATAAACCCTGTGAATATGGTTTTGTTACAGTTAATATTACTCCCACTAAGGGTGATTAATCTGGTCAATTTCTCTCTAGTTGAATATATTAAATATTATAATGTGTTATTAGTCACCTTCTTCCCCTGAAATTTGAAACTTTTGATGTTGCTCTATATTAAGGGATGTATGCTAAATAAACCCTGTGAATATAGTTTTGTTACAGTTAATATTATCCCACTAATGGTGATTAATCTGGTCAATTTCTCTCTAGTTGTATTAAATAAAATAATGTGATATAAGTCATCTTCATCCCCTGCAATTTGAAACTTTTGATGTTGCTATATATTAAGGGATGTATGCTAAATAAACCCTGTGAATATGGTTTTGTTACAGTTGATATTAACCCCACTAAGGGTGATTAATCTGGTCAATTTCTCTCTAGTTGAATATATTAAATAAAATAATGTGATATAAGTCACCTTCATCCCCTGAAATTTGAAACTTTTGATGTTGCTCTATATTAAGGGATGTATGCTAAATAAACCCTGTGAATATGGTTTTGTTACAGTTGATATTAACCCCACTAAGGGTGATTAATCTGGTCAATTTCTCTCTAGTTGAATATATTAAATAAAATAATGTGATATAAGTCACCTTCATCCCCTGAAATTTGAAACTTTTGATGTTGCTCTATATTAAGGGATGTATGCTAAATAAACCCTGTGAATATGGTTTTGTTACAGTTAATATTAACCCCACTAAGGGTGATTAATCTGGTCAATTTCTCTCTGGTTGAATATATTAAATATTATAATGTGTTATTAAGTCACCTTCATCCCCTGAAATTTGAAACTTTTGATGTTGCTCTATATTAAGGGATGTATGCTAAATAAACCCTGTGAATATGGTTTTGTTACAGTTGATATTACTCCCACTAAGGGTGATTAATCTGGTCAATTTCTCTCTAGTTGAATATATTAAATAAAATAATGTGATATAAGTCACCTTCATCCCCTGAAATTTGAAACTTTTGATGTTGCTCTATATTAAGGGATGTATGCTAAATAAACCCTGTGAATATGGTTTTGTTACAGTTGATATTAACCCCACTAAGGGTGATTAATCTGGTCAATTTCTCTCTAGTTGAATATATTAAATAAAATAATGTGTTATTAGTCACCTTCATCCCCTGAAATTTGAAACTTTTGATGTTGCTCTATATTAAGGGATGTATGGTAAATAAACCCTGTGAATATGGTTTTGTTACAGTTGATATTAACCCCACTAAGGGTGATTAATCTGGTCAATTTTCCTCTAAATGAATATATTAAATAAAATAATGTGTTATTAGTCACCTTCAACCCTTGAAATTTGAAACTTTTGATGTTGCTCTATATTAAGGGATGTATGCTAAATAAACCCTGTGAATATGGTTTTGTTACAGTTAATATTAACCCCACTAAGGGTGATTAATCTGGTCAATTTCTCTCTGGTTGAATATATTAAATATTATAATGTGTTATTAAGTCACCTTCATCCCCTGAAATTTGAAACTTTTGATGTTGCTCTATATTAAGGGATGTATGCTAAATAAACCCTGTGAATATGGTTTTGTTACAGTTGATATTAACCCCACTAAGGGTGATTAATCTGGTCAATTTTCCTCTAAATGAATATATTAAATAAAATAATGTGTTATTAGTCACCTTCAACCCTTGAAATTTGAAACTTTTGATGTTGCTCTATATTAAGGGATGTATGCTAAATAAACCCTGTGAATATGGTTTTGTTACAGTTAATATTAACCCCACTAAGGGTGATTAATCTGGTCAATTTCTCTCTGGTTGAATATATTAAATATTATAATGTGTTATTAAGTCACCTTCATCCCCTGAAATTTGAAACTTTTGATGTTGCTCTATATTAAGGGATGTATGCTAAATAAACCCTGTGAATATGGTTTTGTTACAGTTGATATTACTCCCACTAAGGGTGATTAATCTGGTCAATTTCTCTCTAGTTGAATATATTAAATAAAATAATGTGATATAAGTCACCTTCATCCCCTGAAATTTGAAACTTTTGATGTTGCTCTATATTAAGGGATGTATGCTAAATAAACCCTGTGAATATGGTTTTGTTACAGTTGATATTAACCCCACTAAGGGTGATTAATCTGGTCAATTTCTCTCTAGTTGAATATATTAAATAAAATAATGTGTTATTAGTCACCTTCATCCCCTGATATTTGAAACTTTTGATGTTGCTCTATATTAAGGGATGTATGCTAAATAAACCCTGTGAATATGGTTTTGTTACAGTTGATATTAACCCCACTAAGGGTGATTAATCTGGTCAATTTTCCTCTAAATGAATATATTAAATAAAATAATGTGTTATTAGTCACCTTCAACCCTTGAAATTTGAAACTTTTGATGTTGCTCTATATTAAGGGATGTATGCTAAATAAACCCTGTGAATATGGTTTTGTTACAGTTAATATTAACCCCACTAAGGGTGATTAATCTGGTCAATTTCTCTCTGGTTGAATATATTAAATATAATGTGTTATTAAGTCACCTTCATCCCCTGAAATTTGAAACTTTTGATGTTGCTCTATATTAAGGGATGTATGCTAAATAAACCCTGTGAATATGGTTTTGTTACAGTTAATATTAACCCCACTAAGGGTGATTAATCTGGTCAATTTCTCTCTGGTTGAATATATTAAATATTATAATGTGTTATTAAGTCACCTTCATCCCCTGAAATTTGAAACTTTTGATATTGCTCTATATTAAGGGATGTATGCTAAATAAACCCTGTGAATATGGTTTTGTTACAGTTGATATTAACCCCACTAAGGGTGATTAATCTGGTCAATTTTCCTCTAAATGAATATATTAAATAAAATAATGTGTTATTAGTCACCTTCAACCCTTGAAATTTGAAACTTTTGATGTTGCTCTATATTAAGGGATGTATGCTAAATAAACCCTGTGAATATGGTTTTGTTACAGTAAATATTAACCCCACTAAGGGTGATTAATCTGGTCAATTTCTCTCTGGTTGAATATATTAAATATTATAATGTGTTATTAAGTCACCTTCATCCCCTGAAATTTGAAACTTTTGATGTTGCTCTATATTAAGGGATGTATGCTAAATAAACCCTGTGAATATGGTTTTGTTACAGTTGATATTACTCCCACTAAGGGTGATTAATCTGGTCAATTTCTCTCTAGTTGAATATATTAAATAAAATAATGTGATATAAGTCACCTTCATCCCCTGAAATGGAAACTTTTGATGTTGCTCTATATTAAGGGATGTATGCTAAATAAACCCTGTGAATATGGTTTTGTTACAGTTGATATTAACCCCACTAAGGGTGATTAATCTGGTCAATTTCTCTCTAGTTGAATATATTAAATAAAATAATGTATTATTAGTCACCTTCATCCCCTGAAATTTGAAACTTTTGATGTTGCTCTATATTAAGGGATGTATGCTAAATAAACCCTGTGAATATGGTTTTGTTACAGTTGATATTAACCCCACTAAGGGTGATTAATCTGTTCAATTTTACTCTTGCTTGAATATATTAAATAAAATAATGTGTTATTAGTCACCTTCATCCCCTGAAATTTGAAACTTTTGATGTTGCTCTATATTAAGGGATGTATGCTAAATAAACCCTGTGAATATGGTTTTGTTACAGTTGATATTAACCCCACTAAGGGTGATTAATCTGGTCAATTTTCCTCTAAATGAATATATTAAATAAAATAATGTGTTATTAGTCACCTTCAACCCTTGAAATTTGAAACTTTTGATGTTGCTCTATATTAAGGGATGTATGCTAAATAAACCCTGTGAATATGGTTTTGTTACAGTTGATATTACTCCCACTAAGGGTGATTAATCTGGTCAATTTCTCTCTAGTTGAATATATTAAATAAAATAATGTGTTATTAGTCACCTTCATCCCGTGAAATTTGAAACTTTTGATGTTGCTCTATATTAAGGGATGTATGCTAAATAAACTCTGTGAATATGGTTTTGTTACAGTTAATATTAACCCCACTAAGGGTGATTAATCTGGTCAATTTCTCTCTGGTTGAATATATTAAATATTATAATGTGTTATTAAGTCACCTTCATCCCCTGAAATTTGAAACTTTTGATGTTGCTCTATATTAAGGGATGTATGCTAAATAAACCCTGTTAATATGGTTTTGTTACAGTTGATATTAACCCCACTAAGGGTGATTAATCTGGTCAATTTTCCTGTAAATGAATATATTAAATAAAATAATGTGTTATTAGTCACCTTCATCCCCTGAAAATTGAAACTTTTGATGTTGCTATATATTAAGGGATGTATGCTAAATAAACCCTGTGAATATGGTTTTGTTACAGTTAATATTACCCGCACTAAGGGTGATTAATCTGTTCAATTTTACTCTTGCTTGAATGTATTAAATATTATAAAGTTACATAAGTTACCCCTATTCCCTGAAATTTGAATGTTTTGGTATTGTTCTGTATTAAGGGATATATGCAGAACAACCCTTGTGAATATAACTTCATTGCATTTTATATTAGGTGTACAGTCTTACATTTTATAAGGAAATACAGCTATATGTACTTGTTACGGAGTAATGGCATCAGGGTTGTCCAAAGTATTTTACTTAACGAATCGGCTGCTACGAATCGGCTGGTAGCTTCAGTCTCATGCTGTTTCTTACATGGATACGGAACTTGAAACCTTCTGTTTTATCCACTCAACTTATTCCTATGGCTACGGGTGGGTGAAAGTAGTGAGCGAAAGTAAACTTTCGCCGACTCACCTGTCATTACCGAATTTAGGAATAAACTACAATAGAATTCATAACATTTATTTATTTATAGGAAAATTACCTACACACTTATTAAAAACAGCATTAAATAAACTAAAAATGTCAGCAAGTGACGTTTCATCTATTTTACGGCCTTCCACGGTAACTTCTATAACCTCTACCTACGCGAATTTTCTTACTGGTATTGGCACCCGCTTCATATTTGAACTTCTTTTCCTGTAATTTCTACCTTATTGTCTATCTTTCATATTTTCAAAAAAATTCTATATAATGTCATAGCCAAAAAATAATTTTGTTGACAATTGCAAATGTTTATAAACAAACAGTCCATATATAAATCTATTAGTACAAATTTTAATATTTTTTCTAATATTTCAATAGCGGGATTGAACAAAACGCTATACAACACTCGTGAAGAAACGAATTGACTCAATTATGTGCCTTTGACCATCGGCTAGCGCCTCGTGTTCAAAACTGGCACATTCGTGAGAGAAATTCTTAGTTTCTACACTCGTATTGTAATATACTATTGCTTGTTGATTCAGGTGCAGAACTTTATGTCCTATAAGTTTTATTTGAAGCTTTTTTTTCACATAAAATAATTAGGAAAACAGGAAATTACAAAAGCAAGATTTTACATGTTAAAGTCCAATGTCTCTACTCTGTATATCAAGAACACAAAATATATTTTTGTCAGTATCGTTTTATTTAATTTTATAAATCATATTTACCAAAAAAAAATTATAAATTATTTGCACAATCTGATTACGAATTTATTTTGTAGTTGTAGTTATATAATTTCTCAAGGGTCATGTGTTCATAAGTAACGACAATTATTTCGAGATTTTGATTCAGGGGGCTAAAAGAAATTAAAGTAGTAAATTATTTGATTGTTAGCAAGTTATTGATGAAAAATAAATAATAACATTTAAACTTTTTAGAAAAGAATCTGTTGTGGCCAGCACAATACCTTCCGTCAATCCTGTGTATTATGTATAAATTCCATACATAAATTTTCTTGCAAAAAATTCTAAATTTCCAGTAAAATTATTTCATAAACAAACTATGCAAATTGCACTTGACACTGACATCTTCTTCTTCTTTAGCTTTTCCCATTCGTTAGGGGTCGCTATTTTTTATTTTCTTCTTCCACTCATTTCTGTTTTACGTGTCGTTCTCATTCAGGTCCTTTTCTCTCATGTCTTCCGCAATACTTCCTTCCATCTTATCTTTGGTCTTTCTCTGTTTCTTTAACCTTCTATTACTAAGCTATTCATTCTTCATCCAATATATTCTTCATTTCTCCCCATGACATTTTCAAACCAATGTAATCATCCCTCTTGTATCTTTCTAGAAATTTGTAACACTAGAGTTATTTCCTTACCGTATCTTTCCGTGTCTTCTCCAACATCTACTTCAACATACTCATCTCTGCCACATCAATTCACCTTTTATTGATACTGGCATCTGTCAATTTGAATTAACTGAATATATTAACAATTTTCATGGTTAGCATAGCTGGCTGGTTTATAGCATTTAATTTCTTTATAATTCTTTAACTCTATATCTATTGAATATGAAGTATAAAATGCAATCAAATCGTATAGAGAATAATATATTCTTTAAGTTATAATAACGTTAAATGTCCATAAATCATATTAACTGTTAAATCATCAAATGAGACTATTTCCGGTTCACCAATTATAACCAAAAATCTTATCAGTTGTTCTTCTGGATGTAAACTTGAGGAGTACAAAAAAATATAATTTTTGGAACCGTGATATTGAAGTTATGCGATCCGAAACTTTCGTCACACACAGAACACATACATACATACATACATACATACATACATACATACATACAGGCATCATCGTAAAAATGGTAATATTATATTATATTGTATTATTCACTAAAAACTCATCATTGAATTTTTTGACCAAAGACAATACCTTCCTTACCTAAAGGTGACGGAAGGTAAAAAGATATTTTCTAGACCTGTTGTCACAAAATGTATTTAAATAGGTTGTTTCCCACTTGAAGCAAAATACGCCATGATTTATCATCAAAGCATGATGAATTGAAGTTTTAACACAGTGTCGTTCCAATTATTTGTGTAGCATATATCAGTTTGGTGACACTAAATGCCGTGACATTAAATCTCGCACTAGTGTCGACGTCTGAATAATATAATGTCACGATGTCGTGACGCTAATGCCGCGTATCAAAACTTTTTGATATGCGACACTGCAACACTGACGACGTCACGGTACTGACATCAACGTCACACCTAGTTCCACCGTTTGAACACTAGCGACAGTGACACAGCGACTCTGGGATGAGAGCTGCCTCTTTGTTTTTGTAGTTTTTTAAAAAGTTATTAAACATGCTATCATCAATACGTATTTAACAAATTTCAAAATGATTTAAGATCTTCGAACTGCAACTCCCTCATCTATTGTCGCTTTCTTCTTTTTATTCCTAATTAACAATATCTACCTAATCATTTGTTCTACAACATTAGCTGCAGCACATATAAGTTCTGCCATTTTGCCAGTATTTGTGTTACGACATACTCAAATATCTCATCTATGTGTGAACACCTAGTGCCCTGACAGTGAGTATCGAGCACTATCATGGCATTAGATGTCATGACATCGACTCACCGTCTGAACAAGCCTTTAAGGCTCATTTTCACGTGACATTGAAAGTCATGGCTTTTAATGTCATGACAATGTGACATTTTTATGCTGATGTTTTCATGCATTTATTGCCACGACATTTTAGTTGATCTTAAACATGGCGTCAAATGAATTAATTCAAGCTTGCATCCGTGTTGTTAGTGAATTAATAAACTTTGAAAGGAGAAAAATTAATAAAAAGTGGAGGAAAAAAATTTGGGTGCGGAAATGGATTCAACGAAGGAATAAATTAGGAGCATCTGAAGTGTTTTAACATCAACAATTCCCGTCTTCTCTATTAAGTTTTCTTCAGCTTTATTTCGTATAAATCTGTCTTTGAAACCCACATTCTTTTGTCCCATAGACATGGGTATTTCTCATACTCATTTAAAAATGAGATAATATTAAAATTCAATATTTCTTCCTCCATGATAACCTACAATTACAAGAACACAAATAACACTGTCTTGACAATATGACAGTTTGAGTTTTCACTACGTACCGTACGTGACACTGTAACGCTAATGTCGCTTAAAATCAAAATGAATTTGATAGCGTGACACTAAAGTCACGACGTCAAACTCACAGTCGCGACAACGTGACTTTTGGTTTTCACAACGACAAAAGTCATGACATTTGATGTCATGACAGTAAAAGTCGCGATTTACTGTCACGTGAAAATGAGCCTTTACGGCAATGTGCTTATTCGCGCTGCTGTGACATTGGACGAACATATGCTACAGAGCGTTCAAGCTTCTAGGAAAAATCGTGCGAATGTTTGCCTTCACGTAGGAGGCAACGCATTTGAACAAATTTTGTGACAACAGATGTGGAAAATATATTATTTTCCAATATTATTCGTTTTTAATAAAGCTTGTATTTAAATATTTGTTTTTTTTTATCAATAACTTCATAACGAAGGACAATCAGAAAATTATCCACTCTTAATTTTCGATTTCATTTTAGCTCGTTGAATCAAACTCCGAAAGGACTAAAGGACAAGCATAACTTTTGAGACATTCTGTATAGTTGACAAGTAACACTATTTTTTGCGTTTTGTGATCAACAGCAGGTTAAAAAGAATATTTAATGAGTCAATAGATTTTATTTGTTCTAAACTTTAAAATAGAATAGTATTATTTAATTATTTTCCCATGTTAATCATCTAATTTCAATTAAAAGGGTATTATCGAAAAAATACACGACAAGAATTTCTTTGATAATGATCTAAAACTTTACAAGACAAACTTATCTGCAAAAATCTATAAATCTCAACGTATTTATTGTTGTGATTACGATTTAAGGAAATATGACTCAAGATACGTGCTATGTGAAGGTGAGGAGACATTTTCATTAATTATTTTATTTGTTATTTTATTTACTAATTATTTTTAGGCAATTTCTGGGATTATGGATATACTGTCCCTTACGAATACAAATATATCCCATGTATTTCCTTATCAAATAAATACAACATTTCTTTGAAAATAATCAACAAGTGAGTAAATTATGTAACAACTCTAATTTTTATACAAAATCATTGGACATTTAAGATTACTTTATTTTTATATTTGGATTATTTAATTTTAGGTTTTTAATAATCTAATATATTTGTTTTTAAAAATCGCAAATTGGCGGAACAATATATTAATTACATAATGATATTAATAATTAGTTGAAATTTATTCCGCACAAAGGAAACAATTTTTTTATGCTTACAAGACCTACCTACAACTTTGAATATCGTAACGTAATAACATTTATTTCTTTACCGCCTAATCATCAATTTTTGTTAGCAAGTATTGTTATTAGGTCGCAAAATATTAATAGGAATATACTAACGTTATACATCTGCTAAAAAATGTTAATGAACATGTTAGCATTGTTCGTTTCAATGGGGTATGTGTAGTGATGTGCAAATTTCAGACACTTATTTTTTTGAAAGTTTCATTGAAAGTTCCCCAAAATGTGTCAATGAAATGACAAAATGACACAAATATACTTAAACTGTACTGAATTTTATAATGAACAAAGTATACATTCAACATGTAGATTTGCCGAATATATCTTTCTGTTAAAGCGTCAACTTATACGACGATAAGTGCATGCATGTTGATCTGCGCAAGTCGAGAGAGGTACACGGTGCATGTGCATAATAGCTTTTGAAAGTTTCAGTAAATCTAAAGCTTGAAATTTCCAATTTTGGAAGTTTAAAATTGAAACTTTCAATATGAAACTTTCAAATGGCACATCACTAGGTATGTGACTAAATTTTGATTTTTACTATGATTTTATTTTAAGGATAACAGTATTAGTTGTATTGTATATGATAGAAATAAAATATTAAAATTGCTATAGCTCTGAAACTAGGCATTCTCGGAGATATTTTTATATGAACTTTTTTTTCATTGTTTTGAAACAAATTACATTACCCACCTTTAAATTTTGATCTCAATTTTTTGAACACACTATATATTTAATAATCTATGTGTTGAAATTCCATTATGGCCACATACCTCATTTGGATCCGGCTTCAGTAGGTACTGAAACAATATTAAATTCACCTATCATAGTAGTGGACCAAAACTGTTCGTTTAAGGAACCGCGATATAAAATTTGCAAATATTGAAAAAAAAAATTGTATCGTGATCAATATGACCGAAAGTACGTACCTGAAGTTCTGAATCACTCTGTATACCTATATCAATCTTTTTGTACGGATGAAATATTCATTATATTTATCATCTTTATGCGTTCTTTTCATTGTACAACTTAATTCCTTTTGTTTATATACAGTGTGAACACTGAAAATCGTGACATAGGCATTTAATATGGGAAAACAGTATTTTTCAAATATCAGCTGTCCCGTACAACTATAGTGCAAGTTTTTGATATTGTTAGAAATATTATTTAATTTGGCATCGAAGAGTATTTAAATACTCCTAATTTAATGGCTTATTATTGCAATATTTAAAAAAGTATAATGCTATTTGACAGTTATTATTTATAATTTATTAAAAACAGTAACCATGGAAACTTCTTTAATAGATGAGTTGGTTAGAATGAGACATTGCAATATTTTTTTTCGAGTTCAAATCCCGAACGGTTCATGTTTTTTTTTATTTCTTATTTTGTAAAATGTATTATTAAATAAATTACAGAATTAAAACGTAAATTGTTTGGTAATTTAAGTATTTTATTGAATTTATTATATCTTTGTTACATCACTCTTAATATTATTAACCAAAAAATAAAAAATAATCACTAATATGCAAACCTTCACACAGGTTTATATTACACGAGTTAGACTTTTTGTATTGTCATTTTTTGATAAATTCTTTCAGAAAAATTTGTCAATCCAATAGATTTTTAATTAAATTTTGCTAGTTTACGTGAAATTCGTGATGTTTTTTCTGGAATATATCTTATAGATAACAAATTTTAATTTTCTTAGTTATTTTCTTGTTATAAATTTTCATATTTCACTTCTTGGGCATTTAATCAATAAAATACTTGATTTACCAAACAATTTATGTAATTTATTAAATAATACATTTTACAAAATAAAAATGAAATAATAAAAGTAAAAAGATGTACGGAGCGGGATTTGAACTCGAGAAAAATTATTGTGGTGCCTCGTTCTAACCAAGCCATCTATTAAAGACGTTTCCACGATTGCTGTTTTTAATAACGAGACAGATGATATTTGTAAAAAAACAAAAAAAATATTTCCCCATGTTACACGCCTATGTCACTATTTCGTCGGGTTACTGCAAAAACCTGATAAGTCCATTTTTACTTAAATTGGAGTTAGATGCATAGTTAAGTCCATAACCAACAAAAAATTGTCTAGGGAAAACCCGCTAGGTGCTCCCTGACTGATTCTCTACGATGACTTGTCAATTTTTATCCAACTAAACAGCATCACACGTCAGCGAAAATCCACCAAGTGCACTTAACTTTTGAAATTTTAGTGCGCTTAAAACTTTAGTTGTATTTCTAATTTAAGTTATAAAATAAATTTTAAAATAATATTCAATTTTTGTATTAAAGCCTGAATTTTCAATTAAATTTTTCTCAAGAATGGTAAATTGTGACATCTGGTTTTGACAGTACCCGACGATATATTTTTTGTACATTTTTTCTACGCATTAAATATCAGCCGTAATTATTCTATCTAGAGACACTGGCCAAACTTTATTACCTGTAATACAAAAATACGATGAACGAAGAGGATTCCTAGTGCAAATGCCTGACCTGTCAGCTTTAAGCAAATATGAAGCTTCGTGCATTTATGGGAATCGCTTACAGAATATTTATACTTACTCTTATACTATAAAAGCAGGTATCTATTGTACAAAGAATTGTAATTTTAATGATTTTATGTAAGTAATATCATCTAAAAGAATATTAAAATAATATCAGATTTATATGACCGACGCCTTTCTAAATTTTTATTATAATATAACATTAAAATGTTGCACATGATTCTAATAATATTAATGAAAATATGTATTTGAATTGTAATTTTTATTACCAAGATAGATTTATCAAGAGTTTATAGATTTATTGATAAACTTTGTTTTAGCTTAAATAATATAACTATGAAAGGTAATTAATTTATTTTTAGATTATATAGCTTCGCGTCCTTCCATAATAGTCCCGAATATAAATAGAATATCCATGAACGAGAAACTGGAATTGATTTGCAAAATGCAAGTCTACCATAACATCTCAATAGACATGTTGCAATGGGAAATACCTTACAGTGTGAAATTTTACGTAAGTCTTGTAAAAAATATATCACATATCACCTAAAAGATTATTTTTTTCTTGATTTCTATATAAATATTTGCTTATCATTATATCTACATTACTAGTAGTTGTAAAATAACGGATTTTACTTTCTAAAATCTAAAAGGAAATGAAAAGAGAAATAACCAAGAGACTAACTGTTTACCCATCTTATTGCTAGTTCTATTCTAAATAAATTGTTTTTCACGTGAATTTCAAAAATTATAAAAAATATTAAGTCCGGCAAATTGAAAACAGCATAGAACATACCTGAGTAATGCTGGCCCCCATAGTTTTATGATGACAATTAAATAAATAATGGTAATTGAATATGCAATTTAAGTTGTGCGTAAGTAAGTATATCAGAAACTACGTGTATCATTATGTGAACATGTACGTATGACATACCTGGCTTTTAGTTTGTTTGACAGTTTGACACCAACGTTTACGTATCTATTAATTACAGATTATATTTAAGTAACTCGACTCTTAAATAGCAAGATATACAGGGTGCGGCAGAGGAACCGGGAGTTTTTCAATTAACAATTAAAAATACCAAAAATCATACAAAACAAATTTTTATTACACCAGGATGAAGGTAATATGTTGCCATTTTACATAATCGGAAATTATGTTTTGAAGATAACGTCAGATAGATGGTGTCCACCCTGTCTCACACATTCTTGCAGTCGTTCCCTGAAGTCTTGCATTACTCTTTGCAGTAGGTTGTTGTCGATCGCAGCAATTTCTCTGCGAATTGAATCCTTCAATTCCTCCAGTGTGCGAGGTTTCCTAATGTAGACTTTCCCCTTTAAATACCCCCAAAGAAAGAAATCGCAAATGCTAAGATCGGGGGAACGAGGCGGCCATGCAACATCTCCAAAGCGAGAGATGACGTGTTGGGGAAACATGCGACGAACCACCTCCATTGATGCTCCTGCTGTGTGAGCTGTTGCCCCGTCTTGTTGGAACCACATGCGGCGCATATTCATTCTCTGACGGCGAAGTTCTGGTCGCAGGAAATCATTGAGCATTGTGACATATCGCTCAGAATTTACTGTAACTGTGTTCCCTGCCATCTCAAAAAAATAAGGCCCGACGACACTTCTTTCGCTCACTCCACACCAAACGGTCACTTTAGGGCTATGAAGTGGACGTTCGTGGATTTCACGTGGGTTCTCAACAGCCCAGTACCGACAATTTTGCTTGTTAACTATGCCGTTTAAAATAAAAATGAGCTTCATCACTCATCATCATAACCAAAGGACCTTCTGCGAGGATTTCAAGCATTCTTTCGGCAAACGTTAGTCTCTGATGGCAATCTCGTGGTTGAAGTTGTTGAACCACCATTAACTTGTATGGGTGAAACTTCAATTCTTGGTGTAAAATGCGACGAACAGACCGAGATTTGAAGCGCTGCAGCTTGGCGCCGAGCAGAACGCTGTGGACTCGTAGTGACTGCCTCTCTCACTCTCTCTATGTTTTCTGGGGTGCGTACACTCCGAGGGAGGCCAGGAGGTTTTTTTTTTTCATTACAGAACTAGTTGTACGGAATGCATGGACCCACCTTAATATCGTATCTCGCTTGGGAACACTTCCTTGGCGGTCGATGTTGAAGTGCTGACGGAAAAGCCGTTGAACCTGTATCACTGAATCGTTGTTTCTAAACAATTGTTCAACTGCGAACGTACAATGTTCTAAACTCCAGCGCTCCATTGTAACTAAAACTGCATCCCTTTATGAAGACATTGCGCGCGGGTAGAGACCTCAGATCCCCACCATTTTCGAGTACTACCCATTTCAAAAACACCCGGTTCCTCTGCCGGACCCTGTATAAAAAACAAGTAGTATTTTCTTTTTCATGGCTAAATCTACGAAACATAATATTTAATAATATTTTCCGTATCTATAAACAAACAGTTTGGGACTGGTGCTTTAGGCTACTCGGGTTAAATATGCAATAAAGTTTATCATATACATTTTTTGTTTGTTTTATATGTGAGTACAGGATGTAAAAGAAGGGATTTTTTTGAAAATATGTACATTTATATGTGCTGATTCTAAATAAAAACGAATTCGTAAAATTAAGGGTATGGTTCTTGAAGTGTACATTTTTAGGGCACTGGTAGACACGAAATTATTATATAAATATAGTAAATTATTTAATAACTTAACTGATGAATAGCAAGTAAATTTATTCATTGATATTTTTATTTAGAATTTCGTACCGACCAGTGGCACTAAAAATTACAAAAAATTTATAATTGTTATACCTAAAATTATGAATTAATTATTAACTTTTACTTTTTACTATAATAACATAACCATCAATTTTGTCGAGTTTGAGATCCTCTTACATTTTATTATAATGCAAAGAAATACTGTTTTCTCAGAATGGTGTTTGAAATGCGATTTATTTTTTATTATTTGTATATAATTTTTAAAAAAATTGTAGGATAAAATTATAGATCCGTTGAGTTTTAATACTTCTAGATATAAAATAATTATCAGTAAATTAATACTTTACAACGTGGGAAGAAACCATGAGGGTAGATACAGATGTTATGTACCAAATAGTGATTTGATAGCAGAAGAGTATATTAGTGTTCTAGGTAGGTAATCATTATGACGTTTAAATGAAGAAAAACAGTAATGTCTTTCAGATCCATTCAACGTACAGCCGTCGTTACAAATAGTAAAATTTAAATATGGTTACATCGGGAACAAATTGCAACTGAAATGTAGTGTTAACATTTCACATAATGTTCTGTATAATATATCTTGGAATGTTCCATATCCAGTAGAAACTAAATATAATGTTAGTATTTTCTTATTTTAATAAGAAATTTTCTAATATGTTAATTAATTAAAGGACCAAAGCACTAAAAATATGGGTTATAACGTTGGAATCAAACATGTACATGCAACCAGTATTTTGGAAATACATAATGTGACACATGAACACGATGGAAACTATACTTGTATAGTTAACGATTATTTCAACAGAAGACGATATACCACCAAACATGTACTGGTAAAAAGTAAAAATTTATGTTATGAATATTTATTTGTTGTATTAACTGTAATTAATTTAAAGTTGGAGAGGAAGCCAAAGTTAAAGAAAGTAATTTTGAAAATCTTACCATGATAAAAGCTAATCTTTACAGTAAGCTAATATTGAATTGTTCTGCTGATGGAGATCCTAAACCTATTATAATATGGAAACTGGTACAGTATGAAGCTTGTGTATTTAGTTAACACATATTTTTAATTTTTGTCGTTATAAAATATTTATTCAAGTATGTACTGTAGATACTTCCTGCTTGTTAAGAATATCCAATACGGATAGGGTATACTTAGCTGACCCCAATAGTCATTACTTTTTCTGCACGATCACCACAAATACAAGATTAACATTTAGGAAATTATTTTGACATTTTAAAAATATTTGGTTGTCGTTTTTAAAGAGTAATCTTTGATTGCTATCATCGTTTATTTTTTTATTTACTTTGATCGGTATGTGATCGCTTACCGATCAGTAATTTGTAAAAATAACATACCTTCTGTTTTGGAAACCCGATTAATAAACACAAAAAAATGATCGTGCAAAAGTAATTTTACACATGTTTTTAATTTTTATTAAAATATTATTTACGCAATATAAAAATTAATTCTACAGTGGCTACTTATTTCCTTTTACCGATTTAATGGTATTAGTGTGTTATAAAATTATGTCTTTAAAAACAATATACATCCTTGTTCTTTTTATTTTCATACGAATTTGGCAACAAAATTTCTTACTTCATTCGATAATCACACTTACAAGTATTAATTCATATAAATTATTATATTAAATATTTTCAAAAAATACTGAATGCAACAATGTTTTCGAAAAATTATAAAAAATAATTTGTTAATTTCTATTATACATTAAATAGTAATTACAACTTATATTTATAGAATTCGAGTGATTTGAAATTTAGTAAAGGCGTAGAATTATCAGTCGACAATACAGTGCTGACAATTACCCTGGTGTTGGAAGGCAGCGGAGGATTATATTCTTGTACAGCGCGTAATCTATTTGGAGAGGATCACCGTGAAGTGAACGTAGTTGTTGTTGTATATTTAGGTACGTATATTATTACTTATTTTTTGTGTACTATGTTTATTTATCTGATTGGGAGTTACTTTTTATTTGTTATATACAATAACATATAAAGAATTTATTCATGTCTATTTCATTTTAATTTAAATTTAACGTGAAGAAAAAACCAAATAGTGTAATGCGAGATGTTACTAAATAAATATCTCGAGAACTATAAGATATACAAAGTTGGTTAACTTAAACTAAAGTTGCCCTATGAGGAGACCATTTTAGTGGTGTATCGCTTTTTGGAAAAAATTAATAGGTCGCTAGATATAGATTTTTTTTTATTTTTGTGATTAACTTCTAAGTGTGACATACGAGGGTAGCCTTTTATATTTCGGGATTAGAGCACGAAAACCAATATTTATCATCGAAAATGGCTTTATTGTTTTTCAAAATAATCTCCATGAAGATCAATATACTTTTGCATGCGTGTGAACCAATTTTCGAAGCACTTTTTCCAGTATGATTGAGGTATCTTCAAAACATGCATTTTGAACGCATCAACCGCTTCTTCAGGTGTCGAAAAACGTTGACTTCGCAATTTGTTTTTGATGTTCGCGAATAAAAAGAAGTTATTCTATGCCAAATCAGGACGATACGGCGGATGACTCATCAAATCGACATTTTGAGCTTTCAAAAAGTCACGAAAACCAATTATAAAATGCATTGAATAAAATGATATTAATATTAGGAAAGGATAAAAAGAATTGTGTATAATTATTTGTTTTATTCTATTGATTTTTAAACAATATGATTTTTGTACAAATGCTACCTATTCTATTTGTACTTTTTCTAAATTTATTTACGTTTTATGGTGCATCCGGAATTGATATAATTATCTAAAATTTAAATGTGTAATTGTATGGCATGGTTATTCAACAGCCGCGTGCCTGAGTATCTGGTCGCGAATCTGGGGAACCGGGTTCGATCCCGATCGACGCCAAATATTTCGAATTTTAAATGGCACAAAATTGGTACGCTTGTACTTTTATGTAAGTACTTATGTGTGATTGCGATTGAGTGCCCATGCGGTGAAGCCTGGTTAACGCCCGCACAGTACAAATATATCATCATCATTACCGAAATATTTACACAAAGTAGATTGGCACACCCAGCAATGGGTAATATGCCGTGATGATATATTTATTTATTTTATTTATCCTGACCTAGCATAATATGGTTATGAAGACAGTCTAAAATAGATAAATTTCTCATGGTAGTATTAATTAATTGTTTTTGTATTATTTCTAAAATTGTTACCGTTTGTTTGTGCATGTCTTATGCATTTTCTGCAGCCCTACATACGTCTATAACAAAATCAGATGCCTGCTGTAAATAGCCGTACAAAATGAACGTGATGATTTTTTAGAATTAAACACATCTAATTTACAATACTTACTTGAAAAAGGCATATTTATGGAATAATAACACCGAAAAACAAAAAACAAACAAAACAGAACGACTTCACAACTGCCAAAATCCAAACAAATGAGCAAAATGTTACAAATATGACCGTAGAGACTTCTCTCGACAAACTTTATAGTATTATGTATCTATCTCTAGTTGTCTCTTTCTGTGCAGCCGAGAACATAACAGACAATAGTGAAGTATAGGGCATGTTTTGTCTAGTATATTTGTGGTCGTTGATTGGAAGAGGCTAAGGAGGATCAGAGATACCGACACTATCCTCCTAATTGAAATAAAAATAACTAGACGTCACTACTATCCGTACCAAATCTTTTCGATTCTGCAAAAACTTTGGCTGAAACCATAAATATCGAAACATGCTTAAATTAAAAGATATGACGTAAAACAAAAAAGATGCCTGGAAAAACAGGAAGTGATGATTATATTAATATGAATGAAAGTATGTTAATAAAAATCTGATGTGGCCAGCACAATACCTTCCGTCAATCCTGTGTATTATGTACAAATTCCATACATAAATTTTCTTGCAAAAGATTCTAAATTTTTGGTATTATGTGATTCCCTTTCTCGGCAACTGAATTCCATAGTCCTGATAACACGCAAACCACATGAAATAAGAAAATAATGAAAATTTGAATGAAAAATTGTGACAGTTGTCAGTTATGGACATAATTAATTGCTGTCATTTTGACGAGGGTCCCCATATCTGCTTGCCAAAGTCAGCAAAGTCATGTCACTGCACGCGCCCTATACATAAATTTTCTTGCAAAAGATCCTATATTTCCAGTAAAGTTATTTTATAAACAAACTATGCAAATTGCACTTGACACTAACATCTTCTTCCTCTTCTTTAGTTTTTCCCTTCGCTAGGGGTCGCTATTTTTTTATTTTCTTCTTCCACTCATTTTTGTTTTGCGTGTCGTCCTCATTCAGTTCCTTTTCTCTCAAGTCTTCTGCAATACAGTCTTTTCATCTTATATTTGGTCTTCCTATGTTTCTTCCGCCTTCTTATACATTCATCTCTCCTCATGACATGTTCAAACCAATGTAATCGTCTCTCTTATATCTAGAAATTTCTAACACTAGAGTTACTTCCCTTATTCTTTCATTGATTTACATTTTATTGATACTGACATCTGTCAATTTGAATTACCTGAATATATTAGCAGTTTCCATGGTTAAGTTAGCATAGCTGGCTGAATTATGTAATTTATATGAAATTTATTATCTTTATTCTTTTTACCTTCCGTCACCTATAGGTAAGGAAGGTATTGTCTTTGGTCAAAAAATTCGGTGGTGAGTTTTCATTGAATAAGCACGTTTTAGGGTCTTTACAATACGATTTTACTATTTTTCCGATGATGTCTGTATGTGTGTGTGTGTGTTCGTGTGTGTGTGTGTGTGTGTGTGTGTGTGTGTGTGTGTGTGTATGTGTGTGTGTGTGGACCGCCGTTTCGTGCACGATATCTCCAATATTAGAATTCCAAAAATTACAATTCTTGCGTATTCCTCTTCCTGTTATAATTGGTCAACTGGAAGTACCCTCATTTGAAGATTTTAACAGTTTTTCTTGAAAAATTCAGTTAAATGTTATTATAACTTAAAGAATATATTATTCTCTATACGATTTGATTGCATTTTATATTTCATATTCAACAGATATAGAGTTAAAGAATTATAAAGATAATAAATTTTATAATTCAGCCAGCTATGCTAACTTAACCATGGAAACTTCTAATATATTCAGGTAATTCAAATTGACAGATATCAGTATCAATAAATAGTAAATGTATGAAAGATTAAGGGAAATAACTGTAGTGTTGAACGTTTCTAGAAAGATATAAGAGAGAAGATTACATTGGTTTGAACATGTCATGAGGAGAGATGAGTATATTGGAAGAATGAATAGCTTATAACAGAAGGTGGAAGAAACATAGAAAGACCAATATAAGATGAAAGAAGAGAAAAGGAACTGAATGAGGACGACACGCAAAACAAAAATTAGTAGAAAAAGAAAATAAAAAATAGCGATCCCCTAACTAATAGGAAAAACTAAAGAAGATGTTATTGTCAAGTGCAATTCGCATAGTTTTATTAAATAATTTAACTGGAAATATAGGATCTTTTATGTGTAGGGCGCGTGCAGTGACGTGACTTTACTGACTTTGGCAAGCAGATACCAATGTGGACTCGTGTCAAAATGACAGCTAATAATTACGTCCATAACTGACAAATGTCATAATTTTTCATTCAAAATTTCATGATTTTCTTATTTCATGTGGTTTATTTATTATCAGGGGTGTGAAATTCAGTTGCCGAGAAAAGAAATCATAAAATACCAAAAAATGAAATTTTGAATGAAAAATTTTGACATGAGGATGACCCGCAAAACAAATGAATGGAAGAAAAAAATAAAAATTAGCGTCCCGTAACGAATGGGAAAAGCTAAAGAAGAAAATGTCAGTGTCAAGTGTCATTTGCATGAAATAATATTACTGGAAATTTAGAATCTTTTGCAAGACAATTTATGTATGGAATTTGTATATAATACACAGGATTGACGGAAGGTATTGTGCTGGCCACATCATATTTTTTAACTCTGCATCTGTTGAATATCAAATATAAAATGCAATCAAATCAAGTTATAATAACATTTAACTGAGTTTTTCAAGAAAAACTGTTAAAATCTTCAAATGAGGGTACTTCCGGTTGACCAATTATAACCATAATCTAATCAAGTCTGCATATGGTTGTAAGGTAGAGGAATACGTAAGAATTGTAATTTTTGGAGTTCTAGTTTTGTAGATATTGTTGACGAAACCGCGGTCACACACACATACACACACACACACGAACACACACACACACACACACAAAACTCACCACCGATTTTTTTGACCAAAGACAATACCTTCTTACCTATAGGTGACGGAAGGTAAAAAAAGAAATATGTGAAGTTTTAGATGTTATACTTACGCAGCTCAATGATAGATTCACAGCATTACAGAATATTGCAAATAATTTCGGTTTTTTTTTACATGGAAACTATAAAAAATATGGCCTTGGATAAAATTTAAAAATATGCATCAGACCTGGCGTTAAAATATAGCACTGATATAGATGCTTTCGAATTTGTATGCGAAATAGAAAGTTATAAATATCTATCTATAGCACTTTTTGAAAATTTAAGCGAAATTGATGCATTTCAGCTTTTACAAAAAAAAATATGAATTATCATTTCAAAATACTTACCCAAACCTCGATATTGCGTCAAGAATTTTTTAACAATAACAGTTACTATAGCCTCTTGTGAACGCTCTTTTACCAAACTAATAATTTTTAAATATTACCTGCGCTTCTCTACTGCACAAGAAAGACTGACAAATATGACTATAATATCAATACTTTTGTATTGATATAACCAACAAATTAAATTACGATGATATTATTGATGTTTTTGCTAGTGAGAAAGCTCGTAGAGTACCCTTATATATATATATATATATATATATATATATATATATATATATATATATATATATATATATATATATATATATATTGGTATTATATGTTTTATAATTTATTTTTGTTTTGTTAACAAATGTATATTCAGAGTAGAATATTTATTTATATCAGAAGTTTATATTGGTTTTATTTTCTTGATATGTAGGGGCGCAATTTTTTTTTTGCCACAGGCGCTCAAAACCCTAGTTACGGCTCTCACAAATGGTTGTGTGCCATTCAGATTTGACCGTTATACGGTGCTCCAATGTTACGGTTGAGACATGTTCAGTTTTTCCGAAAAAACAGGCGACTATTTGCTTCGAAATGTTTCAAGTAGGTACGAACGATTTTTGTTGGGATTGGCTCGCCTTGGAAGACCCATACAATCGACTGTTGTTTACTTTCGGGCTCATACGCGTAGATCCACTATTCGTCACCTGTCACGATGTCATAGATATGTTTTGAGCACCGCGATCTAATTTTTTGGGCATTTCTTACGACCAATTGGCACGAGCTTGTTTTTGAGCGATTGTCAAATTATGTGGGATCCAACGCAAACAATTTTTTTTACGATCAAATGTTCATGTAATATTGAATGTATGCTGGTACCACTATTGTCCAAGGATACTTCAATCTCACGATAAGTCACAAAATTGACCCCTGTGGCGCACTCTTCACGCCAGCAATGAGTGTCCGTGGGGTGACGTCTGGTAAGCGCCCGCACGGTACAAATATTCCATGATTACCGATATCTGTACAAAGCAGATTGGCACACCCAGCAATGGGTAATATGCCGTGATGAAATATTTATTTATTTATTTTTTACGATCTTGCAGTATCAGTTCACGCACCGCTTGAATGTTTTTCGGAACAACAACCGATTTTGGACCACTTTCACGAAATTCGTCCTTGAGCGAAATACAGACACGATTGAATTCGGTAAACCATCGATAAACACTGTTCCTTGATGGTGCTTTAGCGCCAAAATTCGAATTAAGTTCATTGATGCAGTTGTGCGTCGAAAGTTGTATAAAAAATAATCGCACGAAAATGTTCACGATTTAATTCCACTTTTTGGCCGATATGAATTTTTCAAGTTACTGTAAACAACACAAATACACATATAATGCAATATATGTATTTTTTTTTATTTGGATGTAGAAAAAGTAAATTACGACTCGAGTAGAATGCTTATATCACACGCGAATGTTTCGTGCGATTTGTGGTATGGGCATCATAGCCACTCTTGTGAAATATAACGCATCCTTGGGTGTCTCAATCTACTGTGTACGCAGACATCGGTAATGATGACATATTACTTATTATTACTTCAATAACAAATGTCAGAATAAATAGTAATGGCGCCTAACCTGTGGGATAACGTAATCGTCGGCGGAGTAAACACACCCCTCTAGACCTGTATAATTACTTCCGGTGGTCTGATCCCTTTGTATTCGGTGTTAATATCGCATCAAATGTTCGATAGGGTCGTCGGACGGTAT
The DNA here is from genome assembly GCA_951394225.1 of Harpalus rufipes. NCBI lineage: Eukaryota > Metazoa > Arthropoda > Insecta > Coleoptera > Carabidae > Harpalus > Harpalus rufipes. Next base: position 17,410,807 of record OX596285.1, read on the forward strand.
AAATACCGTCAGAGAGGACAGCCGGAGACATTTTGATATAAGACATGCATCGTGAATGAACAATTAGTGATATAAATAAATAGTCTACATGTGGGGAAAATAAATAAATGTAGTGATATAAATAAATATAGTGAAATAAATATTGTGAATAAATATTTATTAAATGAATAATCTTAGTGTTTAAGTATTTAATAATATTCTTATTCTTCAATTAGCGATTATGATTATTTAATCATACTGCGGCAGGTATTAACCGATGCTGGTTAAAATCTTGAAGATTACCTATTCGAAATTCCGTGTGACGTATCCAACATTGGTAAACAGTTAGAACAAAGTTTAAAATAGGAAATAGCAGAAAGTTCTAGAAAACTAGAAGATAATTCTAGAACATTAAAAAATAATTGGAAAAAAATCCTCGAACATTTAAAGGAGAATTGACAGAAACATTAGAACAAAAATAGGAGGAGAGTTCTCGAAAAGCAGAAGAAAATTTCAGAATATTAAAAGAAGAATTGATGAAACATTCCAGATGTTTGGAACAAAAAATAGAAGAAATTTCTGGAATTTAGAACAAAAATTAGAGGACAATTCTAAAAACTGAAGAAGACCTAACAAATTTAGAGGATAAGCATAACAAGAAGATTGAAGAATTACAAGAAAAGGTCACTACAGTTACATCGTCGCCAATGTTATTGAGGCAAATCAATTGGAAGGAATTTAGTAAAAACTGATACTAGTACCACAATGCACATTAAAACATCAGAATTTGATGGAAACTCATCGTGGCCGAACTATTTAAAGCAATATGAAGTGCCTGCGAAAGCACATAACTGGACGTTATTGTCTGTCTCGTTGCGTGGAGAAGCCATCGACATCGAAGAAACGCTGAAGGAAGGAGAACTAGGAGACTATGAACAACTAGTCAAGCGGTTGGATATGCAATATGGCACTCAATCATTCATCTACGGAGCTCGAGACAGCGAAACTCAGCAAGCATTGCGATTGGCCCGTCCAAAAACTTTAATTGACTCAGTCCCATATGAATTAGAACATGAAGCTGCCAAACAAGCTTCTGGTACTCAATCACGAGTGCGAAATGTGGATGCCGAGAGTAATGAAAATACTGAAGATCTAGAAGAGACCATGCGACGAATTGTAAGTGTTTACTGGAAGAAAGAAACTCCGGTGTTGGAATTGCGGCGAACTGGGCTTTCCGCAGAGACTTTACAGAAAAATTAAAAAGAAGACAGAATCGACAAAAGAAGAAAAATAAAAACTAAGTCGGGTTGATGCGAAGGGGCAATAGTCGACCCGCAATCTAATTGTCCCACAATCCATCAGTTATGTCGCATCCCTTCACAATTAAGTCAATAGTATCTACGGCTCTATTAACGGAAGGCAACTGAAAATGTTACTGGATACGAGTGCGACAGACTATAATTAGACCCGACTTGGCAAAGAAAACTAGCAAGACGCATCTTCAACCAACTAAATGACGATTGCGCCCAGCGACGGGAGAACAAGCTACCGCATTAGGATAAATATATATCACCATCACTATTGGAAACACCTGCTTTAAACATCGTGCGCTGGTAGCTGAAGTTGAAGATGAATTAATATTCGGTATGGACATAATGACAAGGTACGGTTTTAAACTTCACCTGAAGAAGGGAATGATGATGGTCAATGAAGAAGAACTCGTATTAAACCCACGAGACGACAAGGCTGTGCCCGTAAGAATGGCCGAAGACGTTACCTTCCCAGAACGAAGTGAAACTATCCTGGAAGCACATTTAGATGGTAGTTTCTGTGAGGGAAGTATTGTTATGCTTGAGCGCAGGAATAATGATGCCAAAACTGGCACTGGAGTTGTTGTCGCCAAATCACTGGTCAAAGCCAGGCAGGTAATTCCAGTTCTGATAATGAACATAAATTATTATCCGGTTGTTCTTAAAAGAGGAACAATTGTAGGAGAATGCTTGGCAGTATCCTCGATTATTCTAACTGTAAAGGCCAATGGAAACACATCTCAAGAAGTTCCGGACACTTTAATCAACCAGATATCAACATCGTTTCAAGAATTGACCGCCGACCAGAGAACCAAGACAAAGAATTAATTGGAAATTTTTAAGATGTGTTCCAATTCGACAAGAAAGCCAAAGGGGGAACTAATATAGTTCCCCATAAAATAGACATCGGAGACGCAAGACCCATTCGCCAACCAGCAAGAAGACTGAGGAAGCTGAAAGAATTATTGAGGACATGAAGATGGAAGGTGTAATCGAATCTTCAAGCAGTCCTTGGGCGTCACCAGGTGTTAGTGAAGAAGAAGGATGGCTCTACACGATTTTGCGTCGATTATCGTCAACTCAACAACGTGACGAAGTAGCTACCCGCTACCTGTAATAGACGATACACTGGGATACTTTGGCTGGATCAAAGATTTTCTCCACTCTACATCTAAAGAGCGGATACTGGCAAGTAGTTTTGGATACAAAAGACAAGGAGAACAGCCTTCACCATCGGTAACGGACTCTGGCAATTTACCGTAATGCCATTTGGGCTTTGCAATGCCCCTGCAACATTTGAACGACTCATGGAAACCGTATTGGCTGGGCTATCTTGGAAAACCTGTTGGTTTATCTCGACGATATTATTGTGGTAGGAAACACGTTCTAGGACCACATGAAGAATTTGGAAGAGGTTTTCCAAAGATTGAGACAGGCTAACATGAAGCTCGGTTCAAAGAAGTGTCATCTGTTCCAAAAAGAAGTTGATTACCTTGGACACGTGGTTTCTAGTAAGGGTATGCAGTTGACCCGGCGAAGATAAAGGCTGTGAGAGACCTGGCCAGTATCTAGAAAGAAGCACTAACTTAGAAGCTTCCTTGGTTTGTGTACTTACTATCGACGATATATACCTGGATTCGCCAACATATCTAAGCCACTGACAAGGCTTACCGAAGAAGGAAGAAGATTTATCTGGGAAATGGACTGTAAAGTTGCGTTTAAAGAACTGAAACACTCCTTGACAAGCGCACCTGTCCTAAGTTATCGTTTACCTGAAGGAGAGTTCATACTAGACACAGATGTCAGCAACGTTGGAATTGGTGGCGTTCTTTACCAGAAACAAGACGGACATGAGAAGGTTTCAGTAAGACCGTGTCAAAACCGGAGAGGAATTATTGTGTCACCAGAAACGAAATTTTGGCAGTCGTGAAATCCGTGGAGAATTTCTACAAATACTTATACGGACGAAGATTTTTGATAAGAAATGACCATGCCGCTTTAAAATGGCAGCTACATTTCAAGAATCCAGAAGGTTAGGTGGCCAGGTGGATTGAAAGGCTACAAGAATACGATTTCAAAATCGAGCACAGGACAAGTACCGGCCACCGTAATGCCGACGCATTGTCCAGAAGGCCATGCCTGGATGAAAGCAAGCATTGTAGTCGACTGCATTCCATCATCGCCAGGATAACAGTAGTCGACGATAATTGGCAGCCCGATGAACTACGCAAGGACCAAGAAAATGACCCGACTTTGAAATTATTCTGGAATGGAAAGTGAACGGGACCAAACCAATATGGGAAAATGTTGCATCACACAGAGTGTAAAATCGTACTGGGCGCAATGGGACTCCATGGTGATTGAGGATGGCCTATTAAAGCGTGTGGTAGAGAATGCTAATGGAACTGAGACGAAAACTCAGTTGATTTTTCCTAAGAGCAGAATACCAGATATGTTGAAAGAGATCCTCGACGGACCTGGAGGAGGCCATTTTGCAGTCAATAAAACTTTAGATAGATTGCGCCAGCGATTTTACTGTATTACTCCAATGCATCAATACAATGTTGGCAGTCCCATTGAGCGCATTGCGATTGATGTGGCCGGGCCATTTCCAGAAAGTGAGACGGAAATAAATATATCGTGGTTGTCATGAAATATTTCATCAAGTGGGTTGAAGCCTACCCATTACTCAACTAGGAAGCCATCACAGTCGCTGCAACCTTAGTCAAAGAGTGTGTATGCCAATTTCATGTACCACGTGAATTTCACTCCGACCAGGGTAGAAATTTTGAGTCTGCCGATTTTGAAAATATCTGTAAGATATTAGGAATTAATAAAACGGGGACGACTGCATTACATCCGCAGTGCGATGGCATGGTTGAACGAATGAACAGAACGATCAACCGATATTTGTCGAAGGTAGTTTCCAACTACCAAAGAGCCTGGGACCGACATCTTCATCTGTTCTTGATGGCTTATCGTTCTTCCGTGCATGTAACAACAGGGGCAAACTCTTGCGAACATCTTATTAAGGCGTGAGTTGCACTAACCATGAGACTTGGTGTTCGGCAGTAAACCTGGGGAAGATCTGGCCGGGGAAAATTACGTTACGGACTTACGGATAAGAATGGAAGGCATTCATAAACAGGTCCGCAAGAAAATTCAAGCTGCCAGCAGCCGAATGAAGAACCAATATGACATCAAGGCTGAAAAAGGTGGATATCAACATAGGGACTTAGTATGGCTTTAGAATCCACAAAGGCGTCGCAGCTTATTGCCGAATTTACAAAGAAATTGGGAAGGTCCTTATGAGATAGTCAAGAGAATAAACGACTTGAAATACAGAATTAGAAAAACACTAACATGGAAACCGAAAGTAGTACACTTTAATCGGCTAGCTCCTTTCCGCCATGAAGCCTATCATGGCGTAACGGTTCGTCGGATCACAGCTCAGGTACCGAGTTTTGAAAACTTCATGGAACAGGACTCCTTTGGTCACAAGGCGCGGTATGGCGTGACGAAAGAAGAACATCCAAACTTGTTAACCGTGTCTTCAGATTAATCCCTCGGCCACTGCATGTCAGTAGACTTCAAGATGTCACGCGGCATAGCTTCAGTCTTTAAGACGAAATTTGGACGACTACAAGAACTGGCCAACTAAGGTCCATCCGCCGGGAGAACGCTGCGACTGAGGAATAGCAATATAGAACAACGGCGGTACATCTACTACCTGGTAACAAAACCACGCTCGTACCAGAAGCCGTCGTATCTCAGTCTTTGAAACTCGCTGTGCGATTTGAGGGATAATCTGCTACAGAATGACATATTGAAACTAGCGGTACCAAAGTTAGGCTGCGGATTAGATGGTTTGGATTGGATGATTGTTAGGAACATGTTAGAGATCATCTTCCGTTATACCGGCGTTGAAATTCTCGTCTATAGCTATAACCTTAACGGACAGAAAGAGGAATTCGAGCGGACCATCGACTGTCACTTCTTCAAGACTTCGAAATGCACCAAGGGTAATACATGCAAATTTCGTCATCAAACACTGTTCCGGGACGAAACAGTCTTTAAAAGGGGGCAGTGTAACGTGCGCCATTGACTCTAGGAGTACGGGACTGTTGTCCCTGGTAGATTATTTCTAGAACGCGCCTAACCTGAGCGATGACGTAATCGTCGGCGGGATAAACACACCCGTCTAGACTTGTATAATTACTTCCGGTGGTCCGATCCCTTTGTATTCGGTGTTATTATCGCGTCGAATGTTCGAGAGGGACGTTGAACGGTATATGTAAATACCACCAGAGAAGACAGCCGGAGACATTCTGATATGACACGCATCATGAATGAACAGTTGGTGATATAAATAAATAGTCTACGAGTGATGAACATAAATAAATGTAGAGGTTATTGTTTAAATAAATAATCTTAGTGTTTAAGTATTTAATAATATTCTTAATCTTCAATTAGTGTTTATAATTATTTAATCATAGTGTTAGTTATTTTTATTATCTTTTTCTTAATTATTTATTGTTTAATAAACTTTTATTTTTAATTAATAATATTTATCTGGTTTTTACACTTCACCCAAATAAATAAACATTACAGTAATAATCATGATATATGAGTGTTTCAAAGTAACATGTTTGTGTGATATTTGTTAAAATAACATTTAATGCCCAGTTGCATTATTAACACTTAAATTTTAACTTGGTTTTATTCAATTAGTTTAATGGTACACTGCAATTAAAAAAATATTCAATTGGAATTAACTTCAATATATTTGGTTAACCGAATAAAGCCAATTTTAAGAGTCGGTGGCGCAACTAGTCACAAGTAAATTAGTTTGTCAAAGTGAACTACGTAAAACAGACTACTATTTTTACTTTTGTTTTTAGATGTATTTAGCAATTCGTCTATGGCATTTATAGGTGTTTTTACAATTTTATTAGTTATACTATCAATATTATTGGGTAGAAGAATATGTAAATATAAGGTATGGTATTTATAAATTAATTTCTTTTGTGGGTAATTAGACAAAGTATTTTTTTATTGAAATAGAAATTGGAAAAGGATATACTGAGTTCTGGTTTACTGGACATTGGACTGCTAGATTATGATGCTAAATGGGAAATTCCGAAAGAGAAGATAAAATTAGGTATGCCAAAAGTATATAATATTGAATGGGAGTAAATTATTTCCTACATATTGTACATAATTACAAAATATATTATTTACAGGTCAAACTTTAGGTTCTGGATATTTTGGTTTTGTAATGAAGTCATCATTATTAGATTACTTTGAAGATATACCAGAAAAAACTGTGGCTGTTAAAATGTTGCATCCAAACTGTGGAATCTTGGAGATAAATGCATTAATTGACGAAATGCAAGTTATGTCTCATATTGGAAACCACATTAATATCGTAAAATTTTTAGGTGCATGTACTCAAGATGTTCAGAAAAGTAATCATACAGGTTGTATTGTTAATACAATAATTAATTGATAAACTTCTATCATTTCAGAACAATTATTAATTGTCATGGAGTACTGTGAACATGGAAACCTCGTAGATTTTCTTGTAATGAAACGAGAAAATTTCATTAACTTATTAAATTCAGACGGATATCTCATTTCATCGTTTCATTCGTTCAAAATATCATTTAATGGTACAGTATTACATTTTTTTAAAAAAAAAGGAAGTGGATTTATGAAATAGTTTATTGAAATATAAATAATTTAAACATTAAAATATCACGTACATATAATTTATAGAAAAAGATACAAATAAAACAAAATAATGTAATATACTTCATCAGCTCGATAAAATAATGTATATATTTATAAATTTTTCGAAGGAGCGTATCCAATTTTTGCCAAATAAAAACAATAGTAATTTACCCTCTGTCAGGATAGTGATCTTTTACTGGACGGGTAGGCATATTCCAATCGTCGCCTACGGCTTACTGGAAGCCTGCGAGTCCTGTGGAGCTACGTTCCAGAGACGTAATTTATATATATATATATATAATTATTTAAAAATTATTCATAAATCCGCAATTTTAAAATGTTATTTTTGACAATTAAAATATCTGATGTGGCCAGTAAATGATCTCCCGCCAATTTCATGTTTAAATTAGCAATGAGTTTTAAGTAAACTATCACTTCCGGTTGATCTAATTTAATGTTCCAATGAATAGAAAAATCTGTTTTACGAAATTTTGGATTATATTTTATTGTTTTTCCTCGAAAATCTGTTATTGGTTTATCATATATACTCCAAATCTAATATGTTATTTCAAATTATATACGAGTTTTAACCTTCGAGTTGCATATAATTTAAACCCAAAAAGGTAGCTACGACTACATCAAAATTTTACAGTCGGCAATTCTTTATAAATTTCTTTATTACTCTTATTATTTTTATTTGTTGTATTTCATATTAAACAGTGTAGTATTATTTTTGTTTTTTTTTTTTTTATTAATGTAAGGTGAAAGGTTTTTTTTAAGTAAAGTAATTAAAATGCCAATTACAATGCAAAAGTAGTTGGTAATTTAATTACATATCTCTAACTAGTAATTATTTTTAAATGTATTTTGAGTATATTTTGATTAAAGTATTTATTGTATTCAATTACTTTTTGAAAGTAATTTGCTCAGCTCTGTAATTCTTTTACTTCGCGTAAATTGGCACATACTGTATATAAATATTGGATAAATCTTGAGAGGCATTTTGAACGATAAACATAAAAATTACACAGAGTGTTAAGTAAGTAACTGTACAACGCTCAACTCATGGTAGTTCAAAATTTTGTAAAAAAGTGAAAATCAATGTGTTCTCTCGAATAAATGTTGATTGTCAAAATTGACGTTAAACGATTCTTGCATAGGCGTACAATTTATATTCTGTTTTTTGATATTCTCAAAATTCCATTTACCTTCACCAATCGTGAGTATGCAGACATGCATATGGTTTATGCCGAGAAATTACAAAATTGTTGTGCTGCTGCAAGACGGTAGAGTTATTCCAAATAGACGTATACCGCATCATTCTGTTATTATCCGAACTCATCAATATCTATGTGAATTTGGAAACTTCCAGCAAAACACAGGATCTTGGCAGGAATCCTGATGCGTACGCTGTTGATCATGATGAAGGGATTTTGGAAATGATTCATGAAAATCCCAATATGTTAATATTATCGGGATTATGCTAATCCACAAAGTTGAATATGCGTTTATTTTTTTATGTATACATGTATGTTTTCTAGATATTCCAAGAACAAAAATTATTTTAAATTATTTTGTTTATTATTTTATTAATTTGTTAGTCTACTTATAATCAATGTTGATACAAATGTAATTTTTCATTATGAAAATCTGAAATATGCCGCGACGACAATGATCCTATATGTCATTTATGACAGGTGTGACTTTTTCCAGACAACACATTGATTTTTACTTTTTTTACGAAATTTTTAGCTACGACATGATTGGCCAGTTTTAAAGGCCTCCAGTCCTTGAAGAAAGCATGTTAAATAAATATAGATTTATTTTCTATGGGGTCAGTTCTACCATGGGTTAAGCGTTGTACACTTACATAATACCCTGTATAATGGACAATGTACAGTAGTAGTAATAATAATGTTATATGTTAGATGAAGGTGATTCGAAGAACGTGAGCACATTGGAACTGCTATGTTGGGCGCAGCAGGTAGGACAAGGTATGCAGTTCCTCGCCGCTAGAAAAGTACGTAGCCAAGCTTCAACATGCTCTTTGCGTAGCTCATGATAAACCATTTCAGGTGGTACACGGAGATCTCGCTGCGAGAAATGTGCTTTTAGCACAAAATAACATCGTCAAAGTTGCAGACTTTGGATTAGCTAGAAATTTAGGTACAAAAAATTATTATAAGAAGAAATCCGAGTGTCCATTGCCAATCAAATGGATGGCAATCGAGTCCATCAGAGACAAAACATTTTCCATGAAGTCTGACGTGTGGTCGTTTGGAGTGTTCTTGTGGGAGCTATTCAGTCTAGCGCGTACTCCGTATCCTGATATGCAGATGGATTTCAGCTTCTATCGCATGATTCTTGGCGGTTATCGCTTAGAACGCCCGGTCTACTGCCCACTAGAAATGTAAGTAATAATTTCAGCTGACTATTCACTTGACTATACATGTAAATATTCGTATATTTTGTTTTTTTCTTAGCAAAAACATTAGATATTAAATACTTTATTATTCGTTACACGCTTAGCTCGGCAGCTCGCATTAGATCGTACTATCAGTGTTTCTTCTCTGATTGCTATTTGTTTCTCAAACAGTTATTGTAAAGTTATTATTCAGACAAGACTGGCCTAGATTGAAACCACAGTAATCATTGTTTTGCTTGTCTGCAGTGTATTTTTTTAAAAAATCTTCAATATTTTTCATAGGAGTATAAGTTGCTGTTAAAATTTAAACCTCTGTAACTGTAACAGATCAGGATAGGGATCCCAAGGAAACGCTACGATAGCGTAGCGACAAATAACACTTCGTATCCTTAACAACCGTGGAAGTTGATAGGGCAATGAAAATGAAACGTAAAGAATATTTTTCGCTACGCTATCATAGTGTTATCTTGAGTACCTACCCCACATCTTTTCTATTTTCTTTTTTAAAAATAAAAGTAATGTATGCTGTTTTCTTTTCTTTTTGTACTAATTCCTAGTATTTAATAATTATCTCTGTTACTCTTATAATAATTTATAATCTCGAATTTTACATAATAATTATGTTTTACTACATCTGGCGTGATTTTTATTCGATTATAATAAATTTCTTCATGCAAATTTCTCTGATACAATTCTAATTTGACATTAAAATTTGTACGGTTTTCTGTAAGTAAATTACTGTATCGTTCTACTCACTCTTGTATCCATTATTTTCTCCCCTTTATTTATATTGCGAATTTTCATTCTTTTAATTGTCTTCCAAACTTCTGTTGGTCCTATAATATTAACTGTTGAATTGGTTGCATTTTTTAATCCCAGTACAAGTTTTTTGATTCCTTAGTCTTTAATTTTTAGTTCATTTCTTTATTGAGAACTGACATGTCCGATGGCGGCAGCACCATCGGGCCGATCAGCTGCTTCTGAATTGGTACTCGTAGTGTTGTGACATATGAAAACAAATAACAAAAGCAATTTTTTTCACTTAAAATGGGGTTTGGTACCACAGAACATTTTAGATTTCTGGAAGCAACAGCTACTTCTAAATGTATTATAGAAGATATGTTAAAATGTATTTATAATTTTATATATATTTAATCAATCGAAATTGATGATCGCAGGTGAACGAATTATAAACGCTAACCACATAATATTATGTGGAGTATTAAAAAATGACGGTATAATGTGGGTAATATTTGCACTTTGTCTGCGAACCAGTGCAATTTCTGCAAAACCACATGAAATCAAAATACATTTAGAGAAAATTTAAAAATTATTAGTGCAGAATGCACGTGTAAAGCTAGATAAAGACCACGAAATATGTAATTATCCGATTTAAAATGACGAGAACAAACTTTCATATGTTTTGTTATTTGTTTTGCACTACGAATTGCATATTCCCATGCTTTTCGTCGATCCATATCCATTTCAACACTTGCTCTTGTAATTTTAACTTTATTTTGGCCATGTTTCGGAAAATTATAAAACCCAATGCCTGTGTCTCGACCAGATCTTCAGAGTGACGTCAGAATATACAACAATTTGTACGACTTTTCCCCATTTTTATTCACATCAAATGATCAAACCACATGTAACTCAAGCATACAGTCACAATATAGTACCAAATCGGAAAGTTCATATTTTTCCCACCAGATGTCATGTCGCAGCTTGTCAGTTGTCAATATCCCTGTCTTTTATTGCCATCTTACAGGCTCTCAAAGATGCCATTGAAAAGGACCCACGGGGTTCATTTCCATTCAAATTCAAATCCGGAACCATAACCATTCTTATAATGCATTCAATTGTGCAAGCGGAAGCATGCTATATGCAGAGATGAACGTCTACGCTTAATCTATGATAGTTGACATACTTATGTAAATAATGTGAGTGTATGGACAGGCTTGCATATGTGCGAGCGTGCGAGCGCTTATGCGTATTGAAAACTAATAAAATTCTCACGAAAACTTCTATCTTTTACCACTATTTTTAGTTTTACTGCTATCCCTCCTATTTCTCTTCCTATGTCTTATCTAAAGCTTTCTTATTCAGGAGTTTAATATTATTTTTTTATATGTTTCAAAACTTAGTTTTCAAATTAGAATTAAAATGTGAAAAATATATAAATTCCAACGGAATTTAGATCAATTTGAAGATCGATGATTAATATGAATTTAATTTAATAATGGCCAGTTGCATCAACGCGATTTAAATTTTAAGCATTTCTTAAAAATACAACAGGTTATACTCCGTTTACTTGCGGTTACGTCAAACATATGACCGCGCTATGTAAAACGGTTACATGACAGGTTACTATAGCTATCCTTTTTAGCTATCAAAACGCTGACATTGTGGCAGTCAGACACTTTTCAGTAATAGTAACTATGGAACCTGTGACATTTCTTGTCATAGTATCTTGTATTACAGCAATACGCTTTAAATCAAATATATCACATCACAATACAAACAAGAAAAATACTTGACAAATGTGAAATAGTTAATTTGATAGAAACGTCTATAGTAACTGCGCATATTTTATTCACACCGGTTACCGAGTTTACTGTGCCGTAAACTGGTTATAGTTCGTTCACGAAAGATCACTATTCAAGATCATTTATGAGACGTCTACAACGTCATTGCATTTTGTATTCATAGGCGTGCAACATGAAATATTTATGGATACATTTTAAATGAAAAAATAAGTGTAATTTATTTGAAAATTGTTTCTTTTTAAATAATGCCTTTGTCAAAGATTTATGTTCTTCACCTATGTTATTGCAAAACAAAAAACATAGACTTGGCATAAACCATGGAATATTAAGTTAATTTAAACGTCAACGTCATTGGGTAAACATTACTACAGAGGACAGTGTAGCATATAAGATATCTGTAACTCTACGACACACGTAATTATTATATGTTGTGTATTAGAAAATAATGCCACTATTTACGTATATCTATCACACAACATAAATTACATAGACATGTACGTCAAATAATCTTTCTCTTTCTAACATGAACTGTTGCTAAGCTACTAAAGTGCTGTGTATTCTTTCTTCAAACATGTGACTTGTGGCATGTCATCTTTCGTGAATCCAACTATACCTGAATAAAAATCTGTTGTGACCAGCACAATACCTCTCGCTGTTTCCATTATGGGATATATAAGTATTGTATTTAACATTCCTTGCATTTGTACACACAAAAAAATCTAATTACATTTATTCTATATATTTAGATATTTTTTTATAATTTTAAATTCATTCCTTGAGCAAGTTTTCTCCTTCTCTTCTAAATGTTCCAAGTTCTTCCAATTCATTGACGGAATTGGTGGTATATTGCTGAAGGGTTATCTATGTATAAATATTTAATTACTAATACAATAAGAAATATTGAATGTCGTTCACAGAAAGAGCCTTTAATATTTATAATACAATAAATTTTCAAAAAATAATATTTAGAAGATTTTTGTTAAAATACTACTACTTCCGGTTGTCCAATTGTTACCAGAACTTATTCAACACGTCCCATTACTATTAGATTGAGGAATCACTAGTTACACAGGTCTTTAGTCTTATATAATTTGAGAAATCGTACCTCCACCATACACACAAACACACGCGCACAGGCTTGCACATCGTAAAAATGTTATAATCGGATTCTAGGGACCTTAAAACCTGTTCAATCACTAAAATCTGAATATATTATTTTTAGCATGAATCCAATATCTCTCAGCGATAAAATGCCAAATGAATTATTATGCATTGCTGTCAGAATATCTATTTGCAATTTTTATTTAAGGATCGCTTAAAATGTAAGCCTTGTTAGTGCAACTGGGCATAAGTTATTTAAGGTGAACAGAAGTACCTGTTTTAGTTGGCGATAAAAAAATACTTGAAATTGGTCAGAATGATACATAAATTGATTTCATGTTGTTAACAATGGCATTTCAAAATTTGAATTTGAGTAGTGACAATTTCTAATTAAAATGGCCTTTACATTAGATAATCACACTTTTAATTATTATCCTTTTATTTTTCTTAACATCCCCCACAGAACAATAATATAAAGTATTTCTATCACTTGAAATCCTGTCAGGCCCCTGACATAACCGATTTGTATTTATTCTAAAAATTACACATACATGTCAAATAGTATTTCCACCTTTACCTCGCGCTATGCAAACTGTGGAGTAAAAAGATCCCCAAAATTGTATTGAAAACTGAAAGAGTTACATTTGATCACTCTGTAATATTAAACACAAGTTAGAAACTTTGTATTACCACTACATATTGCTAAACATGACAAGTATTTAATTGCAGATACAAGTTGATGTCCGAGTGTTGGCAGATGCAGCCCACACGCAGGCCAACATTCGAAAACCTTGCCGATTCTCTGGCCTCATTTTTGCCCAGATACATGCGACAGGTAACTCTACTCCACCTAAGCGGACACTATCATGCTCTGACTCACATTGTTGCAGGTTCATATGCCCTATCATCAGCATCAAAACATTTCAGATACAGACCCAAATGATCAGCACGACAGCATCCCAGAAAGTGTTTGTATTGCTATGAAGGACTTGCCTTTATCCGAATGGATTCCAATGCGACAGTACACTAACCAAGTTTAACTCTATTTCCCCTTAGGTACTATATTTTTAAGTCATAACACAACACACATATGTACGTAAATGTAGGAATTTTTAAATATATATTTACTAGTAAAAAAATTATGGCTAAAATGAGAAAATTATTTTTAGTTTTGTTAAAACATATTATTCCTACTCATTACTCCTAGTCTAAACATTAATATTATAAATTGTACTTTATTTGAAATAATATGCATAAGTGAAATAAGTAGGAAGTTGTTAAAGAACTATAATAAAATGCTTCCAAGTTTAGAAAACGAGCCGCTAGGTGAGTTTTACGAAGAACGAATGCGTTCATAGGCGTTATGAAACATGTTTTTTGTACCATTTCTTCAACTTAGGTTATAATAATAATAACAATAATAATAATAATTAATTTAACAATTGTCATACAATTTATTTTATTATATTATATAGAAACAAATTAATTTTATTATTTATTATATTTTACATTATTGATTAATTTTAATGTTTTGTATTAATCATTATATAATTTACAATATATACAGTAATTTTTAAAATTAATAATTTTTTATAAATTAATCTTACATAAAAGGAAAGAAAATAGGCCAAAATTATTGTACCGCAGGAGATGCATACTAGATTATGCATTTTGGTGAGTGACGACACCGCGGACCTTAATCAAAAACAGGTGGCAGCCCCACCTAGAATTTAACCCTATCCACCATTCGGGTTAGCAGCCCGAATTGATGTGAAATAAATCGCTGTAAATACAAAGCAACAAAGATATACCGGCGGGGCAGAACACCAGACTGGTCCTGTTCGGAACCGTCGTGAGGTCAGGAGCTGAGGAAAGCGATGCGAGGGTAGCGCACCCAGTTGGTCGGTACCACAAGACACGCAACGGAGATAATATACAACCGAAGTTCTTCGCCCACAATTAATGTTCCGGATGCATTGCTGCACCGACCAGTCACACAAAAGTATCCGGAATTTGAAAATAGGACTCTGATGAACAACCTAATTCACAAAAGAGAGATCTTGATAAAAAATAAACTCTCTCCGGACGAAATGAATTGTATCAAAGAGGAAGTGGAGGCGTCGAAGAATATGAAAACACAATAATAGAAGAAAGCTAGGACATAAGAGAAGAAGTAATAGAACAGGACCTCATTAGTAAAATCGGGCGAACGAAGCGCTCTATCACGGGATAACTCCAACTTGAAAAGCAAGAATTCCGAGACAAACAAAATTAATAATAGAATAAATAAATAAATAAATGTTTATTAACCAATATACAAGTTACAAAAAAAAATAACATACAAGATAAGTCGGAGAAGAGCAAATAAGAAGTACAAGAAACAGTTGCATGACTTTATTGATATTACAATTACAAATAAATATATCTTATAAAAAATATGTACATATTACTTATATTTTCCTTAGGTACTAAATATAACTATACTAAATTATTCCTTGTATTTTTACTATATATCAAATTAATAATATATATTCGTGGCCACGTTCCTGAGTGTCTGGTCGTGAATCTGGGAAACCGGGTTCTATCCAGACCGACGCCAAATATTTCGAATTTTAAATGGCGAGCACTGTATATCTTTTGTTTTACTTGGAACACACTGCGTAAATTTACTGCGACACGCTGGTTTGACTTGCACACTAGCATCTACTAAATTACAACAAACTTGAACCGCAATGTCTTGAGTTGTAGTTACAGAAGAGGCAGGAATGTCCAGAGTATATCTTTCATTATGAGATGTTGACGGCTGTAAAATGTCTAATACAATATCAGACTCTGCAATTGTATTATCTTCATTTAATGTTGAACAATATCCTAATTTGATGATAGTTTAACTTTTTTTGCTGATTCTAATCCTAAATGTGGAACCGCATTTGGCTTCATACGTTTATTTACACCCATCATTTTAAATTCTAAAAAATTTCCAAGTCCTCTTGAAGCTGCAGTAATGATCAAATAATTAGAATGTTATATTATTTTTGTATCACGATTTCGTGGCCGACCAGTGTGTAAGTGGATGGATGTGGTTAGTAGGGTGCTTAAAGAGAGAGAGTTTCCAAGTAAGACGAGAAGAAGAGCATGTATGAATGCGATTATGCGTGTGGCCGAAGCGAAAGAAGTCTGCTTAGATAGGAATGTGTGGCGAAGGATGATTGTTTCCTAACTATTATTGTGATCCAGATGCGGTATTTCGCTACCGCAAATCGGTCACTTTAATATGTTTAAGAGTAAGGATTTGTTGTATGATGTTGATCTTATTGTTTTCGGGTTTGTGCGAACCCACTAAGTGGGACACGCGTGATTGTATGTATGTATGTATGATTTCGTACTTACATTAAAGTGATTTTTACACTCATAAAGATGAGATTTATTAGAATATTGCGTTATTTCTAATCCTATTGCTTCAAACCATAAATTTCTTTTAATTGGATTGTGTGGAACGTTGAAAAATATCTTGTCCGGATTATTCTTCCCAGATTTTTTGCAAATAGGCACTATGCAATATATAGTCATTTTTATTGTTGTAAACAATACTTTTATTTATGATATTAATAACAAACTTTTATCAAACTTGTAAATAATCAGCACGCACCTATTTGTAATTTTGACATCTGCTTTGGAATTTGTCAAAAATCAAAGTAGTACAAATTTTTATCACTAGGATGCGTTGATGCGAGTGCCTTTTGACGTCATACTCTTGATCACGTGATATATTTGAAAATATACACATTTTTAAAACAATAATAATTCATTATATATAGGAATTATTATAATTTTTTTCCAATAAATAATGTTTAAATAAGCAAAATTACGAGGATATAATGTTATTTTATAAATACAAAAATCTTGCAACCACCCTATTGTTTTAATTATAGCGTTAGCAATTTCAACCATAGTTGGCTGTGTACACTACAAAACACAAACGATACAACTGCCAAATAACAATTTTTCAATATGGTCTGTGTTGCTGTGACGACTGCTGCCGCCAGCGGTGAACTAAGAAGCTAACATTTTTTTACTAGTACAATAATGAACAACATTGTAAAATATATTTTTCTTCAAGTGGACAATAATATTCATATTATTCTACTATATATAGACTATAGAAGATATTCATTTTATTACTAGTACAACAATGTTGTTCATTATTGTAGAAAATTAAATTCTATAACAGTTAAGGACAGGCACCCATTACCAAATATTGAAGAACAGATTGGTAAATTGGCGGGAAAAAGTTATTTTTCATGTCTGGATATGACTCAAGCATATTATCATATTCCGGTAGGCAGATTCGATACATAAAACAGCTTTCGTAACCCCAGAAGGTCATTACGAGTTCAATAGAACTCCATTTGGGCTAGCAAACTCTCCTTCTACCTTTCAAAGGCTTATAGATAGAATTCTAGGAAGTCTTAGATTCGAAAAGGTTCTTGCCTATATGGATGACCTGTTAATACCGTCCCTACGTATAGAGGAGGGGCTAGAAAATCTAGAAACCCTGTTTAAGATCCTAAAAAAAGAAAATTTAAAATTAAATATAGATAAGTGTCATTTCTTTCATACTCACATTAATTATCTAGGGTACGAAATTAGTGCAGACGATATTAGACCTGGGAATCACAAGATAAGAGCAGTAATGGATTTCAATGAACCCAGAAATATTCATGAACTCCGCCAATTTTTAGGACTCTGTAGTTACTTTCGTAAATTTGTTAATAATTTTGCAGGTAAAGCGGAACCCTTAAGTAAATTATTAAGGAAAAATGTAAATTGGGTCTGGGGAAATGAACAATTAAATGCTTTTCACGAACTTAAGAATATTTTAACACAAAGGCCTTTGCTTGCAATATACAATTCGAAATTAGTTACAGAAATACATTGCGATGCGAGTAGTAAAGGTATCGCTGGTATACTCTTACAATACCACGATAATACCTTGAGACCTGTAGTTTATTTTAGTAGAACAACAAGTAAAGAGGAGTCCTTATATCACAGTTTTGATTTAGAAACTTTGGCAGTGGTAGAGACGGTAAAACGCTTTAGAATTTATCTTGTGGGAATACATTTTAAAATTCTGACAGACTGTACTGCAGTACGATGTACATTCACAAAAAAAGACATTACTCCACGAGTCGCTAGATTGTGGTTATATACCGCCCAGGAAGAAAAATGGAACACGTTGACGCTTTGAGCAGGAATCCTGTAACAGTTGCATTTTTAGAGGAGTCTGATTGGATTGTAGGAGTTCAAATGCAAGATGAAAACTTACGAATAATTAAGAAAAAGCTGTCTGAAAAATCTGATACTGAGATAATGGGTTTGTATAAAGTGGAAAATGAAAAATTATTCAGAAAAATTCACAATAATTCTTACAAATTAGTGATACCAAAAATGGCCAGGTGGAGTATTATGAGAAAATATCACGATGATATCGGACACGCTGGAAGTTATTTTTCATGTCTGGACATGACTCAAGCATATTATCATAGTCCGGTAGGCAGATTCGATACATTAAATGTGAAGAAATAATAAAGAGACAATTTTGGTTCCCTAAAATGACGAGACTCATAAGAAAATATGTACATTCGTGCCTAGACTGTTCGTATAAAAAAGGAAACTATGGGCGAGCGGAAGGAAAACTTTTCCCTTTGGAGAAACCAACTCAACCGATGCATACTCTTCATGTAGACCACCTAGGCCCATTCTGTGCAAGTCAAAATGGTAATTGTTACTTATTAGTGGCTGTAGATTCTTTTACAAAGTTTATATTTGCACGCCCGACAAAGGGTTTGACTTCTGCAGAAACAATTTTAAAGTTGAAAGACATTTTTAGCATGTTTGGAATACCCAAGAGGATTATAACTGACCGTGGAAATACCTTCAAAAGCAAAATGTTTAAAAATTTCTGTGGAGATTACCAAATAAAATTGATATTAAATGCAATTGCCTCACCATGCTCAAACGGACAGGTAGAACGATACAATAGAACATTACTCGATGCGATAAATACTAGTGCAGTAGATGAATGTGTATGGGATGATAAATTGAGCGATATTATTTGGGGATTAAATAATACTGTAAATAGTAGCACTGGACTTCCGCCACAGAAATTAATATTTGGTTACATGAGAAGTAAACATAATGAATTAAGAAATGATAATTTTGAAGAGAACATAGATGAGTGTAAAAATACAGCAATAGCAAAAATGCAAAAGCAGGCCGAAAGTATGAAAAAAAGATTTGATAAGAGAAGAAAGGAAAGCACTAAATATAAAGTTGATGATTTGGTGCTGTGAAATGGTGCTGAAAAGACTGAGAAAAACGTGACGAGAAAATTGAAGTTAAAGTTTGGAGGGCCATACAAAATTAAATCTGTGCTCGGAAATGATAGGTACAGAATTATTTCGTTGAAAGGAATAAAAGGGTACAAACGATTTGATGCAGTAGTGGCGGCGGAATCATTGAGGAGATGGACTGGCGGAGTTTTTAACGAGTCTGACAGCAGCGAGAGTGAAGTCGACAGCACCGAGGAGTTGATCGACTTATTAGAGGCTTAAGGATATATCGTTTGGGGGTGATCTGTCGAGAGGACAGTAGGGACCCGGATATATCGTTTGGGGGTGATCTGTCGAGAGGACAGTAGGGACCCGGATATATCGTTTGGGGGTGATCTGTCGAGAGGACAGTAGGGACCCGGATATATCGTTTGGGGGTGATCTGTCGAGAGGACGGTAGGGACCCGGATATATCGTTTGGGGGTGATCTGTCGAGAGGACGGTAGGGACCCGGATATATCGTTTGGGGGTGATCTGTCGAGAGGACAGTAGGGACCCGGATATATCGTTTGGGGGTGATCTGTCGAGAGGACAGTAGGGACCCGGATATATCGTTTGGGGGTGATCTGTCGAGAGGACGGTAGGGACCCGGATATATCGTTTGGGGGTGATCTGTCGAGAGGACAGTAGGGACCCGGATATATCGTTTGGGGGTGATCTGTCGAGAGGACGGTAGGGACCCGGATATATCGTTTGGGGGTGATCTGTCGAGAGGACGGTAGGGACCCGGATATATCGTTTGGGGGTGATCTGTCGAGAGGACAGTAGGGACCCGGATATATCGTTTGGGGGTGATCTGTCGAGAGGACAGTAGGGACCCGGATATATCGTTTGGGGGTGATCTGTCGAGAGGACGGTAGGGACCCGGATATATCGTTTGGGGGTGATCTGTCGAGAGGACGGTAGGGACCCGGATATATCGTTTGGGGGTGATCTGTCGAGAGGACAGTAGGGACCCGGATATATCGTTTGGGGGTGATCTGTCGAGAGGACAGTAGGGACCCGGATATATCGTTTGGGGGTGACCCGTGGAGAGGACGGTAGGGACCCGGATATATCGTTTGGGGGTGATCTGTCGAGAGGACAGTAGGGACCCGGATATATCGTTTGGGGGTGATCTGTCGAGAGGACAGTAGGGACCGGATATATCGTTTGGGGGTGATCTGTCGAGAGGACGGTAGGGACCCGGATATATCGTTTGGGGGTGATCTGTCGAGAGGACGGTAGGGACCCGGATATATCGTTTGGGGGTGATCTGTCGAGAGGACGGTAGGGACCCGGATATATCGTTTGGGGGTGATCTGTCGAGAGGACAGTAGGGACCCGGATATATCGTTTGGGGGTGATCTGTCGTGAGGACAGTAGGGACCCGGATATATCGTTTGGGGGTGATCTGTCGAGAGGACGGTAGGGACCCGGATATATCGTTTGGGGGTGATCTGTCGAGAGGACAGTAGGGACCCGGATATATCGTTTGGGGGTGATCTGTCGAGAGGACAGTAGGGACCCGGATATATCGTTTGGGGGTGGTCTGTCGAGAGGACGGTAGGGACCCGGATATATCGTTTGGGGGTGATCTGTCGAGAGGACAGTAGAGACCCGGATATATCGTTTGGGTGTGATCTGTCGAGAGGACAGTAGGGACTCGGATATATCGTTTGGGGGTGATCTGTCGAGAGGACAGTAGGGACCCGGATATATCGTTTGGGGGTGATCTGTCGAGAGGACGGTAGGGATCCGGATATATCGTTTGGGGGTGATCTGTCGAGAGGACAGTAGGGACCCGGATATATCGTTTGGGGGTGATCTGTCGAGAGGACAGTAGGGACCCGGATATATCGTTTGGGGGTAATCTGTCGAGAGGACAGTAGGGACCCGGATATATCGTTTGGGGGTGATCTGTCGAGAGGACGGTAGGGACCCGGATATATCGTTTGGGGGTGATCTGCCAAGAGGGCAGTAGGGACCCGTATATATCGTTTGGGGGGTGATCTGTCGAGAGAACAGTAGGGACCCGGATGTATGTTTTAGAGTGATCTGCCGAAGGGTAGTAGGGACTCAATGGAACTCATAAGATTTGTAAAAATACAAATTGAGAATTAACCATTTTTTTTAAATTTTATTCTAGATCGTTACAAAGATTTGTGGTTCTTTAATTAATGATTTTTCTTACTGTTGCAGGTTTAGCAAAATAAATTCGCGAGGGCGCGAATAGGTCAGGATGGCCGAATGTTGAAGAAGGGTATATATAATCATTCGTGTGTGTGTTTATATTAAGCTAATGTTATTAATTTATCTAAAAATTATTCGAGGTGATATAATATGGAATGTGTTAAATAACTGTAAATTGTTATGTTTAAGTATAAAGGTGAACAAAAATAAAATATCGGGGCAGTTTTTGTAAAACAGTGATGCCGAAAAGTTGAAATAAAGAATATTTGGTAAAGCTCAAATTTGACGTATTCTTTTGTGGTCCTTTGTAAACATTACCTTTCCATTATTTTAACAATATGTTATTCGGAGCAGAACGCCCTTATTGTGTTGTAATCAACAATGTTATAGTGATAGCTTGCAACATAAAAATGTCAGAAAATTATCCGTTTAGCAGGATATTTTTTTTTCTACTGAATTCATTGTCGGATTCATTCTTACAATCAATATTATTAAGCTCTAACCAAAATATTCATTGTTTTAATCAATATCTTCACAATTATTATTATTATTTGAATATAACAATGCTAGAAAAATAACCATTTGGTAGGAAAATTATTTTACTTAAACTTAATTAGAGATCTAATGCAAACAAATAAAAAAATATATATTATTGTTCACTTCTATCACCTAACTGTGTAAGTTGTATGACAATTTTTTTCTTTACGAATAAGAGCAGTAAAGAAATATATTATTCTTTACTGTCATGAAATGGCACCCCTGAGGATCAGGCGACCTGGATACAAAAATGTATTTGTTTGTAGCATATTTACACAACTTTGACAGTTAAAATGTTACTGCTCATGTTCAGTAAGAGAAATAGACCATGGCCAAGTTGAGCCATGAAGGTTAAATGGAACCCCTAGTGGCGCGCGTTCGAACGTTGGTCAGAACGCTGACAAATGAATTTAATTATTTAAACAGCAAAATTATAAAAATAATCAATTTTTTTGTTAAAATCATGAAAAAGATAGTTTAGGTTTATTCTTCAACATACAATATATATGATAGTTTCAGTCAAATTATAGATAAATGGGAAAATATGTATATTTTTTAAATTTTAATTAATTACTCCAAAACCAAATCAACATTTTTTTATTTTTTTTTATATGTTATGTGTACATATCCCACCAACCCACATATACAATTTAATTAAAATTGACCAGCACAATTTTGTGTAATTAAAGAAAAAGTGTCATTTTTGGTACAAAAGTTAACATAAAAATTAATATTTCCAAAACAGAATCAACAATTTTTTTTATTTTTACTTATGTTAGGTAGGGGAGCGCGCTATATCTACATTATTTTTTTTAACAAATTTAAGCAGTACAGTTCTTTGTTACAAGACAAAGTTTGACAAAAATAAGGCGTTTATAACTTTTTCTTTGAAACGTAAATGAAAATTGCAATTTTACAATTTTTACTACAAAATATATTATATTACCTTCAACATAGATATTTTATAATGTATAATACTGTACCTGGTACTTGTAAAAAAATTATTATAAAGTCACAGAAATTTTCATAATTCCTGTGCAGGTATCAGGCGCCACGAGTAGCTAAGTGAGTAGTAGTTGTACTACTAATACAATATTATCGGCTAACTTGTTTCTATAATGCCGCGAACAGCAAGTTACTTTAAAACCGTATTATTACCAATTTAAAATGTTTATGAAAATTATATATATACACGGGGTGACCTCGACCCCGGAACATAGGACTTTAACATGTAAAATCAGATTTTCGTAATTTCCTGCTTCCCTAATTATTTTAGGTAAAAAAGCTTCAAATAAAAGTTATAGGGCATAAAAGTCTTCATCTGAATCATTAAGCAAAGTTAATTTTGTATGCCTTCTAACGTCAAAAATTATGTATGAAAATGTCGAAAATCACCCCAAAAATAACTATAGCCATGGAATTGAAACAAAAAATTATCAAATGTTAACGATATATATACATAGTTTATGCATACCTTAGCAATTACGTATAGGTTGTCTCAAGTTATGTGCACATGGCTACCTGTGCCCTTCCCAGCGGGAGGTAGTTTAAATACATTAGAGAGGCAAATAGTACTGGGACGTATTTATTTTATTATTATTTTTTTGAAGTAATCAAATATTAATTTTCATGAAGTCAATTTTGCGATATTTTTATTGTTTAGTTGTTATGAAAATTTATTTAGTAAGATTATTTTGACGAATAAAGCTTATAATTATTTTAAAAAAATGCATTTATAAATATATCATCATCAGTGGTAGAACAACTCGCTTATTACGAACTTCGTTCTATATTTATCGTTTTATTATATTGGTGGCACAAAGGGTGACAACTTGCCTCGCAATTTATCTTATTTTGCACCTCTTTAAATGATGTACCAAACAGAAAATATAAAGTAATGTAATACATTTTTGTGGCTACCATAATATCTCTCGCTGATATGTACCGCCCGACTACCATAGATAAGGGAGGTATAGATATCGTGAAAAAATCATATATCGAAATTTTCATAAATAAGTACATTTTAAGGTCTATGGGATTAGATACCATCAATTTCGCAATAATGTCTATGTGTATACGGATGTGTGTGTGTGTGTGTGTGTTTAAGAATTTATACACATTAGTATTGAACACCAATAAAGTTGAGAGTTGAGCATCACTTAAAACTCTAAAAATTGGTGTCATTTTTCACATATGTTGGCATATTATCTATATTAATTAATTTAAAAATTTGAAAATTAGTATATCCTATATATTTTTATATACATATTTGGAATCTATGTAAAATTACGAATTCAACAATATCATTGAAGTGCATTTGTGTTGAAGAAATAAATTACAAATACGTATGAGACAATTATGAATAATTAACTTGGTAAGTCATATCAGGTAGGCTGTGATAACAAATTGATCATTTTTTGTAACAAAATATGAAATCTTACAAAATAATTTACTATTTAAACAATTAACTTAAACATTACTTAATTTTATCTCAACTATTTTCACAGCCTGATTAATGGCTTACCAGGTTAAATATTCATAATTTTCTCTTACGTTTTTATAGTTTATTTCTTCATTAAAAATGTACTTTAAGCATATCGTTGTATTCGTAATTTTACTTAGATTCCAAATGTATAAAAATATAAAGAGTGCCCCATTTGAAATATGAAAGTAAATGTCACTTCCCGTCAAACCGGAAGCGCTACCATAATGCCAAATACCATGATTTGTGAGCCCGTAAACCTAGTTTACAAATATGCAAACATAATTAAAAAATAATTATAAATAACAAAGTTATTTTGAGTGGCCCGTTTTTCAGTGTCACCTTGTATAAAGGAAAGTTTGTTTCATTATTTTTTTAAATTTCTTTTAAACAAGTTATTGAGTTTCAAACCCGACTGACTATAATTATTTCCCTGATAGTAAGCAAGCTTTGTCGGGAGTACCCCAAAACATTGAAATACGTACTGTAGAAATTGTGCGTTGTAAGATTTGTGCTTGCTAAAGCTAGGTGCTTCAGGCAATGAGTATAATTCACCGAACTTGCCCGAACGTTTCCGAACCCCAGAGTATGCTTGCCACCTCTACCTTTACCTTTACACTCAGCAGTGTTGCCAGATGCGACATAATTATCGAAAAGGCAACATATTTTTTAAGCTGCTACCATACAAAAAAATTGGGTACCATAATCCATAATTACAACATAATTTTAGAATTTTCCCATAATTATAACTACTGTCACCATTAATTTTATAAATAGAATTAAAAATGTCAAAAATCACACCAAAAATAGCGATAGCCATGGAATTGAAACAAATAAGATAACAAATGGTTAACGTATCATATATGGTTGGGTTAATTTATTTTTATTAAATTGTTAACATTTGTTAATTTTTTGTTTCAATTCCATGAATAACGCTATTTTTAGGGTGATTTTGCAACATTTTTTATACCTAATTTCTGCCGTTACAAAAGCATGCAAAATTGATTTTGTTTATTAATTCTGATTCTGATACAGAATTTTATGCTCTGCAACTTTTGACACTTTTTTTACCTAAACTAATTAGGGAAGCAGGAATTATTATGTGAATTACTTATTCTTAAGACTAAAAAATGAAATTCCCACAATAACACCATATTTTTTTTTTCAAATTCGATAATTTTCATAACGTGTTTCAATACTTAGTGATTTTAGATATGGCAACACTGGCACTGACTGAGCCACAGCCTTCTCTAATATGCCATGCTGTTCGAATGGCAACGGCGCAAAATCTGTTTTCGGTGGTCCTACCGTCATACTGGATCACCGCTTTATCGCTTGTATTTATAGAAACAAATACACATAATTATGGTATACATATTTATTACGAACTAAATCCTACATTTAATTTTAATACTGTAGTGTACAGAAATATATTATTTGTATTAAAATTACAATTAATTCTTAAAAGTACCTAGTTTCCTTTTCTTATTTTTTGGACATGATTCTATATTTTTCGTTGCTCATGTTTGCAATTATTTTTATTTTTTACATAATTGTTAAGCAATATATTGGCAAAAACACTACTTAACATATTCATAATATGTATATAGCCCTCACCACAAACACAAATATTGCGAAAATCGTCAGAATAGAAATCATTTTTCAGACTGAGAATGCTCAGTTCACATAATAAATTTTGTTGATGCTTACATCTAAGAAATTTATATTCTAAATCATTATCATTAATAATGTATTGCAAGATAGCATACATGTGTATAAATATTATCATTACAATTGTGGGTGATTTCTCCACTGTGATGTGATTAGGTGTTAACAATTACTCGAAAATTCAGTCAAACAGCATTTATTCTTACTAAACCAACGTTTCGGTGCATCCTTGCACCTTCTTCAGGGTAGTAAGATCTTATGAATTGTTACAAATCATGTACACAAAATACATTCGTACAAAACATTCAGTTAATTTATTAAACATCGTACAAAAAATTCAAAGAGCAAATGGATGCTCTAAGATCTTACTACACTAAAAAAGGTGCAAGGGTGCACCGAAACGTTGGTTTAGTAAGAATAAATGCTGTTTCATGAAACTTTCGAGTAATTGTTAACACCTAATTATCATTACAGCCTCTTTTTGCAAATGATTAAGGTATATTCATTATCCACGGACGGTACTGCATTTTCCACCAGCTTTGGTTGTCTAAGCAACAATTGTTGATTATGTTCCATCACTTTTATTCAATAATTTATCATATTTAATAATGTCACCTTCTGAAAAATGTTTTTCACACACTACTGATGTAGACGTAGGGGTTCACTGTTTTCGTGGAATAGCTTTAATCCATTTTTTGTATAATTCAGGATTCTTTGGAAAACTAAAAGTAGTTTGATAATCTTTTTTTAATTGCGAACTATAGTTCGATTTTCAACCTGGTACACATCAGTGATGATGCATTTACCCTATGCAATAATGCAAAAGATGTAATAAAACACTAACAGAAACTAAAGTATATTTTCCTTTATTTTTCATTATTAATATGTAACTATTTTAATATTAGACATTGTTGCTCACTATGCATTTTACGGTCAACAAAGATTACTTTACAAGTTTTGTTTAATTCTTAAGTAAATAAAATCCTTTAGAAACTTGTTATTGTTAATATGTTATTGGAAGTTATGTTTTTCACTCTTAATTTATGTTATTTAATTAAAAATTATTTTTTATATAGTAAGACAACATCGTTGGAAATTATAAAATTGAACAAAACATACCTTTTTTGGGTTTTACTCAAAAATAAATACAAAAATACAGTGCACATACGAGTCGACGCAGGAAAATCTTCGACAGTAGAACTCTCAACAGCGTTGTCAAGTTTCAGCAACACGGCTTGTATGTTAGAGAAGGCTGTGACTGAGCTATTGGGATTATTTATGTGAATGAATTTACAAATTTTAAAAAATAAACAAATCATTGGAAGGTTCAATGAAAACAGAGAATCCATTGAACGGTTCATTTTGTGTGTTCATTTTGTGTAATATGTTTACCACGGGAGGGCAGCATATTTAATCTATTTGTTTATATATTCCATTTATGTATTATATTATGAGGAGTCTTGTTTTGTTAAATTTATAGAAAAAAGTTGTAATTAGTAATAAAAACATTTATTTTTAACAAATGATGATGGGTCCTACAGTAGGAAAGTTTTCGTATTAGATTAGGATAAAATGTAGCATTCATAGTCCAATAAGTTTATTTTTTAGCTGGTAACATAATTTATATTGAAGAGAAGCGCATAACCTCCCATGAAAATTTAAATTTGATCACAATATGACTCTTTTTTTCTCAAAATAATGAGCCACATATAACGTCGTCTTCTTTTATTTCATTATGAAAAATAGTATTTTGTACTTTCCACGAAATACTCATGCTCTGTACTTTGCCTCAATTGTCTATAAATTATTACTTTCACAGTATAAATATATCTTCTTTCCCCATTTGAAATGCCGCATAAATATTTCGCTAACAGCAAAAGGCAGCAAAAAATCCTTCACTTTCTTTGCTTGCCAGCAATGTTAGCGAAGCAAAAATAGCAAAACGTTCAATAGTTTCAACATCCGGTTTGCATAACGGCGCTGACTTTTGCTGCTTTTATTGAACCTACCTATTTTTTTCGAAATTATTTTTATTTAAAAAAATGATTTTTCTTTATTTTTATTTGAATTCTTAAGTACATGAAAACGCAATATGCTTTAATTTTGTTATATTAATTTTGCAGAATATTTACTTAAATTGATTATTTTATTTTGTACAAATTAATTCTTATATCATTCATATAACTGAAATTATTTTAAGTATAATATATTATATTACATTTTACTTATATTCTTTATTTAAGTAATACATTGAATGTTTAAATTCTAGCAAACCGGCTACATTTCACATTTTTATAAAAAAATATTGAAAATAAAATGTACATACATATAAGCAAGCAATAGCATTGGTTGCTATAAATACATAAGTACATGATTTTAGATGAACAGGGGTAGTCAGAGGTGATATATCTGACACAACGTACGTACATAGCTCTGTCTCACTTGTCCAGTCATCTAGTTCACACTAGCGTTTGGAACGTAGGTACGGTACGGTATAAATTAGTGCTTTCAAATTAAGCCATGCAATTGAACATTATAATAGTACATTACCTCCTGTACCTTATTTAATACTAATTACTGCATTTTCAGTGCATAAATTAAAGTAAATTATGAATAATTTTTGCAGGTTGAGGTTCAAGTCTCCATCAAGCTAAACTTTTCATTATTTATTTTTTATTTATGAATTAATAATTAGGAATTGTAATACATTTTTATAACATACGCTCGATCGTTAGCGTTTAAGAAATTCATTTTGACACGAATATTTGATATAAACAAAACAAAAAACCAAACAATGAACACATTGTTGAGACGAAAAGAAAAATACTTTAAATATTTTTTTATAGAAGAAGCTTAATTCTAAATTATTGTAATTGGAAATAGAAGATATATATTGAAATGGAGAACAATATTTTATAAATAAAAAAAAATGGTTTTAACAATGATAAAAATTGATTACAATAATCCAAATATGGATTTAATAAAAATGCATAATTCTTTCTTTTGATCTTAATAGTACATGATAATAACACAATGAATATGTGTATGTTTTGTATTTTTGGCACATCCAGCAATGGGTAATATGCCGTGATGATATTTTTATTGGCTAGGTATACAACGTCATAATGTACAAAAATCGCCCTGTACATTTCCTGCCAAGCACTGTGTCATAACGTACAAATCTAGCCCATGAAGTTGGCGCGCGTCAAAGTGTACATTTCTTGCCTTATGCATCGTCATAATGTACATAGATCGTCCTGTACATTTCCTGCCCAGCACTGTGTCATAACGTACAAATCTAGCCCATGAAGTTGGCGCGTATCAACTTCGCGCGCTTACATATTTAAAAAGTACACTCCGTCCTACAAATTGTAACAAAATAAAATTATTAAATTGGAATAGGTTAATAGTTATAGTGAGCACTGATAGATGTCGCAACGAAATAAATTGTGAAAGTTAACAAACATTTATTAGTTTTCTTGTATTACAGCATCAAAAAATAAATCAAGTATTTGAATCACTTATAATCTTTTATTTGCACATGTATAACAATCTGTAAATAGCAATTATTTATATTATAAATACATGGGAATGGTGTAGCAGTAAATAATATAAACCTACTAATCTGTATATACAATAAAGTTTATAAACACATATATTTGTTGCAAGAAGCTGATATCAATGGGAATAGTGTTTGAGAAGGATGTATTGTTTTTAATTTTTATTGTATTTAAGGCAGGAGGCAAATAAAACACATTCATCTTTGCATAACTTATAATTAATCTTATTTTACATTATACAATGACAATATTTATACATAGACATAACGGTTTAAGTGTAAAATGCTACTGATAGAAAACAATAATCCTTTTCAGCTGTCTCTTGTATCTCTGCCAATAGTAAGTAAAATGGCGTCTGCAACAGTCAGCTGGGCTGTGAAACAAAATCTCGCTTTGTAACGACTTTCGACAAGTTTCTTAAAGTTGTCTGAGACTTTCCTCATAGTTTAAATCTATTTAAAAAAACACACACGCGCCATGAATCTTATCACAAGTGATAACCATGACTCCCGTCAGTTGTTGGCTTACTACGCGCAGATCTCTTTAAATTGAAAAGGTCTATTTCAAATATGTAAACACGATTATTAAGGACATCCATGTGCAATAGAAATTAAATCAAGACATTCATTTACAATACACGAATTCTCCATGCCACAACGTCATAAAGAATAATAAAAAACAATCGTACACATAAAACCAAGTCTACCAAAAACATGGTTTAAATCTAACAATCTGACTTAACAAAACTATCTTATGACGTAGAAAGAAGCTAAAACATATGTAAAGGAACAGCCTAGATATCAATTAATTTCCAAATTCTTCAAATTTTTGAAGCCGAATTGAGGAAAAAAAGGATTATTATATGAAGATCACGCTGCAAAAAAGAGGAATGTCAGTGTTATGTAGTTTTCGGGAAATAAAAAAAACAAATTTATATTATATTTGTGTTGTATGGCTATATATTTCACAGGTTAACTTTGAGACTATGATTCTTATTGAATTGGAAGTTTATACATAAAATTCTACCGTATTTGATGTACATGATGTATATTTCATTAAAAAATGTGACCCTTTTTGCAATGTAGTTTTCATATATAATTTTTATTTTAATAATTTTTACCTCTCGCTAAGAGAGCTATTGGATTCATGCTAAATATCGCATATCCAGATTTTATTGAATAAGCACGTTTTAAGGTCCCTATAATCCGATTTTAACATTTTACGATGATATCTGTGTGTGTGTGTGTATGTGGGATGTTGTAAGGACGATTACTCAAAAACTATAAGACTATATTTGTTTACGTATTTCCCAATCGGACATTCATGGGAAGATCTGAAAAGGTTTTGGTAACAATTGGACAACTGGAAGTAGAAGATTCTTGAAAAAAAAATCTTCTAAATATTGACGTTGAGATAGATGTTGGGGAAGAGACGGAAAGATAGGATAATGAATGAAAAAATAAGGGAAATGGCTCGAGTAATAGAAGTTTGTAGAAAGATACAAGAGAAACGATTACATTAGTATGAACATGTCATGAGAATAGATAAAGAATATATTGGAAGAATGAATAGCTTAATTGTAGAAGGTGGAAGAAACAGAGGAAGACCAAAGATAAGATGGAAGAACTGTATTGCGGAACACTTGAGAAAAAAGGAACGGAATGAGGACGACACACAAAACAGAAATGAGTGAAAAAAGAAAATAAAACATAGCGACATAGGAAAAGCTAAAGAAGAAGATGTCAGTGTCAAGGGCAATTTGCTTAGTTTGTTTATGAAGTAATTTAACTGGAAATATAGAATATTTTGCAAGAAAAATTATATATGGAATTTGTACATAATACACGGAATTGATGGAAGGTAATGTGCTGGCAACATCAGCTTTTTTTAAGAAAAACAATTAAGAGCTTCAAATTAAGGTACTTCAGGTAGATCAATTGTAACCAAAATCTAATCAATTGGATGTAAGAATAGGAATAAAAAAATTGTAATTTTTGAAATTGTAGTATTGGGGTTATCGCGGACGAAACGATCATCACACACACACATACAGACATCATCGTAAAAATAGTAAATTCGTATTCTAGGGACCCCAAAACGTGCTTATTTATATAACTCACCATTGATTTTTTTGACCTAAGACAATACCTTTCTTACCTAAAAGTGACGGAAGGTAAAAAACCTGACTTACCAATGCTAAGGTATCTTATGCTGTAGAAAGAAACCGAAACATATAAAATGCGGACAACCTACAAAGAAATACTAACGGAAAATAACTAAAACAGGGTAGATATCAGTCATATAATACAATTATTGAAGCCAAATTTAGAAAACCAGGATTCTTTCTTATATGTTAAAACAAAAACAGTATACGAGTATAATGGAAGATAATCAATGGTAAAACATATTATATACAAATTTATTTTAAATAAATATATTACTTATTGCTGGGTGTGCCAATCTGCTTTCTATATACACAGATATCGGTAATGATGAAATATTTGTACCGTGCGGGTGTTTACTAGGCGTCATCTCACAGGCACTCAATGCTGGCGTGGGGACTACACCATAGGGGTCAATTTAGTGCCATTAATATTCGAAGGATTTTTGGTGTCGGTCGGAATCGAACTCGGGTCCCCAGATTCGCGACCAAACACTCAGGTACACGGCCACGAGACCCTATTTATTTTAATATAAATAGAAATACTAAAATAATTCAATATAGGTACCTAGTAAATCTTACTGACAAAAAAATACTTTTCATGTATGAAAAATGATAAAAAAAATTTAAATGAAAACACTACCGATTAAAGAAGTGGCGCAAGCTATCTCGTATATTTGTTTTTTTTTGTGTGGGTGCTAGCTGAGAATGACGTATTATGTGCTGTTGGAGGTAGAACGGGCACTCAGCTGTTTACAAAACAAATTTCTCTTGTATTTCATTATGCGAGATTAGTTAATGGTTTTTATAATACATGTGTACTTCAAAAAGAATTTACCATCTGATATCCAACCTCGCTATTTAACAAAAATCAAGTTAATTTGTAATATTGATGATGTGATGAAAGTGAGTTTTTGAAGGATATATAGGATTTTCCGAATATTTTGCCAATGGATATAAATTATTTTGTTACCAACAAAAGCGTTTACACCCAAGAGCAATTAAATATTTTCCGGGGTTTAAAATCATATAAATATTACCGGTGTAGTTGGGTACGCGATATTAATGTGAAGAAATTTGGAAAACTTGTATCTACTAGTAAAAGAAAAGGTGAGTAATCTATTTATATTACAATATATTAATTTAATGCTTTATTACAATAATAGGAGGAGTCTAAGGTTAAAAATATATATAAAACTAAAACAATTACCCCTTAACCTTAAATAATAATATAAGCTAAAAGCTAAATACGTATTTCGAGAACTAAGTTCTCATCATCAGTAGAACAAAACAAAAGTTTAAGCAGAGAAGTTAAGATTACTCAACATGTAAACCATGTCAGAGGTCTAACAACTCTGAGCAAACAAGGGAGAGAACTGGGATTATATAGGGATAGGAGTCACAGGTGAATGAATACCAATTAAAACTAAGATTTAACGTCCAATGAAATTTAAGATTTAAAATGTCCTATTAAATTTAAGTTTCTATTAAATCGAATAATTTAGAATTTGGTATGGGACCGAAATCTGCGTTCATCAAGTTATTTTTAAATTTATTTATTATTAAGCTCTCGTATGCATCTAAATATCTATCATTATTAATATTCTTTAAAAGTTTAATGTTAGAATTAATCTAGAACAATTCTAGTATATATATATATATATATATATATATATATATATATATATATATATATATATATATATATATACATAGTATTTATTCAAAACAAAAATAATATACAAAAAAAAACACAACTATTTAAGTACAGAATAAAATATAAATATATTATCTTAAATTTTAACACTAAAATAATTGTAATTTTCTATTATTTAAAGCATTAAATTTTAATAAAACTTTTTGTAAATCAACATTTTTCGTGCGAGATCTTTCAAATGCAAGAAATGTTAAATTTGCTAAGCGTTGATGCGTCATTGATAATCTTTGCGGTCGATTTATTCTGGTTAACACAGAAAATGTTGATTCGCAAAGAGCTGTACTGCAGCCGAAAGTTCTAGCTGTTGCTAACATTTTATATGTATTTTCATATGCTGTTCTTTGTAAAAAAAAAAAACTATTTTATCCGGGTCCATACTAAAATTAATAGCTGATAGCACAAGCCTTGTTTTAACTAAAACGCTGTTTTAAAAATTTCATATTTCATTATTTAATAATAATGACAAATAATATCAATTTTAAAAAAATATGATTTTAAAGCAGAACATAATATTCAAATAAATATTTTTTTAAAAAAATCGTTCTTTAAACATAAAGGTAAAATTAAATATTGAAATTTGAATTTGACATTTCTTGAGATTCTAAGTTCATTAATATTTTAATAATACGATCTTTGAACTGCAAAACTTGTTCTAAGGTAGAGGAATATAAAATAACAATATTTAGTGTTTCATAATAATATTATTAAAACTGCAAATGAATACTGGTAGCCTTAGCCTCTAGTGAGAAATGCTCGAACTAGACTAAACATATCTCTATCTCTAGTTGTCTCTTTCTGGCCAGCCGAAATCAAAACATTCATTGGGAGGATAGGGAATGATTTGTCTACTTATGTTTGGTCGTTGGTCCCAAACTCTTTCACGATAATCGACAATGTAGGTACTTAAATGTCAATAATACAAACAATTTAGTTAAGATATTTTTAAGATTTTTCTAGGTGGGGCTTGGTCAGTTCGTAGGTGGGGCTCAGCCCCACCTGGCCACCCCCTGACTACGGGCCTGTGTCTTCCACGAGGAAATTTCCATTTGTTTTCCAAACCCGTTACGGACACATCTTGTATAACTAAAAAAACTGTCGCTAAATGATTGCATGTTTCCGAAAGACCCGATGTAGATACATCTGCAGTGACCACTGTGAACTCTCTCAGCTTTTTCGGCAATTACCCACACGTCTAATAACTTTTCGTTCAGTATTTGTGAATGCATAACCTATAAAATAATATTACATGTCAATGTATGGATGTTAAATAAATAAATCATCACGGTATATGAGATTTCTGATTCATAATGATTTTATTGTAATAAAATGTGTATAATAAAGCATAAATTAACCCATTGCAGTATAAATAGATTACTCACCTTTTCTTTTACTAGTAGGTTCGTTTTCCAAATTTCTTCACATTAATATCTCGCAGCCAATTGCACCAGTAATACTTATACGGTTTTAAACTCCGGAAACTGTTTAATTGCTCTTGGGTTTAAACACTTTCGTTAGTACCAAATAATGGATTATATCCATTGGCAAAATATTCAGAAAATCCGATATATCCTGCGAAAACCCACTTTCATCACAATTGTGCGGGTCAATATTACAAATTAACTCGATTTTTGCTAATTAGCGAAGTTGCATATCAGGTGATACCTTCTTCTTGAAGTACACATACATTATAGAAACCATTAAATAATCTCGCACAATGAAATACGAGAGAAATTTGTTTTGTAAGACAACAAACTTATTTCAGATTTTGAATTAGCGCTAAGAAAAACTCGCTTTGAATGGATGGCGTATTTGTCGCTCGACCTCATTTATTTACTAAAGAAATGAGTAACAAGCCGGGGGCACTAAGATCAGCTGTTTCGAAGGTTACCGCAACAGCTGAGTGCCCGGCTCTATTTCAATTCATGGGTTATGTACACTGTTATGTATTTAAATTTGACCATAGAGTTAAAAATATAATACATAGAGGGAGCGTAAAGTACGATTGTAGGCAATGACCTTGATGCCTAGTGACGGAAGGGGAATGAAGCGTCAGCCATATTGTGCAGCCCCATTTTCGCGCGTTATTCAAATTTGTCTATTTTACGTAAAATAAAGTTATATTGGAGTAATAAAACAATAGTAATAGTGTAATTTACTAGAATAAATCCAACGTAGGAAATAAATAATATCAACCGTAATAAAATGTTTTTATTTATACAAGATAATTCAGTAACTAAAATAAAATACATAATTATTTTTAAAATTTAAAGAAATCCAATAAATATAAATATCTGAAACTAGTAACCTTCGAACAGAATTAATTTGTTATATTGTTGTCATCGACTTTGTGATGAATCTTTTATATTCTTTGCAATGTAGTATAGTCGTATGGAAATATATTTTTCTAAAATAGCTTTAATCAAATAAATAATATTGTTTTCCATTGGATTAAATATTTCCTTATTAGGGGTCGATATATTTTTCAAAACAATCAGCTGATCTTCTTGTAAAAAGTTTTGATTCTTTAAAGCACAAAGTCCTGACGACATAGTAGCATTTTTTTTAATATTTCTTCGATTCCTCTGCTGGAGCAGTTTTATTTTCATTTTGTAACGTTGATCTAGTGCCTTTATTTTATTTAATAAAGCAGATTTATTTGGAGATATTCCACGTGTTATTCTTTACTATTTTTACGATGATGTCTGTATGTATGTGTGTGTGTGATGATCGTTTCGTCCGCGATAACTCCAATACTACAATTTCAAAAATTACAATTTTTTTATTCCTATTCTTACATCCAATTGATTAGATTTTGGTTACAATTGATCTACCTGAAGTACCTTAATTTGAAGCTCTTAATTGTTTTTCTTAAACAAGCTGATGTTGCCAGCACATTACCTTCCATCAATTCCGTGTATTATGTACAAATTCCATATATAATTTTTCTTGCAAAATATTCTATATTTCCAGTTAAATTACTTCATAAACAAACTAAACAAATTGCCCTTGACACTGACATCTTCTTCTTTAGCTTTTCCTATGTCGCTATGTTTTATTTTCTTTTTTCACTCATTTCTGTTTTGTGTGTCGTCCTCATTCCGTTCCTTTTTTCTCAAGTGTTCCGCAATACAGTTCTTCCATCTTATCTTTGGTCTTCCTCTGTTTCTTCCACCTTCTACAATTAAGCTATTCATTCTTCCAATATATTCTTTATCTATTCTCATGACATGTTCATACTAATGTAATCGTTTCTCTTGTATCTTTCTACAAACTTCTATTACTCGAGCCATTTCCCTTATTTTTTCATTCATTATCCTATCTTTCCGTCTCTTCCCCAACATCTATCTCAACATCAATATTTAGAAGATTTTTTTTTTCAAGAATCTTCTACTTCCAGTTGTCCAATTGTTACCAAAACCTTTTTAGATCTTCCCATGAATGTCCGATTGGGAAATACGTAAACAAATATAAAGTCTTATAGTTTTTGAGTAATCGTCCTTACAACATCCCACATACACACACACACACAGATATCATCGTAAAATGTTAAAATCGGATTATAGGGACCTTAAAACGTGCTTATTCAATAAAATCTGGATATGCGATTTTTAGCATGAATCCAATAGCTCTCTTAGCGAGAGGTAAAAATTATTAAAATAAAAATTATATATGAAAACTACATTGCAAAAAGGGTCACATTTTTAATGAAATATACATCATGTACATCAAATACGGTAGAATTTTATGTATAAACTTCCAATGCAATAAGAATCATAGTCTCAAAGTTAACCTGTGAAATATATAGCCATACAACACAAATATAATATAAATTTGTTTTTTTTATTTCCCGAAAACTACATAACACTGACATTCCTCTTTTTTGCAGCGTGATCTTCATATAATAATCCTTTTTTTCCTCAATTCGGCTTCAAAAATTTGAAGAATTTGGAAATTAATTGATATCTAGGCTGTTCCTTTACATATGTTTTAGCTTCTTTCTACGTCATAAGATAGTTTTGTTAAGTCAGATTGTTAGATTTAAACCATGTTTTTGGTAGACTTGGTTTTATGTGTACGATTGTTTTTTATTATTCTTTATGACGTTGTGGCATGGAGAATTCGTGTATTGTAAATGAATGTCTTGATTTAATTTCTATTGCACATGGATGTCCTTAATAATCGTGTTTACATATTTGAAATAGACCTTTTCAATTTAAAGAGATCTGCGCGTAGTAAGCCAACAACTGACGGGAGTCATGGTTATCACTTGTGATAAGATTCATGGCGCGTGTGTGTTTTTTTAAATAGATTTAAACTATGAGGAAAGTCTCAGACAACTTTAAGAAACTTGTCGAAAGTCGTTACAAAGCGAGATTTTGTTTCACAGCCCAGCTGACTGTTGCAGACGCCATTTTACTTACTATTGGCAGAGATACAAGAGACAGCTGAAAAGGATTATTGTTTTCTATCAGTAGCATTTTACACTTAAACCGTTATGTCTATGTATAAATATTGTCATTGTATAATGTAAAATAAGATTAATTATAAGTTATGCAAAGATGAATGTGTTTTATTTGCCTCCTGCCTTAAATACAATAAAAATTAAAAACAATACATCCTTCTCAAACACTATTCCCATTGATATCAGCTTCTTGCAACAAATATATGTGTTTATAAACTTTATTGTATATACAGATTAGTAGGTTTATATTATTTACTGCTACACCATTCCCATGTATTTATAATACAAATAATTGCTATTTACAGATTGTTATACATGTGCAAATAAAAGATTATAAGTGATTCAAATACTTGATTTATTTTTTGATGCTGTAATACAAGAAAACTAATAAATGTTTGTTAACTTTCACAATTTATTTCGTTGCGACATCTATCAGTGCTCACTATAACTATTAACCTATTCCAATTTAATAATTTTATTTTGTTACAATTTGTAGGACGGAGTGTACTTTTTAAATATGTAAGCGAGCGAAGTTGATACGCGCCAACTTCATGGGCTAGATTTGTACGTTATGACACAGTGCTGGGCAGGAAATGTACAAGGCGATCTATGTACATTATGACGATGCATAAGGCAAGAAATGTACACTTTGACGCGCGCCAACTTCATGGGCTAGATTTGTACGTTATGACACAGTGCTTGGCAGGAAATGTACAGGGCGATTTGTGTACATTATGACGGAGCGTGTGTTCCCTTTTTATTTATAAACAAACTATTGATGTACTTTTGCAATAAAAATATCGTATTAAATTATTGCAAACTAATATAAAATAAAATTGAACGATATTTTGGAGATATTTATATAATGGCGATATAGTATGTATCTATTTTTAAACATTTTTTATATTTCTGAAATGTATTGTTTTGATTTCAACTTTTTTAAAATTTCAAAGTGAAGAATAAGGATTATTACTTGCGTATTCTTTGAATTTTGGTTTATGTCTTGGATATAAGTAAGGCAATTGTCCAACAGTTACAACTAGCAAATATTAAGGTTTCTTCTATATCGACGTGCTTTAAAATAATGCCTACTAGCGCTCGCCTCGGACTTGAAACAAATTACTGAGGGGTCACAGTTAAAGTTAACGGCGTATTACTTAATACCGGACTAAAGTAGTACGATCTTTGACTATGAATATCGAACGTTTAGTCCGTACTAACGTAGGATTACTTAGATCGCCTTTGATACAGGACTATCTTCTTTACTATGAATAGGGCTGTACTAATTCAAGTATTTTTTCAATAGTGTGTAGCATATTAACTGGCCTAAATTCTTCGACATTAACAGTTCCCTTTACTTTTTGTATAGGATAACAACAGAATGTTTTAATTTATCTGGTACAATACCTGAGTTTAAGGACATATTGATATAATTTAATATTGGATAACCAATTATATGAATAAAATCTTTAAAAAAATTTGAATGTATTTCATCAATGCTATCTGAATTATTAAGAAAGAAAACTATGTTTTTTAATTCTTGTATTTAAATAGATGAGAAAGAACTAAAGTTTGTAGAACACGGAATATCTAACTTTTTTGAATTAATATTATAGTCCACTGGAATAGATTGAACAATAGCCATAACACTATTAACAAAATATCTATTAAATATATTAACCATTTCAGATATATTGTCGTAATTAATATTATTGCATATAACCGATTTTATATTGCTGTTTTGTTATTTATAGATGTTAAACCTTGTAATGTTTTCCACATTTCCTTAGAATTTTCTTTACATTTATCTATTTTGTTCCAATAATACCTTTGTTTCTCTTCTTTAATTATTTTATTTACAATATTTTTTTATTTTTATATACATTCTAATCTACATTACTATTAGTAAACGTAAAACGTTTGTATGCTTTTAATTATATTTTGTGTACAATTTGAATCTATCAAAATTTAGAGAAAAAAATCATAATCTGATTTTGTTAACAGATAAATTTCGTCTCCTAAAATAGGTCTATTTCAGAAGGGATATGCTGTTGCCAGAGTGGAAAATATCCAACACAAGTATATTGTGAAAATCTTATAGACATTAAGCAATTTTTGGTACGCGTAGTTTTATAGTAAGTGTCATCGTTTTATGTTGATCCTTTGAGTTTATATAAATAAACTATAGGTACGTAAACATTCATAGAATGTTGACATGGATTATGTATTACTTACTTAATCCTGCACCTTTCTACCCTCACGGGTGTAAGGCGTTCCCCCGGCTTGAGGGGGAGGGGGTTGAGTTTTGGTTCGTTGGTCTTCTCCATATTTCTTTCCACTCTGCTCTATCTTGTGTTGCTGTCTTCGTTTCTTCCCAAGTTAGACCTCTTCTTTGCGCTGCATCCTTTACTTCTTCCAGCCACGTTCTTCTTGGTCGTCCTCGTGGTTTCTTTCTTCCAATTTTTGCTGCAAACACCTTTTTAACTATTCTCTCCTCTTCCATCCTTTCTACATGACCATACCATCTCAGCTGTCCTTCTGCTATCTTATCTTCCATTGATTTTATTTTCAAGTTTTGTCTGTAGGTTGTGTTTTCAATTCTGTCCAGTCTTGTTTTCCCCTCTATTTTTCTCAAGAATCTCATTTCGATGGCCGTAATTTTTTCTTTCTGTCTTTGCGTTAATGTCCATGTTTCACCTCCATGTATGAGTATAGGAGTCACTACTTTCTTAAATATTTGTACTCTGGTCTCTTTCGGTATTTCTTTCTTTCCTAAGAAGTTGTGTTTGATGCTATTGAAGACTTTGCCTCCTATTGTTCTTCTTTCTTTTATTTCTTCATCAAATCTTCCATCTTCTGAGATCATTGACCCCAGGTATTTAAATTTTTGGACTTGCTGTAGATTTTCATTTTTTAGTTGTATCGTGTGGTGTTGTTCATTTCTTCCTAGTATTATGGTTTTCGTTTTTTCTTTATTGATCTTCATGTTTAATTTTTGTAGCGCTTTATCATATATTTCTATATTCCATGTTAACGTTTTTTCATCGTCTGCTATGATGACCATGTCATCTGCATAGCATAGTTCTGCTATTTCCACTCTTCTCAATTTCCAATGTCCTATGTAGTATTTCTTTACTTCTTTCTTTGTCTGTTTTATTCCTTCGTCAAGGATTAGTGTAAACAGAAGCGGGCTCAAAATGCATCCTTGTCTTACTCCGGCTGTAGTTTCAAATGTATTGGAGGTCTCTTGTTTCACTCTTACATAGCTCTTAGTCTTTGAATATAGGCTCTGAATTCCTGTTATTAACGTATTTGATATTCCCCTGTTTCTTAGCGTTTTCCATATGTCTTCTCTATTGATTCTATCAAACGCTTTCTCTAGGTCAATGAAGCACACATGTACGTTTCTCCCTTCTTTTATTGCC
The DNA here is from genome assembly GCA_951394225.1 of Harpalus rufipes. NCBI lineage: Eukaryota > Metazoa > Arthropoda > Insecta > Coleoptera > Carabidae > Harpalus > Harpalus rufipes. The sequence continues at coordinate 17,452,477 of OX596285.1, forward strand.
TTTTCCCCTATTTGTCTTAGTATGAATATCGCATCATTTACTCCTCTATTGGGTCTAAAACCAAATTGAGTTTCCTCTAACGATTCTTCCAGCTCTGTTCTTAATCTACTCTCCAGGATTCTTGCATATATTTTGGCCACTGTGCTTATTAGGGTAATTCCTCTATAGTTCTGGCACTCTCTGCTATCTCCTTTTTTAAATATTGGTGTTATAATACCTATTTGCCATTCTGTTGGTGTTATTCCTTTCAGCGCTTCATTCATTATATCTTTAAGTTCCTGTAGTGCTGATTCTGGTAGTGCTTTCAACATGTCTGCTGTTATTTTGTCATGTCCGGGAGCTTTTCCTCTTTTGGTTTTTCTTATTGCTTCTATTATTTCCTTCAAGCTTATTTCTTCTTCTTGTGTTATTTCTGTATCTTTTGTTCGTGTGGGATGGCTTTCTTGTTGTTCTTCATCTTTAGTATCCTTTCCCTCTAGGAGGTCCATGAAATACTGTCTCCATCTGTCCATTATTTTGTCTTCTTCTGCTATCGTCTTTCCTTCCTTGTCTTTAATGTTCGTAATTGTTGCTGTCTTTTCTTTTATATGCGTTTTTCATTTTTTCACCGAATTCTCTCCATGCTTTTTCTTTTTCTTCCTTTATTACGCTTTTTACATTCTTCCTTTGTTCTTTATATTTTTCATAGTCAGTTGGTTCTTTCGTTTGTAGATATTTCTTCCACTTGTTCTTTTTTTCTTTTACTGCAACTTTTACCCTTTCCGACCACCATCTAGTTTTATTCGTGTTTCTGTTCACTATTCTAGTCGTGCCGCAGCTTTTCTCTGCTGCCTCTAGTATTATCTTTTTGAAGTTCTTCCATTTCTTTTCTATGTTTCCTTCTTTTTCTTTTGCTTTTTTCTTAAACGCTTCGTTGACGTTCTTTTGAAATTTTTCTTCTATCTCTTGTCTTCTAAGTTCATGGCCTTTTATTTTCTTATTTACTATCTTTCTTTTGATTTCGTTTTTTGTGGTTACTTCTTGTTTTAGTAGCATTGTTACAAGGAAATGGTCGCTTCCAATCTCTGGTCCTCTTTTTACTTTTATGTCTTTTACTCTATTCCAGCTGTCTATGTTAATTAGAAAATAATCTATAATCGATTTTTCATTTCTGCTTATAACTTGTCTAGTTATTTTATGTATATCTTTGTGCTTGAAATGTGTATTTCCGATTTTAAATTCATTCTCTAGGCAAAAGTCTATTATTCTTTCTCCGTTTGTATTCATCACATTCTCTCCATTACTTCCTAAGCACCACTCTATTCCATCATTCTTATTTCCTACCCTCCCGTTAAGGTCTCCCATTATTATTACTCTCTTTTCACTTCTGTCTACTATTTCTTGTAGTTCTTTAAAGAAGTTATCTTTTTCTTCTTTTCTTGCGTCTTCGTTTGGTCCATAGCCCACAATTAGAGTGTATTCTTCGTTTTCGTCTCCTTCCTTAACATTTATTGATAGTAGTCTTTCGTTCATTAGGTTTTCTTTCGAAACATATTTCATCTTATCCTCTTTAATTAAAATTGCCACCCCTGCCTTGGCGTTTTCTTTTTCCGATACTCCTGCCCAGTACATCCAGTATCCATTTTGTGTCTTTGTGATTCCTTTGCCTTTCCTCTTTGTTTCTGTTATACCCACGTAATCCATATTCATTTTTGCCAGTTCTTCTATTAATTCATATTCTTTCCCTGTTAAACTTTTTACATTCCATGTTCCAAATTTTATTATTTTCCTTGATTCATTTACTCTATTTTTTATTTTGCCCTTCCCGTACTTAATTATATGTGTTTTGTTGTTCCTTATCGTATCCTTTTTCTTTGCTTGAGACGTCTTTCCTTCTTGTTGCAGTTTTCCTCTTTTTCCCCTTTGTTTTTTGACGCAGTGCCTTTTTCTTCTTTGACCTCTATCAGCTTCTTTTCTGTTTTGTCCCATTTCCATTCTTTTCCATTTATTGTCATTTTCTGATAGCCTATCTTCAATATATCTCCTGCATTTTTATTCTTCTCTGCTAACATTTTTATTTCCTTTTGTATTTCGCGCTCGTTTCTTGTTAGTTCGTTGTTTATGAAAATTTTGTCCTTTAATGTTCGTAGGTTCTTTTTATGCGCCATTACTTTTTGTTTATCTTGAAAATTTTCCATTTGTACCTTATATATCTTCTCTCCTATCTTTAGTGTTTCCTTCACTTGTACATTAACTCCAATTTTCTTGTGGATGAAGTCTTCCACAGTGTTTTTTAGGTCTTTTCTGCTGACTGTGTCTGTTATTAGCCCTACAATCACAAAATTGTTTTTGATTTTTTCCTTCTCTAATCTCTCGATTCTCTCTTTCATGTCGTTCAATTCTTTTTTGATCTCTATGTTTTCTTCCTTCAGCTGTTCATTTTCCTGTTTCATTCGTAGTAGTTCTTCTTGATATTCTTTCTGATCCTGTTTTATCTCTCTAGTATCATTCTTTATTTGTAATATAATTTTCATTAAATCTCTTAATTCTATTTTATCACTTCCTTCTTTGTTGCTTTTGTCCGGCGTTCTCATAGTCTTTTTACTTCTTTTTGTTATATCTTGGCCATCTTTATCCTCTCTCTTTCTTTTACTGTCATCCGACGTGTAATCTTCTCTATCCGATGACATATTTGCAAAACTTTCCTGAGTACGAGCCTGACTAATATTTTTATCTTCGTATGCACGTTCTAACTTCTCGTACACCACTACGCTATGCTCGCTTACAGTTGTGTTTGTATGTCCTTGGCTACTGTCTCGCCCGGCTTCGACCTTCGTCACTGTATACACTCAGTACTCTAATTTAGAGCTTCTAAACACTTTTCACTTCACTTTCTTTTACTCACAACACTATCTTATTTCACCAGAGTTTATTTAGATCGTATGGACCGCGAATTAAAGCGTGATACCTTTCGTATAACGAGTTGGGTTATCGCCGCGTATTCGACACGTCCGTACACAATGCCTTCCACAACTCAACTCGGATTATGTACATTAGAGTAAATTTCCTGACGGGGCATTGCAAAAAAATATTATTGAAAAGAGGGCGATGAGCCTAATAAGTTTGAGAATCACTGCTTTAAAGCGTAAGCTCTGGGATTTAAATTATAGATAATTTTAAAAAATATATTTATATAGAAAAAGTATTTATGCAAACCTGTAGAAAATTTACCTGTGTGAAAACAGCAATATCCAAGCCAGCAATAACTTTTATGTATGCCTACCGTTCTATAAACTTGCGTTCACGTTTCGATCCCTACGAACTACACTGTTAAAATTTATTTTTAACATTTATAGTTGCTGAAATGTAATGAAATAATCAATAGACATCGGTAATGTAGTCGAATTATAGAATTTGAGCAGTGGATATGTAAACTACATGTTAAATAATGACTGTCAGAGAAAAAATTCTTAATAACATTACATTATGATATTAATTATTAAAAATATAAGTATTAAATTATACATAGCTTAATACTATTAATTTAAAGACCCGGATTTTGTCATTGTCATTCTTAAAAAAGCCATTATTCTATCCCATTGTTAATATTGCCGATTTTAATTAATTAATTTATTTAAAATAAATAATGAAATTTAATATATCATACCTTATACATATATGATTGGAATTGGAAGTACCCAACGCTTATGATATTTTTAACAAAATTACTCATAAGAATGGCCTTTCAGAGACCATAATCCCCCCCCAGTCCGTAGAGGGCTGAAAATTAATATATGGTAGAATTAAACTTAACTTATACGAGCCCTTTCGCATGTGAATTCGACAAACAAGTTTTACAAAGGCAATTAAATTTTTTAAATTTAGTAAAATAAATAAATTGTGGACACTAAAACTATGTTTATTGTATATTGTCTCTTTGTTAGCAACTAAATGATATATTTTTGAGATTAAACAAATTATAGACATATTCAAACAAACTGAGAAAATAATAAGAATATAACCGTGTACCACTTGGTCATGTATTACAAGAACGCACAAAATTAGTTAAAGACTTATAAATAACATTAAAAAAGCGAACATGTTAAAAAAATAAGTCCAATTGATGAGCCAAACATATTTTTTTTGTAAACAATGTATTTAGAATAATAATTAAATATTGTTATTTAATTCTTAGCAGTACAGTGTATTTCAAACACTAATTTGTATTTCTGAAAATTATATTATTTGCTAAATCTTAATTTTAATTCTAAAAAATAAATTCGCTTCACATTTTGAAACTAATTTATATACAATTGGATGTACCCTCGTGATATTCTTGTTCAATTTAGTCATAAGAATGAACTTTCAGATACCGTACACAATATCATCCCCTAGTCCGTAGGGGGCTGAGAATAAATTATTCTACTTGTAATCAGTATATGCAAAAAATAAAAATAACACAACTTATATACGATTGGATGTACCCTCGTGATATTCGTGATCAATTTAGTCATAAGAATGCCCTTTCAGATACCGTACACAATATCATCCCGTAGTCCGTAGGGGGCTGATAATAAATTATTATACTTGTAACCAATATATGCAAAAATTAAAAATAACACAACTTATATACGATTGAATGTATCCTCGTGATATTCTTGTTCAATTTAGTCATAAGAATACTCTTTCAAATACCATACACAATATCATCCCCTATTCCGTAGGGGGCTGAGAATAAATTATTATACTTGTAATCAGTATATGCAAAAATTAAAAATAACACAACTTATATACGATTAAATGTACCCTCGTGATATTCTTGTTCAATTTAGTCATAACAATGCCCTTTCACATACCGTACACAATATCATCCCCTAGACCGTAGGGGGCTGACAATAAATTATTATCCTTGTAATCAGTATATGCAAAAATTAAAAATAACACAACTTATATACGATTGGATGTACCCTCGTGATATTCTTGTTTAATTTAGTCATAAGAATGCTCTTTCAAACACCATACACAATATTATCCCACAGTCCGTAGGGGGCTGACAATAAATTATTATACTTGTAACCAAAATATGCAAAAATTAAAAAGAACACAACTTATATACGATTGGATGTACCCTCGTGATAATCATCTTAAATATAGAAATAAAAATGCCCTTTCATATACCGGACACAATATCATCCCCTAGTCCGTAGGGGGCTGAGAATAAATTATTATACTTGTAATCAATATATGCAAAAATTAAAAATAACACAACTTATATACGATTGGATGTACCCTCGTGATATTATTGTTCAATTTAGTCATAAGAATGCTCTTTAAGATACCGTACACAATATCATCCCTTAGTCCGTAGGGGGCTGAGAATACATTATTATACATGTAATCAATATATGCAAAAATTCAAAATAACACAACTTATATACAATTGGATGTACCCTCGTGATATTCTTGTTCAATTTAGTCATAAGAATGCTCTTTGAGATACCGTACATAATATCATCCCGTAGTCCGTAGGGGGCTGAGAATAAATTATTATACTTGTAATCAATATATGCAAAAATTAAAAATAACACAACTTATATACGATTGGATGTACCCTCGTGATATTATTGTTCAATTTAGTCATAAGAATGCTCTTTCAGATATCGTACACAATATCATCCCCTAGTCCGTAGGGGGCTGAGAATAAATTATTATACTTGTAATCGATATATGCAAAAATTAAAAATAACACAACTTATATACGATTGGATGTACCTTCGTGATATTATTGTTCTATTTAGTAATAAGAATGCTCTTTCAAATACCATACACAATATCATCCCCTAGTCCGTAGGGGGCTGACAATAAATTATTATACTTGTAACCAAAATATGCAAAAATTAAAAAGAACACAACTTACATACGATTGGATGTACACTCGTGATAATCATCTTAAATATAGACATAAAAATGCCCTTTCATATACCGTACACAATATCATCCCCTATTCCGTAGGGGGCTGAGAATAAATTATTATACATGTAATCAATATATGCAAAAATTAAAAATAACACAACTTATATACGATTGGATGTACCCTCGTGATATTATTGTTCTATTTAGTCATAAGAATGCTCTTTCAGATACCGTACACAATATCATCCCTTAGTCCGTACGGGCTGACAATACATTATTATACATGTAATCAATATATGCAAAAATTAAAAATAACACAACTTATATACAATTGGATGTACCCTCGTGATATTCTTGTTCAATTTAGTCATAAGAATGAACTTTCAGATACCGTACACAATATCATCCCCTAGTCCGTAGGGGGCTGAGAATAAATTATTATACTTGTAACCAATATATGCAAAAATTAAAAATAACACAACTTATATACGATTAAATGTACCCTCGTGATATTCTTCTTCAATTTAGTCATAACAATGCCCTTTCACATAACGTACACAATATCATCCCCTAGTCCGTAGGGGGCTGACAATAAATTATTATACTTGTAATCAGTATATGCAAAAATTAAAAATAACACAACTTATATACGATTGGATGTTCCCTCGTGATATTCTTGTTCAATTTATTCATAACAATGCTCTTTCAAATACCATACACAATATCATCCCCTAGTCCGTAGGGGGCTGACAATAAATTATTATACTTGTAACCAAAATATGCAAAAATTAAAAAGAACACAACTTATATACGATTGGATGTACCCTTGTGAAAATCATCTTAAATATAGACATAAAAATGCCCTTTCATATACCGTACACAATATGATCCCCTAGTCCGTAGGGGGCTGACAATAAATTATTATACTTGTAACCAAAATATACAAAAATTAAAAATAACACAACTTATATACGATTGGATGTACCCTCGTGATATTCTTGTTCTATTTAGTCATAAGAATGCTCTTTCAGATACCGTACACAATATCATCCCTTAGTCCGTAGGGAGCTGAGAATACATTATTATACATGTAATCAATATATGCAAAAATTAAAAATAACACAACTTATATACAATTGGATGTACCCTCGTGATATTTTTGTTCAATTTAGTCATAACAATGCCCTTTTACATACCGTACACAATATCATCCCCTAGTCCGTAGGGGGCTGAGAATAAATTATTATACTTGAAACCAATACATACAAAAAAAAAAATAACACAACTTATATACAATTGGATGTGCCCTCGTGATATTCTTGTTCAATTTAGTCATAACAATGTCTTTTCCCATACCGTACACAATATCATCCCCTAGTCCGTAGGGGGCTGAGAATAAATTATTATACTTGTAATCAATATATGCAAAAATTTAAAATAACACAACTTATATACGATTGGATGTACCCTCGTGATATTATTGTTCTATTTAGTCATAAGAATGCTCTTTCAGATACCGTACACAATATCATCCCTTAGTCCGTAGGGGGCTGAGAATACATTATTATACATGTAATCAATATATGCAAAAATTAAAAATAACACAACTTGCATATATTGGTTACAAGTATAATAATTTATTGTCGGCCCCCTACGGACTAGGGGATGATATTGTGTACGGTATGTGAAAGGGCATTGTTATGACTAAATTGAACAAAAATATCACGAGGGTACATCCAATTGTATATAAGTTGTGTTATTTTTAATTTTTGCATATATTGATTACATGTATAATAATGTATTCTCAGCTCCCTTCGGACTAAGGGATGATATTGTGTACGGTATCTGAAAGAGCATTCTTATGACTAAATAGAACAAGAATATCACGAGGGTACATCCAATCGTATATAAGTTGTGTTCTTTTTAATTTTTGCATATTTTGGTTACAAGTATAATAATTTATTGTCAGCCCCCTACGGACTAGGGGATGATATTGTGTATGGTATTTGAAAGAGCATTGTTATGAATAAATTGAACAAGAATATCACGAGGGAACATCCAATCGTATATAAGTTGTGTTATTTTTAATTTTTGCATATACTGATTACAAGTATAATTAAAAATAACACAACTTATATACAATTGGATGTACCTTCGTGATATTCTTGTTCAATTTAGTCATAAGAATTCTCTTTCAGATACCGTAATAATAATAATAATAATAATAAGATTTATTCCATGTGACTTTCTTACAAGTATAGGACAGGTCAAGAATTAAATGTAAAAATATCGTATGTTTTTACAATCATGTATCATAGAATTCATTTAAATTGTAAAAGCAATGGGTAAGTAGATACTGTTTAAGACTAATTTTGAATGAGTTAAATGTGCTCTCTTTTTTAACCGTACACAATATCATCCCCTAGTCCGTAGGGGGCTGACAATAAATTATTATACTTGTAACCAATATATGCAAAATTTAAAAATAACACAACTTATATACGAATAAATGTACCCTTGTGATATTCTTGTAAAATTTAGTCATAGGAATGCCCTTTCACCTACCGTACACAATATCATCCCCTAGTCCGTTGGGGGCTGACAATAAATTATTATACTTGTAACCAATATATGCAAAAATTAAAAATAACACAACTTATATACGATTAATGTACCCTTGTGATATTATTGTAAAATTTAGTCATAAGAATGCCCTTCCAGATACCGTACACAATATCATCCCATAGTCCGTAGGGGGCTTAGAATAAATTATTATATTTGTAACCAATATTTGCAAAAATTAAAAATAACACAACTTATATACGATTGGATGTACCCGTGTGATATTCTTGTAAAATTTAGTCATAACAATGCCCTTTCAGATACCGTACACAATATCATCCCCTAGTCCGTAGGGGGCTAAGAATAAATTGTTATACTTGTAACCAATATATGCAAAAATTCAAAATAACACAAATTACATACGATTGGATATACCCTCGTGTTATTCATGTTCAATAAAGTCATAACAATGCCCTTTCAGATACCGTACACAATATCATCCTGTAGTCCGTAGGGGGCTGAGAATAAATTATTATACTTGTAACCAATATATGCAAAAATTGAAAATAACACAACTTATATACGGTACGGTATAAACGGTACCCTCGTGATATTCTTGTTAAATTTAGTCATAAGAATGTTATTTCACATATCGTACACAATATCATCCCCTAGTCCGTAGGGGGCTGACAATAAATTATTATACTTGTAACCAATATATGCAAAAATTGAAAATAACACAACTTACATACGATTGGATGTACCCTCGTGATATTCTTCTTAAATATAGTCATAAAAATGCCCTTTCAGATACCGTACCCAATATCATCCCCTAGTCCGTAGGGGGCTGAGAATAAATTATTATACTAGTAATCAATATATGCAAAAATTAAAATTAACACAACTTATATACAATTGGATGTGCCCTCGTGATATTCTTGTTCAATTTAGTCATAACAATGCCCTTTCAGATACCGTACACAATATCATCCCCTAGTCCGTAGGGGGCTGAGAATAAATTATTATACTTGTAACCAATATATGCAAAAAATAAAAATAACACAACTTATATACGATTGGATGTATCATCGTGATATTCTTGTAAAATTTAGTCATAAGAATGCCCTTTCACATACTGTACACAATATCATCCCCTAGTCCGTAGGGGGCTGAGAATAAATTATTATACTTGTAACCAATATATGCAAAAATTAAAGATAACACAACTTATATACGATTGGATATTCTTGTTCAATTTAGTCATAAGAATGTTCTTTCAGATACCGTACACAATATCATCCCCTAGTCCGTAGGGGGCTGAGAATAAATTATTATACTTGTAACCAATATATGCAAAAATTAATATTAACATAACTTATATACGATTGGATGTATCATCGTGATATTCTTGTTCAATTTAGTCATAAGAATGCTCTTTCAACTACCGTACACAATATCATCCCCTAGTCCGTAGGGGTAGCCAATGTATGCAAAAATTTAAAACAACTTATTTATGATTAGATGTACCCTTGTGATATTCTTGTTAAATTTAGTCATAAGAATACCCTTTCAGATACCGTACATAATATCATCCCGTAGTCCGTAGGGGTAGCCAATGTATGCAAAAATTTAAAACAACATATATGATTAGATGTATTCTTGTGATATTCTTGTTAAATTTAGTCATGAGAATACCCTTTCAGATACCGTACACAATATCATCCCCTAGTCCGTAGGGGTAGCCAATGTATGCAAAAATTTGAAACAACTTATATGTCATTAGATGTACCCTTGTAATATTCTTGTTAAATTTAGTCATAAGAATACCCTTTCAGATAGCGTACACAATATCATCCCGTAGTCTGTAGGGGTAGCCAATGTATGCAAAAATTTAAAACAACATATATGATTAGATAGATGTACCGTCGTAATATTCTTGCTAAATTACTTATACGTTGAAGGAGTCACTAACTGATTGAATATAATCTACATTATTCTTATCATTACGCATCAGTACAAGGTCAAATATGTTATTTTTATATCTATTGTTTCTCGAATATTCAGTCATGCTATAATATCTTTTCATTATTTTACTATCCTATATTGAACGTACTAGGCAATTGTAATCTGTGGAAACTTTCTCGCCAGGAAAACATAAAAAGATAAATGATACATTCTCTTACTTGAAAGAAGACGGAAACAATTTCACATATCGTACACGGGGAAACTTGAGAGAGCTGTCGTTACTAGATTCATATCGTAGCAGTAAAAGCGCACGCGTACGAGTATTGGGGACGTACGTTCTTATAAATTCGGCCAACCAAAAACCCATCTCCTCTCCCATCCCAATGCTTTTCACGTTTAGGTGTGCGTTAGGCAGGTTGTTCTCTTGAAAAATATATAACAGTTTATCTAGTGTTGTTCTGTCTTCTATTTTTTTTATTTATTAGATTATTGCTTTTTGTGTTTATTGGTTTTTCTCATTGGTAATTTGTGCGCCCATTTGGGTCTGTCTTTTGTGTAATATCCGTATTTCATATTTTTTATCTGTGTTTGTAAATAAACCATTCTTTTGTAAAGGGTCCGCCAAATAACTTTTTTTTTTTTAAAATGCTATAAAAAAAAACTACTGAATATTTTCTCAAATTTCTTTTTTTATTTGAAAGTACAATCCTTCCGGTTAATAATGGAAAATAATTTCATTCAAATGGCTGCCTCGGCTGGCCATGCAGTAGCGTACACGTTCGGTCCAATTTTTAAGCACATTATCGATTGTGTGCAGCTGTATTTCACCAATGGCTTCACGAATATTGTCCTTTAAAGCGTCAATTGTCTCTGGCTTGTCGGCGTAACACTTATCTTTGATGGCACCCCACAAAAAATAGTCCAACGGTGTCAAATCGCAGCTCCGAGGTGGCCAAACGACATCAGCTCTGCGGCTGATAATGCGATCTTCAAAAACAGGGCGCAAAACATCGAGTGTAGCTTCGGCTGTGTGGCACGTAGCGCCGTCCTGTTGAAACCAAATGTTGCCAATATCCTCCTCTTCAATTTTTGTGAACAAAAATTCGTTCAACATGGCCCGATAACGATCGCCATTGACTGTAACGGCCACTCCTTGCTCATTTTCGAAGAAAAATGGCCCAATTATGCCTCTGGACCAAAATCCACACCAAACAGTGACTCGTTTTGGGTGCGTCGGCTTTTCAATGTATTCGTGCGGGTTTTCTGTGCCCCAAATGCGACAATTTTGCTTGTTTACATACCCGCCAAGATGAAAATGAGCTTCATCTGAAAAGATGATTTTTTTGGCAAAATCGGCATCTTCTGTAAGTCGATCACAGGCCCACTCAGCGAAGCGAAAACGCATTGGATGGTCAGTTGGCTTCAACTCCTGAACCAATTGGACTTTGTATGCCGTCATACCAAGGTCTTTATGCAAAACTCGTCTCAATGATGTCTCCGAAATGTTCAATTGTTGAGAACGACGGTGAATTGATGTTGATGGCGCTTCACGCACACTTTCTGCCACAGCAGCAATATTCTCGGGTGTACGCACTGTTTTTGGCTTTTCACGCTTTGGTTTATCGATGAGGATGCCAGTTTCTTTCACTTTTTTCACAAGATAACGAACATACGGAGCTGACGGTGCATCTCTTCTTCCAAAATCCGTACGCAATTTTCGCACACATTCTGCAACATTACCATGATTTTCAAAGTAATGTCGCAATATTTCCCAGCGTTGTTCAAGCGTATACACAACCATATTCGTTCAGCGGAAGGATAAAACTAATTATCTGTCAAATCAAACATGAGCTAAGTGTTACCATTCACGAAATAAGCACTAGTTGAAAAAAAAAACGTTACATGGCGGACCCTGTATATACAGTATATATTATAGTGTAACGTTTTTATTTATATGGGTGAAGTGTAAAACATAGACAAATATTATTAACAAAATAATACGTTTATTAAACGATATATAATTAAGGATTAAATATTAAAAGATGATAAAAACAACTAACACTATGATTAAAAAAAATATTAACACTAATTTAAAGACTAAGATTATTATAAGACAATTAAACACTAGGATTATTTATTTAAACAATTAACACTACTCTTTATGTCACTAATTTATGTTCATTTATGTTCACTTGTCGATTGTTCTTTATATCACTAACTATTCACTACACTTATTTATATCAGACTTCTGCACTCGTTGCTGGTATATTACAGAGTGTGTCCACTGGCTTTGGCGGTGGGTTATATATACCTGGCTAGATTATTTCTACACTCTACTAGGAGCTACTAGAGAACATCTAGAGGTAACAAAAAAACATCACACAATAGATTACTGCCGACCAGTCCTAACGAGCACGTTGCGGCCAGACACTGAGGCGCCTGGTAGCGCGGCGGCGGCGGCCGCGGGGGTTACGTTACACTGCCCCCTCCTTAAGACTGTTTCGTCCCGGAACAGTCCGTGGTGACGAAACCTGCATGTACTACCCTTGGTGCATTTCGAGTTCTTAAAGAAGTGACAGTCAATGGTCCGCTCGACTTCTTCTTTCTGTCCGTTAGGGTTAAAGCTGCAGACGAGAATTTCAACGCCGGTGAAACGGAAGAGGATCTCTAACATGTTCCTTACAATCCTCCAATCCAAACCGTCTAGACCACAACCCAACTTCGGTACTGCTAGCTTCAAAATGTCATTCTCCAGTAGATGATCCCTCAAATCGCACAGCGAGTTCCATAGGCTTTGATACGACGGCTTCTGGTACGAGCGTGGTTTTGTAACAAAATAGTAGATGTACCGCTGATGGTCTGAATTGCTATCTCTCAGTCGTAGCGTTTTCCCAACAGATGGACGTTGGTTGGCCAGTTCTTGTAGTCGTCCATATTTCGCCTTAAAGACTGAGGCTATGCCGCGGGACATCTTTAAGTCTTCTGATACGCAGTGGCCGAGGGAATAATCTGAAGACACGGTAAACAGATCTCGATGTTCTTCTTTTATCACGCCGTACCGCGCCTTGCGCCCAAAGGAATAGTTCTCCATGAAATCTTCAAAAGTCGGTTCTTGAGCTATGATCCGACGAACTGCTGCTCCATTATGGTCTTCGTGGTTGTCTCCAGCAAAAGGGGCTAGCCGATTAAAGTGTACCACCCTCGGCTTCCCGGTAGGTCGTTTCTTAATTCTATAAACCACGTCGTTTATTCTTTTGACTACCTCATAGGGGCCCTCCCAATTCTTTTGCAGCTTTGGTGATAACCCGCGGCGCCTTTGTGGGTTGTAAAGCCACACTAAATCCCCAGGTTGATATCCACCTTTTTCGGCTTTGATGTCATACCGGTCCTTCATTCGGTCGCTGGCAGTTTGAATGTTCGTACGGACTTGTTCATGAATGTGATCCATTCTTCTCCGTAAGCCCGTAACGTAGTCTTCTCCGGCCAGATCTTCCCCAGGTTTGCTGCCGAACACCAAATCGCATGGTAAACGCAACTCACGTCCGAATAAGATGTTCGCAGGAGTTTGCCCTGTCGTTTCATGCACGGATGAACGATAAGCCATCAGGAGCAGATGAAGATGTCGGTCCCAGTCTCTTTGGTGGTTGGAGACTACCTTCGACAAATATCGGTTGATCGTTCTGTTCATTCGTTCAACCATGCCATCGGACTGCGGATGTAATGCAGTTGTCCTTGTTTTATTAATTCCTAATATCTTACAGATATTTTGGAAAACGGCAGACTCGAAATTTCTTCCCTGGTCGGAGTGAAGTTCACGTGGTACCCCGAATCGGCATATACATTCTTTAACTAAGGTTTCAGCGACCGTGGTGGCTTCTTGATTGGGTAATGGATAAGCTTCAACCCACTTGGTGAAGTAGTCCATGACAACCACGATATATTTATTTCCGTCGTCACTTTCTGGGAATGGTCCGGCCACATCAATCGCAATGCGCTCAAATGGACTGCCAACGTTGTATTGACGCATTGGAGCTTTTCGTCGTCTATGAGGGCCGTTGCTTCCAGCGCAAACCACACATTTCTTGCACCAGTCTTTAGCATCTTCAGTGAAGTTAGCCCAGTAAAACCGCTGGCGCAATCTTTCTAGAGCTTTAGTGACTCCAAAATGGCCTCCAGACCCGCCATGGATCTCTTTCAACACGTCTGGTATTCTATTCTTAGGAATGACCAACTGAGCTTTCTTCTCAGTTCCATCAGCATTCTCTACCACACGCTTCAACAGGCCATCCTCAATCACAATGGAGTCCCATTGCGCCCAGTACGCTTTTACACTCTGTGAGTGTGGTGCAACGTCTTCCCATATTGGTTTGCATTCTTCTGCTTTCCATTTTAATAAGATTTTCAAAGTCGGGTCATTTTCTTGGTCCTTGCGTAGTCCATCGGGCTGCCAACTATCATCGACTACTGTTGTCCTGGCGACGGTAAACTGTTTCTCTTCAAGTCGACTACAATGTTTGCAGTCATCTTGGCAAGGCCTTCTGGACAATGCATCGGTCTTTTTCTTATCTTTAAATTTATATAAATTATTTATGGTTGTCGAATAATTTTTCTTAAACTCTCGTTCAAAATTTTTATAAGTTTGCTCTTTTATAGTCTGTTTTATGGCAGAATTTTGAAGACGTAGCCCAGGCTGTTTCGACGTCATCGTAAAAGTTGTATTAGCTTGTTTTTGCTAGCAAATTTAGTCTTATCTTAAATTTATCTTAGCTTTCTGGGTAAGCCCAAATTATTTATCTTATCTTAACTATTTTTTTTGGGCTGCCGTGTTGCAACATTTTTTTACAATTAAATTCTGCCTTCGAGACAAGTCTTCAGAGACGTAGAGCTGCCGAGGTAGGTGTGTGACAAAATTTGTTTAGTAAATTTTTTTTATTATTAAATTTTTTTCTTCACGTCACAATATATATATATATATATATATATATATATATATATATATATATATATATATACGAACTTGGGGTTGATATTGTGTACGGTATCTGAAAGGGCATTCTTATGACTAAATTGAACAAGAATATCACACGGGTACATCAAATCGTATATAAGTTGTGTTATTTTTAATTTTTGCATATATTGGTTACAAGTATAACAATTTATTCTTAGCCCCCTACGGACTAGGGGATGATATTGTGTACGGTATCTGAAAGGGCATTCTTATGACTAAATTGAACAAGAATATCACGAGGGTACATCCAATCGTATATAAGTTGTGTTATTTTTAATTTTTGCATATATTGATTACATGTATAATAATGTATTCTCAGCCCCCTACGGCCTAAGGGATGATATTGTGTACGGTATCTGAAAGAGCATTCTTATGACTAAATAGAACAATAATATAACGAGGGTACATCCAATCGTATATAAGTTGTGTTATTTTTAATTTTTGCATATATTGATTACATGTATAATAATGTATTCTCAGCCCCCTACGGACTAAGGGATGATATTGTGTACGGTATCTGAAAGAGCATTCTTATGACTAAATAGAACAATAATATCACGAGGGTACATCCAATCGTATATAAGTTGTGTTATTTTTAATTTTTGCATATATTGATTACAAGTATAATAATTTATTCTCAGCCCCCTACGGACTAGGGGATGATATTGTGTACGGTATCTGAAAGGGCATTCTTATGACTAAATTGAACAAGAATATCACGAGGGTACATCCAATTGTATATAAATAAGTTTCAAAATGTGAAGCGAATTTATTTTTTAGAATTAAAATTAAGATTTAGCAAATAGTATAATTTTCAGAAATGCAAATTAGTGTTTGAAATACACTGTACTGCTAAGAATTAAATAACAATATTTAATTATTATTCTAAATACATTGTTTACAAAAAAAATATGTTTGGCTCATCAATTGGACTTTTTTTTTTAACATGTTCGCTTTTTAATGTTATTTATAAGTCTTTAACTAATTTTGTGCGTTCTTGTAATACATGACCAAGTGGTACACGGTTATATTCTTATTATTTTCACAGTTTGTTTGAATATGTCTATAATTTGTTTAATCTCAAAAATATATCATTTAGTTGCTAACAAAGAGACAATATACAATAAACATAGTTTTAGTGTCCACAATTTATTTATTTTACTAAATTTAAAAAATTTAATTGCCTTTGTAAAACTTGTTTGTCGAATTCACATGCGAAAGGGCTCGTATAAGTTAAGTTTAATTCTACCATATATTAATTTTCAGCCCTCTACGGACTGGGGGGGATTATGGTTTCTGAAAGGCCATTCTTATGAGTAATTTTGTTAAAAATATCATAAGCGTTGGGTACTTCCAATTCCAATCATATATAAGGTATGATATATTAAATTTCATTATTTATTTTAAATAAATTAATTAATTAAAATCGGCAATATTAACAATGGAATAGAATAATGGCTTTTTTAAGAATGACAATGACAAAATCCGGGTCTTTAAATTAATAGTATTAAGCAATGTATAATTTAATACTTATATTTTTAATAATTAATATCATAATGTAATGTTATTAAGAATTTACCGATGTCTATTGATTATTTCATTACATTTCAGCAACTATAAATGTTAAAAATAAATTTTAACAGTGTAGTTCGTAGGGATCGAAACGTGAACGCAAGTTTATAGAACGGTAGGCATACATAAATGTTATTGCTGGCTTGGATATTGCTGTTTTCACACAGGTAGAAAATTTAATATTCTTTAATTTTTATAATAACATAAATTGCGATAATATAACATTTAAAGGTATTTCTCAAAAAAAAAAACTATTTTGAGCTTCAAGTAAAGTGCCATTTCTAATGACTTCTTTCCATATTAAAACAAGGTACACAAGGTTTCAAAATTTCTGAATGATAGTATTTGAGTTAGAGCGTCCAGAAGATCCAAACACGCACACACACACACACACACACACACACACACACACACACACACCACACACACACACACACACACACACACACACACACACACACACACACACATAAACACACCCACAGACATTATTGCGAAAATGTTGATCCGTATACTTCCCTTATCAAGGCGGTAAAAAACAGTGTAAATTCGCATTACATTAGTTTTTCATATTAGAGTGTGTCATTAATATTAAAATTGCAATTACTTTTATTTATTTATAAATCGATTTAATTAATTATATTCACCTAAGTAGTTACAAAATTATGTAATTATTTCTTGGAAATTAAAAAGGATGTATAACGCCTGATAATTGTAATTTCTAAGTAATATCAAATTAGTGACCGCTAATTTGCCTTTGTGATAATAATGGAGAACATACATACGCCTTTGAGTTCACTATATTATTTATCTAAATTTTTGGGCAATACCTTTTATTGCCCTTATGGAATTCATCCAAATCTGAAGTACAAAATAGACAAATTATCTATTTTATATGGGTTTATATTACTAATAGTAAATAGTATACTTCATTTTCAGTTTTACCATGCATTATACGATTTAAGTGAACCAAATGTTTTCTACAGTATGGTTATTTTAAAAACCTTTTTATATTTTACATACATCTGGTTAAATTATTTTTGTAATATATATTATAACGAAAAACTTATTTTTAATTTAAATAATTTAATTAAACTAGATGAAGAACTAAGAAAAATTGGAATATTTTGTGATTACAAATACTTGCAATGGCGTACACGATTGAGAATAATAATAGAAATTACATTTACTGTAATTTACACAATATTAGAAAATATATTATGTTCACCAAAATATTCGCTATACTTGCAATTTTATATAATAATAAACAACTTCGAAAGATTAATACTCCTTAAAAATATAGAAATTATAATTCTATTATTAAGTCAGAAATTCTCAGAAATAAACGAATATTTGTTATTTGTACGTAAACAGTACATAGACAATATAATTTGCGTAAGACAATTGAAATTAATTAGTGTGCTCCATAAAAAATTAAGGCATATAACAAATTGTACTAGTGAAATTTTCTCAGTGCAATTACTTATTTGTTTATTTATAATTTTTTTATATATTACCATTAATGTATACCCAATTTTCCACGCAGTATATTTTGACTTATTTACAAATATTAATGACACAGTATGCAAATATAGGTGGAACTGGTTGTTTATAAATAATGTATCTATCATCACTTTGACATGGTCTTGTTCTAATTTATACATAAATGTATATAAAGAATAATCATTTTTGTTATATTGGACATAACTATATTTACTATTTCAGCGTAAGAATATCCAATTTATTTTGAATAGATTTCACATGGACATTAATTGTAATGCTAATATCAAGCAGGAGGTAGGTAGATTCTCATAAATATACAAAATATGTTACCGGCCAAACCCGATTTCAGGATAAACTAGTTTTGCCTAGGCTAAACTAATTCTTCCTACATGCAATAGGATAAACTGGTGTAGCCTAGGTTAAACTAGTTCGTCCTAAGCCCGATAGGATAAACCAGTTTAGTCTAGGCCAAACTAGTTTATCCTGATAGAAATGCATTGAGGTATAATTATTGTTCCTATTAAAACACTTTTTTATTATTCGCTAAAATATGATTGTTTGTGTTACCAATCATCCAATAGTTATACCGACGAATCATTATCGTTTTAATAAAAATGATTGTTTTTAATTAAATAGTATTTTATTCAATTTTATTTTGTCTTTCTAGGTATTCTATGTATAATGTTTATACTAGGCCATACCAGTTTATCCTAAGAGTGTGTATTTCCGTCAGGATAAACTATTTTGGATTAGGCTAAATTGGTTTATCCTATCGGGCTTAGGACGAACTAGTTTAGCCTAGGCTATACCAGTTTATCCTATTGCATGTAGGAAGAATTAGTTTAGCCTAGGCAAAACTAGTTTATCCTGAAATCGGGTTTGGCCGGTAACATATACACTACACTCAGTAGGTACATAAATTGAGTACGAGTATTATCAACTTGGCAAATATTTACCAACCAAATAATGTGATTAATGTCTAAACTATATATAGTCTTCATCACTTCTTGTCAGAATTCGTTATAACACATAACTTGTGCAAATTTTATTATTTCATATTTTATTTATTTTCTCAAGCAAATGTCAAAAATTTGTTTGGTTTTTTGTTCATTGGTTATCGGTATTAATAAGAAATTACATAAATTTAATATTTAATTTATGGGATTAAAATATTACGTAATTTAAATATACAGGTGTCTCATTTTCGATGTTTTTTAAGGTATCTCGGATAGATCTAAACCGTTTCAAAATTCCAGGGTCAATTTTTCAAAAAAAAAAAATAGTCACCACAGGAATTTTTGATCATCTTTTATTTTTGAGCTATATGCAAAAACTCATTTTTCGCTAATTTCGAAAATATCTCATCTTATTTATTATTATAATTAGAGAAAAATTGTTTAGACACATTTTGTACCGTTTTTTTGTAGAATAAAATGGCGTAACTAGAAGAAAAAGGTGATCTGTAATAAAGTTTTTATTTGTTTCTTAATTATTTTCAATTTTTTCACCCAAAAAATTAATAATTCCTGTTTTATTCATATTTAAAACAAAAGAATGTACACTTGGTATATACTATTAAAAATCTTATAAAATAAGCAAAAATATGAAACTATTTTCAACATTGGTTCCCATTTAAAAAAAATATAAGTTCTTGTTATATCTCCAGTATTATTAAGTTTAAAAAAAATCTAATTATGCTATTTTATACTAATCAAAAAACGGTACAAAATTTGTCTATACAATTTTTATCCAATTGTCATAATAAATAAGATTAAATATTTTCGGAATTAGCGAAAAACGAGTTTTTGCCTATACGAAACAAAAGTAGATCGAAAATTCATGTGGTTACTATTAAACTTTTCTCGAAAAGTTGACCCTTGAATGTGCAAACGATTTTGCTCTATCGTTAATATTACACGAGATACCTTAAAAAAACATTGAAAATGAGACACCTTATACTCGTAATTGGTGTAATTTAATGCAATTTTTTTTAACTTTCTATTGATAATACAAGCACTGTTGCCAGTTGAAACGGGGAGCAACAGTCTGAGAAAAACTATTTTCCCGTGTTAACGGGCTATGTTTGGGTTTAAAGTTTTCTCTCGGTATATGGGGTCTCATTGCCATGTGCCTGAGTGTCTGGTCGGAACCGGGTTCGATCACGACCGAAGCCAAAATTATTTCGAATTTTAGAAGCACTCTCCTAGTTAACGCTCACACGGTACGAATATGTCATCATTACCGAAATCTGTATAAAAAGTAGATTGACACATTCAGCAATGGGTAATATGCCGTGATGATATATTTATTTTTATTTATAATCAAACCAAGAATAATGTCGCCCGGCAACATAGAAATTCCGCAGTAAACATAATCTAGTTAATTGTTTAAGTGCACTCATAATGTGGAGATCTCACTACTCTATCTAATGAAAATAGTAAAAGACATAAAATTTCGAGAAATTTTCGAGTTACATAAAGAATTTATAGAAGCTTTAGATAAAAATTGTTTCAAATGCAAATATTTTAATATGCATGTTCTATGCACTGAAGGCTTTCAACAGAAAAAATATCTATCAAAAATTCTCAATAAGCGAAAGACAAGGCCACAATGTATTATGGCTTCATTTAAAACGAACCAATCACTGAGTATTTGTATGTTAGAATATGTATTTAGAAAACAATACATATTGACTAGGGTGCGAAATTTGTGCCTTAGGGTAGGTTATGTTTCTGGACGCCCAACATAATTTTCAACGGATTTTATCTGTAATAAATAAATAAATATATCATCACGGCATATTACCCATTGCTGAGTGTGCCAATCTGCTATGTACACAGATATCTGTAATGATGAAATATTTGTATCGTGCGGGCGCTTACCAGGCCCACTTCACGGGCACTCAATGCTGGCGTGCAGAGTGCACCACAGGGGTTAATTTAGTGCCATTAAAATACGAAGTATTATGTAGCTAAAATCCGCCGGAATGCGAATATAACTTTTTAATCGTTACATTCCGCTGCGCCTGCTTATGTATTAGTTTTTTCCGTGGATTTGTTATTAACAACCGTGAAAATTCCGTCAGTCAGCGGAATTCTTCTTGGTTTGTGTATATAATAACGCCGGCTGGCATTTAGGCTCTTAATAATAATATATTATTATTATATTATACAGAATAACGGAAAATATTTATGTTGACTCTCTTAACTATCAGTAATTAGTAACTAAATGAAATAATTGAACTATTAACTTTTAGGATTATATGTATTTTCTTGCAAAAATTTCGTCCAAATTCTGGTAGTATCTAATTTTCATAACTACTGATAACTGTCTACTTGTATACGAACCCCACTATTCTTTTATGTTATGGCTAAAGTTTGAAGTACGCGCAGGGTGTTGATCGTCAGGTGCGAACATAGGGGTTTAACATGGGATTTTAGTATTTTGCGATTTTCTGCTCTCCTATTCATTCTACGGCAAAAACCGTAGAGTTTCTTTCTTCATAATTTTGAAAAGAAATTTAAAAATATTTGTTAGTTTGTAGCAATAGCCATGATTTTGAATGAAATAAAAACAAAAATATTTTATTATTCTGTCAAATATTTGTCAAAAAGTAAAATGGATATTTACACGAACGAAGAACGTGTCCTCATTATAAAATATTATTATGCTGACTATATCATTCATTAAGTTATAAACCAATAAGAATACGTGATTTTCCTTAGTTACCACGTATTTCAGCGATTATTATTAAGTAACCATGGTGAACGAATATACGAACCTTTGTATATTCGAATATACCTACCTTCGTATATTCACTTATAGGTGCGTTTGATTATTTTGTTCTATGTACTCAGAACTGGCAATGTCATTTTTAATTATATTTACGGACATGATCTTTTTCCTTGGAACACAGTATTGAGTATATAAATGAATCTGTAGTTAGACTTTGACGAGGAAAAATCGTCTTTGTATGCTTTAAGTAGACATCACACTGACAGCTCAAGTGCACCGAAACAAATAATTGAACGCATTTATTATTTGACAGCAAGAAGTAAAAATTTGACAAGTAAACAAATAATTATTTGTATCACAAATTTAGAAACTGCACTGTTGCTAGTTTATTTGAAATACAAGCATGTATTTTAAAATACGAGCATTTCAATATCATATTACATACTACTAGAACGATATTCAAAAAGATAGGTTATGTAGCATACAATTTGACATTTCTGTCAAAATAAAGTAGACCACAGGTCTACGTTAAATTTACTATTTACTTTTTAATTTATTTTTTATTCATGATATAGTCTACCTGTATACAACTCGACAATAGAAAATTCTCGAAATACTCAAATTTGTTGCCATTTGGCAATATTGCCTGGCAACAAATTCTGGTAGTATCTAATTTTCATAACTACTGATAACTGTCTACTTGTATACGAACCCCACTATTCTTTTATGTTATGGCTAAAGTTTGAAGTACGCGCAGGGTGTTGATCGTCAGGTGCGAACATAGGGGTTTAACATGGGATTTTAGTATTTTGCGATTTTCTGCTCTCCTATTCATTCTACGGCAAAAACCGTAGAGTTTCTTTCTTCATAATTTTGAAAAGAAATTTAAAAATATTTGAAATATTTAGAAACTGCACTGTTGCTAGTTTATTTGAAATACAAGCATGTATTTTAAAATACGAGCATTTCAATATCATATTACATACTACTAGAACGATATTCAAAAAGATAGGTTATGTAGCATACAATTTGACATTTCTGTCAAAATAAAGTAGACCACAGGTCTACGTTAAATTTACTATTTACTTTTTAATTTATTTTTTATTCATGATATAGTCTACCTGTATACAACTCGACAATAGAAAATTCTCGAAATACTCAACGAGTTGCCTATTGGAAATACCACTCGACCTTTGGTCTCGTGGTGTTTCCAGGCAACACGTTTCGTATAATCGAGAATTTTCAATCGTCTTGTTGTATAATATATGATTATTTTTTGACATTTCTTTAAACCAATGAAATGTTTCTTTTTTTGTCACGTGTTTCCGTTTTAACCAATCCTGTCATTATTATACTGAGAATAAAGCTCTAGTGATTATTCCCGGGAATAATCTCTGTAGCTTTTGTTTTTGTTGACAAATGTCATGTATTTAGTTTCTTCATAAATATGTATAAATCAAATCCTAATTATTTATAACTATTTGGCATTTGGCCTTATCAAAATAATTCTGTTCTAGTTGTCAAAACAGACTTACCAACTGTACTGTGTAAATGAATGAAGCTAATTATAACGACAGTAGATGGCGTCACAATAACATGACAGTTGTGTCTGACCGTTTGAAACAAATTTGTAGATCAAAAAATAATCTAATTAAATATAATTCGAGAGTTCGATAAATTAGAAAATAATTCTCCAGTTTCTTTCTCAAATTTGTTGCCATTTGGCAATATTGCCTGGCAACAAGTTTTCGAAAGATCTGTCAAATTATTTTCAATTTATTCTCACTCTCTTGTTATATTATTACTGAGAATATAATTCCTTAGTCACGTGACATGTTTTCCGCCAATCAACATTCAGAATCTCCCTAGCTACAAGTTTATCACAGCGATGATAAAAAACAAAGAAATAAACACCGTATTTATAGTCGTTACTAAGGGATTTGTTTTCTTTATTTATGACATTCACAGTTAATTTTGCGTATAAAGATAAATAATAACAATAATTCAAACTCCGAAATATTAAATAAAACTCGTAGGTACCTTTTTTTAATACAGTATGAATATGTATATCAAAAGTTAGGTTAAGTTAGATTGCAAAAATTCATTATATTCTCTCATTAAATATAAGCTCGTGATATGATTAATAATTGAAGATATTGCTCGTGAAACCGAAGCAGCACATTTCAACTCGTCCTTCGGACTCGTGAAATCTGCAGCTCGGTTTCACTCGAGAATATCATCGATGATAATCATATCACTTGTTATATTACGTATGACTATATCATTCATTTAGTTGTGAACCAATAAGAATGCGTGATTTTCCTAAGTTACTACGTATTACAGCGGTTATTATTAAGTAACCATGGTGAACGAATATACGAATCTTTGTATATTCGAATATACCTACCGTCGTATATACACTTACAGGTGCGTTTGGTTATTTTGTTCTATATACTCAGAAATGGCAATGTCATTTTTAATTATATTTACGGACATGATCTTTTTCCTTCGAATCTGTGTTCCACTCGTGCTGATTTATACGTTGCTGGAATGCACTCAAAAAAAAATCCGGAAAGAATTAATGCTCTGGGGAGATTATAAGTGATAATAGTTACAGAAGAGTAAGAGATTTAATTTTCATACGTAATATAACAAGTGATATGATTATCATCGATGATATTCTCGAGTGAAACCAAGCTGCAGATTTCACGAGTCCGAAGGACGTGTTGAAATGTGCTGCTTCGGTTTCACGAGCAATATCTTCGATTATTAATCATATCACGAGCTTATATTTAATGAGAGAATATAATAATTTTTTGCAATCTAACCTAACCTAACTTTTGATATACATATTCATATTGTATTAAAACATGGTACTTACGAGTTTTATTTAATATTTCGGAGTTTGAATTATTGTTATTATTTATTTTTATACTCAAAATTAACTGTCAATGACATAAATAAAGAAAACAAATCCCTTAGTAACGACTATAAATACGGTGATAATTTCCTTGTTTTTTATCATCGCTGTGATAGACATGTAGCTAGGGAGATTCTGAATGTTGATTGGTGGAAAACATGTCACGTGACTAAGGAATTATATTCTCCGTAAATTATGAAAACAAACTGTAGTGGCGATAGTCGGCCAGGAGAAAAAATGATTTGACGAGAGTCGGCTGAGAGAAAAAAATTATATTATATTTCATGTTTTGTTATTGAGTTTTCTTGTCAATTAGTTTTTGAATAAATGTTTTGTCTTATTTTTAAATATTTCTTTATTTGTGTTTACATATCCCCACAAATTTGGTGACCCCGATGTACGAACCGACGTGCAAATTATTATAATTCATAAACAGTTTTTGTGAAGTGACAATGGGAGGTTCAGAAGGTCAAGTGTCAACGGAAGGTTCAGAAGGACAAGTGAATCGTATAACGATACGTGTGCCCCCATTTTGGCCTACAGATCCTGCGTTGTGGTTCGGACAATTAGAAGGACAATTTTTAATATACAATATAACCCGGGACGATACAAAGTTCGGCTATGTAATAGGCAATTTAGACGCTAAATACGCGAGTGAAGTGAAAGACATTATTATTGCTCCTCCTGTAAAAGGAAAATATGATACAATTAAAAAAGAATTGATCGCGAGATTATCGGCTTCTCAGGAGCAGAAAACTCGTCAATTACTTGAATGTGAAGAGCTTGGAGACAGGAAGCCTTCACAGTTTCTTCGACGCCTTCGAGATCTTGGTGGTGATACAATTTCCGAATCACTGCTGCGTACGCTGTGGTCTAGCCGACTTCCGAATCAAGTCCAAGCTATTCTAGCTACTCAAGCGGAAGCTAATATAGACAGCATCGCACGTTTGGCAGATAAGGTAATGGAAATTACACCTCAAACACCACAAGTTGCTATTACAGCCACGACAGTAGACATGACAGATGAGTTGCTTCGAAAAATAGATGCGTTGCAGAAGCAGATTGCAGTGCTACAACGTCCTTCGAGGAGTCCGAGTCCTTCTCATCGTATGTATGGGTCTCCTCGTCCACGTTCTAGATCTCAGAGTTCGTCCACGTCACGATTTTGTTAGTATCACCGTAAATTTGGTGACAATGCGTATAAATGCAAGCAGCCATGTGAAACGTGGAGGGCAGCTGTTAAATGCGGCAGAAAACAGCAGCCCAGCAAGCTCATGCCGCCTAATAATTACTGATCGTGTTTCAAAACGACAGTTTTTAATAGACACTGGCGCAGATGTGTGTGTTTTTCCTAGACATTTTTCCAAAAACATTCAAAAGACTTCTTATGAGCTTATAGCAGCAAACGGTTCTCCAATTTCGACCTATGGTTTCTTGACGCTACGTCTTAATCTCGGGCTCCGACGAGATTTCACATGGAGATTTATTATTGCCGATGTTCCCAGGGCTATTATAGGAGCAGATTTCCTGTCTTTCTACGGTTTGCTTGTCGATATCAAGAAACGACGACTTATTGACAGCGAGACAACTCTCTCCACATCAGCTAAATTATCAGCTACTGAATGCGGTGAAATCAAGACAGTCACGGTCTCTGGTAAGTATGGACAACTTTTACTGTCCTTTCCAGAATTGGTTAGACCTCCTGGTTTCTGTCAAATGTTACCAAAACATTCAACTATGCACCACATCAAGACAACACGAGGACAACCAGCCGCAGCTAAACCACGACGGCTTGCCCCAGATCGGTTACAAGTTGCTCGTCGTGAATTCGATGCCTTGGTAAAACTTGGCATTGCACGACCTTCTGACAGTCCATGGTCTTCACCGCTACACATGGTCCCCAAGAAAGAAAAAGGTGAATGGCGCCCTTGTGGTGACTACAGAGCACTCAATCAGCGCACTATTCCTGACCGCTATCCTATACCACATATTGAAGATTTTTTACACGGGTTAGCACAGAAGACTATTTTCTCCTCTATAGATCTTGTACGTGCCTATCATCAAATCCCTGTACATCCCGATGACGTCTGCAAAACAGCCATCACGACACCATTCGGACTCTATGAATTTCCTTTCATGCCGTTTGGACTCAGAAACGCTGCGCAGACATTTCAAAGATTTATTGATGAAGTACTACGAGATTTGGATTTTGCATACGCCTATAACACGAGAAACATCTTATTACATTGTTCCAAAAATTGAGTGACTACGGACTAATCATTAGCCCAGCAAAGTGTGTTTTTGGTGCTGCAGAAGTATCCTTCCTCGGATATACTGTGTCAGCCGAAGGAATCAAACCAAAAGAAGGCAAGGTCAAAGCCATAGAAGACATTCCAAAACCAAACACCATTCAAGAGCTTCGTCGATATCTTGGTATGCTAAATTTTTACCGCAGATTTATACGAAACGCCGCAGAAATTTTAGCACCACTCAATAAACTTCTAGAAGGCCAAGAATTAAAAAGCAAAGAAAATATAGTATGGACCCCAGATACACTTCAAGCTTTCACGGCTAGTAAACAAAGCCTAGCGGATGCTACACTACTAGCACATCCAGACTCTTCTATGCCACTTGCTATTTTTAGGCGCAGCACTACAACAACAAGCACCTGGTGGTTGGCAACCTTTAGCTTTTTTCTCCAAAAAGTTAAGTCCAGCGCAACAGAAATACAGTGCCTTTGATCGTGAACTCCTCGCTATATTTCGAGCAATAAAATATTTCAGGCACATGGTTGAAGGACGACAATTTATTGTTTTTACAGATCAAAAACCATTGACGTTTGTATTCCTGCAAAAGCCTGATAAATGTTCACTTAGAAAATTTCGATATCTCGACTTCATAGGACAATTTACCACGGACATCAGACATATTTCTGGCAAAGATAACATCGTTGCAGACGCTCTTTCTCGAATTGAAGAAATAAAAACTAAAATCGACTACGACGCCCTCGCAAGAGAACAAAAAGATGACTACGAACTAAAAAGTTGGCTACAAACAAACACGTCAGGTTTGCAACTTCGACAAATCTGCATACCTGGCGCAACAGAAAATGTTTTCTGTGACATTTCAACTTCAAAGGTACGTCCATTCATAACAAAGAATTTCAGAAAGCAAGCTTTCCATTCCGTACATGGTTTGTCGCATCCTGGAATTAATGCAACTGTAAAAATGGTAGCACAATGTTTCGTGTGGCCATCATTAAAATCTGATTGTAGGAAGTGGGCCCGCAGCTGTATTCATTGTCAAAAAAACAAAAATTCTCGCCATATTTCAGCTCCAGTTGGTCACTTTGAATTCGCAAGTTCAAGATTTGAACACATTCACATAGATTTAGTTGGTCCGCTTCCCATTTCTATAGGCTACAGGTACTGTCTAACGATAGTCGACCGTTTCACAAGATGGCCTGAAGCGGTACCATTAGAAAATATAGAGGCATCAAGTGTAGCAGCAGCACTTGTCTCAAACTGGATAGCGCGATTCGGTGTTCCGGCAAGAATAACTTCAGATCAAGGCCGACAATTTATGTCTAATCTGTTTAGATCACTGAGTAGGATTCTTGGGTACAAACATTGTCCAACAACCAGTTACCACCCCCAAGCCAACGGTATGGTTGAACGTTTCCACAGACAGCTAAAGTCAGCTATACGTTGTCACGCCACACAAGACTGGACCCGCATCCTTCCTCTCGTTCTTCTTGGTATTCGCGTCGCCTGGAGAGAAGATCTTCATTCAACATCAGCCGACCTCGTTTATGGAGAAAATATCCGACTTCCAGGTGAGTTTCTTGTAAACCAAAAACAAGATGACCCTCTACCAGAACCTACATTCGTCAATCAACTTCGAAACTATCTTCAAAATTTACGTCCAGTACCTGTCAGCCAACATGGTTTCAAACATGTATTCGTCTCTCAAAATTTAGATAAATGTAGCCATGTTTTCGTGAGGAATGATGCAGCAAAAGGTCCACTACATCCTTGCTACAATGGACCGTACAAAGTAATATCTCGAAATGAAAAGTATTACACTGTACAAATCGGAGATAACCAACTCAAAGTTTCCATTAACCGACTTAAACCAACATATTCTAATTCCGGAAATGATTTAGGCATGTCTATTACCCCTCCCAAGAAAAGGCCAAATCGCAGAGTACAATTTAAGGCAACTCCAACAATATATCGTTAATCACTGCCAGGGGGGTAATGTAGTGGCGATAGTCGGCCAGGAGAAAAAATGATTTGACGAGAGTCGGCTGAGAGAAAAAAATTATATTATGTTTTATGTTTTGTTATTGAGTTTTCTTGTCAATTAGTTTTTGAATAAATGTTTTGTCTTATTTTTAAATATTTCTTTATTTGTGTTTACATATCCCCACAAAACCAATCACTAGTTTAACAACAATTTCGAAACTTGTTAAAAAAAAATTGAGAATACAGCTAGTGTAGCTGTGAACGAAGGCAATAATAATAATAGAAGACATCGGCGTCATAACGAAGAGAATGAAGAAATGGTACTGGCTATGGTAAATGAAAATTGTTTGTATAGCATAAGACATATTGCATCATGATTATAAATCCAACAAATTTCACACTCACCAAGAACTTTTCCCACGTGATTTTAAATCCAGAAACACTTTTTGTAAGATTATGCAAGAGAAAGCAAATCGTGACCAGCATTTCATTTCTTCTATTTGTTTTACTGATGAGTGCATTTTTACTTTAAATAATGAATCGAATGTTCAAAATACTCGTGTATGGACCAAAGAAAATCACCGAATACATGTTTATACAAACACAACAAAATAATAGGGCCATTTGAAATTTTGGCGAATTTAACTTCAGATAGCTATTTGGAATTTCTGCAGAATAATGTTGGCCCTGCCAGATCAGGATATTTGGTTCCAGCAGGATCGGTACCTGGCTAATTTTGGGTTAAATGTTAGAGAATATTTGGAATTTCTCTTTCCTAATCAGTGGATTGATCGAGGTGGGGAAATTAATTAACCTGCAAGATCTCCGGACCTAACTCCTAGTGATTTTTTTTTGTGGGGACATCTTATTTACTCCAGAAGACACAGGAATTTAGATTCATTAAGGGAAGCAATAATCCAAGAATGTAATTTAATTACTAAGAGACAGTTAGCTAATGTAAGAGCTTCATTTTACAATAGACTTGGTTAACGTCTTGCTGAGAGTGGTGGCTTATTCGAATATCTATTGTAATTTGTAAATAATTTTCTAGATTATTTTGTTATAATAAAATTATTATTGTGTTCATCCATTTCTTACACATTATATTAGATATAATCTCAAATTCTGAAATTGTTGATATACTAGGAATAGGTTTGTTTTCATATTTTACGGATAATAAATCTTTTACTCTTTTGTAAATATTACATTGTGAAAAATAAATGTTCTATTAATATTAGTAAATGTTTTGTTTGATTTTAACTTTTTAAGTTAGGTTGGTGGTTGATGTTTATAAATTTATGAGAAACAGAAAAAAGTCATGGCTATAGCTACTAACTTACGGAACTTTCGAAATTTCTTTTTAAAATTATGAAGAAACTAGAAACATAATAAAATATGTAAAAACAGTTTTATATTCAGCTTTTAATTTTGTACAGTTTTACACTCTATACGGTTTTTTTCCGTAAAATGAATAGAAGAGCAGGAAATCGCAAAAAACTAAAATCCCATGTTAAATCCCTATGTTCGCACCTGACGATCAACACCCTGTATAATTAGATGGCGATATACCCGGATACTTTCTGCTTTGCGAGAAATATATAATAATTTACCAAACAAATTGATATTTTATCGGCAAAATGTGTATTTTGGATACAATTTTCTGCATAATTTAGATACTTTGTTGTTGTAGATTGCATTATTTTCGTTAGAAATTCTGCATGACAACAGGAAAATAACAGCGGGCGGATTATTCTCCATAGACTGTACTCTTTTATATGAAGTATGTATATAATAGGACGCATTTATTCAGTATTTTAATACATATTCTCTTTTAGATGACTTGGGCAAGTATAACTTATATGATATTATTGGTGGAAGAAGGTGTCTCATAAATTTCTTTTTTTATTTAACTTTAATATTATGTGTGTATATAAAATAATAATTTATAATTCTAATTTTGGTACTTCATATGTCATCTATTGTCTTTATATCAAAAAATAAGTTCTTTGTAAAATGTGTAAACTTACGAGCTAACGGGGATCCTCCTGTTAATGACCGTAAAGACCATTGAAATAAACGCACGCTACTTATAGTTATTTTTTATTATTCTCCCGATCTTACTTAATACACAACAATTTGGCGATGAGGAGAAAAGATTATGAAGAAAGAAAAAATGCGCGAGAAGAATACTACGTGCTACTTTTATGTGTCATATGGAACCGGATACCCCCGGCTATGATTTCGAAGCATATATGGAGCGACTAAAGCAGTGTTTCATTATCAATGACGTAGAATAAAAGCTAAAGGTACCGTTATTAATACGCAGTGAAACATACAAAATTTTGAAATCATTAATAATACCAGCTACACTCGGCACTAAAGAGTTTACTGAATTAGAAATTACATTAAATAATAATTTTGTTCCAAAAAGAAATATTATTACTGAACGATACAAATTATACAAAAGAGATCAAAAGCATAGTGCAGGTATTTCAGAATTTATTGTAAAGTTGAAAGCTCTTGCACAGACATGTGATTTTGGTACATTCCTGCAAGAAGCCTTAAGGGACAAGTTTGTATGTGGGTTAACGGACAAACGAATCCGAACACAGTTATTAAATTCAACGGATTTAACATTCGACTCTGCATGGGCTATTCCTATAAATCTAGAATTAGTAGAAAGAGAATCGAGTAGGCAGTGCAAGCTGATCATGTTAATAAACAGTACATAGGATCATGGAGAAGAGATCCACAAAATAGACCCATACCCAAACAAGAGTGTAAAACCAAGAAGAAATATGCATCAAAATCAAAATGAAGGTACTGAACAGAAGAAATGTTTTATTTGCGGCAAAATGAGATATTTTGCTACCGAAAACAAATCCATCATGTGAAGGGAGACGATGAAACCGAAACAGAAACCCTTCGCATCGGATCTATTAACAGTGTTCATAGAGAAGATGGACCACTCCACCACAATATCAAGATCGATGAAACGGACGACGAGATGTCATTTGAAAATTTTAAAAAAATGTTTTCCATTTAAAACTTTAAATTTAGCAAAACATGTCTTACAGGTGGTGACAGGTCAAAACTACAAGTAGCAGGCGTCGCGCATATGGCGGTCAAGTGGACTAAAAGTAATCCACAACACTCAATCGAGTTTATTGTTATCCGCTGCCCGACAACTTTTACCCCTAATTTCACAACATAGTTTCATTTTCTTTCCCACAAATTCAGTAGGTACTTTAAACTAAACTTGAGAAGCTTGAGAAATGACGCATAAAGAAGACGATCTTAGTATATATACGGTACTGTGTAGTAAGTAAAGCATTCCTAGTATAACCACGACACATATTGTAAACTCTATATTAATCTTATCGCTTGAAAATAAAGTTTTTAAAAATACAGTTTCGAGTTCTCAATTTATTATTGGCGCAGTCTTGGCAGGATTGGTAATAAGTTTTTGTGATTCGAAGACCAAGTGTTCAATTCGTCAAAATTCACAAAATCGTCGATTTTTATCGTTTAACTCTGTCAATCTTGAACCTACGAGCCAATCCTGCAATCATCAGCGATACTCTAGAGAAAAGTGAAAAATTTTGAACTCATTCCACAACAATCCACGAGGAATCCTTGTACGGCAGCCCCTGAGCGAAAATAAAGGACCCGAGAAACCAACTACACCTACTACGCATCGACATCGATCGAAAGCCAACACACCACCACCCATTGCCGTTCCACATCGAGCCGACATCGATAAAAGGCAACAATCAACCCCCTAATGTTTAAAGAAATTGTACTATTACTGTAAGTACATTTATTATCTTTTTACATCTTGGAGGAACTTTTAGAAACCCTTAATAATTTAAATATTAATACCAATATGTCACTACCACCGGCACAAGGCAATATACTTGCCAACTTAAATAATGACATTGTAAAACTATTAGATTTAGTACCATGCTTCGACGGAGATATAAAATCACTTCCAAACTTTATAACCACTGTAGATGACAACACAAAAAAATAGTTATACATACTCTTAAAAATAAAATGAAAGGCAAAAAACAGCACAAAGCCTCAGTATTACCACTACAAATACTTGGAAAGAATTAAAAGAACATCTTTTAGCAAATTATTCAGAAACTAGATCAGAACATACTTTAATGTACGAAATTACTCATTGCAAACAAACTAAAGATAACATATTAGAATACCTATACCAAATTTAATTAATTATTTTTGATCAATAAAAGTAAAGTAGAATGTAAACATGGGCAAGTACTAAAATAATTTTAGAAAATGCTGTAAAATATTTCACACAATGTTTTATAAATAATTGTAAAGACCCATTTAGACAATAATTGTCTGCCAGAAATCCATAAAAATTGTCAGAAATACTTGACCTTATCACTAACGATTTGCAATAGATACACAACCATTACACACAAACACAAAAAACACCCCCACCCAAAAATCAAATAAAATTTAACCCTCTAAGACATCAATCTCCTATGCATCAGTATCCTCAACAACAACAACAACAACAACAACAATTTAGTAGACCCTTTGCCCCCAGTGCAAATTTACACAACGCATAGCAACAAAAAGTCACCCCTATGAGTATTCAAACCCCTCAGTTCTCTAGGCGTGCCCAACCACGAACAGAACAATTATTTAATCGAGATATTGAAAATAATACGCCCATAGAATACCCTGAACCCACAGAAATAGAGCAAGAAATCGAAATAAACGAGGAAAATATTTTTTTAAACATAGACAAATCCCAACAAGAATCGAATCCTTAACTAATAATTTCAGCAAACTGCCTTTCATTAAAGTCTCGAATTTCAACATTTTACTAGATACCGGATCTACCCAAAATTAATTAAACCAAACTTCACGAAATTTCCTGAATCATTCACTGTCCATACTTGTAATGGCAAATCGTCAGGAAAGGAATTCACATTTTTTAAATTTAAAAATAATAGCATTAAAAGTTATATTTTCGACTTTCATAAAGATTTCGACATATTACTAGGTCTACCAGGAATAAAATTACTTAAAATAAAATTCGACTTTATAAAAGAAGAAATAACATTCAAATAAACACAAATTCAAATTACAATATTTTAATTCAAATGATAACGAAAATTTAAATAAATAAAATAAATAAATATTTCATCACGGCATATTACCCATTGCTGGGTGTGCCAATCTGCTTTGTACACAGATATCGGTAATGATGGAATATTTGTACCGTGTGGGCGCTTACCAGGCGTCACCTCACGGGCACTCATTGCTGGCGTGGAGAGTGCGCCACAGGGGTCAATTTTGTGCCATTAAAACGCGATGTAATTTTTGACGTCGGTCGGGATCGAACCCGGGTCCCCAGATTCGCGACCAGACACTCAGGCACACGGCCACGAAAATTTCAATATACGAATTATACATCAACAAATACGAGACAAACATTTAATACTGAAAAGAAAAAAAATCAAGTATTGGACAAATATAAATCACTAATATTACAAGAGAATGAGAAACTTATTTTTACGAACAAAATTAAACACCAAATGAAAACCACGGACAATATTCCCATCCATACCAAACAAAACAAATATCCAGAGACATATATATATATATATATATATATATATATATATATATATATATATATATATATATATATATATATATATATATATAAACAGGAAGTACAGACCCAGATGGACAAAATGTTACACGACGTTATTATAAAACATTCTTACTCCCCTTGGTCCGCTCCTATTTGGGTCGTCCCAAAAAAATGGACGCTTCAGGTAAACAGAAATTTCGATTAGTAATTGATTACAGAAAACTGAATGAAAAGACAATCACTAACAATTTTCCCAACCCAAACGTTACCGAAATTTTAGACAAGTTAGGAAAATCAAATTATTTTACGACTATCGACCTGACATCGGGCTTTCACCAAATTGAAGTTGACCCAAACGACATATCAAAAACTGCATTCTCAACTGATTTCGGACACTACGAGTTTAAAAAAATGCCATTCGGCTTAAAAAAGTCAACAACGACTTTTCAAAGACTCGTGAATTTTGTTCTCAAAGATTTGATCAATAAAATATGTTTCGTCTACCTGGACGACATGATAATATTAGGCACCTCCTTTCAAGATCACCTAAATAATATCGAAAAAGTTTTCCAAAAATTAAAAGAGGCCAACCTAAAAATTCAATTGGATAAATCCGAATTTCTTCGCAAAGAAATCGCATATCTCGGGCACATTATAACAACAGAAGGAGTTAAACCAAATCCCGACAAAATTCAAGCAATAATTTTTTTCCCATCCCTAAAAAAGCAAAGAAATAAAATCTTTCCTCCGACTCCTTGGCTATTATAGAAGATTTATCGATAGCTTTTCCAAAATTACGAAACGGTTAACCAATTGTTTAAAAAAGGGACAGAAAATTTATATAAATAATTCGGAATATATTAAATGCTTCGAAAAATGCAAAACACTCCTCTCTAACAGCCCCATCCTGCAGTACCTACCTAGATTTCTCAAAAACATTTGTATTAACAACAGACGCAAGTAATTAAGCGATCGGAGCCATTCTGTCACAAAAGAACGAAAATAACAAAGACCTTCCTATAGCATGTATTTCACGAACCCTTAATAACTACGAAATAAATAATTCAGTAGTTGAAAAAGAATTATTAGCAATAATATGGGCAACAAAACAATTTCGGCGATATTTATTACATCAATTGAAAATCGTTACAGATCATAGACCGTTAGTTTGGCTTCATTCATTAAAGGAACCATGTTCTAAAATAACACGGTGGCGCCTCAAATTAGAGGAATTTGATTATACAGTCGAATATAAAAAGGATGCCAAAATGTACTAGCTGACGCCCTGTCAGCGTCTCGAATTAAATCGGAGTTTAAAATAGAATTTAAAAATCCAAACATTTTCAAATCTGACAAGTCACTATCATTGCATTTCAAAAGATACAAAAATGAGTAAAGGTTTTGCTTATCAAGTGAAACAAAATTACCCTGGTCAAAATTATCATAACGTAGATAACAAAATTCTTATACAAAAAGATCCATGACTTATTTGCCATTTAATTACAAAAGATAATTATTTCGATGAAGCAAGAATTAGAAATATAGAATATGCTTAGAAAAACTATTAGATTACTGCGTTCAGAACGAATTAAACGAAATCGATATGCCAAAAATATGTACCGGCCTTGATAGAAAAAAAATCTGTTGTGGCCAGCACAATACCTCTTGCAACTTGACAAATGAGGGCGCGAACAGTCATGTTACATTGTTGGACTTGACAAGCAGATGTGGGGGCCCGTTTCAGAATGATAATTAGTAATTATGTACATAGATGTCAAATGTCAGAATTTTTCATTAAAAAATTCAAGATTTTCTAAATTCACATAGTTAATTTGTCACCAGGAATGTGGAATTTACTTGTCGAGGAAAATAAACCACATGGAATTGGAAAATCACTAAATTTAGAATGAGAAATTATGATACTTGGCATCTATATACATAATTACTAGCTATCATTCTGACATGGGCCCCCATATCTGCTTGTCAAGGCCAACAAAGTCACATGACTGCTCGCGTCCTATTGTATTTAACATTTCTTGTATACCTACACTCTACACCAAAAATTTTACTTATATCTATTCCTTATATTTAGATTGTCTAATTTTATATTCATTTAATGAAGAAATTTTGTCCAATTCATTGTCAGGATTGACAGTATTTTTGAAGGATATATGTAATATACTTATAATTTTAAATATTTAACTATTAATACAATAAGAAATAAAATGTATGTACTTCCCAGAAAAAATCTTCAGTAATGTCTCTGAAATTTTGCCACTTACATTTATCTTTCGGCTGTAAAATTTATTATAACAGATTATTTTATATATTATATTTCTTTTATCTCTAAATCTATAGAATATATAATAAAATATTTAAATGTATCAGATAGAGAATTTAATTTTCTTTAATATTACTAAGAAAAATTTTCAAAAAATATTATTTAGAAGATTTTTTTCAAGAGTCTTCTACTTCCGGTTGTCCAATTGACACCAAAACCTTTTCAGATCTTCCCATGAATGTCCGATTGGTAAATACGTAGTTAAACAAATATAAAGTCTTATAGTTTTTGAGTAATCTTCCTTCCAACATCCCACATACATACACACATACGTGTGTATGTGTGTATACATACATTCACATACACACACACATACATCATCGTGAAAATGTTAAAATCGGATTGTAGGGACCTTGAAACGTGCTTATTCAATAAAATCTGGATATGCGATTTTTAGCATGAATCCAATACCTCTCTTAGCGAGAGGTAAAAATTGGAATAAAATATAAAATTTAATAATATAAATATTTATAAATTCTAATATTAAAATTAATGTCTATATAAAACCCAACAACGCAGAATTAAATTTAAATTCGGACAAAATTCCATTATTGTAGAAACAGGCAGCGAAAAAGATTCAACTGATACAGTCCACTCCGATAACGAACACCCAGTAAATGGCTTAACATATTTGAAAACACCCATAAATACGTGAAAATACCAAATAGTCGTGAAAGAAACTAATGGCAAGAACGAAACTAAAACAAGTAAACTTTTTAATAACATTATTTTATGTATATACCTTTATTTAAACAAAATTGACAGTAACAAAACAATTCTAAAACTCCTAACAACCCGGGAAAAGGTATTACTAATCCTCGACAAATTTAAAACCAACTTCAATGCATATTTTGACAGTGAATACCGACTTCGAAAGCAAAGAAGAACAACAAATCAATATAAAAAATTACCACGAGGGAAAAACTAATCACAGAGGTATAACGGAAACTTACAACAAACTAAAACAGTCATTCTATTGGCCTAACATGCAAAGAGACATTCAAAATTTCATAAATAAATGCAACGTTTGCTCTTAATGACAAAATACGAAAGACACCCTATTCAGATATCTAACATAAAAACACTGACAGCAGACAGTCCTTTCCAAAAAATCCACATAGATCTGTTATCATTAGAGCAAACTAAAATATTAACCATTGTAGACTCTTTTTCAAAATTCGCCACAGCCTATATAATTAAAGATAAAAATGCTATAACAATTCTAAATAAATTAATCAAATACTTTACACACTTCCTAACACCCAACGAAATAGTATCTGACAATGGCCTTAAATTTAATAACAGAACACTTCAAAATTACTTGGCTCTTAGAAAATAAATATTCATTATATTTCCATAGATAATCCCAAGAGTAATGGAATAGTAGAAAGGTTCGCTCATAGAACACATGAGAATTATAAACCAAAATCCGTTAATAAAAACATTACAACTAAAAGAAAGATTGAATTAAGCACTAATAGCTTTACAACAATAGTTTACACTCTATCACAAAACGAACACCTTTAGAAATTATTTTCGGACGTACCTCAGAACCAAATTTGAAATCAGGAGAAATACAAGTCGACAAATATTTACAAAAACACTCCGAAGTGCTGAGACAAATAAACGAACATGTAAAATCTAACATAGAAAAATATAAGGCAAAATACTCGGAACAAATCGAAACAGAATATGACATACCAGAACAAGCCTATGTAAAAATACATAAAAGAAATTCCGGCAAAATAGAAAAACCAAAATTCAAAATTTTAATGTTAAAACAGTACGACCTGCAAGAGGTCAAATTGTAGATGATAGTAATAAAAAGCATAAAATATCAAACCTCAAAACACCACGAATTGTTACAGATTAATTCCTTTCGGAATATTCCAAATCACACAAGATGACTGTAACACTGGACTTAATATACTTGACTTAAAGGACAGCCCACATACAGGTAAACACCCAAATAATATCATTCCAGATCCCAATATCTAATATCCTCCAACAATATCTTATTTTAGAAACTAACATTAACACGTTATACCAAAAATTACAAACTTATAAATTCGAAGACAGTATCACAAATAATAAAAACATTCTTAATAATATCATGTTACATTTAAAAGATAAAATGCAACTCTTACACATGAGAAGAGATAAACGCGGGTTGATAAACGGGCTGGGTTCTATTATCAAAAGTATCACAACATTATCCTGGATAAAAAAATAGATAATTTAGAAAAAGTATTTGGAAACGTAATAGACGAAATAGACATCTTAAAAACTCAAAATATAATGAACGAATTAATACAACTTGCACAAGAACTTTATTTCTCATTAATCTTGTTAGAGGAAACCATAACCTTTTGGCAATTAAATATCTTATACTTTGGTATAATAAACTATAACGAATTATCGAAAGAAATCAACAAAATTGAAAATAAATTTATAAAAACAATTTTAATAAATAATATACACAATAATCACATTTTAAAGATGTATTGCTCCATAAAAGACAACAACCTCGTTATCCTTATAGAAGTCCCATCAAATGTCCTTAAAGAAGAACTCATACAAGTCACTTCAATACCAACATACATACACGATACATACAAAACTGTTAATATCCTAAATGGGCTATATAGTAAAAATAATTGTAGAATTAAACCAGTAGACAAATGTACTAGAATAAGTAACAAAGAATACTACTGTCTATCGCAGAACAGCGAATATGAAAAATGTTTAGAAAACGTCATTCGCTATAAAGATTTCCAGTAACCATTAGAGACTATCATTATATTATAATTTATGTTTTAATTATATTAATTGATGTTGTAATATTAATTTTTAAGTACGAAGATTGTCTTCAAAAGAAATTTAAAAAGTCTAACGACTTAGAACTAACAGAAATTAAAAGTTCCAAAAATGTAACTTTCAATCTTGAGGAGAGAGGAATTATGTAGAGACGTCTCCCTAATTTCACAACATAGTTTCATTTTTTTCCCACAAATTTAGCACTTTAAAGTAAACTTGAGAAGCTTGATAAAAGACGCATAAAGAAGACGATCTTAATATAAATACGGTACTGTGTAGTAAGTAATGCATTCCTAGTGTAACCACGACACATTTTGTAACTCTATATTAAGCTTATCGCTTGAAAATAAAGTTTTTAAAAATATTTTCGAGTTCTCAATTTATTATTGGCGCAGTCTTGGTAGAAAAGCAAAATAAAAACAACCTTATGTCTAACGCATATCAAGTGGACCATAACTGGAACGCAGAGTTAAATGTTTATATTTTGATCAAAACCATGCGTATTTTTTTTTTCTTCAAATATATTATTGGGTAAGAAACCAATTAAAACTTATTGTTGACATGTCAATGTAGTACGATTGTTACAAAAATACGCAGAAACTCTTTATCGTTTTCTAATATGCGAAAATGTATTATTGTTGTGCATAAAACTGAGCTTTCTGGACAATAAAAAAATACAAAAAGCGTAAGTATTCGTTAGGAAGGACGAGAAACATAATTTTTCAGTTTAAAAATACAGGAAATATTGAGGCACACGTTAAAACTGTACGTTTTTTTATGAGTACGAAAAGGGATGACCGTGCTCTACGCTCTGCAAGCACTTATTATGGAAGATCGCCGATTCTCTATCCCACATTTGTCTGTCAAATTGGCAAATGTGATTAGTATATCGATCTTTAAATACATTTGTCTGAGAAGTATGAAAAAATTGAGTTGTAGATTCTACAAGATAAAATGAATCAGTATAAAACAATCCAAACTGGTATTTTTTTCACCCAGACGATGGAAAAGTCTCTATATTTTACTATTCACTGACCGGACTGCCACGCGATGGTTGTGCCTTGCGTGCGAACTTAAAAGTCAATGCAATACAGGGCACAGAAACATAGTATTAATTCGCAAAGTGTGCAATAAAAAACCCAAGAGTGTGCTTGATTTATATTTAAGTTTTTTTCTGAGAATTAATAAAATAACTTACTCCTGCCTCCTATTAACAGCTATGCCCAGGACAAGTGCTCCGCTCTCCCCACTCTAGTGGAAGTGTTATTTATGGTAAAATGGGTAACTTTTTCAATGGCCTGTACTTGAGTAGGAGTGGTTAAAATTATACTTAACAATTTATGCCCCGTTTTTCATATTACGTCCCACACACCCGATCCGTCCCGCAAAAAAATTGGATACCCTTTACACATCCTGTTAAAATTAATTACATTTTCACTTGTTATATAAATTCCATTGGAAAGTCAATTTCTTTACCTGCAGATATGCGTCCACTACATGTCAATATTTTGTAACCCGGGTTTCTGTTTATTACTGCTTCCAATTTATCTACAGCACTACAGCTCCTTTTGCAGCTGACCTGGTGCACTCAATAAAGAAGTTTTAACATTTAAAAAAAATATTGAATCGTGTAAAGGTAATCCGATTGTTCCAAACTTTGTAAAACTAGTTTTGATTATTTTAAAATGTGTAGCTGTATATGCTAATTGATTTTGCAAGTCCTGAATTTTTACTATGTTCTGAACTTCTATAATCGTCTGCGAATTTTCAGTACTGACTTGTAAAATCATGTAAAATAAACAAAAGTAACTAAATTTTATCATTCAAATAAAAAATAACCTTTTTGATCGACTCAAAATGAGTCTGATAATAAATTACTGCCTCTAGCCATTTACCCGATCTGGTAATTATTGGTACTGGTGGTAAAGGAGCATTTGGACAATGTTCTTTAAAATACAGCACTCCTAACGGTGTTTTGACGAAAATGAACAAGGTAACAGAAACTCACAAGTCTCAGATGACCATCGCGCATGTCCCATGTCCCAAAACGAAATTACGTTCTAAGTTGCGCTTCGCGTTACAAAAGTATAGTAAATTTTAAAGAAGAAATATTTATATTTTACAAAATTTAAAAACATAACATATTCCTATTTTTACCTCTCGCTAAGAGAGATATTGGATTCATGCTAAAAATCGCATATTCAGATTTTGGTGAATAAGCACGTTTTAAGGTCGCTAGAATCCGATTTTTACGATGATATCCGTGTATGTGTATGTGGATATTGGAAGGACGGTTTCTCAAATACTCCAAGACAAGACTCCTCAATGTAACATTAATGGAAAGAGCTGATACGGTTTGTGGTAGTTTCTAAAAAAAAAATTCTAAATGTTATTTTTTGAAAATTTATGTTATTACAAATAATAAAGATAATTAAATTATCAATCTGACACATTTAATTTTTTTATTATATCTCCTATATATTTAGAGATATAATGTATAATAATATAGAATAATCTGTTGTAATGGAAATGGCGAGAGGTATTGTGCTGGCCACAGCAGATGTTTTTTACCTAGTTAATTAGTAACTATTTTATAGTAATAAAATATGAAAAGATGCAAAATTAATAAATATAATTTAAAATAAAGGAATATAATACCAAATAGGTAAAAATAATTTAAAATAGGCACTTTTTCAAAAATTAAACAAAATAGGCAAAAAGGGCATTTTGCTTAAAATCCGGTCTCTAATTATCTCATACTATATGAATATGAAGAAACGATCCTATTTTCGTTTCTTTGTTACATCTAAAACATTAAAGTTAGCACGAAATATTCACGCACATACAACTTGTATGACAAGGATATCCAGTACTGGATGTTACTAGGCAGTTTCATCCATTTGGAATAATAATTTCTTCAAATGAGCAGAACGAAGATTTTATTTTTCTATTAAAAGCATTGATGTTAGGTTTTGAAAGAATATTTTTACGTGTCATTTGGTTAGAGATATGACCGTACCCGAATCTATTAAAAAGTGGTAAATTTCATTCTTAATTTTTAATTTGACAACACGAGTTTTATTTACACAAAAATCTGTGACCCTAGGTATAATACTGACAATTTCTTTGCTTATTCTGTCTGATACAGAATCGCCGTCGAAACAGATTTCCCGTTTAAAGTGCAATCTCCAGCAATATGTCCGGGCTTAACATATTTGAGGCAAAATTTCTGTCTAGGGTGAGGGCATGTCTTGTAGTTGTGATCTTTATTGCCACAATTAAAACAACGACCCCCTCATCTGCGGATATTTTGGTCTGAGCGTAGTCTAGCATTCATTTTGGATTTTATTAGGATGATTTGGTTTTGACTGGGCTGATTTATTGGGCGTAGAACGCTCCGAACTGCTTTGATGCTAGAGTTGTGTGCATTAATCAATTACACAACCTTAACAATCCCTAAACAACACGCAATGACCAACATAATGGTCGATGCATCAGACAACGGAGTCTGCGCCGTACTACAACAATACTACGACAACACATGGCACCCTATCGCCTTCTTTTCAACAAGTTTTACACCAACCGAAAAAAAATATAGTACCTTTGGTAGGAAACTATTAGCAATATATCTAACTATAAAAAAATTTAGATATTTTTTAGAAGGAAGACCATTTCATATAATAACAGATCATAAACCCCTAACTTACGCCCTACATAAAAATTCTGACACATATTGTCCGAGAGAGATACATCAAATGGACTATATTCTACAATTTACAAACGACATACGTCACATCAACGGTAAAAACAATCCAGTAGCCGACGCTCTATCAAGAAATACAATAAACAATATAAATCAAACTACAACAATAGATTACGAATCTATTGCCAAAGATCAAACAAATGATACAGAATTGCACACACTCAAAAATTCAAATACAAATAACCTCTTATTCAAAAATTTCGAACTCCCCAACTCCAAAACACTCATTTGTTGCGACACGTCGATCGACACACCACGACCTTACATTACCTCTAAATTTCGCAAAGACATATTCGCAAAAGTTCACTGCCTGACGCATCTCGGCATAAAAGCGACTAAAAAACTCATTTCTACCAAATTTATATGGCCAAACATGAACACTAACTTACGAGACTGGACAAAAACTTGTGTAATATGCCAAAAATGCAAAGTTACTAGACACACTAAAGCACCTTTAGGCAAATTTGACACTCCGTCAAAA
The DNA here is from genome assembly GCA_951394225.1 of Harpalus rufipes. Taxonomy (NCBI): domain Eukaryota; kingdom Metazoa; phylum Arthropoda; class Insecta; order Coleoptera; family Carabidae; genus Harpalus; species Harpalus rufipes. The sequence goes on from OX596285.1 coordinate 17,496,924, forward strand.
AGATTTGACATGATACACATACATTTAGTAGGCCCTCTACCAACCTCAAATAATCACTCATACCTACTAACATGCATCGATCGCTTCACCAGGTGGCCAGAGGTAATTCCCCTAAAAGACACGAAAATCGAAACAGTAGCTCGCGCATTTATAACCGACTGGGTATCAAGATTTGGGGTACCATCCACTATTACAACGGATCGAGGCCCACAGTTCCAATCATCATTTTTTAAACATTTAACTTCACTATTAGGCTCAAAACACATTAGTACAACAGCTTATCATCCGGAATCCAATGGTATGATAGAACGATTCCATAGACAACTAAAATCCGCATTAAAATCCTGCTATAATGCCAAGGATTGGTTCGACAACATTCCAATGATATTATTAGGAATACGGACAACATACAAAGAACCACTCAATGGTACGGCAGCGGAAATGGTCTATGGAACAAATATAACATTACTAGGAGAATTTAAAAATAAATCGTACAATACAACAAAAGATAAATTAGACATTCCAACCTACTTAACTAAACTAAAACTGAATATGAAAAACCTTCCAGTACCAACAACAAACTATTTACAACAAAAACAAAACGCATACATAAACCCAGACCTATTCAAAACAGAATATGCATTCATACGACATGACGCAATCAAAACACCCCTCCAACAAAGTTACGATGGCCCATACAAAATAATCAATAGACATAACAACTATTTCACTTTGGCAATAAACAAAAAACCGCAAACCGTTTCAATAAACAGATTAAAACCAGCATACATCTTACCCTAACGGGTTTAAAACTCCACCATACCCACACGCACCAGAACCGTGGAACAGAAGAGGAACCTTTTCATAAGAACCGTTGTTAATTATAAATATTAAGAATTTTTGTTACATCGTTTCTCTGGGTAGGGGGTAATGTGGCGGATCAAGTTCCGAGCTGTTCCGAGGTTACCTGGGAACAGCTGACAACAAAATAATTATTACTTTTGTATTCCTCGTTTTGATGTAATGTCAAAATTGCTTAATAAAATTCATTAGATATTTACAATATATTTACAACTTAAGTGTTTGTTTTACAAATTGTTACGATTAGATTATTGAACAAAGATAATCCTTTCGTTACAGCTTTGACAAGCAGATATGGGGGCCCGTGTCAGAATGACAACTATTAATTATGTACATAGATGTCAAATGTCAGAATTTTACATTCGAAATTTTATAAGTTCGCGTGGTTAATTTGTCATCAGGAGTGTGGAATTTACTTGTCGAGGAAAATAAACCACATGGAATTGGAAAATCACTAAATTTAGAATGAAAAATTATGATATTTGACATCTATGTATATAATTACTAGCTAGCATTCTGACACGGGCCCCCATTTTTCAAAAAATAATACTTTAATTTTTTTTAAGAATTTGCTACTTGCAGTTGTCCAATTGCTACCGAAACCTTTTCAACTCTTCCCATTAATGTCCGATTGAGAAATACGTAGTTAAACAGTTTTAAAGTTTTATAGTTTTTGAGTAATCGACAAACACACGCACACACATACACACACACACACACACACACACACACACACAGACACACACATACACACATATCGTAAAAATGTTAAAATCGGATTCTAAGGACCTTAAAACGTGCTTATTCAATAAAATCTGGGTATACGATTTTTAACATGAATCCAATACCTCTCTTAGCGAGAGATAAAAACAATTTAGGAAACATATAAGTTTATTATTGGCAGATAAATTAATTAAATTATATGAAAGAATTTACAAAGAAAATTATCCTAAGTTGAAAAAAATTATATAAAATTAATTTTGCAAATTAATATTTTTAACAACAGAGTAAACCCTAAAATAGTTGGACTAAGAAATTAATTCGCATGGCCATCATGATCATCTTCAGTCCTCGTTTAACGAACTAATTGTGTACTCGGCAATATAATGCAATCAGCCTTATTTTCGTTACCATTTGTAACAATTGTTATACTGCACAGTATTGCTAAGTTGACAATAAATATGAATTTCTTATTCCGGTGACCATAACACATTGTTTAATAAACAATGAATTGCTACTCATCAATCATATAGTAAACTTGTACCGATAGGGCATTAACAATATTAGTACAGTGTTTAAAATGGCGAATGCCGCATATTTGATACTTGCAGCTGGAATTGAGGGGGAAAATGGAAGGTAGTACTCATAAAAATATATGAAGATAATTATTTTTATTATTATTTGCAAATTTAAGATACGAATTAATGACACTGCGCCGTGAATTTAGAGATGCGACCCTGTGACGATGCCTGAAGATGTTTTTCGTGGTATTTTTAGAATGCCACGTCAACTAACACATGATTGGATACAGGACTTATCTCCCAATTTAAGACAAATGGAAAGACCTGAAATAGCTATTACTGATAATTTGAAATGTTTGGCTGCCCTATATTTTATAACCCAAGGTAGTTACTATGATTCAGCTATTTGTATACTGAAGGATATAGATCTCCTTGGCTAATTGGAGATTTGGGATACCCTCTTCAACCCTGGCTCATGACACCATTTACACGTCCAAATGTTTTTGCTATTGAAAATGTTCGAGCATATAACGTTGTTCACACAAGGTGCAGAAATATAATAGAAAGACTGAATGGATTACTGAAATAACGTTTTAGATGTCTTTTGAAACATAGAGGGTTACATTACGATTCAGTAAAAGCAGCAAATATAATTAATACTTTATTTATTTATGTGTTAATAGAAAGGAAGGACTAATAGACGGCATGAAATGGAAAACGTTGATATTGATGCAGATAATACTGATAATCAATAAGATGATGGAAACAACGAAAATTTATTGCAACACGGAAGACAAACTAGAGAAAGAATTATAGCAAACTACTTTTAAATATAATAAAATAAAATGTTAATGAACTAATTGCAGAACTCTACTAATTGCTTTCAACACATTCTTCAAAACTGTTAATATATAAAGTGTCCCATTTCAAATATGAAATGTCACTTCCGGTTAAACCAGGTGTGTTATCGTAATGCCAAATACCATGACTTGTGAGCCTCTAAGCCTAGTTTACAAACATAAAAAAATATATATATATATATTTATAAATAAAGTTATTTTGAGTGGCCCGTTTTTCAGTGTCACCTTGTACTCTACGTTCATATTCACTCTTTACAAATAAAAAAATCTGTTGTGGCCAGCACAATACCTCTCGCCACTTCCGTTTTTGGTTACATAAGATAGGGCGCGAGCAGTCATGTAACATTGTTGGTCTTCACAAGCAGATATGGGGGCCCGTGTCAGAATGACAGTAATTATATACATAGATGTTAAATGTCAGAATTTTTCATTAAAAATTTCAAAATTTTCTAAATTCACGTAGTTAGTTTATCATACTTGGCCTAGACAAGCAGATATAGAGGCGGAGGCCCTTGTCAAAATGATAGTAATTATTTACATAAATGTCAAATGTCATAATTTCTCACGTGGTTAATTTGTCACTAGAAATGTGGAATTTACTTGCCCAGGAAACTATGAGTGCCCGTGAGGTGACGCCTGGTAAGCGCCCACACGGTACAAATATTTCATCATTACCGATATCTGTATACAAAGCAGATTGGCACACCCAGCAATGGGTAATATGCCGTGATGAAATATTTATTTATTTTATTTATTTAGGAAACTAAACCGCATGGAATTGAAATATCATGAAATTTGGGATGGAAAATTGACATTTGACATCTATGTACATAATTACTAGCTGTCATTCTAACTCGGGCCCCCATATTTGCTTATCAAGTCCAACAAAGTCACATGACTGCTCACGCCCTATAAATTTGTCATGTCTTTTCTTTATGTTTAGATTATTTTTATAATTTTAAATTTATTTTTTGAGGAAGTTTTCTCCTATACTTCAAATGTACAAGTTTCTTCCAATTTCTTGACGGGATTACTGATGGGTATATGTATATAACTATAATTTTAAATATTTAATTGTTATTATTGTTATACAACAAGGAATAGTAAACTTACCAATATCACAGAAAAATTCTTCAATAATGTCAGTTAAACTTCCTCATTTAACATAAAAGCGCAATTTGACGTTTTACTACTATGTTGCCAAAAAATTTTTCTAAGATTTAGTTTCAGCTAAAACCTACATAAAACCATATTAGTACTATGACAAATTTTGAATCGGTTCTTATCCACTGTCATGTGTTTAGTTAAAATAGACGTAAGATCAAGTTTTAGAATTAAGCTGCCAATAGATTTATGACCTACTGTTGGTTTTTGACTCTGACATTTTTCTGTCATTTACAAACATCTGATGATTACTATGGAGTTGTTTAGGCTTTGAAATATATTACAACAGATAATTTTACACATTACTTTTTTATTTCAATATATAGAAGATACAATAAAATATTACAATGTATCGAATAGAGAATTATTGTACGTTCTTTAATACTAATAACAAAAAAATCTGTTGTGGCCAGCACAATACCTTCCGTCATTCTCGTGTATAATGTATAAATTCCATAATTTTTCTTACAAAAGATTCTAAATTTCCAGTAAAATTATTTCATAAACAAACTATTCAAATTGCACTTGACACTGGCATCTTCTTCTTCTTTAGCTTTTCCCATTCGTTAGGGGTCGCTATTTTTGCATGTCGTTCTCATTCAGTTCCTTTTCTCTCAAATCTTCCGCAATACAGTCCTTCCATCTTATCTTTGGTCTTCCTCTGTTTCTTTAACGTCCTATTACTAAACTATTCATTCTTGTTCCAATATAATTCTTCATTTCTCCTCATGACATGTTTAAACCAATGTAATCGTCTTTCTTGTATCTTTCTAAAAACTTGTAACACTAGAGTTATTTTCTTACCGTATCTTTCCGTGTATTCCCCAATATTTACTTCAACATCCTCATATCTGCCACATTAATTTACTTTTTATTGATACTGACATCTGTCAATTTGAATTATATGATAAATAGTTCCCAAGTTTGGCATAGCTGGCTGAATTATAAAATTTAATTTCTTTAAAATTCTTTAACTCTGTATCTATTGAATATGAAGTATAAATTGTAATCAAATCGTATAGAGAATAATATATTCTTTAAGTTATAATAACGTTAAATGTCAATAAATCAAACTTAACTGTTAAATCTTCAAATGAGACTACTTCCGGTTGACCAATTATAACCAAAATCTAATCAGTTGTTCTTCTGGATGTAAACTTGAGGAATACGAAAAAATTATAATTTTTGGAATCGTGGTATTGAAGTTATGGAATCCGGAACTTTTGTCTCACACACACACACACAGACACACAACGGAATCATATAAGTACATAAATTAATAATTACCGTAATTATTTTCAATTTTCAAATAGCACAAAAGAATACTCAACGAAACGGATATGTCGGCATTACCGAAATTTGCGAATAAAAGCAGATATTTGTCGGATAACATTTTTGTTGTTTATTATACCTACCTGTCAGGCCCGTGGAGAGTTTTACGGGTCCTGGGGTAAAATCAAACTAGCGGGACCCTCAAATAAAAGAGTTCTATTCATTTCAATATCTAAAATAATTTCATTATATTATTATTTAAAAGGAATGGCTACTCCTGTACTAAAATATGAAATGAAATTCAAATAAATTGTTCCTGTACTAGAACTATTAACATTTTTTAAAAATCTGATGTGGCCAGCACAATACTTTCCGTCAATCCTGTGTATTATCTATAAAATCTATACATTAATTTTCTTGCAAAAGATTCTAAATTTCCAGTAAAATTATTTCATAAACAAACTATGCAAATTGTATCTGACACTGACATCTTCTTCTATAGCTTCTCCTATTCATTAGGGGTCGCAATCTTTTATTTTCTTCCACTCATTTCTGTTTTGCGTGTCGTTCTCATTCAGTTCCTTTTCTCTCAAGTCTTCCGCAATACAGTTCTTCCATCTTATCTTCGGTCTTCCTCTGTTTCTTCAACCTCCTATTACTGACCTATTCATTCTTCTTCCAATATATTCATCATCTTTCCTCGCGAGATGTTCAAACCAATGTAATCGTCTTTCTTGTATCTTTCTAAAAACTTATAACACTAGAGCTATTTCCTTACCGTGTCCTTCCATGTGTTCTCCAACATCTATGTCAACATCCTCATCTCTGCCACATTCATTTACTTTTCATTGATACTGACATCTGTCAATTTGAATTATCTGAATATATTAGCAGTTTTCATGGTTAGCATAGCTGGTTGATTTATGAAATTTAATATCTTTGTAATTCTTTAACTCTATATCTATTGAATATGAAGTATAAAATGCAATCAAATCGTATAGAGAATAATATCTTTAAGATACAATAACGTTAAATGTTAATAAATCATATTTAACTGTTAAAATCTTCAAATGAGGGTACTTCCGGTTGACCAATTATAACCAAAATCTAATCAAAATATAATTTTGGGAATCGTGGTATTGAAGTTATGCGATCCGAAACTTTCGTCACACACACACACACACACACACACACACACACACACACACACACACAGGCACACATACACACACACACATATACATACCTACATACATACATAGATCCAAACAGACATCATCGTAAAAATGGTGAAATCGTATTATAAGGACCCTAAAACATGCTTATTCACTAAAAACTCATCATTGAATTTTTAATCAAAGACAACACCTTCCTTGCTACCAGTCGGTATGTATAAATAAACTTTTTAGTTCCCAATAAAAATCTGAAATAACAAATTCCTTGTCAACTCTTCCATACTGCCATTCTTCCGTAAGGTATACAGATAATATGATACCAATATTACAAATCCATATTATGTATCAAAACTTTAAAAGTATTTGTACTTTTGTACTTGAAATATGTAGCTTGTTGAATCAAAGGATCTCAGCTTTTTTCTACAGGAATTTCTGTGCTACTAATTATTACATCATAATCAGTTCTTTAAGATTCCAAAAATCTACAGTTTATCATATATGTAATTAACCAAAAAATCAAAAACTTTAATTACATACGTTGGTCAATATCATATAATAAAGCTAAAGTTTGTAATACGAGTAAAAATTTTACGGAAGTTTAAATAATAATAATAATAATAATAATAATAATAATACTTTATTCCATCGACAGTATATAATGTCAGAGTAAAAAAATAATATGGTAATGGAAGAACAGATAAAGTATAAGAGGTATTTTAATATATACCCCGTTATTTGTCATATTGAAAAAAAATTATTGCCTGAATAAAAAGTCTTTTTTTTAATAATCTTTTAAAGGCATTTTTAATTGTCTCTGTTTCTATATTATAGGGTAAACTATTAAAAAGTTTTAAACCTTGTATATTTGGAAGTGAGTCCAAAGTTTTGTGTTTATTTACTGGAATGTTTGCTTCTGTCTTGTGTTGCACTCATATATATATCAGAATTAGTTTAAAATTGAGTTTTATTATTAAAAATATATAAACATAGTTTATAAATATATATACATATATATATATATATATATATATATATATATATATATATATATATATATATATATATATATATATATATACAGGATGGAAACGAACTTTATGTCATAAATTTAAGGGTGAGTAGTATGACATGTGTAGATTACGAAACTGAAAGTTTTTTTTTTTAAATTCGAAAAACGAAAATTCAACTTTTCTTAAGGAAACTTTTTTTACTGCTGTTTTAATTCATATTTCATTAGAAATATGGTTATCAAAAATACATTCAAAATTAGTTGTATAAGATTTTCTAAATACTTGACTTAGACAAGCAGATAAGGACGCCCTTGTCAAAATGACAGTTAGAAATTATTTACATAAATGTCAAATGTCGTAATTTTTCACGTGGTTAATTTGTCACCAGGAATATGGAATTTACTTGTCGAGGAAAAAAAAACCACATGGAATTGGAATATCATGAAATTTTGGATGGATTATTGACATTTGACATGTATGTACATAATTACCAGCTGTCATTCTAACTCGGGCTCCCATATTTGCTTGTCCAGTCCAAGAAAGGCTCGCGCCCTATAAATTTCACAAGTCTTTTCTTTATGTTTAGTTTTCTCCTATACTTCTAAATGTTCGAATTTCTTCCAATTTCTTGACGGGATTTCAGATGGGTATATGTATATAGCTATAATTTTAAAGATTTAATTGTTATTATTGCTATACAACAAGAAATAGTAAACTTACCAATATCTCAGAAAAATTCTTCAATAATGTCAGTTAAACTTCTTCATTTAACGTAAAAGCGTAATTTGACGTTTTACTGTTATGTTGCCAAAAAAGAATATGTAAGATTTATTTTCAGTTAAAATCTATATAAAACCATATCGGTACTATGGCAAATTCTGAATCGGTTCTTATTCACTGCCATGTGTTTAGTTGAAATAGACAATTTTAGAATTGAGCTGCCAATACCGCCCAAACAGGTTTATGAACTACTGTTGGTTTTTGACAATGACATTTTTCTGCCATTTAACAAACATCTGATGGTTACTATAGTGTTGTTTAGGCTCTGAAATTTATTACAACAGATTATTTTATATTATTATATACTATATCTCCAAACCGATAGGAGATATAATAAAATTTTAAAATGTATCGAATATATAATTTTATGTTCTTTAATGCTAATAATAAAAAAATTCAAAAAAATAATATTTAGAATTATTTTTTTAAGATACTACTACTTCCGGTTTTCCAATTGGTACCAAAACCTATTCAACTCTTCCCATTAATGTTAGATTGAAGAATCCGTAGTCAAACAGGTCTTTAGTCTTATAGAATTTGAGAAATCGTGTCTCCAACAACTTCACACACACACATCCACACACACACACACACACACACACACACACACACACACACACACACAGACATCATTGTAAAAATGTTAAAATCGGATTCTATAGACCTTATTCAATAAAATCTGGATATGCGATTTTTAGCATGAATCCAATACCTCTCTTAGCGAGAGGTAAAAAAAAAGTTCAAAAATGCAATACAGTTTGAACTTTTTTTTATATTGCTTTTTTACTTTTTTATGTTTAACAATTTGTTAACCGACGTTGGATTTTTCCATACAAATTTTAATTTATTATTATTAATGCTGAAGATGAAACACTTTGGTTTCGAAACGTCCTGAAATAAATAAAGAACATAAAAATCTGGATCACCAAGGCCTTACTCATACTCAATCGAAATTTCCAACTGATCCTTCTTGACTCAACAAAGGATATTTAACATAATTTCCTGACCCTAAGACCCGGCACCCGGTTTAAGAAATCAATGGTAAAATTTTCGTTGTTTCATTTCATCTTTTCTCATGACTATCTGTATAAGCAACATAAAAAGAAACTTTTAATTTGCTACTACTTCGTAACAGGAATGTATTATATCAATTAATTGCCATTTTAAATTATGAGTAACTTTATTATTTAAACTTTTGTTCTAAAACTAAAATTTTACCATTGTATGTGTTTCCTATAGACAGGGTATTAATCACTAAATTCCGATCACCAAATTGTTTCAATAAAAATATCTGTTAATACATTCCTGTTATCAGTAAAATCAATCAAACATTAAAAAAATCGTCTTTGTTAATAATGTTTACACCGTATTTATGTTGTATTTGGTCGGCCCTCGGGCATTCAATGAATCTCTTATTATTAAACTAAAAATACATTTTAACATTAAATATTTGCCATCATTTAAAAGATCTACTCATCAAAAAATCTCCGCTCGTTGGCTCCCAACGACGCTTAATATACATATACATATAACTTCTCACAGACGGCAAATACACCATTAACCGTGGTTTAAGTAGGATGAAGGAGGAGCTGGAATTTAATTTTAGATAAAAACTAGTTCTGTTAAATGCAAAATCGATTTTTACATACGATTTTATGTATTTTGTACTCACTGGAAACTGGGACCGAAACCATTCAACTCTACATCTCAAGTAGAGTTCAATAATATATTGGATTTATATAATTTTTACGATCACATGTTCTATGCATATATTTGCGTTGACCCATACCCCTTGCAAATCGTTCTCCGCGGCATTTTTCATTGAATTTGCGAATTAAAGCTGTAAAATTACCAAAACTTATTATTTTTAAAGTAACGTAAGTAATTTAATTGTTGCTATTATGATGGCGAAATTTGCGACTGTAACAGAATAAAACATAGAAAACCGAAATTTTTCGCGATTACAATACTTCCTTTACTTACGTACAAGGAAGTAAAAAGAAAGAATTTTACAAAAGTACAATTCACAAATATAATTCCAAGGAAATGGAGACTAATTTTACAAAAAAAAATCAATTATTAATTCAGTTCATATTACATGCCGAGTGGTTACTAGAAATAATTATCTGTATTTTGCTGTGATTTAAATAAATATATTTAATAAATTCATTTTTCGCTTATTTTGTAACAGTGATGTATTAGTACAATGCACTTTGTTTTACTACATTGATTTATTTATACATTTATAAAGAAAATGAATACAAGTAAATCGGGGGTCTTCTTTATATTTGCTATATTAAAAAGGAATTTATCACCAAAATACTTATTAGTTACCAAACACAAGACTCGAGATTCACTTAATCCCACACATTTATTTTTGTCTCAGATTAATTAAACTATTTTCAAATTAACAGCAATCTATACACTCAATAAATAATTAATTAAGCACATATTTTGTCCCGCACGAAATCAGTTTTGTGCACAAATTATCTACTTTTGTATCAATACGAGTATTATTATTGTGTCGCTAAAATTACTGATTTGACACTAAATAAAATATTCCCGACGCCTAGTTATGATCTATGTTTTATTCTGTTACAGTCGCAAATGTCTCAATCATAATAGCAACAATTAAATTAGTTAGTTACGATAAAACTAAGAAGTGTTGGTAACTTTACAGCTTTGACCCGCAGATACAATAAAAAATGCTCCGTAGTTTTGAGTAATTAGAAAATATTTTTATACTTACTAGTAATAACGATTTTAATTATGTATTCTTATTCATAAAAATCTTTACGTGGGACTTTTTGATCCCCTTCTATGCAAAATAAAATGAAAAACCAAATGATTTAAATTCATGAAATACTACTACGGAGAACTATTCTGTTTATTTCCAGAAAGAATATTTCAAAAACCACACAAATTCGTTATTGTTGCCAATAAACAAATTGTAAGGTAGTGTAGGTTACAATAAAATTCCGTGTTTTTAAAAGCCATTAATTTTGAAAATTGTTCTTTTGCATAATGCAAAGAAATATAATCACAATTTTCAAATTACATTATAATAAAAAGCAAATAGCTTAGCAATATTTTTCACAAAGTAATCTTATAAATTTTTTAGGTACCTATACCTACATTTGTAAACAAAAACTATCTAATGGGTCTATATTCTGTTCACATCTGTAAGTCATACGTATTTGTAAATTTGTAAATAATGAACAAAATCGCAACGAAAGCTGACACTCTTATGTATAATTTTATATTAATCAACAAGAATAGATGTGTTTTTATGACGTTTTTAGAGATTTAGAGGTCTGTATGACTTACAGATGTCAACAGAATCGACCCATAAACTTATGCTATTAGTTACAGGCACGTAAAGATATTTATTAATAAGTGTAAATAATTAAAATCGTTATTACGAATAAGTATAAAAATATTTTCTAATTACTCGGCAACTCACTTTTGCTAAACACTTTAGTAAGTAGAGGAAAAGTCGAAAGAAGTACCTAAATAAGAGTACTTAAATTATCTATATTTTTTAATAAATAGTTTATAATTTATTCAGAGTTAATTTTTTTAAAACATTTTTTTTCTATTTAAAAATTATTTAGATTCTCCCTTTTTTTTACTCTATTTAAAATTTCAATCTTGATATTTTAGATCAAAAGTTTATAAAGATTTTATTTTTATATTTCACTGTAGCCTAGCGTCCTTATATTTATTCCATACATTTAATCATAAATTTTGTTATCCCTTCAATTGGCATTTATTTACAATTTGCACAATATTTTGTAATTAATAATTCAGCTTTATGTTATTTAAATAATTATCTGTTTTTAAATTGAGTAAATTTCTATTTTGACATCATAGTTTATCGATTTTGTCTTTACTAAGATGGATTTTACAAGTACACAATAAATGTTTGATTATTTAAATATTAATTTAATATATTATCAGGAGTTCACAATATAACTTTAAATACGACTTAAGACTTGCGCACTAATGTATTGCCCAGTGCCCACTGTTGCCAAGTATACGGAGTTCAGATTGTCGGTGGAATGAAACTTCTGTATATACAGTGTATATACGCCGGACGACACTAACGCCACAAGTGGAATTTTTTTGAACTACAAAAAATATACATTTTTCACTCCGCTATCATTGTGACGTCCATAACAAATTTTGCTAAACGATTCTAGCCCCCCCCCCCCCTGATGCCAGAAAAAAAATTACAAGGCATTTTAAAGTGACGAATGTCATAAATTTAAGGGTGAGTAGTATGACATATGTAGATTACGAAACAGAAAGAATTTTTTTAAAATTCGCATATTTAAGGGTAGTTTTCATGAAACCAACATTTTGGGTACCACTGGACCACTGGCAACGCATTTGCATTATTTTATCTATTACACAATTATTTTCGTTAAAAATGCTATTTAATTTAATTATTAAGAATAATACCTTATACAACTAATTTTGAATGTATTTTTGATAACCATATTTCTAATGAAATATGAATTAAAACAGCAGTAAAAAAAGTTTCCTTAAGAAAAGTTGAATTTTCGTTTTTCGAAATTCTTAAATTTATGACATAAAATTAAGGGTGAGTAGTATGACATGTGTAGATTACGAAACTGAAAGTTTTTTTTTTAAATTCGAAAAACGAAAATTCAACTTTTCTTAAGGAAACTTTTTTTACTGCTGTTTTAATTCATATTTCATTAGAAATATGGTTATCAAAAATACGTTCAAAATTAGTTGTATAAGGTATTATTCTTAATAATTAAATTAAATAGCATTTTTAACGAAAATAATTGTGTAATAGATAAAATAATGCAAATGCGTTGCCAGTGGTCCAGTGGTACCCAAAATGTTGGTTTCATGAAAACTACCCTTAAATATGCGAATTTTAAAAAAATTCTTTCTGTTTCGTAATCTACATATGTCATACTACTCACCCTTAAATTTATGACATTCGTCACTTTAAAATGCCTTGTAATTTTTTTTCTGGCATCAGGGGGGGGGGGCTAGAATCGTTTAGCAAAATTTGTTATGGACGTCACAATGATAGCGGAGTGAAAAATGTATATTTTTTGTAGTTCAAAAAAATTCCACTTGTGGCGTTAGTGTCGTCCGGCGTATATACACTGTATATACAGAAGTTTCATTCCACCGACAATCTGAACTCCGTATACTTGGCAACAGTGGGCACTGGGCAATACATTAGTGCGCAAGTCTTAAGTCGTATTTAAAGTTATATTGTGAACTCCTGATAATATATTAAATTAATATTTAAATAATCAAACATTTATTGTGTACTTGTAAAATCCATCTTAGTAAAGACAAAATCGATAAACTATGATGTCAAAATAGAAATTTACTCAATTTAAAAACAGATAATTATTTAAATAACATAAAGCTGAATTATTAATTACAAAATATTGTGCAAATTGTAAATAAATGCCAATTGAAGGGATAACAAAATTTATGATTAAATGTATGGAATAAATATAAGGACGCTAGGCTACAGTGAAATATAAAAATAAAATCTTTATAAACTTTTGATCTAAAATATCAAGATTGAAATTTTAAATAGAGTAAAAAAAAGGGAGAATCTAAATAATTTTTAAATAGAAAAAAAATGTTTTAAAAAAATTAACTCTGAATAAATTATAAACTATTTATTAAAAAATATAGATAATTTAAGTACTCTTATTTAGGTACTTCTTTCGACTTTTCCTCTACTTACTAAAGTGTTTAGCAAAAGTGAGTTGCCGAGTAATTAGAAAATATTTTTATACTTATTCGTAATAACGATTTTAATTATTTACACTTATTAATAAATATCTTTACGTGCCTGTAACTAATAGCATAAGTTTATGGGTCGATTCTGTTGACATCTGTAAGTCATACAGACCTCTAAATCTCTAAAAACGTCATAAAAACACATCTATTCTTGTTGATTAATATAAAATTATACATAAGAGTGTCAGCTTTCGTTGCGATTTTGTTCATTATTTACAAATTTACAAATACGTATGACTTACAGATGTGAACAGAATATAGACCCATTAGATAGTTTTTGTTTACAAATGTAGGTATAGGTACCTAAAAAATTTATAAGATTACTTTGTGAAAAATATTGCTAAGCTATTTGCTTTTTATTATAATGTAATTTGAAAATTGTGATTATATTTCTTTGCATTATGCAAAAGAACAATTTTCAAAATTAATGGCTTTTAAAAACACGGAATTTTATTGTAACCTACACTACCTTACAATTTGTTTATTGGCAACAATAACGAATTTGTGTGGTTTTTGAAATATTCTTTCTGGAAATAAACAGAATAGTTCTCCGTAGTAGTATTTCATGAATTTAAATCATTTGGTTTTTCATTTTATTTTGCATAGAAGGGGATCAAAAAGTCCCACGTAAAGATTTTTATGAATAAGAATACATAATTAAAATCGTTATTACTAGTAAGTATAAAAATATTTTCTAATTACTCAAAACTACGGAGCATTTTTTATTGTATCTGCGGGTCAAAGCTGTAAAGTTACCAACACTTCTTAGTTTTATCGTAACTAACTAATTTAATTGTTGCTATTATGATTGAGACATTTGCGACTGTAACAGAATAAAACATAGATCATAACTAGGCGTCGGGAATATTTTATTTAGTGTCAAATCAGTAATTTTAGCGACACAATAATAATACTCGTATTGATACAAAAGTAGATAATTTGTGCACAAAACTGATTTCGTGCGGGGCAAAATATGTGCTTAATTAATTATTTATTGAGTGTATAGATTGCTGTTAATTTGAAAATAGTTTAATTAATCTGAGACAAAAATAAATGTGTGGGATTAAGTGAATCTCGAGTCTTGTGTTTGGTAACTAATAAGTATTTTGGTGATAAATTCCTTTTTACTATAGCAAATATAAAGAAGACCCCCGATTTACTTGTATTCATTTTCTTTATAAATGTATAAATAAATCAATGTAGTAAAACAAAGTGCATTGTACTAATACATCACTGTTACAAAATAAGCGAAAAATGAATTTATTAAATATATTTATTTAAATCACAGCAAAATACAGATAATTATTTCTAGTAACCACTCGGCATGTAATATGAAATGAATTAATAATTGATTTTTTTTTGTAAAATTAGTCTCCATTTCCTTGGAATTATATTTGTGAATTGTACTTTTGTAAAATTCTTTCTTTTTACTTCCTTGTACGTAAGTAAAGGAAGTATTGTAATCGCGAAAAATTTCGGTTTTCTATGTTTTATTCTGTTACAGTCGCAAATGTCGCCATCATAATAGCAACAATTAAATTACTTACGTTACTTTAAAAATAATAAGTTTTGGTAATTTTACAGCTTTAATTCGCAAATTCAATGAAAAATGCCGCGGAGAACGATTTGCAAGGGGTATGGGTCAACGCAAATATATGCATAGAACATGTGATCGTAAAAATTATATAAATCCAATATATTATTGAACTCTACTTGAGATGTAGAGTTGAATGGTTTCGGTCCCAGTTTCCAGTGAGTACAAAATACATAAAATCGTATGTAAAAATCGATTTTGCATTTAACAGAACTAGTTTTTATCTAAAATTAAATTCCAGCTCCTCCTTCATCCTACTTAAACCACGGTTAATGGTGTATTTGCCGTCTGTGAGAAGTTATATGTATATGTATATTAAGCGTCGTTGGGAGCCAACGAGCGGAGATTTTTTGATGAGTAGATCTTTTAAATGATGGCAAATATTTAATGTTAAAATGTATTTTTAGTTTAATAATAAGAGATTCATTGAATGCCCGAGGGCCGACCAAATACAACATAAATACGGTGTAAACATTATTAACAAAAACGATTTTTTTAATGTTTGATTGATTTTACTGATAACAGGAATGTATTAACAGATATTTTTATTGAAACAATTTGGTGATCGGAATTTAGTGATTAATACCCTGTCTATAGGAAACACATACAATGGTAAAATTTTAGTTTTAGAACAAAAGTTTAAATAATAAAGTTACTCATAATTTAAAATGGCAATTAATTGATATAATACATTCCTGTTACGAAATAGTAGCAAATTAAAAGTTTCTTTTTATGTTGCTTATACAGATAGTCATGAGAAAAGATGAAATGAAACAACGAAAATTTTACCATTGATTTCTTAAACCGGGTGCCGGGTCTTAGGGTCAGGAAATTATGTTAAATATCCTTTGTTGAGTCAAGAAGGATCAGTTGGAAATTTCGATTGAGTATGAGTAAGGCCTTGGTGATCCAGATTTTTATGTTCTTTATTTATTTCAGGACGTTTCGAAACCAAAGTGTTTCATCTTCAGCATTAATAATAATAAATTAAAATTTGTATGGAAAAATCCAACGTCGGTTAACAAATTGTTAAACATAAAAAAGTAAAAAAGCAATATAAAAAAAAGTTCAAAAATGCAATACAGTTTGATAAAAAATCGCACCCATAAACTTAATATGGGTGCGGTTTTTTATCAAACTGTATTGCATTTTTGAACTTTTTTTTTACCTCTCGCTAAGAGAGGTATTGGATTCATGCTAAAAATCGCATATCCAGATTTTATTGAATAAGGTCTATAGAATCCGATTTTAACATTTTTACAATGATGTCTGTGTGTGTGTGTGTGTGTGTGTGTGTGTGTGTGTGTGTGTGTGTGTGTGTGTGGATGTGTGTGTGTGAAGTTGTTGGAGACACGATTTCTCAAATTCTATAAGACTAAAGACCTGTTTGACTACGGATTCTTCAATCTAACATTAATGGGAAGAGTTGAATAGGTTTTGGTACCAATTGGAAAACCGGAAGTAGTAGTATCTTAAAAAAATAATTCTAAGTATTATTTTTTTGAATTTTTTTATTATTAGCATTAAAGAACATAAAATTATATATTCGATACATTTTAAAATTTTATTATATCTCCTATAGGTTTGGAGATATAGTATATAATAATATAAAATAATCTGTTGTAATAAATTTCAGAGCCTAAACAACACTATAGTAACCATCAGATGTTTGTTAAATGGCAGAAAAATGTCATTGTCAAAAACCAACAGTAGTTCATAAACCTGTTTGGGCGGTATTGGCAGCTCAATTCTAAAATTGTCTATTTCAACTAAACACATGGCAGTGAATAAGAACCGATTCAGAATTTGCCATAGTACCGATATGGTTTTATATAGATTTTAACTGAAAATAAATCTTACATATTCTTTTTTGGCAACATAACAGTAAAACGTCAAATTACGCTTTTACGTTAAATGAAGAAGTTTAACTGACATTATTGAAGAATTTTTCTGAGATATTGGTAAGTTTACTATTTCTTGTTGTATAGCAATAATAACAATTAAATCTTTAAAATTATAGCTATATACATATACCCATCTGAAATCCCGTCAAGAAATTGGAAGAAATTCGAACATTTAGAAGTATAGGAGAAAACTAAACATAAAGAAAAGACTTGTGAAATTTATAGGGCGCGAGCCTTTCTTGGACTGGACAAGCAAATATGGGAGCCCGAGTTAGAATGACAGCTGGTAATTATGTACATACATGTCAAATGTCAATAATCCATCCAAAATTTCATGATATTCCAATTCCATGTGGTTTTTTTTTCCTCGACAAGTAAATTCCATATTCCTGGTGACAAATTAACCACGTGAAAAATTACGACATTTGACATTTATGTAAATAATTTCTAACTGTCATTTTGACAAGAGCGTCCTTATCTGCTTGTCTAAGTCAAGTATTTAGAAAATCTTGAATTTTTTGATGAAAATATCTAACATTTCACATTTATGTACAAAATTACTAATTGTCATTTTGACAGAACCCCCATATCTGCTTGTCAAGGCCAACAATGTCACATGACTGCTCGCGCCCTATATTTATGTAACCAAAAACGGAAGTGGCGAGAGATATTGTGCTGGCCACAACAGATTTTTTTTATATTGCTTTTTTACTTTTTTATATTTAACAATTTGTTAACCGACGTTGGATTTTTCCATACAAATTTTAATTTATTATTATTAATGCTGAAGATGAAACACTTTGGTTTCGAAACGTCCTGAAATAAATAAAGAACATAAAAATCTGGATCACCAAGGCCTTACTCATACTCAAGTTAAATATCCTTTCTTATAGAAAATAAATCATATTACAAAAATTAGAAGAAAAATTACACATATTAAAAATTATTTTTGTAAAATATCGTTAGATTTATTAATAGATAGGAATTTTTATGGAAAGGAAGATTACGTTGCTCAATTTCCGTTATTTTAATGATTATTTTTTTTGAATAAAATAAAGTATGATATCCTGCTTTAAATCTTCAAACATTGAACTAAACTAAATCAAATAAGTATCAGACATTTATATCTGCTAATTATCATTACCAGAGATTGTAAAAAATCTCTGACATATGGGTGTGCATATGACTATGAAAGATTGCGCTTTGGCTTCTACATCATAATAATGTATTTAATATTGGCAACGTTGCTGGACGTCATTGTAACGGTACTATGAATAAAAATATACAAATCGGACGTCACAAAGTACGACTCTGGACGTCGGATTCACTCAGTATGGAGGAGTTCATAATATCGTGAAGTGAACGGAAACGTATATCGTTGTAAATTGACTTAAATGAAATTTGAACCGAAATTCATAATCAGGGGAAAAAATAGTCGATATACTTCATAAAATCGATGCCTATCTCTATTCCTTTCGGTGGTTGCCACAATGTCCTAGCCATGAAAGGACGCAGCAATGATAGTGGGATGTAAATATATATATATATATATATATATATATATATATATATATATATATATATATATATATATATATATATATAGAGGCTACAGTCAGTATCTGAAACTGTGAGAAAAGAAGTCTGTAAGAATAACGACGAGAAACTATAGCAATTGTTAGAATTATACGTTTTTATAATGTTATAATGAGGTTATTTGTCATTTTTCTTATAAATTGGGATTATTTTACTAATTTTTAATTTTTCTGGAAATTTGCCTGATTCCAATGAAAAGTTAATTAAAATATTAACATTTCACCTTTAACGTACAATGCAGATTTTTTTTCTTCAATTCTAGATCACACTAAAACTTGGTCGATCAAATCCACTAAAATGTGTCAGCAGATTATCATTAAGAAATGAAAAAGATAAGCTGTGACTGAAGAAAAAAGTTAATTATTGTTACCACATTTTCTTTTGAGGGTTTCGTGGCCGTGTGACTGAGTGTCTGGTCGCGAATTTGAGGACCCAGGTTCGATACCGACCGACGCCAAAAATTACTTCGAATTTTAATAGCACTAAATTAACCTATGTGGTGCACTCTCCACGCCAGCATTGAGTGTCCGTGAGGTGATGCCTGGTAAGCGCCCGCACGGTACAAATATTTCATCATTACCGATATCTGTATACAAAGTAGATTGGAACACCCAGCAATGGGTAATATGCCGTGATGATATATTTATTTATTTTCTTTGTTTTTATCAGTTGGAAATTTGTGAAACATTAAATTCTTATTTATTGTTTTGGATGAGCATTGTGGTACGCAGCAGTTATACGGAATTATGTTTATTTAGAGACAAATTAAAAATACAATGATTTAATTGTCCACTTTTATTTTCGCGCCGAGCTTCGCGCTAACTCTAGATACCAAACTGCGACTGCAGCGCCATCTACATGTAAACCTCCTGTTCCTAAGTGACGGTTCGAACAAACCTAATAGTGCTCTCGGAAAACTTCAGCTTACGTTTGGAAACTATATATCAGTATTTTAATTCTTTGTCCGAATTTTATGAACGTGGGTTTTGTGTGCTAGGTTATGTTATTGTGTTTGTATTTAGAAAATGAATGATCCTCATAATTGTATTAATTTTAAATTTGAAGTGCAATAATTCCCATTTGTCTTTAAATTTTATTTGGGTAATATGGGCTTCAACGCTGCACGTATAGCGCTGACGAAGTACTTCGGGAGTCACAAGCCGCATACGAGTAACACACAAGTTGTATTCAGAACACTTCGTACGTCCCAATGCGTGTAACACCCAAGTTGCATTGCACATATTTCCCGTTAGCCAGAATCCCAAGAAGCGTAGCTCGACGAATTTTTACCTTTACCTGAGTTTAGCGAACCTCGCGCCGTGTGAATAGATGACTCGCTGGCTCGACTCGGGCTTTCAGTCAATGGGGGATTCTACTATTTTTTTCATAATTTCATCTGAAAGTGCAAGTGAAACTAAGATTATTGGTGAAAACCTGGTGCAAAATCCCTGTTAAACAGCGAGTTATGGTCTCCCGAAGTTTGACAAAATAAATGTAACGTCACGAATATAAGTTTTCATATCAAACTGATTTCTTCGTGGACTTAAATGTGCTTGAAATACATATATGCTATTTCTAAATTATATTTATAAAAAATAAATTAATATTATACACTGTATATGTCTACATTCTTTATAATTGCAAGTGTATTTGAATTATTAAGTTTCATGCAAAACATTTGTATTCAAATAAAAATAGTTTGAGAATGATTTCAGTACGGGACTGATAGCCACGCCTCCGTTATTTGAAGTTCTTCATTGCCATTGACAGTACATAGTAATACCCCCCTCCTCCTACCACGGTATTCATTACCTATTGATAGGCTGGCTTTTAGTCGTTAATCGAAATAAGATATATTGAATTCATATTTGTGACGAGCCGCTGTAACAAAAAAAAACCTTATTTCCAAGGTATTTCAATTTAATCATTTTATTTCTTTATTAATATATTCATTATTAAGCATATACTTTCACTATTTTTTTACTAATTTCTCTTAATTCGATTGAGCTGTAATTCCTTATTGTCCGTAAATTTTAAACGAGTCAAAAGAAACGCGCCGCTGGTCTATGCGCGCCTCGTACCACCTTTTCGAAGTTTTATCATATTCATGATGTTACATTGAGTTTTCAACTACGTAGATACCGATGGAATGGCTAGCTCTACTTCTCCGAGTCGGTACAAACGAGCCACATACCTATCACAACCAACGCAAGGCGCCTTGAATAAAATGGTGACGGCGCGTTTAAACTCGTGCTCAACACTAAGTCAGATGTCGTGGGAAGCCGGTTAAAATCAATAGTGCTCACGGTATACTTCGGTTTACTCTGGGACATACATATCAGGATTATATTCCTTGCCCGAATTTTATGAACGTGAGTTTTGTGCTTTAGATAAGGTTATTAGGTTTGTGTTTAGAAATTTTAAATTTGTTCAAAACTAATTGTTATTTGTTCATAAATTTCAGTTGGGTATTGTGGGATTCACATTTGGCGCCGATACAAAACAAATTTAGTCGAAAGCGCTGTTTACCTCCCGCTACCCTTGGTAAGGGAGGTATAGGGATCATGCTAAAAATCGCATATCAAGATTTTAATAAATGACCACGTTTCAAAGTCCATAGAATTCGATTTTAACATTTTCAAATGATGTGTGTAGGACTGTGTGTGTGTATGTGTGTGTGTGGATCTTCTGGTCACTCTAGCTCAAATACTATCACCCGCAGAATTTTGAAACCTTGTATTTCGACCTACTCTAATATGGAAAGAAACCATTAGATTTTGGTGTATATCGGATAACTGGAAATCGCACTTTACTAGAAGCTCAAAATAGTTTTTCTTCCAAAAATACCTTTAAATGTCATTTTTTCGCGCTTATGTTATTATTATTGAATTTTCTACAGGCATGCATTATTCATTTTTCTATATATTTTATAGATTAAATTAATAAAATAATAAATTTTATAAATCCCGGAGACTATGTTTTAAAGATAAACACAATTTCTTAGTTACACAATTCATATTTCAAATGTATGTAACTGACAGATATATGTCACTGTCAAAAAAATAATCGTTTCAAATTAATAATAGTAACATTTTAAAAAGAAATTTGTAAATAGAACATTAGTTATATGCAGCATTAGTAAATTATACAGATATGTATTTAAATTAAAATAATAATAAATATATTAGCACGGCATATTACCCATTGCTGGGAGTGCTAATCTGCTTTGTACACCGATTTCGGTAATGATGATGTATCGTGCGGACGTTTACCAAGCGTTGGCTCACTCATTTCTGGCGTGGAGAGTGCACCATAGGGGTCAATTTTGTGCCATTTAAAATTCGAAATATTTGGTGTTGTTAGGGATAGAATCCGGTCCTCATATTCGCGACCTGACATTCAGGCACGCGGCCACGAGACCCCGTAGGTATATCTATTTAAATTAATAAAAATTAAATGGCGGGAGGTATTGTGTTGGTCACATCAGATTTTTATAAAAGCGATTACAATAATCACTTTAATTTTCAAAACATTGCCGTCAGTAATTCCAAAAATTAATATAAATTTCTCTTCCGAATTGAAATAAGTCATATAAGTAGCGATTGTAACGATCATACGGATAAACTCGTGTATCATACAAAAATTTACATAATCATAAAATTTAACAATAATTCTAACCAAATTTAAACAAAAAGACGATGAGACAAAATCAGCGGAATATTTTTCAAATATATGTTTACATAGAATATTACTAAGTAATCTCCAGAACTATAAATGAAAAGAAATCGCATAAATTGGATAAATGAAGACCATTTTAGTAATATGTTGTTATTTGAAAAAAAAAACTGGATAAGTTAGTACATAGGTGAAACTATGATTTTGTATAGCAAATAATATGCTAGTGTGAAACAATATTGTAGTTTGGTTTGGACTAAGGTACTTTAAGAAACGCATTTATACTCATTCAAATGTCTGTTCTGTAACCTGTAATTTGCTACATACCACGACACCCATTTGAAAATTACATCATAATTCGAAACCAACAGTAAAAAATATGATGCGGCCAGCACAATACCTTCCGTCAATTCTACGTATTTTGTACAAATTCCACACAGAATTTTTTTTGCAAACAATTCTATGGGCTGTAACGCTATTTTGGGGATAGCGGTCAGAAAGTTGGCGTAAGATTGCTCGGGCGCCAACGGTCGGATAGCAGGTTTGGAGATAGGATGAAATATGAAGAACACAATTACAATAAAAGGTACAAGACAACTTTATTGTATAATAACTCGCTGTACAAAAGAGTATGGTGGTCGCTGATGGGTACAATAAGATGCTGGGTGTGTGAATTAGACGATTTACTGGTTTTCGGAAAAACGACGCCGGGCGTCGCGACGGCGGTGATGTCGGGGTATGAACGGTAGGTGCACGGGTATCCAATAATGTGGATAGAAATGTGTTCGCACGGTTTCGGCGTGATCGACGCTAGGCGTTGCGACGGCGATGATGGTGGAGGGCAAACGGTAGGTACGGTGATCTTAAGGATCTGTCTAGAAATGTATTCGGATGGTTTTGGCGTCGCGACGCCGATGTCGCGTTGGTACGGCGGTTAACGGCAGTAATGACGAAAGAGGGGAATCAACGCGTTTCTGTAATAATCGGCAAATCGAGGCTGGGCGTCGCGACGCTCGTAACCGGCTGTTCGCGGAGTACGTGGAGACCGATGGTATAAACGGCGCACGACGAGAAAGTCGACCCAGGCAAACCTCACAGACTCTAGGCCTCGCCTTCGCACTGGGGCGTCGCGGCGCAGAGTCGGAAAAACGCACTTGGGCCGATGGACGCTAAAATACACGACTTGGAATAACGGGCCGTTTTTACAGTAACTCTGGATGAACACGCGGACTTGACGTCTGTAACACCCGGGTTTACACGCCGGCGGCGTCGAAACGTCAAGTCGGTAAAACTCGCAACGAGTCACTGTAAAATGGCTAGACACATGCAACTGGTGAATTAAATCCACGGAGATGATTACGGTCGATGTCAGTCGTAGTATCTCTGGATGTTTTCAAATGCGCCCTTCGAAGATGCTTTGGCTTATGCTCAACAAGCGTTGCGACGTCGGGCGTCTGAAGCTCACAACGAGACACTAAGGCTGACTTTCAATAAACAACTATACAACTCGAACGGAAAGCTCACGGTACGGGTTTTAAAGAAAACGAAAATTTTGCTCACCTGGAGATCGGTTTCGAAGTCTTGATGGAATACTCAAAATCAAGAGTTGCAATCGGCTTTAGTTGTCGAAAGGAATACTCGCAGTCAACAACTGTCTTCTACAAACGCGGGCACTGCTTTTATACAGCCCTACTAATTAAACCAGCTTAAGTTTGTTTACTAATAGCAAAAACTGCATAAAAGAACAGGGCAAATAGGATAAAAATGGAACACGATGTTGACGACCCTTTATGTGGTTTATTTCCCGGTCAAATTACGCGCCTTATTCCAATTGTCGAGAAGAAAAGTTTTCACGGCTCGCGGATTAATAAGGGCTGAGTTACACGGCTTTGAACTATTTAATCCGTAAAACTTGTGACAGATCCACATCGTCACAGGGCGTTTTCTTTTTAGGGGAGATATGAACTGATCTAACCTCGTACTGAACTGAACTGAACTACTCCTAAAAAGAACAGTATGTTTCTTAAAATAAGAAGTAGACAATAAAAACATATATAGTATTATATTTATAACATAACATAATAATCTGCTGAATTGGCTTATGGCTATAATCTGTTGTATTACATTATGTGATTTGTTTTTGCCACCTTAAATTATTTTACATTTTTATATTTCCAGTAAAATCTTTATTATGTATGTATATTTTATTTGACACTGACATCCGTCAATTAGTAATATTTGAATATTCTAACTGTTTCCATGGTGCAGATTTTAGTAGCATTAGGTTGCAAGTTATTTCTTTATAATTCTTTATCTCTAAATTCATTGAATATCAAGAAAAAAACATAACTAAATCGAATAGAGAATAACAATTCTTTCATTTATAATAACATAAAAGGTCAAAAAATGATATTTAACAATGGTTTCTTTCAAGAAATACAGTTAAAATCTTCAAATTAGGGTACTTCCGGTTAACCAATCATAACCAATATCTAATCAACCCTTCATATGGACGTACGAAACAGGAATATGAAAGAAATATAACTTTTGGAATTGTAGTATTGTAGTTATCGAAGTAGAAATTTTTGTCGCACACACACAAACACACACACACATACACACACACACACACATACGCACACATACACACACACGCACACACTCACGCACGTACGCACGTACACACACACAAGCACACACGCACACACTCACGGACACACGCACACACACACACACACACACGCGCACACCCACACACACACACACACACACACACACACATACAACACACATACAGACATCATCGTAAAAACAGTAAATTCGTATTGACTCTAAAATGTGCTTTTGACCAAAGACAATGCCTTCCTTATCTAAAGGTGACGGAAGGTAAAAATATTATGTGGCCAGCACATTATCTTTCGTCAATCCTGTGTATTATGTACAAATTCCATACATAAATTTTCCTGCGAAAGATTCTAAATTTCCAGTTAAATTATTTCATAAACAAACTATGCAAATTGCACTTGACTCTAACATCTCCTTCTTTAGCTTTTCCCATTTGTTAGGGGTCGCTATGTTTTATTTTCTTCTTCCACTCATTTCTGCTTTGCGTGTCGTCTTCATTTAGGTGCTTTTCTCTCAAGTCTTCCGCAATACAGTCCTTCCATCTTATCTTTGGTCTTCCTCTGTTTCTTCAACCTTCTATTTCTAAGCTACTCAATCTTTTTCCAATATATTCTCCATCTCTTCTCATGACATCTTCAAACCAATGTAATCGTCTTGCTCGTAGCTGTTTTCATGGTTATAGCATAACTGGCTGATTTATAAGATTTAATTTCTTTATAATTTTTTAACTCTATATTCAGTAAATATGAAATATAAAATACAACCAATTCATATGGATAAGAATATACATTAATATTTATAATAACATTAAATTTTTATCAGCGTTTTTTCAAGAAAAACTGTTAAAATCTTCAAATTTGAGACTTCCGGTTGACCATTTATAACCAAAATCTAATCACGTCTTCATATGGATATAAGGCTGAGGAATGCGAAAGAATTATAATTTTTGGAATTGCAGTATTGAAGTTAACGAAGGAGAAACTTTTTTCTCTCTCACACACACACACACACACACACACACACACACACACACACACACACACGAACACACACACATACACGCACACACACAGACATCATCGTAAAAATAGTGAAATCGTATTGTATGGACAAAAAAGGTGCTTATTCATTGATAACTCACCACCGATTTTTTGGACCAAAGACAATACTTTCCTTAGGTGACGGAAGGTAAAAATTGAAGTAGGTACAATATTTGTACTTAATTTTTCCTTCTTTGACCCTATATCCCTGAGAAACACTGTTACTCTAGCGCAGTATTGTGTGCCGCGAAAATCTTCAAATGTGCCACGAAATCTTTAAAAAATTAGAATTTTCAACTGTCGAGGAACTGAGAGTTGCTCTGTCCAAAATAAGGCCTAATATTGAAAAATTCAGTGCCTACAAATAAATTAAATTTATGATTCTATTGCCCGGCTAAACTTAATTTAATGGTATACAGGGTGTCCCTTAACTTGGTGCACAAACTTTAAGGGCATATAATACTGATCAAAATGAGTAAAAAAAGCTTAGTCAAAATGTGTCCGATCTTTAATAGTTTCCCAGATATAACGCAGTGAAAAATGAGTTTTTACGAGATTTACCTTTGCTATCTCAAAAACTATAAGAATTACGATTTTGATTAATTGAGACTTTTTGTTTACCTTTGAGAGGTAATCTTAGATGGCCTTTTGTTATTTTATAAAAATCAAAAGTGAAATGTTGTGGCGACCTTGGTCAATATTTAATTTTCATATAACTACGTAACTATAAGAAATTGAGAAAAATGTTTCATATAAAATTTTATTGTTTTTTATAGTCTTTTTACTGACATAGACAAAATTTTATTCGATCGTTATCTTTGTCAGTTTTTCTTAGATTTTTCGCTTTTCTCGGAAACAGTTGAAGATCATTCCTATGTTGATGAAGCTTTTTTATTCATTTTGGGCAGTACTATATGCCCTTAAAGTTTTTGCTCGAAGTTAAGGGACACCCTGTATAAATTGGATTTAGTTAGCGTATGTGATTAATGTGGAACCATTTTACCCAGAATTAATTGAAATTTAAAGTACTCGTATATCTCAACTGAATTATAATCCACCTGCTCTTCTAATTTAAAAACAATTGACGCCGCGGTAGCTGAAATATTTGCATTAGCTTAATTTTTTGAATAGGTACACTCGAGTGACAACTACCTTAAGATGAATGCAATTATTTCAGCAAATAAACATCGTGTAAACTATCAAACTAATTAAATGTCAAAAAATAGGTATTTGACAATTAACACTTATAATCTTTACTACGTCACCATGGAAACAGTTTCAATAGTTAAGTATTGTATTACTAATTGACAGATGCCAGTGTCAAGTACAGTTTACACAATATGTATGTGAAATAATTTTAGTAAAAATACAATAAACTACCTGTGTGGAATTTAAATAAAATTCATAATTGATAATGGTAGGTTCTAATAAATTTATGACCATAGTTAAGTCATTTTTGTTTTATACAATCGGCGTTTCGGATAACATTTATCTATCCTCAGCAACGATAATAAAATTTTACAATCATATAGATGATGTTATACCTACTACAAAATTACAAATATATTTCAAGCTCAAAATTTTGTATTTTTTCAGTTTAACAAAATGTAACTTTAAATACGTTTAACATCATTTACTGCGGATGGATAAATATTGTCCGGAACGTCCATTCTGTAAAACAAAGTGACATAACTATGGTCATAAATTTATTGGAACCTACGGCCTTCTACATTTAATTCATAAAATACATAGAAATAATGGAAGGTATTGTGCTGGCCACAACAGATTTTTATTATTATATATTTGAAAAACTGTTTTTCCATGTAATATTGCAATGTCAAGGATTACTTCGTATTACATTCGGTATACTATTATGTGTAATTTATTACGTACAGAGATATTATGACAATTATAATTAAAGTCTTTTATACTTATTGAAAATAGAAACATCTTGTCGATTCACGCAATGTCATCTGACGGCAATTTGCTGAACTATAGTAGCTTGTACATGAACCTTTTAGCTCGAACAATAACCGTGAATTCAAAACAGTTCAGCGTTTTATCACGGATGGCAATAGTGAGAAACGCCTATTTTTCTAAAAAAAAAAAATATTTAAAAATTAAAGGTGGATTCATGCATCATTGATTTTAATTTCATTTAATTTATATTACATTTTAATTTCATTTTCAGTAAAAAAGTAGGGTGATCATACAAATTCACTAAGTAATTTTATATATGTGTACACTGAAATGGTTCTTCGCACATTATCTGCGGCATTTTGTTTATGTACTCATTATATTTTTAATTTAAGAGGTAATCCCGAAAAATCTAGCGTGGCTCAACATAATTATGTTCATTAATAATCAAAAAAGTAACAATTCTAATACATATTAAACTTTTAAAACATATTAATAATGATAGATATTTAGATACGAGAGCTTAATAATAAATAAACTTCAAAATAATATGATGAACGCAGATCTCGGTCCCATACCAAATTCTAAACTATTCGATTTAATATAAACTTAAATTTTATAGGACGTTTTAAATCTTAAATATCATTGGACGCTAAATCTTAGTTTATAATTGGTATTCATTCACCTGTGACTCCCATCCGTATATAATCCCAGTTCTCTCCCTTGTTTGTTCATAGTTGTTAGACCTCTGGCATGGTTTACATGTTAAGTAATCTTAACTACTCTGCTTAAATTTTACTGATGATGAGAACTTAGCTCTCGACATAGCTTATTGTATTATTTTAAGGTTAAGGGGTAATTGTATTAGCTTTAGTTATAATTTAACCTTAGACTCCTCCTATTATTATAATCAGGGAGACTGTGAAAACAATTTGATATTTTTCTTGCCCTCCGTCACCTTCAAGTAAGGTCAAAAAAGTCGTCGGTGTGCTATTATTAAATAAGTACGTTTTAGGGTCCCTAGAATGCAATTTTACTATTTCTACGATGATGTCCGATAGAGCGCGCGTGTGTGTGTGTGTGTGTGTGTGTGTGTGTGTGTTTGTCTGTTTGTGTATGTGTGTGTGTGTGTGTGTATGTTTCTCCTTCGATAACTTCAATACTACAATTCCAAAAATTATAATATACTTTCCTCTGCCTTACCTAAGTACCGATATTTTAACAGTTTTTCTTGAAAAAATGCTGTTAAATAGCATTTTTTGACATTTAATGCAGGTATGGAAAACGTAACGTAACGATACCCAATAGCTTTATAATATCGTTTCATTTATTAATTTTTTTATTAACGTTATAATTACAAAATAACGTTATGTAACTGTAACATAACAAATAACGTTTCACTATAACGTTATCGAAATTAACAAATTTTACAAGATTTTTGCCGTTTGAAAGTATAATTTCCTGATAATTTATTTCACGTTATAGATGTCACTAGTGGTCAAGTACAAATGTTGAACACACTTCATTTTTATAATAAGATGCGTAAGTTTTTTAAGACATTTTTCATTTTAATTTTTAATGGATTTTTATTACAAATTTGAGAAAAATACGGTTATTGTAACGTTATAATAATGAAACAAAAATAACGTTATTGTGACGTTATATAACGTTATTTTGTTTTTTATTAAGTTATTTATAACGTTATGTAACGATTTTTTTTATAATGTTATGAAATAACGTAACAATTCGTTAACGTTATCCCATCCCTGATTTAATGTAATTATAAATATTAAAGAATATTTTATTCTCTATTCGATCTAATTCTGTTTTTCTCTTCATATTCAATGAATTTAGAGATAAAAAATAGATAAGAAATATCTTGCACCATGGAAACAGAATATTCAAATATTACTAATTGACAGATGTCAGTGTCAAATAAAATTTACATAATATATTTGTGAAATGATTTTACTGGAAATATAAAAATTTAAAATAATTTAATGTGGCAAAAACAAATTGCATAAGGTAATACAACAGATTATAGCCACAAACCAATTTGGCATATTATTATGTTTTAAATATAATGTTATATAAGTTTTCATTTTCTACTTCATATATTTAAAAACATACGGTTCTTTTTAGGAGTAGTTCAGTTCAGATCAGTACGAGGCAAAATAAATTAATTTCTCCTCTAAAAAGAAAGCGCCTATAGAATCGTTTGCACAAAAAATTCTGTGTGAAATTTTACAACATACGTAGAATTGACAGAAGGGAATGTGCTGGCCACATCAGATTTTTGTAACAAAATATAGAATCTTACAAGAATAACGCTATTTAAACAATTACTGTCTGACCGATATACTATTATTATTATTATCATAATTGTCCTACTTTCCCTGTAATTATATAACAAATAATGCTCTTTTCTATAAAGGCTATTTATTCATTTCGTACAAAACTACGCAACTTTAACGCGTTAGTCATAAACTAAAACAAATTATATTCTTGTGTAGTATTGATAATATTTAAACAAGATGAAAATGAGTTGCTCAACAGTGGTAATCACAACCATAAACCAGTGATTATAAGGTTTGATTTTATATACAATGATTTTATATAATAGTATATTAAAGAACGAATGTCATAATTGTCATTTTATTTTGTGAGAATGAAGAAACCTTCGAACAAAATAATCGACAATTATGACATGCGTTCTTTATACTATTTTTTTCTATTTTTCGCTTTTTATGATATTTTTAAATAAAAAATCGTAAATTCAAAATTTAGGGAATTTTGTGTTAGTTGGTAATAATGTGACATTTGAAAATTCAATTGTTTGAATTTAAAATTGTCTCGTGTTGTTTTCAATCAAATTCATATCAAATTAAAAATAAATACAGACGATTTTTTGTGTACTCCACTACAAATACGTGAAATTACGGAAAATACATTTTATAATTCCGAAAACAAACAATGAAAAAGTCAGGTTTCATAGTCATAACCAAATATAAAATTTTTACAAGTTACTTACATTTTATTGAATAAAATTAACTGGAAAGGACGTGGAAAGTGTAAAACTATATAATTATACACATCTTATATTTAAAACACTATTTTCTTATAAATAAACACCTAATTCTTGTTGACATTTCTCCTCCGCCGCCATTTTGCTTTTGTCTGAACTACTACACAACCTGCATAACTTTGGCTATGACATCAGCGCCAAAAAGCTCGAACTAATGTACCGACAGAGTTCATAAATAAATAAAAATAAATTACATGTTTTACATATCAACAATTAATATTGTTTTGAACTATTTACGCCCTAAGTATACAGGCTGAGTCACCGAAATCGCCGACTTCGATATCTCCCTTGTCGTTAGAAATACAGCATAAGTTTATTAACAGAATTTATTCGTCTACTCAAGGAGCATAACGTAAAATTATTTTCACATATACGGGGTGTTGCATTACGGCTCGGCGAGAACTGTTTGTCTTTTTTTAAATGGAACACCCTATATATTTTTATATATTTTGAATTGTATTTTATTCACCTATACGAACATATAAATTTTGTTTTAGTTTTCAACGGCGTTGCCAAGTTATTCCGTTTTTTCTCTAAAAAAGACCGAATACACGCATTGCTTTATAAAGGCTTACTGAAGTTATTTTAATAGTAAGAATTAAGAAGTTTCTTTTCTGTATAACTGTAATTATACTCTATGTTCTGACATATTTTTTTTAAATGTAATTATACAGGCTGTTCAATAAAGCGAATCAAATATGCTCAATTTCAAATGACTATAACTCGTCATTTTCAAATAGAACACCCTATATTTTATTATTCAGTTGTGTGTATTTTTGTATTATCTTCATATGTTATTAAGGTACCCCATGCCTAAAACCAATAATTTCGGAGATTTCCACCATTTTTCTCTAAATTTATATATTCAACTAAAAAATAAATCTAGTATACCATGGATATTGTTTTTTGAATAAGAAACAATTGCAGTAATGATAGTATTTTCATTAGGCAGGTTATTATTAATAACAGAGGGATTAAGTAAATTAGTATATTAATATGAGTCTCTCGCAAGAAGAACTTACGAATATGGTGTATGCTGGTCAGTCCAGGCGTCACCTCACGGGCACTCAATGCTGGCGTGGAGAGTGCGCAAGAAGAACTTAGGAATATGGTGTATGCACTTGAAGCAGCCGAAACAAACCCTCTTTTGGCATCAAGAATTTATGCACAACGGTTTCCGGGAAGACGACATCCAAATCCGCGTTCTTTTAAAAAACTAAGGGAAAGGTTTGAAAGAACTGGTTATGTTCAGTACGACAAAAGAGGGTTTCTTTCCGCTTCTCTAAGTGCGTACACCATATTCGTAAGTTCTTCTTATGAGATAAATTAATTTAATTAATCTCTCTGTTATTAATAACAACCTGGCTAATGAAAATACTATCATTACTGCAATTGTTTCTAATTCAAAAAACAATATCAATGGTATACTAGATTTAATTTTTAAGTGAATATATAATTTTAGAGAAAAATGGTGAAAATCTCCAAAATTATTGGTTTTAGGCATGGGATACCCTTAATAACATATGAAGATAATACAAAAATACACACAACTGAATAATAAAATATAGGGTGTTCCATTTGAAAATGACGAGTTATAGTCATTTGAAATTGAGCACATTTGATTCGCTTTATTGAACAGCCTGTATAATTACATTTAAAAAAATATATGTCAGAACATAGAGTATAATTACAGTTATACAGAAAAGAAAATTCTTAATTCTTACTATTAAAATAACTTCAGTAAGCCTTTATAAAGCAATGCGTGTATTCGGTCTTTTTTAGAGAAAAAACGGAATAACTTGGCAACGCCGTGGAAAACTAAAACAAAATTCATACGTTCGTATAGGTGAATAAAATACAATTCAAAATATATAAAAATATATAGGGTGTTCCATTTAAAAAAAGAAAAACAATTATCGCCGAGCCGTAATGCAACACCCTGTATATGTGAAAATAATTTTCCGTTATGCTCCTTGAGTAGACGAATAAATTCTGTTAATAAACTTATGCTGTATTTCTAACGACAAGGGAGATATCGAAGACGGCGATTTCGGTGACTCATCCTGTATATAAACAAAAATAAAAATCTTAACAATCGTTAGTATCGTTTATTCAGTGAGGTTTGACATTTGATATTTTTTGACATAACATTCAGCTATGCTACCAACTTTATAAAAATAAATTGTACTAGGCTGTTACAACACTCAAACGAGCTATTAACGAACTCCTTTGGGTGCTGTAATAGCTTTGTTACAGATGCAAAATAGAAAAAATATGTTAACATTTTATAAATAAATAAATATATCATCACAGCATATTACCCATTGCTGGGTGTGCCAACCTGCTTTGTACGCAGATATCGGTAATGATGAAATATTTGCACCGTGCGGGCGCTTACCAGGCGTCACCTCAAGGGCACTCATTGCTGGCGTGGAGAGTGTACCACAGGGGTTAATTTTGTGCCATTAATATCCGAAGTAATTTGTGGCGTCGGTCGGGATCGAACCCGTGTCCCCAGATTCGCGACCAAACACTCAGGCACGCGGCCACGATACCCCATTTTATACTATAATATAATCTAATTTTTTACCCTCCGTCACCTTTAAGTAAGGAAGGTATTATAGTCTTTGGTCAAAAAATTCGATGGTGAATTTTTGGTGAATAAGCACGTTCCACGGTCCGTATAATACGAATTTACCATTTTTACAATGATGTGTGTGTATATGTATGTGACGACTTTTTCATAGACAATAACTCTCCAACACTACAATTCTAAAAGTTAGAATTCTTTCGCATATCTTTTCGTTACATCCATGTAAAGATCTGATTAGATTTTGGTTATAATTACTCAACCGGAATTACCCTCATTTGAAAATTTTTACAGTTTTTTATAAAAAAGCGCTGTTAAATATTATTTTTTGACATTTAATGTTATAAATATTAAAAAATATTCTATTACCTATACGATTTGACTGCATTTTATACTTCATATTTAATGGATATAGAGTTAAAAATCTATGCTAAACTCTAATTGACAGATGTCAGTGTCAATGAAAAGAAAATTAATATGGCAGAGAAATGATGATGTTAAGATGGATGTTGGGGCAGACACGGAAAGATAGGATAAGTAATGAGTGGATAAGGGAATTGGCTCGAGTGATAGATGTTTCTAGATAGATGCAAGAGAGATGATTACATTGGTTTGAACATGTCATGAGGAGAGAAAATAATATAATGTACGAAGAATTAACAGGTTAATAGTAGAAGGTAGATGAAACATAGGAAGACAAAAAAGAAGATGAAAGGACTGTGTTGCAAAAGACTTGAGCGAAAAGCAACTGAATGAGGACGACAAGCAAAAGAGAAATGAGTAGAAGAAGAAAATCAAGAATAGCGATCCCTAACGAATGGGAAAAGCTAAAGAAGAAGAAAATGTATGTGTCAAGTGCCAATTTACATACTTTGTTCATAATTTTTTTTTTAATAATTTGGACATAATACACAGAATTGACGGAAGGTAATGTGCTGGTCACATCAGATTTTTTCTTTTTAATTAAAGATTTGTAATTTTTTTTAACAATCTATAACAAGTTTTTTACAATCTAAATCATATCAATGTTTGTATTGTAACGTCCCCTGACTTAAGATTATACAAGCACCGCTACTGGTACAATATTCCCGAGCAGTGACGTAATACCTGTCGACGGAATAACCCATACGGCTAGACGTGTTAATTACACCGGTGACCTAAATCCATTGTATTCAATGTCAATGTGGCGTCAGAAAGTTCCAAAAGGACACTGGGCTGTATAAATACCGTCCGAAGGACAGCGGAGGAGGAGTCTGATATATAGAAACAACGAGGAATGAAGTTGGAGATGTAAATAAATAGTCTACGAGTTGTTAACATAAATAAATGTAGTTATATACATAAATATAGTGTTATAAATATTGTTTAAATAAATAATCTTAGTGTTTAAGCATTCTTAGTCTTAAATTAGTGTTTATAATTATTTAATCATAGTGTTCGTTACTTTTATTATCTTTTTAATATTTATCCTAATTATTTATCGTTTAATTAAACGTATTATTTTAATTAATAATATTCTGTTGATTTTTACACTTCACCCATATAAATAAACGTTACAGTATCTATATTGCGTAATTTGATTAGATCTTCAATTTTGTTCTTATTATACATTAACGACCTCCGTACGATATTTGAAAATCATTGATATTTGACTATGTAGCAGACGACGGCACAATCATAATATCAGCAAACTCACTGGAAAATAAATTCCAAGATTGTCTAAATAAATTATCGAATTGGTTTTGTGTGAATGATTTATTTTTTAATAAATCTAAAACGCATTATATGCGCTTCCATAATCGTCAATTTAACAATAACATCAATTTAGATATTGCTGTAGATAATATTAAAATATCTAGGATTTATAAAACTAAATTTCTAGGTATGCTTATTAACGAAAATTTAATTTAGAAATCTCATGAAGTAATGTACAGGGTGCTTCATGGAAAGTGAAATATAGGCGTTTAACATGGGAAATCAGTTTTTCCGTGTGCATTGTTCCCTTAATTATTATACACAAAAAGTTTCAAATGGATATTATAAAGCAAACATTTCTACATCGGAATCAATAAAAAACAATCATTTTGGCTAATTCATAGCTGCAGAAATAAAATTTGAAAAATCACGGAATTACAATTTAAAGACATGGAATTAGAAACAAGAGACAAACAACAGCGTAACGTTCAATAGGTCAAATTATTAGTATTTATTTTGACAATCAGTATTCTGACACTGACGTAATAAAACGTTACGCTTTTGTTCGTCCGTTGTTTCTAATTCCATGGCTATAAATTGTAATTCCGTGAATTTTCAAATTTTATTTCTGCAGTTATGAAATAGCCAAAATGATTTTTTTTATTCATTCGGATGTAGAAATTTTTGCTTTACAACATCCATTTGAAACTTTTTGTCCAAAATAATTAGGCGAGCAATGCGCACGGAAAAACTGATTTTCCATGTTAAACGCCTATGTTTTATTGTGGATAATTTTGTAAAGAAAAGTAATAGATATACTTTGTCATAATGTTGAGAGATTCGGTGGTAGGCACTTGATGAAACATATTTAAATAACGAGAAATTAGTTAAAGAAAAACACTTGTGTAAGTTTCACAAAATATTTATTTAAGACACTTTATCGGTTTCTTAGACCATCATCAGAAGTATAATACAAGAATCTTACAGAATTGCAGCTTATATACTATCCCGTTAGGGTTACAAGAAACTTATGGTAGGGTGTAATTAGTGGTTTTTTCCTAGCAAACATTTGAAATACTCAGATTGAAACAAATCAACTTGATCATTTAAAATAGGTAAATTTGTTTTTAAAGCTTTTTGAATTTCATACGCTTCTAAAATATTCATTTTTTGTCCTTTATCTAAAATATGTAAAAAAATTAAAGTGTCTATACTGCAAGTGTGATTGGTTTCAATGAGGTGTTTCGCAATATTAGAATCAATTTTATTTAGCTTGTATGATCGCATGTGATCTTGATATCTGATTGTAAAAGTTCTTCCTGTTTGCCCTATATAACATTTATGGCAATCGTTACATTTAATTTGATAAATACCACAATTAAGGTTCCTGTCTCTGTTTTCGATTTTATTATTAACAATTAAATTTATCAATGTGTAATTACAATAAAAGGCTGGTGTTACGTTTGAAGATCTAAAATTATTTGCAATGGAATCTGAATTTTTTCCTAAATAACTAATTTTTACATATATTTTTGTTGTGGTTTGTTTTCACTGTTTTTGTAAATTTGGTTTAAAATGGATTTTTTATTTTTTCTAAAAATTAATTTATCAATCATATTTGCATCATAGCCATTAGCAACTGCTATTTGTTTCTTTAGTCATAGGGATGTTTAATAATCTATGGACATAGCTATTAAATGCTGCCATTTTTATATTAGTTGGGTGATTTGATTCAGCTGGGATTACAGTATCTGTATATGTGGATTTTCTAAAAAAATTGAATTCTAATTTCGTTCCCGTCCTTGCAATTGTGACATCTAAAAAGTTTATTTGTCTGTTGTCTTCTTTTTCTATTGTGAATTTGATAGCACTATCAATGCTATTAAAAAAATTTAAAAATATATCCAGTTGTCTATCGGAACCTGTATATAAACTTATAACATCGTCAACATATCTGTACCAGAAGAATACCTTTCTTACTGACTCGTTTTTGGAATTGAATAAACTGTTTTCAAAGTGATCCATGAATATTTCAGCCAATATTGGGCTTAATGGAGAGCCCATTGGTAGTCCGTCTTTTTGTTTATAAAAGGAATAGTTAAACTGGAAGTAGTTTTGGTTTAGACATATCTCAAGTAAGTTTAAAATTTCTTTTTGTTATATAGGGCAAACAGGAAGAACTTTTACAATCAGATATCAAGATTACATGCGATCATACAAGCTAAATAAAATTGATTCTAATATTGCGAAACACCTCATTGAAACCAATCACACTTGCAGTATAGACAATTTAATTTTTTTTTACATATTTTAGATAAAGGACAAAAAATGAATATTTTAGAAGCGTATGAAATTCAAAAAGCTTTAAAAACAAATTTACCTATTTTAAATGATCAAGTTGATTTGTTTCAATCCGAGTATTTCAAATGTTTGCTAGGAAAAAACCACTAATTACACCCTACCATAAGTTTCTTGTAACCCTAACGGGATAGTATATAAGCTGCAATTCTGTAAGATTCTTGTATTATACTTCTGATGATGGTCTAAGAAACCGATAAAGTGTCTTAAATAAATATTTTGTGAAACTTACACAAGTGTTTTTCTTTAACTAATTTCTCGTTATTTAAATATGTTTCATCAAGTGCCTACCACCGAATCTCTCAACATTATGACAAAGTATATCTATTACTTTTCTTTACAAAATTATCCACAATAAAACATAGGCGTTTAACATGGAAAATCAGTTTTTCCGTGCGCATTGCTCGCCTAATTATTTTGGACAAAAAGTTTCAAATGGATGTTGTAAAGAAAAAATTTCTACATCCGAATGAATAAAAAAAATCATTTTGGCTATTTCATAACTGCTGAAATAAAATTTGAAAATTCACGGAATTACAATTTATAGCCATGGAATTGAAACAACAGACGAACAAAAGCGTAACGTTTTATTACGGCAGTGTCAGAATACTGATTGTCAAAATAAATACTAATAATTTGACCTATTGACCGTTACGCTGTTGTTTGTCTCTTGTTTCTAATTCCATGTCTTTAAATTGTAATTCCGTGATTTTTCAAATTTTATTTCTGCAGCTATGAATTAGCCAAAATGATTGTTTTTTATTGATTCCGATGTAGAAGAAACCGATAAAGTGTCAAATAAATATTTTGTGAAACTTACACCAAGTGTTTTTCTTTAACTAATTTCTCGATATACTTTGTAGTCTATTTTTTAGAAAAGGATATCGAATAGTGTCTAGTAGTTCACCGTAATTACTACCTTAAGGAAGATACTGATTCATCCTTTTGTACATTAAATATTTAACAAATCTTTTCTGGATTTTCTTTGATATTCAGATTGCGGAAACCAGGCAAGTATGCAGTATTCCAGTTTAGCACGCACAAAAGAAAAATAAAGTGAGTGCAAGCACATTACTGAATGTTTTAGTATTCCTAATAATAAAGCCAAGTGGTTGATTAGATAACTTACAAACACATTTAACATGTTCGGAAAAATAGAATTCAATCGTATTTTAAAATTTTCACGATTATGTCTGTGGATGTGTGTGTATGTGTGTATGTGTGTATGTGTGTGTGTTGATCCTCTTTACGCTCTATCTCAAATACAATCATTCTGAAAATTTTGAAACCGTGTATTCTTACTGTATTTTAATATAGAAAGAATCCATTAGATTTTGGTGTAAATCAGATAACTGAAAATGTCACTTTACTTGAAGCTCAAAACAGTTTATCTTCAAAATATACATTTAAATGACATTTTTTTGCGCTTCATTTTATTATAAAAATTAAAGATTATTAAATTTTCTATTTTTGTTATTCATTGTGTTTTAGAGTTATTATAATATACATATATGTATTTATGTATTATCTAAATTTAAAGCAAAATTGATACATAATTAATGTTAATGATTGTAAAATACATACATAGATTCACATTCTATATGGTTTTCATATGGTAACATTTTTAATATTGTATGTATATCTGAATATATCTATGTATATATATAAATATTGAAAAAAACTGATAATAATACACTTACCTTTTATTTGCTGGCTGATAAACTTTTACATATATTTACTCCTGTCAATATTTGCACGAATATTTATTCCTTACGTGGTGCTTTATTAATCGCTCTTTACAGATATTCTCACAATTTGGTTATATTCTTCTATTCAATACTTAAATATAAGGAAAGAACATTTTACTATGATTCTATTTTCTAACATTTTATAATTAAATTTTTCTCAGTTATAAGAATGAATACCAGTAAGTAAATAACGAACATAAAAACATTTACTTAGCAGAAGATTAATAAATAGTACTGCGTCGCGTTTGCTACTGGGCGCCAACGCTGCGTCTATGTTTTCCGGGACGGAGGTTAGCGCTTATCCAAATCTACGAGGTTTGTACTTAAAACTAAACTTAAAAACTAATGTTTAGTACTTAGCGTTAGTGTACTTAACTTAAAGTGAAAAATCTTTCTATAAACCTGGAACAAAAGAAAATCTTTTGGTATTTTGTTCAGAATGTAGGTTGGTAATTATCTTTTTCAAATTTAAACTGAGAAAATTTTAATGGACTATAAAATTCAAAAATATATGTATGTGTGATAATTTAGGAGGGAATCATAGTAAAAAATAATAAAAATTTATATGCAAGTAATTTCTATAGCAATATACAAGTATTGTTACAATTCTTAACTAATTATTGAAATTAGGAAAGTAAATATGATTTATAATGAAGATTATTTCATACCATACCCCGGATACTTATTTCATGTAGGTAGGTACTTTGACAATATAACAATTATATAACATACATATATGCATTAATACTTTTTCTATATATTCCCGAAGTCTATGATTACTTATTTATTTATTTAATATAGATCAACCGGTCAAAGACCCAATAACAAATCAAAACTAACAAAAATATAATAAAGATACAAATATAATATACAGAATATTAGTATATTATTCAATGAGCATGCAATGCATGCTATTACTCATGAGAATGAAGTTTGCATTACGAGCCGGAAGGCGAGTGATGTAAATCATTCGAATGAGTAATAGCCATTACATGCGAATAGAATACTATACTTTATCCACAACTGTCAAATAATAACATATTGTACTATTATAAAATCAGAAATAACCTAACAAATTTTAGAAACTTGTTTATTTACAAACATAAACATAGTTAGCCTTGATCGCTAGGTATTTGTTATAACAAAATTATGAAGTGATTTGACATTTAGCAGAAAATTTTTAACCGACAATTCAGCTACATATTAAGCTTAAGAAGAAAATAAAACTAAAAAAAAAAATGAGAAAACTAGTATAATTTTGGATTTTTATATGAAAAAAATTACTT
This sequence comes from Harpalus rufipes, assembly GCA_951394225.1. NCBI lineage: Eukaryota > Metazoa > Arthropoda > Insecta > Coleoptera > Carabidae > Harpalus > Harpalus rufipes. Next base: position 17,538,208 of record OX596285.1, read on the forward strand.
ATTAAAAATAATTTGTTTGTACTCTTTGAAAGGTAAGATTTGAATTTGACATAACGATTGAATAATATTATTCCATCGAACTGTCAATATTATTCAATTAGCAACAGTAACTGAGGTCATTAATTGATAAAACTCGGTTGAATTATAGGTATATTATTTGACAGTCGTGGATAAAATAATATATAATATCGCAAAAGAATGAAAAAAGTTAACGAGTACAAATTAAACAAAAGAGTCAGCCAGAATTTGGAACAAATATAATCTAATAGGTAATTATTTAAAAGCTCTTAGAACGTTACCTTCCTCACTTAATTATGATTCATCAATATCAGTACTATTAACATGAATATAAATTTATTATCTCTTTTACATTCAAGTGGTTGATATTTTTAGCTAGCACTGTGTTATCGGACCTCACCATTAAAATCAATGTTTGTACTATTGATTTTTTTACAAAGTTAGTTAAAGTTTTCGACATTGCTTTACTACCATGTTTACTTAAGTCAATATTGTTTTCAATGTACTTTTTTTTCATTTCTTATTATTAAAAATTATCTTGCACCCAGTGGAATATGATATCATTGACAATGAAACCCACATCAGAATTCAAGAATTAATTCGCAATAATTATCAAATACAGATGAAGAAATTTCAAAATAATAAAAATTAAAGAAAAAGAATAATATAAAATGTTTCACCAATTATCAACTACCTTATCTCTTAAATATTGACAATAACATCACAATAATTTGTCTCTATTTTTTTTTTACTCGGTTATTTTAAATATTACCGAAGTTTGCTTTAAAGTTTTTACATGAAAATGGCCATATATCTGCAGTATAAGTTTTTCTACGGGTCGTTCCATTTTCGCGAAATGATATGTTTTTATGGAACTTCCTATATATTTTTACAGAATTTAAAAAAAAAAATTGTTTCTCTTAAAACAGTTATTATTCATTAGTCCTACAGAAACTATTAATATCTTTATTAATAATCACAAAGAAAGTATGCCATGAAACAATAAAAAATAAATTTATAAAAGTTGTTCGAATATCTGCCCTTCAGCGTCAATACATTTTTGCACTCTGTGATTAACTTCATAAAGCATGGTTCTTGTAATTGATGAAAATGCTATTGTAATTCTGTTTTTCAATTGTAGTTGGAACATCTTTATACACTTTGTCTTTGACATATCCCACAAAATATCTAATATCCGGCGAACTTGCAGACCATTTTGTTGGTCCATTTCTCCCAATCCATTCCTCAAATGTTAAATTGAAGTACAGAGTTATATTTCTTGCTGAATGTGGTGGGGCACTATCTTGTTGAAATGATATTTGATTTCTGAAGTGTAAATTTACATTTTGTAATAGCATTGGTAACTCATTTTGAAGAAATTCTAGATAATTATTTCGATATAGATATTTTTCAAAGATATAGGGACCAATTACATAATTATCTAAAATTCCTCCTGAAACATTTATAGTCCACAAACGCTGGTTATCTATGGTTCACATGAATTTCGTGTTTTCTGTAGCATATATATGAGCGACACATTTTCTCACACCAGCATTACTTTTAAATGACGCTTAATTAGTAAATAACATTTTTGAAACAAAATTCACGTCTTGCTGTACTCGTTCAGTGATAAAATTTAAAAAATATATTTTTTTTGAAAATCTCGTCCGTGCAGTTCTTGATTTGTTGTCATATGGTAACCATGGAAGTAATGTTCCTTTAAAACTGTTTGTACGGAAGTCTTACTAATATCAAAATTCTTGGATATTTGACGTTGACTTAGCTGATGATTTTTATAAAATGAACACCTGTTCAATTTAGCTTCTTGAATGAATTATAAAGAAAAGTTGATAAATTAAGTGAGAGAAGCAAATAATAGTTATTAGAAATCTGACAGCAGTTATTCTAATTGTTTAAACAAGTAAATTTATGGCATACATTATGCGTGATTATTTATTATTAAAAACATGAATAGTTTCCGTACTGATTACTTTTGGACTATAATGAATAAGAATTGTGTTAAAGAGAAATAAAAAAATTGTTAAAATTTTGTGAAAATATATAGGGTCTTCCATTAAAAAATATAAAGTTGCATATCTGCGCGAACACTCAGTAGAAAAACTTATACTTTTAATGTAAAATCAACAAAAAAAAATTAAATTGAGTAAAAAAAAATCTGATGTCGTCAGCACATTACCTTCTGTATCCTGTGTATTATGTAGAAATTCCATACATAAACTTTCTTGCAAAAGATTCTAAATTTTCAGTAAAATTATTTCATAAACAAGCTGCAAATTGCACTTGACACTGACATCTTCTGCTTCTATAACTACTCCCATTCGTTAGGAGTCGCTATTTTTTATTTTCTTCTACTCATTTCTGTTTTGGGTGTCGTCCTCAGTTTTTTTTTTTTCATTGATATTGACATCTGTCAATCTGAATTATCTAAATCTATTAGCAGTTTCCATGGTTAGCATAGCTGGCTAATATATGAAATTTAATATCTATAATTCTTTAGCTCTGTTGAATATGAAGTATAAAATTCAATCAAATCGTATAGAGAATAATATATTATTTAAAATTTATAATTACATTAAATGTCATTAAATGATATTTAACTACGATTTTTTTCCAGAAAAACTGTTGAAATGAGGGTACAGCCGGTGGACCAATTATAACCAAAATCTAATCAGGTCTGCATATGGATCTAAACTCGAGGAATACGAAAAAATTATAATTTTTTGAATATTGGAGTTATGTGATCCGAAACGATCGTCACATACACTAAAGACACACACATACATGGAGACATCATCGTAAAAATAGTAAATTCGTATTCTGGGAAACTCCAAAACGTGCTTATGTATTAGAAACTCACTATCAAATTTTTTGACCAAAGACAATAACTTCACCTAAAAGTGACGGAAGGTAAAAATTATAGACCAATGGATATACAGGATGTATCACAGAAAGTGAAACATAGGCGTTTAACGTGGGAAATCTGTTTTTCCGTGCGCATTGCTCCCCTTATTATTTTAGACAAAATGGATATTGTAAAGCAAAAATTTCTACATCCGAATCAATAAAAAAAATTTTTCGCTACTTCATAACTGCAGAAATAAAATTTGAAAATTCACGGAATTACAATTTAATATTATTAGTATTTATTTTGACAAATTGTGATAATAATTCGATATTACATTTAATTATTTTCAAAAATGAATAATTATTCAAATGAAGAAAAGTTACAAATAATTAAATGGCATTATTCTGGCCATAGTTTACGGCAAATTCGAGATTATATTAGTGCTGTTTGGCAAAATCATGATATTCCGGGGTTTACTATTCAACGAGTTATTGCCAAGTTTGACAAGACAGGTACACTTAATTTCAAAAAAGAGAAAGAAAATAATGAAAACTACAATGAAAATGCTTTAATAGAACTGGTGCAAACAATGAGTGTGAGAGAAATTTCCAGGGAACTGAATATTCATTTTATCACAGTACTTAGAATTCTTAAAAAACATAAATACATTTGTTTCAAATTTCAAAATCATCAGCATATTTTGGAACGAAATTTTGAACTGCGTGCATTATTCTGTAAAATAATGATGGAGAAGTCAAATTATGATAGAAACTTTTTTAGCAATATTTTATTCACAGATAAATGCACATTTACGATGAATGGCGAACCCAATGAACATAATTACCGATATTTGTCCCAAAATAATCCACATAATATTATAGTCTCGGACACAATATCGACAAACTGTAAATATATGGGCAGGAATTTTGGGAGATAAAATCATTGGCCCGTTCTTCATTCAAAGAATAAATTCGGAGTCATATTTGAATTTATTAATGAATGTTGTCGCACCAGAAATTGCCGAAAAAATAAAAAAAATGTGTGGTTCCAAAATGTGCAGGGCGCACATAGCACATTGTGGAATATCTGAACCAAACATTTCCTGAAAGCTGGATAGGACGAAGTAGACCAATTAACTGACCAGCACGGTCGCCTGATTTAACTCCGTGTGATTTTTTTATGGGGTCATTTAAAAACTAATGTTTATAATAAAAGACATCAAAATTTAAAACTTAAAAATGCTATAACACAAGAATGTCAAAAAATAAATAATAGACAATTAAGTAATGTTCGGGAAAGTTTCTACAATAGATTGAGTTACTGTTTAGCACAAAACGGAGGATTGTTTGAACATCTATTATAATTTAAGAATATTTTTAGTTTGTTGTTTATATTGAATTTAATTAATTAAACCTTTTGCTTTATTAATATTATTATTATTATTATTATTAAATTTCTATTTGGAAAATTAATATTTAGGACTACGTAAAATATTTATTCTGACAATCATTATTCTGACACTGACGTAATAAAACGTTACGTTTTTGTTTGTCTATTGTTTCTCTTTCCATGGCTAATACTATTAAGTTGTAATTCCGTGAACTTTCAAATTTTATTTCTGCAGTTATGAAGTAGCCAAAATGATCTTTTTTATTGATTCGGATGTAGAAATTTTTGCTTTACAACATCCATGTGAAACTTTTTGTCTAAAATAATTACGGGAACAATGCTCACGGAAAAACTGATTTTCCATGTATGTATAAATATATAAGGTATTAAATAAATAAAAAAGTACATATTCGAAGTCAAAGCAATAGTCAATCAAGTTACTTCACTACAAAAATCACTTGAACTCTTTTATAAACAGTGTGCACTGAAAGCCGGATATTGGTTTCTGTTTTACAGAAAATCTGCAGGGATAAAAGGTTATTTAAAATTAAATTTTACATTTAAAAAATGTAACAGCAGATCGGCAGAACAAGATATTTCAGAAATAAAATGATATAATTTCGACAAGAATCAGATATTATGGATATAGAACAAAATATCAATGTGGTAGTTTATTGAAGTATCCGCGTACTTTATAATTTTGCAGCCATTGTTTTCTTATAAGTATGGTTCATAATCTAGTTTTAATGTTAGACGCTTCCCCCTTTAACTATTTTATTATAAATAATAGAAAAAAATGGCTCCTATAAAAGTTTTATCATTTTATATACCTATACTATTTGATGGTAGATGTAGATATTTTTTATAGTCAGGTGTACAAGACACGACTATCAACTTTTATTTTTTAAATAGCAACCTGTAATTATTTTACTGTAATGTAAGTCGCCATGTTTTCTCTTTTCAACAATGTATTAGTTTTTATTAATGTACTTGAGAAAATTCGAGAAAAATAAGATAAATTAAAAATATGGGAAATAATTTTTATTCAAATTTATAGGTGGCTATGTGAAAACAAACAAAATGTAACAATGTTAAACAGTTAAATTAATATCAAGGAAGTATACATTTCTTTGTTACTTATTTATTATTACTTACTTATTATTTACTTATTTATTTGTTATTTATTTTCACAGCCACCTCATCTCATTAATAAAAACTAATATATCGCTGAAAAGACAAAAACATATATCTGCGCATCTGCCATCAATAATATTTAAAATAATTAAACTTTTATATGAGCAATTTTTGTCTATTACTTATATAATTTATTATTTATTTAATTATTTATAGGGATTCAGCTAAGATGCCGGTTTACAATCACTTATGTATTTCATATTATAAACTACATATATATATATATATATATATATATATATATATATATATATATATATATATATATATATATATATATATATACAGGGTGAGTCACCGAAATCGCCGTCTTCGATATCCCCTTGTCGTTAGAAATACAGCATAAGTTTATTAACAGAATTTATTCGTCTACTCAAGGAGCATAATGTAAAATTATTTTCACATATACAGGATGTTGCATTACGGCTTGGCGAGAATTGTTTGTCTTTTTTTAAATGGAACATCCTATATATTTTTATATATTATGAATTGTATTTTATTCGCCTATACGAACATATGCATTTTGTTTTAGTTTTCCACGGCGTTGCCAAGTTATTCCGTTTTTTCTCTATAAAAGACCGAATACACGCATTGCTTTATAAAGGCTTACTGAAGTTATTTTAATAGTAAGAATTACGAATTTTCTTTTCTGTATAACTGTAATTATACTCTATATTCTGACATATTTTTTTTTAAATGTAATTATACAGGCTGTTCAATAAAGCGAATCAAATGTGCTCAATTTCAAATGACTATAACTCGTCATTTTCAAATGGAACACCCTATATTTTATTATTTAGTTGTGTGTATTTGATTCGCTTCATTGAACAGCCTGTATAATTACATTTTTAAAAAAATATGTCAGAACATAGAGTATAATTACAGTTATATAGAAAAGAAAATTCGTAATTCTTACTATTAAAATAACTTCAATAAGCCTTTATAAAGCAATGCGTGTATTCGGTCTTTTTTAGAGAAAAAACGGAATAACTTGACAACGCCGTGGAAAACTAAAACAAAATTCATATGTTCGTATAGGTGAATAAAATAAAATTCAAAATATATAAAAATATATAGGCTGTTCCATTTAAAAAAAGACAAACAATTCTCGCCGAGCCGTAATGCAACATCCTGTATATGTGATAATAATTTTACGTTATGCTCCTTGAGTAGACGAATAAATTCTGTTAATAAACTTGTGCTGTATTTCTAACGACAAGGGAGATATCGAAGACGGCGATTTCGGTGACTCACCTATAAATAAAATAAATAAATAAATATTTCATCACGGCATATTACCCATTGCTGGGTGTGCCAATCTGCTTCATAAACAGATGTCGGTAATGATGGAATATTTGTACCGTGCGGGCGCTTACCAGGCGTCACCTCACAGGCACTCATTGCTGGCGTGGAGAGTGCGCCACAGGGGTCAATTTTTGTGCCATTAAAATGCGATGTAATTTTTGGCGTCGGTCGGGATCGAACCTGGGTCCCCTAGATTCGCGACCAGACACTCAGGCACACGGCCACGAGACCTATATATATATATATATATATATATATATATATATATATATATATATATATATATATATATATATATATATATTGACTAATTTATTTTTTAACAATTTGAGTACCTTCGTTTTTACCTTCCATCATCTTTAGGTAAGGAAGGTATTGTCTTTTGTTCGATGAAGAGTTTTTAGTGAATAAGCACGTTTAACGGTCCCTAGGGTACGATTTTCACGATGATGTCTGCATGTGTGTTTGTGTGTTTGTGTATATGTTTTTTCATAGACGATAACTTCAACATTCATAATTCTGTCATATTCCTTTCATTTACATCCATATGAAGAGTTGATTACATTTTGGTTATAATTAGTCAACCGGAAGTACTCTCATTTGAAGATTTTTACAGTTTTTCCTCAAAAAACACTATTAAATATCATTTATGACATTTAATGTTATTATAAATATTAAGGAATATTCTATTATATATACGAATTGATTACATTTTACACTCCATATGCAATGGATATAGAGTTGAAGAATTAAAAAGAAATTAAATTTCATAAATCAGCCAGCTATGCTATAACCATGGAAACAGTTACTATATTAAGAAAATTCTAATTGACAGATGTCAGTCTCAATGAAAAGAAAATAAATGTGGCAGAGATGAAGATGTTGAGATAAATGTTGGGAAGACACAAATGATACGATAAGGAATGAACGGATAAGGGAAATGGCTCGAGAGATAGAAATTTCTAGAAAGATACAAGGGAACGATTACATTGATTTAAATCTGTAACAAGGCGAGGTGAAGAATATATTGGAAGAAGAGCAGCTTAGTAATAGAAGGTAGAAGAAAAAGAGGAAGACCAAAGAAAAGATAGAAGGACTGTATTGCGACACACTTGAGAGAAAAAGAACTGAATGAAAACAAGATATAAATGAGTAGAAGAAGAAAATCAAAAATAGCGACCCCTAACAAATGAGAAATGTTAAAGAACAAGAAGATGTCAGTATCAAGTGCAATTTACATGTTTGTTTATGAAATAATTTTACTGGAAATATAGAACCTTTTGCAAGAAAATTTATTTATGGAATTTGTACATAATACACAGGATTAACGGAAGGTACTATGCTGGCCACATCAGATTTTTTTTACATAATTTCATTTGGCAATATATTGTAAAGTTTCATCCCATCACAGTTACATGTTTTTTCAAAAGCAGATGTTCTGTATATAGGTATAAGGTTATGTTTATATTTTTTTGTCTTGTAGTATAATCTGAATAGCACATATTAAATTTGTATAAAGATAAAAAATAAAAAACTTAAAGTGGGGTGTCTTCCCAGACTCATCCTGTATAGGCAGTACAGAAGAGATATTATATTACAAGCAGTGATACTTTATTAAACTGCCTCGCTGATATTGTGTTTTATGTCCTACGTTCATGGCCGTCTGATTCTTGATGAAATTGTAACTTTTTATTTCTGAAATATCTCGTGCTGCCGATTTACTGTTACATAGAATTTAAACTTTTTTAATGTAAAATTTAATTTAAAACAACTTTTTATTCTTGTAACTACAACTTCTAAAAGTTACAGCAGAGTGAAATTCCGCACTTATTTAAAATCCCATATTAAATCCCCATGTTCCAGTTTTTTCTGTACATCAGTATAATATTTGTTATAACAAAAGAAAATGGCGAATAATCAAACACGTTTCTCTAACTTCGCACATCTTAATATTCGTAAATAATCGTTGTTAATAATCGACGATTACGATTACGCGTCAAATGCTCATAATCGGCGTTTACGATTATCTTAATCGTAATCATTGCATCACTGTTTATAAAATGTAAACTGCTGTTTTTTTTTTCTATTAAATAAATAAATAGATAAATACATAAATAATAATATCATCCAGGCATCGGTATATTACCCATTGTTGGCTATGCCAATCTGCTTTGTACACAGATATCTGTAATAATGAAATATTTGTATCGTGCGGGCGCTTACCGGGCAATACCTCACGGGCACTCATTCCTGGTGTGGAGAGTGCAGCACAGAGGTCAATTTTGTACCATTAAAATGGTGTGGGTCGGGATCGAACCCGGCTCCCCAGATTCGCGACCAGACACTCAAGCATACGGCCACAAGACCCCATCCTATTAAAGATGTAAATTAACAAATCACTAATCGTAAAGTTAGTGACTCAAATACAAAAATAGACTGGCCAAAAATATTGCATTTGGATTTCATTAAAGAATATATTACAAATCTGTATTTATATATTTATTTTTCCAAGAATCGATTATGCCGATCATTATTTACTTATATTTCTAAATGTCAAATAGAATTATAAACAAAACCAAAATATAGAAACTATGGCGAGAGTGTCCTCTGAGGACGCAAAGCCAATCAAGCTTAAATAAAAAAATAAAAAAAATAGTTATTTTTATAACATTCAGAACCGTATCCGACCGAACAATTATAAAAAAGTCATGGACTTCCGTAGCTTAAATGGAAGGTCTTTCTACTGCGCCAATTAATAGCCGCCCTCGTCCCATTGTAGTTATCAGCTGACGCCGCCCCTCAGCAGTTAGCAATATCCGCCACCCACTCACCGAAAGCATCATCTAACTTCGACGCTAGTGGCGTTGGCAAGTTTAATACATTCCAGAACTTAAAAACTAAATTCATTAATAAACATTTACTAAGAGCAGAGCAGAACCTAAATAAAATTCTTGTCAATGTCATTAGCGACAAAGATAAATTCTTCAAATTTACGTCATTCGCCAAAACCATTTATAATTATAACATATAAAATTACTAATATTAGGTCCTGGAACGCCAATGGGATAAAAAAGAAGATAAAAGAACTAATTTATTCCAGACAAAAACAAAATATTTCTATCATACTTATTAAGGAAAACGACTCAAACATGAAAGGCTACACAACACGACATATAGACATGACATGCAGAACCAAACACACATCCCGTCAGGAGACATCGCAATCCTGGTTCGAAACTACGTACCACACACACACACACACATGTACACACGCCTCGAGCGGACATCGAGACACTCTAGACAGTAGCCGTCAGACTCGCAGGAAACACACATACCATAGCGACATATACGAGTAACAGACCGAAACTTAATTTCACACATCAAAGTCACCAATTACTTGGCACTGGTAAAAGGTAATTATTATGCAAAACACCCAAAATAGAATTGTCACACCAACAACCAAAATTATGACGGTGTTTTCTTATAAGTTATGCACACGCTTCCCACCAAAAGAATTAAATTCATTGTTGACTGACAACAATTGGAGGTTATATGTCATTCATCTGCAATTTTTAAAACAGTCATACCACCTCTGGGCAACGAAAAGCGCTGAATTTATAGATCTTCGTAACGACGTGTTTTCAATGCGTTCATAAACTAATAAAGACACCGAAATAGAAAAAAGTTATGCTTATATCACTAGGCTGGCCTGTGCTGAAAGGTGTTGACGGGATTGATGCACAAATAATTAAATACTTTTAAAAAATATTATAATTAAATTTAGAAAACCTAAGTATATAAAAATCAGTAAAATACGAAGAAATTTAAGAATGAAATAAAATTAAACTACAAGACGAAATAATACACAACTATTCACCTCCGCGATCGAGCTGAAAATCCCCCTCGATTGTGGATACTTCCTACTTCCTAGACTAGTTCAATAATAATTGATAACGTAAACACATTTGCTAGTAATATTCCGCTTTTTCTCCAGTATTCTACAAAATACTGAACTGAAGATCGTCAGTCGCATGGCAGCAGTTTGCAACAGTGACGGTGTGCATTCAAAGGAAAATTACAAAAATTTAGAGTTCACGCACGTGGCTGTTACATTATCCTTCTTTCTCTACACTCTACAAATTTATACTCATTCAACAGATAGTTCATGATATAACGTGTCACGGAATAACAATAGTTACTGATAATTTATAATTTGATAAACAGAGAGAGGCGTATTAATTTGTTATTTTAATCGTTTAATGTAAAGTTTAATATAACGTGTTCGGTCGACGCAATGCAATATTGTGCAAGAAATTGTCAAAAATGTATAGTTATATAAATATCCTTTACACACCCATTGATACTCACCGTCTAATTTTGAACTATGTAATGAGAAATTTGGCAACTATTCTCTGTATCATTATACTCCTTCCTCCCCTCGACTCATTTCGTAATAAATCTGAAACCCCTGCTGCTCATGTTGTACGCTTTACGTCTAGAACCTGCTACTAATTCACACATGACAGGCAATATATAACATGAGCCCGGTGGAATTCATGTTGTTAAGCTGCTATTATTCCCCTATTTTAGCAATTTTCTATTCATATGAAATGATACTACAGTTGAATGAAAAATAATAATGTAGAAATTAAATTTAAACATGTTGCTAGCTTTTGAAATTACGCAGTTTTATACCCTTTTATTTAAATTATATGACATACATTTTACATGAAATGATACAGTTTTTTTTAAATCATGAATTATTACAATACTTGTTTGTATCATAGCATACTATTTCATTAATGAAAGGTGTTGCCTACTTTGATTACTCTAATTTCATTGTTTGGCACTTGACATTGATAAACGTCAACACCCTCCCTCAATAAAATTCAATTAACATTTTACTAAACCTAGTACCATACAAAAATAATTAAATAAATTTTTATTTATAGGCTTCGTAAATAAATCAGCTACTTGTTCTTCACTTCTTATATACTGAACGTCAATAATGCCTTCATTAATTTTGTCTCTGATGAAGTGATGTTGGATATCGACGTGTTTGAACCGTTTGTGGTTCTCTGGATTCTTAGCCATTTTTTTCAAACCATATAGTGCTCTATTTAATTTGCATACTTTTCCAGGTTCTTGTAAAACACCTTCTGGTATACTCAGGAAAACATCTTCTTTAATTTCGCCGTATAAAAATGCGCTACATACGTCAAGTTGACATATAGATATTTTTAATTGATTTGCCACGTCTAGCATGGCTCTGAGGGTTGTCAATTTTGCAACAGGGGAATAAATTTCTGTTAAATCAACATTATCCTTCTGTTTAAAACCTCTAGCTACCAAACGAGCTTTGTAACTGGCTTCCCATCTTTATCCTTCTTAATTTTAAATACCCATTTGCTGTCGATCAAATCACATTTTTCAGGTCTCTGTACAATGTTCCAAGTGTCATTTTCCTTCAAGGCATCTAACTCTGCTTGTATTGCCTTCTTCCATTTTTCTCTATATGTTGGTTCTTTTGCTTCTTCTACATCTTTTATATCAGTAAAACAAACCTGATATTCTTTCTCTTCGGTATGAGACTCTATTTCTTCTGAATTCTTATTCTTTTCTGTATCTTCTTCCTCATCGTTTTCAGTTTTATGCACTCGCATTTCTGTTTTTCTAGGAAGAAATACAACATTCCGTGCACAACGTACTTTATTTTCGTTTTTAAAATATATTCTGTACCCTTTAATATTCTCTTCATATCGAACGAAAATAACTTTTCTTCCTTTTGCATCCCATTTATGCCGCGTTTCTTTTGGTACATGAATATAAACCTCTGTTCCAAATTCTTTCAAAACGGTATTTTTCTTAAACTATAATTCATACGGTGTGCTTCCCTTTATTGAACTTGTTCCAGTCCGATTTATGACGTATACTGCTGCGCTTGTTACTTCAGCCCAAAGTTTCTATTTTAATTTCGCGTCGCATAACATTGTCCTTGCTGCTGCAACTATTGTCCTCATCTCTCTTTCAATTTTTACCTCTCGCTAAGAGAGGTATTGGATTCATGCTAAAAATCGCATATCCAGATTTTATTGAATAAGCACGTTTTAAGGTCCCTACAATCCGATTTTAACATTTTTACGATGATGTCTGTGTGTGTGTGTGTGTGTGTGTGTGTGTGTGTGTGTGTGTGTGTGTGTGTGTGTGTGTGTGTGGGATGTTGGAAGGACGGTTACTCAAAAACTATAAGACTTAAAATTTGTTTAACAACGTATTTCCCAATCGGACATTCATGGGAAGATCTGAAAAGGTTTTGGTAACAATTGGACAACCGGAAGTAGAAGATTCTTGAAAAAAAATCTTCTAAATATTATTTTTTGAAAATTTTTCTTGATAATATTAAAGAAAAATAAATTCTCTTTCTGATACATTTAAATATTTTTATACATATTTTATAGATTTAGAGATAAAAGGAATATAATAAATAAAATAATGTTGTAATTAATTTTACAACCGAAAGGATGCCATGAAAAATAGTTGCAAATTTAAATTATTTGTAACTGACAGATAAATGTCAGTGTCAGAAATAATGAGTAATGAAAGAAAAATGTATTTGGAGAATCCCTTAATTCTTGATCTGTGACTATTATGGAGATGACAAGTCTAGGTTGAAGGACTTAAATTTGTTTCAAACATTATGGGACAATGTACACCAGTACTGTAGACTAGAGTAACTTTGAATTGCGAAAAAGCTATCAAATTCTTCTCAAGTAAGTTGTAAATATTGACAAAATTACACATCGATATAAGAATAATCGGAGTGCAATCTATCCGTCACTTTATTAAAAGGAATTAGTGTTATTTAGATATAACAAGTATGAAAAAATAAAATGTAAAAGAAGATATATAAGAATAGATGCACAATCCAGATATATACATTTTAGACCGCCCAAAATTAATGTTTTTACTAGAAGAATATGAAGAGAAAGTAAACGAAGTTGTTCGAATTGAAAATTGCTGTTACCAGCCTAATATTTATATATGGTAAACTCTACTTTGTAATTTATTGTAACATAATTTATGGTAAATATCTTTATGTTGAGACATGCTATTATTGAATAATAAAGAAGTTTATACGTCATAGATTTATATGAATATATTATTTGTATTTATAAAAATATTCTTTGCTTTATGCATACAGCCAGGTAAAATATACGGCGAGAGGTTATGTGCTGGCCACATCAGATTTTTTCATTTTGTTCTGGACAATATACTACTGTTCTTTCATGTCTTATTCCAAACTTTTCTAATAATTACATCTGAATTTACAAATTCTAAACCGTTATCTGATCTCTTGCATTGTATTTTGTTTCCTGTAGAATTATTTGCAAATCTGAAGAATATATCTATTTTTTCTTCTACTTCATCTTTGTGCTTCAAGAAATAAACATGACGATAGTGTGAAAAATCATCTTTTATCAACAGAAAATACTTGGAGCCTCCGACTGATGATTGTTCCATGCCGCAAAGGTCAACATAAATAATTTCACAAGTTCTTTTTGATTTTGTTGTACTTGCCGGAAACGGTAATCTGTGCTGTTTAGCTTCAATACAAGATTCGCAAACGCATTCTTCATCTACATATTTTATATCGTGTTTCTGTAGAATTTCCTTAACTTGTCTTACATTCTGATGTACTAATTTTACATGCCAAGTTTTCAAATTTTCTTTACAGCTTGATACATTTGCAAAATATGGAAATTCATCAGGTTTTTGACATCTGTCAATTTTGAAAATAATTTGGATAATTTTCCAACTCTTTTTGCTATTGCACAAGTTTTATTATATTTATTTTTAATAATACACTGTTCATTGTCTGAAAACATCTTGTAGCCTTTTTTAAAGCACTTGCCACCGAAAACAGGTTGAGTTTTAAATCTGGCACGAAAAGTACATCTTTTTACCAGTTTTTACCATCGTAAGCTACTAGCACTTTACCCATTCCGTAGGAATGAATTAACGAACTGTCACCAATTTTAACATATTTTATGTTACTCAATTCCTTATATTCTGAAAACATATCCCTATTACAACACATATGTTCTTTTGAACCGCTATCCAAATACCGGTAATTATGGTTGTTATTTGCATTGCTTATAAATACTGAGCCTATGTATGCATTGACGTTATTTGCAGATTCTGAAGAGTTTCTATATTTGTTATATCTGCAGTCCTTTTTATAATGTCCCGGTTTTTTCCTTCCGTCACTTCTAGGTAAGGAAGGTATGGTCTTTGGTGTGAGTTTTCATTGAATAAGCACGTTTTAGGGTCTTTACAATTCGATTTTACTATTTTTACGATGATGTGTGTGTGTGTATGTGTGTGTGTGTGTGTGTGTGTGTGTGTGTGTGTGTGTGTGTATGTGTGTGTGTGTGTGTGTGTGTGACCGCGGTTTCGGCAGCGGTATCTCCAATACTAGAATTTCAAAAATTAAAATTCTTGCGTATTCCTCTACCTTACAACCATATGTAGACTTGATTAGATTTTGGTTTTTCTTGAAAAACTCAATTAAATATTATAACTTAAAGAATATACTATTCTCTATACGATTTGATTGCATTTTATATTTCATATTCAACAGATATAGAGTTAAAGAATTATAAAGATAATAAATTTCATAAATAAGCCAGCTATGCTAACTTAACCATGGAAACTGCTAATATATTCAGATAATTGAAATTGACAGATGTCAGTAGTCAGTATCAATAAAAAGTAAATAAATGAAAGAATAAGGGAAGTAACTCTAGTGTTAGAAGTTTCTAGAAAGATATAAGAGAGAAGGAACTGAAAGAGTACGACACGTAAAACAAAAATGAGTGGAAGAAGAAAATAAAAAATAGCGACCCCCTAACGAATGGGAAAAACTAAAGAAGAAGAAGATAGTGTGAATTGCAATTTGCATAGTTTGTTTATGAAATAATTTTACTGGAAATATAGGGTCTTTTGCAAGAAAATTTATGTGTAGGGCGCGTGTAGTGACGTGACTTTACTGACTTTGTCAAGCAGATATGGGGACCCGTGTCAAAATGACAGCTATTAATTATGTCCATAACTGACAAATGTCATAATTTTTCTTTCAAAATTTCATGATTTTCTTATTTCATGTTGTTTATTTGTTATCAAGAATGTGGAATTCAGTTGCCGAGAAAAGGAATCATAAAATACCAAAAAATGAAATTTTGAATAATTAATAGCTGTCATTCTGGTACGGACTGCTCGTGTCCTATACATAAATTTTCTTGCAAAAGATCCTATATTTCCAGTAAAATTATTTTATAAACAAACTATGAAATATTATTTACACATTTAATGTTATTATAAATATTAAAGAATATTCTATTATCTATACGAATTGATTGCATTTTATATAACATAGATTTCATATTCAATGGATATAGAGTTAGAGAATTATAAAGAAATTAAATTTTATAAATCAGCCACCTATGCTATAATCATGGAAATAATATTAAGAAAATTCTAACTGAAAAGAAAATGAATGTGGTAGAGATGAGGATGTTGAGATAGATATTGAGGACGACGCGGAAAGATACGGTAAGGAATGAATGAATAAGGGAAATAACTCGAGTATTAGAATTTTCTAGAGAGATACAAAAGAGACGATTACACTGGTTTGAACATGTCATAAGGAGAGATGTAGAATATATTAAAAGAATGAATAGCTTAGTAGTAGAAGGTAGAAGAAACAGGAGAAAACCAAAGATAAGATGGAAGGACTGTATTGCGGATGACTTGAGAGAAAAGGACCTGAATGAGAACAACACGCACAACAAATGAGTGGAATAAAAATATAAAAATAGCGACCCCTAACGAATGGGAAAAGCTAAAGAAGAAGAAGATATCAGTGTCAAGTGCCATTTGCATAGTTTGTTTATGAAATAATTTTACTGGAAATTTACAATCTTTTGCAAGAAAATTTATGTATGGAATTTGTTTGACGGAAGGTATTGTGCTGGCCACATCAGATTTTTTACATATGAAACAAGTTTTCTTATTGGTTTGTTCATTTTTAAATTTAAAACAATTTTGTTTCTTGTGACCAATTTTACCACAACTTTAACATTTTAAAGTTTTTGTAGCTAATTGTTAAGATTTAAGGTCCTCTGGTCGTGAAATAATTAAACGTAGAGTAATTTGAGCACGAATTTATTTCATAATAACATTTATATTTAATACATTTGACAGAATCAATTTATTTACAAAAACGAACAACTGATACATTGAAACATATATACGAGTATATATATATATATATATATATATATATATATATATATATATATATATATATATATATATATATATATATATATATATAATGGATAATATGCCGTAATGATATTTTTTATTTGATTTATTGTTTACACTTATTCAATTTATTTTTCCTAAACTTACTGTTGTGTTATTCCAAGTAATTTATTGCTAAAATGGAACGCGTTATTATCATTAATGTATAGTTAGTTACCTTGTAAGCTAAGGAAAATAATCTAGGCCAATTCTTTAAGCACAGGGCTCGTACATAAAAGGCTTCTAAGAAAAATAAATTACTTATACTTTTAATGAAAACGAAAACCGATCTATCTTACACTGTATTAGGTATTTTGCTTCAATTTTACCGATCATCGATCGCGAAAATATTCGTAGGTATCCGTGTTAACTTATTTATCTATAACTATGAGAACAAAAAATATTATTTTTGGCCGGATCGAGATGTTGTAGCTATTTTTACCACCTGCTGTCACTGATTTTTGTCGAATTACATTTGAGGGTATAAGTGAATTTATTTGTGTTTTATTTTCAGTTACATACATTTAAAACATCGTTTGCAACAGTTTATTCATTAGCTTTTCTATAAAAACTAGCTTTACATCCAAATATTATTATTTGAAAACCGTATTTTATTATTAAATCAGTCATTTATGTCTGCCGCAAAGTAACGATAACACGAAATACATTTGTACTCATACACATCACATAATATGTTCGCAAGTTTTCCTTTGACGGCCTCCTGGACAACATACGCACGGTGCCTATGGGACACAAATACATGGTTTAAAATTTTTCTGCATAATATTATTTGAGTAAGACCACACACATACACGCACATGCGCGCGTGATATTACCCCAGTCTTTCAACGCAGTCCGAACTTAAGCTTTTTGACAATTATTACATTTACCTATGATAGTTTTGAATTATGAATAATTACCAATTTATGTGAATTATGTCCGATTGAACCATCATTTTAATTGAAATTTTTACAAAAGTTAAATTAAAAATCTGATGTGGCCAGCACAGTACCTTCCGTCAATCCTGTGTATTATGTACAAATTTCATACATAAATTTTCTTGCAAAAGATTCTAAATATCCAGTAGAATTATTTCATAAACAAACTATGCAAAGAGCACTTGACATTGACATCTTCCTCTTCTTTAGCTTTTCCCATTCGCTAGGGTTTTTTTTATTTTCTTCTTCCATTCATTTTTGTTTTGCAGGTCGTCCTCATTCGGTTGCTTTTCTCTCAAGTCTTCCGCAATACAGCCCTTCCATCTTATCTTTGGTCTTACTCTGTTTCTTCCACTTTCTATTTCTAAGCTATTCATTCTCCTTCCAATATATTCTTTATCTCGCTTCATACCATGTTGAAACCAATGTAATCGTCTCTCTTGTATCTTTCTAGAAACTTATAATACTCGAGTTATTTCCCTTATTCATTCATTCCTTACCGTATCTTCCCCAACATCTATCTCAACATCCTCATCTCTACCACATTCATTTTCTTTTCAGTTAAATTTTTCTTAATATAGTAGCTGTTTCCGTGATTATAGCATAGCTAGCTGATTTATAAAATTTAATTTCTTTATAATTCTCTAACTCTATATCCATTGAATATGAAATATAAAATGCAATCAATTCGTATAGATAATAGAATATTCTTTAATATTTATAATAACATTAAATGTGTAAATAATATTTCATGGTTTGTTTATAAAATAATTTTACTGGAAATATAGTTTTTTTTGCAAGAAAATTTATGTATAGGGCACGAGCATTCACGTGACTTTCTGACCTTGGCAAACAGATAAGGGGGTCCGTATCAGAATTACAGCTATAAATTATGTCTATAACTGACAAATGTCATAATTATTCATTCACAATTTCATTTTTTGGTATCTTATGATTCCTTTTCTTCCATATTCCTGATAACAAATAAACGACATTTGTCAGTTATGGACGTAATTAATAGCTGTCATTTTGACACAAGTCCCCATATCTGCTTGCCAAAGTCAGCAAAGTCACGTCACTGCACGCGCCCTATACATAGATTTACTTGCAAAAGATCCTATATTTCCAGTAAAATTATTTCATAAACAAACTATGCAAATTGCACTTCACACTATCTTCTTCTTCTTTAGTTTTTCCATTCGTTAGGGGGTCGCTATTTTTTATTTTCTTTTTCCACTCCTTTTTGTTTTACGTGTCGTTCTCATTCAGTTCCTTCTCTCTTATATCTTTCTAGAAACTTCTAACACTAGAGTTACTTCCCTTATTCTTTCATTCATTTACTTTTTATTGATACTGACTACTGACATCTGTCAATTTCAATTACCTGAATATATTAGCAGTTTCCATGGTTAATTTAAATACATATATCTATGGGGTCTCATGGCCGCGTGCCTGAGTGTCTGGTGAAGAATCTGGGGAACCGGATTCAATTCCTACTATCAAATATTTCAAATTTTAAATGGCACATAACTAACCGCTGTGATACACTCTCCACGCCAAAAATGAGTACCCGTGAGGTGGCGCATGGTAAACGCCCGCACGATACAAATATGTCATCATCATTACCGAAATCTGTGTACAATCTGTGTATTAGCACATCCAGCAATGGTAATATGCTGTGATAATATATTAATTTTCTTATTTAAATACATACCTGCATATTTACTAATAGAAATTATGTATGTTAAGTTCCTTTCCATTTAACTATTGTTCTACTCACTCAATTTTCATTTTAAAACATTATTATTAATTTGAAATTATGTATATTAAGTTCCTTTCCAGATAACTCTTGTTCTATTTACAATTTTTTTTTGAAAATGTTATTGTTATTAATTTGAAATGATTATTTTTTTGACAGTGACATTTATCTGTCAGTTACATATATTTGAGCTGAACTGTGTAACCAGGGAGTTGTGTTTATATCATAAGCTCCGAGATATAATTTTTATATTATTTCATAAATTTATCCACAAAATATATAGAAAAAGTATTGATACAAACCTGTAGAAAATGGAATAATCTTTAATTTTTATAATAACAAATTGCGAAAAAAAAACATTTAAAGGTATTTTTTGAAGAAAAACTATTTTGAGCTTCAAGTAAACTGCCATTTTCGGTTATACGATTAACACCAAAATCTAATGGCTTCTTTCCATATTAGAATAAGGTAGTAATACAAGATTTCAAAATTTTCTGAACGATAGTATTTGAGTTAGAGCGTAAAGAAGATCCATATACACACACATACATACACACAGACATCATCGTAAAAATGTTAAAAATTGATTGTAGGGACCTTAAAACGTGGTCATTTACCAAAATCTCGATATGCGATTTTTAGCACGATCCCTATACCTGCCTTACCAAGGGTTGCGGGATGTAAAAACCGGTCACATATAATTTATTTATCGACTTGTAACAAAACAATTTTTAGGTTATATATTATTTTTTATTCCTAAAGGTATGATCAACAAATATTATTATAATTAATATTTTTTTTCCTAATTAAATAGGTTTTAGATATACGCTATGGTTCACTTTTGGTAATTAAATAGCCTTTCACTTCGAATGAGTTTGGCGGAGAGTTTCGTAAATTTAATATTTTACTTTTTTTGTTAATTTTCTTCCATTCGAAGAGCTAGTATTAGACAGATTGATTTCTGGTATCTCATAATCTCGATGGAATATATGTTAATTTTACAATGTGGTCATCGTAATCGCCGAATATTAACTTCATAATAAATTGCTGTTGTGCATCGTACAATCAAGAATTGTCAATTATTAAAATGCTGCAAAGGGTTGTTCATGAGCCGCTAAGTACTGGATGATGTACCAAACAGCCGTCAAAGCTCCGTTTTCAATAAGTATGAGCTCTATACCGTATGCCAATACATTGAAAAATGAAATATCAACTAATACTCCTACATTAAATTCCCCCGTAGGAATAACCTTCTATACAACTTTTCATAAATTTTCTTTCAATTTTTTTGCGGAAAGTAATTTTGATCGCATTTCACCAATATAATACCAAAGAATAAGAAAATAATAATAATGGAAGATAAATTTGTTGTAGATCGCAGATATTTTTCTTCCTACAGTAGGAGTTTTAATTAGAAAATTCGATATAAAGAATTAGGTGAGGGGAATAATATTATTTTGAGTGACATGGGGTTACATATTAAAAATATATTTTCAAAGATAAACCGATTCTAGTTTTTGCAAATACCTATTCCAAGAACTAGATTAATGTAATGAAAGCAAATTATATTGTTATATCAATGCCATAGTTATTATATCGTCGGATAAACGGTTTATTCGTATAATCGAACTGTATAGTTGTACAATTAAAAACTATGCACCACACTTATGTTGTATGTGTATATGTTCATATACATATTACAATACAATATGTAGGTACATACAAGCTAAAGGTGGATAGTAAATCATTGCGATCTCGAGAACTATAAGAGATATAAAGTTGGTTAAATGAGCAAAGAATCACTATTTTACATGGGTATATTAATAATAAACTAAAGAAAAAAAAAACAAGTGGTTTTCAAGATATGAATATCAACTTTTTAAAAATTTTAAATAGAAATATATACTTTTTATTTCCTCATTCCTCAATAGAGCTCTTTATTCTGAATCCAACGATATACATTTTTTATAAACTTACATAACAAAATTTTTGAGAAAAAAATTAATAAACTTTTGAATTAATTCTCCCAAAATAAGATAATAAGAGTGCCATGACTGAAAAAAATGAATATATTTAAAAAAGAACTTTATTTTCAATTAAATGATTTATTATTTATAAAAACTATTCGAAATTATCTACATTTTTGTAGTTGGGAATATTCCTGTTAGGGTATTATATATATATATATATATATATATATATATATATATATATATATATATATATATATATATATATATATATATATATTGTGACGTGAAGAGAAAAAAAATTAATAATAAAAAAATTTACTAAACAAATTTTGTCACACACCTACCTCGGCAGCTTTATGGTTGGTGGTGGTTTCGCGAGGTCGTGGGTCGCTGAGAAAGAAAACTTTATAGAGGAAGGATTAGGGCGCCAGTTATGTCGAAGGGGAAAGGAGTGGACATAACACACTCAAGAAACAATTAGTATAATAAAACTTTAATGCCAAAACAAATATGAAAGTTTATGCCTTTACAAACCTTTTAAAGAGGTTACAAAAGAATGATGGGTCCTCAGCTGATCGACCGCTGGATGGGGGGGACCTGGGGGAGCTCCAGTGGCGTCTTCCGGACCGACCTTCTCAATCCTGCTCGCTGAGTGACTTGGATATGGCTGCCAGGACCACGTTCGGCTTGAGATAAAGCGTTGTAGGGCTGTGCCGGAAACTAGGGCAGCTTTGCTCGTAAACTCCGGCTTCACAGCCTCAGGGGGCCTACTAGCCGTCCTCCAGTTCGTGGGGGGGCTTTTGTCAGTGATCCTGAATTCCGTAAGCGGCCGAAAGCGAAGGAATCGAGCAGGTAACAGCGGCGGCGTCTCGACGCTAACCTCGACGGTGATGGTTCCCACCACCCAACAGGTCAACCAACTCAGGACCAGGACGGCGTCGTCCAACAAAAATAGGCATAAACGGGTCACAACTGTTAACAAAAATTTAACGTGATTTTACCAAATCCAAAACAATTAAATGAACCAAACCTGAGTGCACTGTAATAAAAACAACAACAGCTGGCCAAGCTGAAGAATAGGAAAAGGAAAAAGGAGATGAATGGTTAGTCGTAGCTCTACGTCTCTGGAGACTTGTCTCGAAGGCAGAATTTAATTGTAAAAAAATTGTTGCAGCACGGCAGCCCAAAAAAATAGTTAAGATAAGATAAATAATTTGGGCTTACCCAGAAAGCTAAGATAAATATATATATATATATATATATATATATATATATATATATATATATATATATATATATATATATATATATATATATATATATATATACATCAGGTGTTTACGATCAATTGTAAACAAAGTTGCAGCCGTCGTCGAAGAGACTCACGCACTTGATCGTAAACACCTAGAGTCCTTAGTTGTTAAATCTGATGTGGCCAGCACAATACCTTCCGTCAATCCTGTGTATTATGTACAAATTCCATACATAAATTTTCTAAAAACCAATGAGTATTGGACCTAAGTGTATTAGAATTTTTTTCTTGTTTTCATCTCTACTATCACCTGCTAAAGTGTGTAAAGTTTTTTTATTAACACCCTGTATATATATATATATATATATATATATATATATATATATATATATATATATATATATATATATATATATTGGGGGAATTTATTCAGAAGTTTATTATTTTTGTTTCTCGAAAATTTTGTTATGCAAGTTTATAAAAATCATATATCGTTGGATTCACAATAAAGAGCTCTATTGAATGAGCAAATAAAAAATATGTATTTCTAATTAAAATAATTTAATTTTTTTTTTCAATTTATCATTGAAATACCCATGTAAAATAGAGATTCTTTGCCAATTTAATCGCAATTGTAGCCACTTAAAAATGAACACCTGGTGACACTGAAAAACGGGCCACTCAATTTTTTATTTATTTATAATTGTTTTTTAACTATTTTCATATATATATATATATATATATATATATATATATATATATATACCATGTGTTAATTGAAAAGCGGACCATAGGCGTTTAACATGGGAAATCAGTTTTTCCGTGCGCAAAAGTCCCCAAATTATTTTAGGCAAAAATGCTTCAAATAAAAGAGCTTAAAATTATGCATTTAAATTACCTACCAGATTTCATTTTTGATATTCGATAGCAGAGAAAATCATATTTTTTTTGAAAATTACTTATTTATAGTGGAACTCGAACAAAATTACAAACAATTGTATGACATCTTAAATGTCAAAAAAAAAGTTTATTATTTGTCACTATCGTTTGAATATAGTATATAGAAAGACATGTATTACAATGATCCTTATTGTAATACGAGTACAGTTTCCGTAATCGAGCCGTAGCCGAGTTACTCAAAGTAAAGCTACAAGTATTACAAATGGACATTGTAACACGTGTTTTTCATACTATTTTTCCTATTTTTAATTTACTTTTATTTTAAAATTATTATTGAAAGCAATAATAAAATATCAAAGTTGGTAACACTAACAGTTTTAGTAAACATTTGAAATTTATTTTGATTTTGATAACTTCACAATTACTTACAAGTTAGGTTAGAGTTAATATTTATATTTATTTTGTTGTGAACCTACAAATAAATACGTTTAATTTTAATTTAAAAGAGTGATTTACTGTTAGATGTAAATATTTTGCTATAAAAAAATTAATTTAATAATATGATAATGACAACTAAAATGAAAGATATTTATTTGACACTTAGGGTAAGTTACCAACTTAACAATTAAAAAAATCCCCAAAAATATTTGTACAAAATTTTTCATTGTATCACTGTTTTTGATAAAAACAGTTGCACAAAATTCACTTTGTGTACGCGAAGTATGAAAACATATTTAATTAACACAAAATTTTGCTCATAAAGAAAAGCTACAAATTATAAAATAGTTCTATTCTGGACAAAGCTTAAGAAAAAGCTCTAGAAACTTGTAACAATATACTTATTTCCTTACCGTATCTTTCCGTGTCTTCCCCAACATCTACTTCAACATCCTCATCTCTGCCACATTCATTTACTTTTTATTGATACTGACATCTGTCAATTTGAATTACCTGAATATATTAACAATTTTCATGGTTAGCAAAGCTGGCTGATTTATAAAGTTTAATTTCTTTAAAATTCTTTAACTCTATATCTATTGAATGTGAAGTATAAAATGCAATCAAATCGTATAGAGAATAATATATATTTAAGTTATAATAACGATAAATGTTAATAAATCATATTTAACTGTTAAATCTTCAAATGAGGTTACTTCCGGTCGGTTCACCAATTATAACCAAAATCTAATCACTTATTCCCCTGGATGTAAACTTGAGGAATACGAAAAAAATATAATTATTGGAATCGTGGTATTGAAGTTATGAGATCCGAAACTTTCGTCACACACACACACACACACACGCACACACACACACACACACACACACACACACACAAACACACACACACACACACACACACACACACACACATACATACATACATACATCATCGTAAATATGGTGAAATTGTATTATAGGGACCCTAAAACATACTTATTCACTAAAAATTCATCATTGAATTTTTTGACTAGACAATACCTTCCTTACCTAAAGGTGACCCTCCGTCACCAAAATCTACCAAATTTAGTTTTCCTTCATTATCTAATAATCTATGAGATTTTTTTGCAAAACAAAAGCACATATGAAATCACCCCCCAGCCACTCCCCCAACCAAAGATGCACATGTCGTATTTAACCGTATGTCTTACAGTTTCCGAGATCCCAATGGTGGCCTTCGAAATCCGGACATTCTGTATTTGTGTTTTTGCTGGGTCTGCACATTTTTTTTGCATATATTTCAGTAGAAATTCAATCGAATACAAAATAAATTGTGAAATTAAAAAAAATACGTTAAGTAGCTAGCGTAAATTTGGCAGCATAAAACTGATATTGTCATAACTACCCGTAGATTTTTTTGTAATTTTTACTAGAAATACAATCAAAGACAAACGAAATACAAACGATCTGTGAAATTTTTAAAAGAAATTATGTAATCTTTGCTGCTAGCGAAAACTTGGTAGCATAAAAATGATATTTTCATAACTTCTCGCAGAATTTTTTTTTTCAAAATTTTTGCTAGAACTACAATGGAATACAAACGAAATACAAACGATTTGTTTGCTAGTAGCGTGAACTTGGCAGTATAAAAATAAAATGCAATTTATTAGCACTATTGCGCAATACAAACAATATTTAGTAAAATACAATGAAATACAATCAATTAAGTGCACTTGTATTAATTTTTTTAAATATGTTACTGCCCAGTTTACGCACCTCTTTTAGTAACCTGTTAAATGCGTGTTAATGTGTAAATTTAATTGAGCTAAGTATTATATTTTGATGAATTTAAATATTGTATCCAATGTTAATAAATATTATCTTCGTATTTTATAACTTATTTGTTAGTATTTAAAGTTGGGATAATTGGTATTAGATATTCTGATAAACTGGTATAATGCAATTCTCTTAGAAAAGTGCAAAAAGCAGGTACACTTTCCCCGCCTGTCCGACTGATGCCTTTTTTTCAATAATTTGTACTTTGTAGCGTCCCTTTCGGTTTATTTTAATCTTAGTTGAATTGGATATTACCAACTTCTAGAATTTGCGAGATCTCAATATTCGACAACATAATCATCCCTTTTCACCTTCGTTGATTGTTATCGGTAGAAAAATGAGCAAACATAGTTATGTATGGCAACATTTTAAAAATGTTGATGAGAATTATTAGTATTTGAACTTATTGCAAAATGACAAAGTATAAGTAATATAAGTAGGGAAGTGAAATTCTTGAAAATATCCATTGCCTTGACCTCAATGCTTTCAATTATATGGCCACTATTGTCATTATGTAAGTACTCAAAACTAAAACATAACTCAAGCTCAAGTTATTGAAATAAACCATATTGAATGAAAATTGTAATAAACTAAAAGTGTAATTTGCAATTATTTACTACATTATGTGGTTACATTTTCCAAACAATTTTTAACATTCTCTTGTGTTTGGTATAATAATATTTACGCATCATTATTTTCAATCAAATACATATTTAAAATAATCTGATGTGGCCAGCACATAACCCCTCGCCGTATATTTTACCTGGCTGTATGCATAAAGCAAAGAATATTTTTAGAAATACAAATAATATATTCTTATAAGTCTACGACGTATAAACTTCTTTATTATTCAATAAGAGCATGTCTCAACATAAAACAATTTTCACATATATTTACAAAATCTATAGGATATTTTACCATAAATTATGTACAATAAATTACAAAGTAGAGTTTAGGATATATAAATTTTAGGCTGGTAATAGGGATTTTCAATTCGAACAACGTGTTACGTTCTAATTTGGTCCTTTGTTCCAATTTCCTTAATTTTATACCTGCCGTTCCTTCGTTTCCATTCATGACCTGAAAAACAATATTTTATGCCGTAATGATATTATTTATACTTCATAGTTCTATTAAATTCACTTACTTAATGTTTCTTTAAATTTGGTAGCTTCATTTGTCAAAATTAAATAGTCTATTTCGCAGTTTATTATTCTAGTTTCAGTTTTAGGTTAATTTTTGGTGACATTTCTTAATTAGATTTATCTTTGCGGTGATCGTATAAGCTGAGCGCTACGTTCACAACGTAGTGTAGCGGCGGTAAATTTTGAATTTGACTGGTAAATAAATAGACTTAAATTGGTTGGATTTATTTTTGTATTAATTTAGTTTATTTATTTAAGACATTAACATACAACTATTATCCCATCCTACTATCCTTAAATTACCCCTATCCTATACTAAAAATTATGAGCGTAACACGTTTTATTTAAGTAGATTTGTTGTGCGCAAGGCTATGGTTACCCTCTTTCTCTCTTTCCGGAATTTAAATTATTTTTCCCTGCCTTAAGTAAGATCCGGGGACTTATCGTAAGTAACTTCAAGCGGGCGAACGTGTGGAAGAAAATTTGAGTTGCGGGTCAGAATGACTTAAAGTAATTCCGGTCGAGTGTAAAATATTCGTAGGGAATATTACCCTTATTTGGGGATCAATCGCCGGATTACGTATTTCGTTAGGAGGTTTTTGGTGATTTGTGAATCAACCTCCCGCGGAGTTCCCACGTGGGGATCAATTTAAGTGTTAGTGGTTCGCGACCTTTTTTTCTTTTGTTCGTAACATCTTCCAACATCTCGCCACGGGCTGAAGGCATCGTCGGGGGACAGTTAGCTTACGGGTGGACATCTCCAGCTGGTGTGACGCTGCCTGGCATCGTCCGCATTCCGCTGACTGACTGCAGTCATCCCCACCACCATTCCTGGCTACCTACCGCCACTAGAGATAAGTCGTACAGACATCTTTTATATTTTTTTAACAACTTTTATTTGAGGCACTGAAGACGTTGGAAAACTTGTTAACTTTAATTTTTGTTCATTTTTATTGTGCATTTAACTTTTGGAGTGCCTGAAAATTGGTTTAACCTTAGCTTCGTTCACTTTTATTTTGCACTCACTTTTGGAGTGCAATATTATTTTTGGATTTTTCATTTATATTATTATTAGTGTTATATTTCTTATTGGATTGCTTTAATCCAGTGTGCAACTTTGTGTTGTTTTTGGTTTTTTTTATATTGTGCCTGGCACAGAATTCGGCACTGTTGTACTTTGTACTACGATACGTCGCGGACTATTCGTCCTCGCTATTCAACTGGCTGTACTTGCCCTGCGTTGTCGGTTGGCCAACATTCGACGTATAATTGTACTGTCGGGTCGGATATATCCGCGTCGTCATCTTTGTTCATAGTTATTTATTTGTTTATTTTTATATTTACATTTTCATATTTTAAAGTTAAATTTACATTCATTAAAGTATTATTAATCTTAGCTTTGGGAGTATTCTTTTTTTTGTACAAGCCTTTCTTCCGTTTTCAGACAATATTTCATATTAACGGTAGGTAACGATCTATTTTATTCGTTTTCGTAATTTTGCCGTTAAAAACTACGTGGCGCCCATTCAACCCCTTTCGGGGGTTGATCACCGAACTTAACCCGCTCCCACCTCCACTGTGTAAAGGCTAGCGGCCGCACACCGAAACAACTAGGGTGCGTTATGTAATAAATCGCATTGCGCGAAGCACGTTACAAACGTTCTTGTTTACTTTCTCTTCATATTCTTCTAGTAATAACATTAATTTTGGGCGGTCTAAAATGTATATATCTGGATTGTGCATCTATTCTTACATATCTTCTTTTACATTTTATTTTTTCATACACGTTGTATCTAAATAACACATTAATTCCCTTTAATAAAGTGATGGATAGATTGCACTCCGATTATTCTTATAACGATGTATAATTTGATCAATATTTACAACTTACTTGAGAAGAATTTGATAGCTTTTTCGCAGGTCAATGTTACTCAAGTCTACAGTGCTGGTGTACATTGCCCCATAATGTTTGAAACAAATTTAAGTCCTTCAACCTAGACTTGTCACCCCCACAATAGTCACAGATCAAGAATTAAAAGATTCTCCAAGTAGTTTTCTTTCATTACTCATTATTTCGATGAGATACAATTTTTCTGTATTTTACGTTGCAGAATGGAGACCATCTTCACTTTCATCTTGTGTTTATAACATTTAAATATCGTCTTCCTTCGAGCTATATTCTCGCTTATATCTATTCTTTACATTTAGATTTTTTATATACAAATTCATTCTATGAAGAAATTTTGTCCTACTCTTCTAATTTTTCGAGATGATTCCAATTCATTGTTGGCATTAACAGTATTTCTGAAGGGTATGTGTAATATACCTACAATTTTAAATATTGAACTATTAATACAATAAGAAATAATATAACTTATCAACTTCCCAGAAAAAGTCTTCAGTAATGTCTTCGGATTTCTGACACTGGCATTTATCTGTCACTTACAAACATTTAAAATTTTCAACTATTTTCCATGGCATTCTTTCGGCTGTAAAATTTATTATAACAGATTATTTTATATATTATATTTCTTTTATCTCTAAATCTATAGAATATATAATAAAATATTTAAATGTATTAGATAGAGAATTTAATTTTCTTTAACATTATCAAGAAAAAAATTCAAAAAATAATATTTAGAAGATTGTTTTTCAAGAATCTTCTACTTCCGGTTGTCCAATTGTTACAAAAACCTTTTCAGATCTTCCCATGAATGTCCGATTGGGAAATACGTAGTTAAACAAATATAAAGTCTTATAGTTTTTGAGTAACCATCCTTCCAACATCCCACACACATACATATACACATACATACACACACACACGCATCCACACACACACACACACACACACACACACACACACACAGACATCATCGTAAAAATGTTAATATCGGATTTTAGGGACCTTAAAACGTGCTTATTCAATAAAATCTGGATATGCGATTTTTAGATGAATCCAATACCTCTCTTAGCGAAAGGTAAAAAAATAATATCATTCAATAATATTTCTTAAATAAAACAGAAAATCTGTTCATTTCCCAAGGATAGCGAAGCTAATTTAAAATCAAAATTGAATATTCTAATCTTCGATTCCGTAATCCGGATCCGATTCGATTACACAACCCGGAAACAAAACCGAAAATCAGTTCCACTACTCGGAACCGAAGATCGGTCCCGGGTATTCGAATAATTTTGGAAAACTAATATTTTTTTATTATTTATAAAATTAAAATAATAGCAAATAGTTTTCATTGTTGAAATAAAAGTTATGTTTCAATAATAAAAATTTTTGATGATGTACTCTACTTTAAAGATTATGTGATGTTTAGTATATTATTTAGTATAATCAGAGTAGCTTTATATAAACACCAACTGCTTGTTATCATTACAATTCGTTCGTAAATCATACTCATTCAAGTTCTCTATTTATGCACTCTTGATGACATGTCACGTATTCAACTGATATGCCAGTGTATTGTTTAATCTTCCTCCGGGCGCACCGCAGGTTTCCGAAGGGAAATTATCCCTCTAAATCTCTATATACCTTACTGGTGTGTTCAGCTGTCTGGAGAACCCAGGAACCAATAAAGCCCCATTTCGATGCTATAGGCTGATCCTATAACTAACACATAGACTTACAGTAGTAGACTATAGCTCTACAGGAAATCAGGAAAATCCCGGTGGACCGTTCCTTAATTTAATATGCATACGCTATCTTTCATTTCAGAATAATGTGCTAAGGGAAAGAAAGTTTCTGAGAGGAAAGAGAAAAAGAGCTTGTAAGAAAGAAAACTTGGCGAAAGAATTATGCTTGAAACGAAATGTGTGAAAGAATGATTGCAGTACGAAATTTATGTGTATTTCTATATTTAAAAAAATCTGATGTGGCCAGAACGTAACGTCTCGCCGTATATTTTACCTGGCTGTATGCATATAGCAAAGGATATTTTTAGAAATACAAATACATAATATATTCATATAAGTAAACGACGTATAAACTTCTATATTATTCAATAAGAGCATGTCTCAACATAAAACAATTTTCACATATATTTACAAAATCTATAAGATATTTTACCATAAATTATGTACAATAAATTACAAAGTAGACTTTACCATATATAAATTTTAGGCTAGTAACAGGGATTTTCAATTCGAACAACGTTCTTGTTTACTTTCTCTTCATATTCTTCTAGTAAAAACATTAATTTTGGGCGGTCTAAAATGTATATATCTGGATTGTGCATCTATTCTAAATAATATAATGTATGTACTTCCTAGGAAAAATCTTCAGTAATGTCTCCAGATTTCTGACACTGAGATTTATCTGTCAGTTACAAATATTTTAAATTTTCAACTATTTTCCATGGCATTCTTTCGGCTGTTAAATTTATTACAACAGATTATTTTTATATAATATTTTTTTTATCTTTAAATCTATAGAATATATAATAAAATATTTAAATGTATCAGATAGAGAATTTAATTTTCTTTAATATTACCAAGAAAAAAATTCAAAAAATAATATTTAGAAGATTTTTTTTCAAGAATCTTCTACTTCCGGATGTCCAATCTTCCCATGAATGTCCGATTGGGAAATACGTAGTTAAACAAATATAGTCTTATAATTTTTGAGTAACCGTCCTTCCAACATCCCATACACGTACATACACACATACATACATACATACACACACACACATCCACACACACACACACACACACACACACATACACACACACAGACATCATCTTAAAAATGTTAAAATCGGATTGTAGGGACCTTAAAACGTGCTTATTCAATAAAATCTGGATATGCGATTTTTAGCATGAATGCAATACCTCTTTTAGCGAGAGGTAAAAATGTAAATATAAATGTATTAAGAAGAAATGGAGTAACTATTATGCTTTGCAGATTAATTGCTATCAAATAATTTACCTAGATTTCGTACCCGAAAGAGATTAAATTTAATACCATAAAAGGTCAAATATCAAATTAAACTGAAATGTTACATGAAATTTGGAAATTCGGGAAAGAATAAATATCCCGGCTAACTAAAAAATGTTATTAAAAGTTTATACAAAAGAAAAAAAAACTTAAATTACGTCGTCAGCCAAAATAGAGAATCAGAAATTTTCGAAACAATAAATGGTTTGAGACATGGGGGTGTCATGAGCCCAGTCCTGTTTACAATTATCATGGAAGAAATTATGAAGGAATGCAATACGCTATTCAGAAAATTACATTTAGGATACAGTAACTTACAAGTAACAAAAATAGCAATGTGCGCTTTCGCAGACGGCGTAGTAATTCAGGCAAGCAGTGAAGAGAAAATGCAATTTAATGTAAATGTTTGGAATGAAACCATATCAAAGTACGGTTTAAAAATTAACAATAAATATGACGATAAATTCACAAAACATAGAGCAAGTAAAAAAGTTCCAACATTTTTTAGGAGTCCAATTGAACATGACAACAGAATTTGGAAAACAGCGAAAGTCTTCCATGCAATAAAGAACAGCTTCATAGGAAAGAATGAGATTAACATCAAAACGAAGATAACTGTATACAATTCAATATACGTATATATACAGGGTGTTAATACTAAGTCGTTACACTCAAAAATGGTAGATAGAACTCATTAAAACAAACAACTTTTCTTAGCTCAAATTTTTGATTTGGAGCCCCAGTTCATAGTTATTGGCGTTCTTTGTTTTAATGAGTTCTATCTACCATTTTCGGGTGTAACGACTTAGTATTAACACCCTGTATATACATATATAGATTCATTTTAACATATGGCTGCAAATCATGCGTATTATCTAAGAGAAGTAAAATTCAAGCACTTGAAATGAAATATTTAAGAAGAGTACTGGGAGTAACACTATGAGATAGAATGAGAAATTATATGATTGGAGAACAATTACAATGTAAGTCTGTGTGGTCACATGATCAGCTTGAACGAAGATAGACCGGTGAGATAAATATGGATGACGACGTGGTAGAAAAAAGAGACCGAAGAAGACCTAAAGAGAACTGGAAAAAGGTAATATTGAAGATCGTGGAGAAGATAAACACGACTATTTAAGACGCTATGAATTAAATTTAACCAGTAATAGAACTCGTCGAGTGCAACAATATTTCTTAAAAACTTTTTCTTGTAAACCTTCTAAATATTGAGTTAAAATTCTTCAAAGTTTTGTTACATAGTTTATTACCCGCCTATGGTTCAATTCAAAATGGACGCATGCGCAGGATACTGCACATGCGCTGAATACTGCGCATGCGTCTAGGAGCAATTACTGTGTTAAATTACTGGTGAAAGGTTGATCAATTTGCCAACACAACAGAAAGGTTAAAAACTGGTGAAAAGATTGACCGATACACCAGATGGTGAAACTATAAACAAATCGGGAAAGATAAGAGATAGAATAGAATACTGCAACTAAGGTAACAAAAAAAATCATATGTCAATTTTTTATGTTACAACAGGTTGAACAATCCAAAAATTGTATGACATTTATAGGATGCAGTCGAGATCAAGAACAAATCTACAATTGACGGAACAGGAAAATGCATAAAGATGATTAAAAGTGATGCAGGCCTAAATTATGTCACTAAAATATTAATGCTAAAAAAAATTGAGATTTCGAAAAAAAGTTATTAAGAAATATTTTTGTTCTATTACTGGTTAAATTTAATGTACTTATTTCTGTTACACTCTGTATATATATATATATATATATATATATATATATATATATATATATATATATATATATATATATATATATATATATGTATATATATATATATATATATATATATATATATATATATATATATATATACAGTGTGTTAATTAAAAACCTGGCCATAGGCGTTTAACATGGGAAATCAGTTTTTCCTTGCGCAAAAGTTCCCAAATTATTTTAGACAAAAATACTTCAAATAAATGTTGTAGAGAATTAAATTCTGCATCCAGATTAGTTATAAGATTTTATTTTCGACGTTTCATAACCGAGAAAATCAATTTCAAAGTTTTTCGAAAATTGCTGATTTATAGCGATAGCCATGAAACTCAAACAAAATTACGAACAATTGTATGACATTGACACAATGAATTAGAATTTAACTTTTTTAGAATACATAGCTGTCAACATATACAAAATAAAATAAAAATGAAAACAAGAATAATGTATTTATTTAAAAAGAAAAACAGAAAACTAGAATGAATATAATTTTATATTAAATGTTCAAATAACCCTCCATTTTGCGCTAAGCAATACCCAAGTCTATTATAAAAGCCATGTCGAACATTATGCAGCTGTCTGGCATTTATTTTTCTACATTCATTGGAAATTACAGCTTTAAGTTTTTGTAATAAGATTCTATTGTGGTTTTACTTGGAATTTGTCGATGTGACCACATTACACTTATTAAATCACGTATTTTTCTATAGCTTTGTCCACAGTAACACCATTTTATAATCTGAAGCTTTTCTTCATGAGAAAACTGTTCCATACTTCCAAAAAAATATGTTACTGAACGAAAATCACAAAACACAAACTTTCTTTGACAGTTAAGATGTCATACAATTGTTTGTAATTTTGTTTGACTTCCATGGCTATCGCTATAAATCAGCAATTTTCGATAAACTTTGAAATTGATTTTCTCGGTTATGAAACATCGAAAATAAAATCTTATTACTAATCTGGATGCAGAATTTAATTCTCTACAACATTTATTTGAAGTATTTTTGTCTAAAATAATTTGGGAACTTTTGCGCAAGGAAAAACTGATTTCCCATGTTAAACGCCTATGGCCAGGTTTTTAATTAACACACTGTATATATATACACTTAGTAGTGAAATGGTACCACAATACTTTGACAGTGACAAAAATTGTGTATTTAATGGAAATTATTTAGGAGAAGTACAAACAGCTATGAATACAACTCAGGTTGAAATTCAAAGAGAAGATGACAAAGATGAATTATGGAAATTAATTAAAGGATTGACAGCACGTTTAGAAATAAAAGAGAGTAAAAATGTTAACTTATCACAAGTTGAACAATTGTTCGTGTTGGAAAAATTTTCGGGTCCACAGAATGCTATAGAATGGATTAAACAGTTTGAAGATGAATGTACACGCCACCAAGTCACATCAGATGAGAAAAAAATTCAAATATTGAGAATATTTCTGAAAGAAAATGCAATCGAGTGGTATACAGCAAAATTAGCAAAATTAACAATAAAAGAGAGATGGGAGACATGGAAAACATCTTTTAAAGAAACTTATGCCGATAAAAGTTGGCAAACAATTCGATACGCTTATACTTTCCGGTATATAAACGGTTCATTATTAGATTATGCTCTAAAGAAAGACCGTCTTCTACTAGAAACAGAACCTGGAATAACAACATCACGCATAAGCCATATTGTTATTGGTTTACCGTTTTATATTCAAGATAAATTAGATAAAGAGGAGATTACAACAACTGAAAAACTAATGAATCAATTACGTAGATACAATCAGGTTTCTCCAATGGGATCAAAAAAAGAATCAACATTCAGTACCCAGGGAAGTATTACCAAAACAGATAATCGAAACAAGATAGAAAAAAAACCATGCAGTATTTGTGAATCATTAGGGAAACAGGGGCGTTATCATCCAGTAGAATTGTGTCGAAATAAGAAGAATTTTGGGACGAAGTTTGCAAATTCGATAGAGATTAATGAAGTTCAATCCGAACAAAAAAACGACTAGATGCACAACTGATCAAACTTAATGTTAAATTAAATTAAATAAAAGAAATAGAAGCCATTTATGATAGTGGTTCAAATGTAACGTTAGTTTCTAAGATAATTAAAAATATAAAAGATGAAATTATTCAAAAACAAATATTTAAAACGATCAGTGGTGCTGTCGAGAGTTATGGGAAGATAAAATTATCACTAAAAATAAATAAGATTGAGAAAGAAATTGAAGCTTATATTATTAAAAACAATACGTTTTCATATGATATTTTATTAGGTTTAGATGCCATTCAAGAATTCAGATTAATACAAGATGATAAATTAAACATTTATCAGAGAATAGACGATAAAAAGATTGAAAAAATTAGAGATGTAAAAGAAGATAAAAAAAAATATATTGCAAACGAATCTGCATGAAATCAAACAAGATTATGACAATTTAGATAATATAAAAATGGGAAACAAGTTAAATGAAATAGAAAAAGGGGAATTGGTCGATTTAGTGAAAGAATTTTTACACGTATTTGCTAAACATAAATATGATATTGGATGTACTAGAACTCATGAAGCACATATCAAGTTAATAGAAAATAAATATATAACCAAAAACCGTATCGTTGTGCAATTTCAGATCAAAAGGAAATAGAAAATCAGGTAGGAAATTTAATAAAATTTAAACTAATAGAGGAATCAAGTTCCCCATATTCTTCACCGGTAAAGTTGGCATATAAAAAAGAAGAAGGAAGGAGGTCTAGACTCTGTATTGACTTCAGAGAACTAAATAAGATCCTTGTCCCTGAATCACAACCATTCCCTAGAATAGAAGACATAGTAGTGAAAACTAGAAAATGCAAATGGTACACCGTAATGGACATTAATTCGGCATTTTGGTCAATTCCAATTCGTGAAAAAGACAAATACAAAACAGCGTTCGTGACCCAATCTGGTCACTACCAATGGTCACGCCTACCTTTCGGATTAAAAATATCACCGGCAATATTTCAGCGAGTTGTGTCAAATATTCTGCGCAAAGAATGACTACAAGATTTCTGTGTTAATTACATAGACGACGTATTAATATTTCTTTGTTAGACTTTTACATGTATTTTTCACTGTACTCATGTTAAACAGATCCTTATGTTGGGCAGCTACTTGGTCTTCAGTTGGAAATTCATAAACAACTTCGTCATCTAACTGTTTGATCGTTTTGATTATTAATGTTGATTCATCTTTCTCTATTCTAATTTTTATTCGAATTGGCTCCATTTTTAGACGAAAAAAAAACGATTTATAATATCTTTTCCTTAGATTATCTAACTGTAGACCGATTAGTTTCTATGAAGATTTATTTCAATTAATAACATGTACATTAATATCCTAATAACACAATAATAACGTCTTACCTATGAAGAATCGGTTTTTACAGTCGTTATATAAATTATAAATCTATTGGAAAATAATTATATTGAAAACGAAATTTAAATAATAAACAATAGCTAATCTCTTGACACTCAATGTTGTCAACGTCATAACGTTTAGTGTGCCTAACGTGACAGTGATTTCACTGTTACATATATATATATATATATATATATATATATATATATATATATATATATATATACATATATACATATATATATATATGTATTCTGTAAATAAAATAATAGAAAAATTTAATAAAAAAAATTTCGGAAGGAAAATCACGAGTCACACACTTACCTCGGCAACTCTATGGTTGGTGGTGGTTTCGCGAGGTCGTGGGTCGCTGAGAAAGAGAGAATTTAAAAAAAGGAAGGATTAGGGCGCCAGTTATGCCGAAGGGAAAAAAAAGTGGACATAACACACTCAAGAAAAATGATATTTAAAACTTTAATAAACTACTTCAAAAAAATAATGGTTATGGCTTTTACAAACCTTAAAAGGGGTATAAAAACATGATGGGTCCCAAATTGACCGGCTGCCGGGTGGGGGGACCTGGTGGGCAACAAAGGCGTCGTCCTGACTAGACTTGACGAGTCTGCCTCGCTGAGTTACGGTGACCACTGCGGCCAGGACCTCGTTCTTAGGGCGTGAAGTGCTGCGCCGGAAGCTAGGGCAGCTTCGCTGGTAAATACCGGCTTAGCAGTCTACGGAGATCCCACTAGCCGACCTCCAATTGGTGGGAAAGCTTCTTGCACGGGATCCTGAGCTCTACTAGAGGCAGTGAACGATGAAGCGAGCAGGTAACAGGCGGCGGCGTCTCGACGCTAACCTCGACGGTGATGGTCCCCCACCACCCAACGGATCGACCAACCCAGGACCAGGGCGGAGTAGACAAACAAAACAGGCCATAAACCTTTTACAATTGTTAACAAAAAGTTTAAACAACTTTACCTAAATCAAAAAAATTACTGAGATGATACTAAACCTTTAGTGCACTTCTAAAAAAAAAACAACAGCTGGCCAAGCTGAAGAACAGGAAGGAAAGAACAGTAGAGGAGAGGTTAGTAGCTCGACATTCTTTTGAGACTTGTTTCGCAGGCAGAATTTTTGTATAAACGTTGCAAAACGGCAGCCCAAAAAAATAGTTAACTTGAGATAATAATATTTTGGGTTTACCAAGATAAAGTAAGATAAGTTAAGATAAAACCTAACCAAGATAAAGTAAGATAAATTCAGATAAAAATCTAATATGCTTGCAAAAAAAAATTTTATACAAACAAATACAACCTTTTACTGTGACGTCGAAACAGCCTTGGCTACGTCTTCAAATTCTGCCGTACAAACAAACTAAAACGAGCTAGATAATTTAAGAAACAAAATAAATTTAAAATAGAAAAAAAATCCCATAAATATGAAATCTTATATAAATTTTGACCTAGAAATTTTTAAGAAAATTATTAGACAAACGATAAATAATTTATATAAATTTTGAGATAAATGACACCAAAAAAATTGTTAAATATTGATCCGTAATAAAATTGAAACAGATTTACGAAAAAAATGGTATACTAATAACTTTGAAATGCGTTAACGTCACGCAGAAAAATCCGTGAAGTAGAAGTTTGCCACTTTCACTAAAAGTTAAACAGAAATTACTATACAAGGGATTGTAGCAAGTTTGAGAGCGCTTCGCGCTGGGAACCAGTGAGTTGTAAGGTTAGAGTTCACAAAAAAATGAGAAAAATTAAACTGTGGAAGTTAAACTATCGCCTCGCAACAAAAAAAAATCTTAATTTTGATACTGAGGGCCAAAAAGGAGGCGACACACCCCGAGAGATAGTCTGTACTCGCAGCTACGCCATGTGCTCGGGTATGATACAACTGACTGAAAAAAATACAGATAAACTTACCTCAAACAGGTGTTACATGAACCAAAACAATGTATCATAAACAAGAGAAACTTTAACAAACGTGGATGGTAAAAGATAACTAAATGTTAAGCCAAAATTTGGAAAAACAAAACCCACACATGTGCGTCGCTTCAAGTAGCAAGACCAACTCAACTGTTTCCACAAAAAAAAACTCTCCGTCGCACTCTAACACCGGAAACACTACGTGACTGCTAATTCTTGGCTAGTCAAGAAAAATACTAAATAAAATTTTGAATAAAACCGCGAAACGAAATTTGAAACCGTTTCAATATATATATATATATATATATATATATATATATATATATATATATATATATATATATATATATATATAATCTTTCCTCTTCTACCCTTCGGGTGTAGAGTTATATATATATTTGAACTCGTAAAAATTAATGCAGTGTCTCGTTCTAACCAGCTCACCTATCAAAGATGTTTCCATGTTTATTGTTTTTAATAAATCATAACATTAAATTAGGATACTCTTCGATGCTAAATTAAATAATCTTTCTGCCCCATCAAAAACTTTCCATATAGTCTAACGGGACAGATATATATATATATATATATATATATATATATATATATATATATATATATATATATATATATATATATATATATACAGGTGTCCCAAGACAGGCGTTTAGCATGGAAAAACAGTTTTTTTGTAAATAAAAAGTGTCCGGCAGAAAATTAAACCATAATATTGGACGTGATAATAGTACATTACTTTCTGTACGTTATTTATTATTATTATTATGTTACTAATTAGAAGAAAATGTAAATAAATAATTGTTCTAATATTTAATGATTAGCGTAGTTGCCTTTAAAATATTAAATTTTATAGATTTGGGTTCGATTTTATTGATGAACGACCCTAGTTCAAAGTTCATTTTCATGATGTATGTATAGTAATTAAACTGAGTTTTTTTATAAAAAAAAATATTTATACTATGTGGCTTATCGATTTCGCTAACAGATTTAGCATCTTCGGAACCTACAGCAGAAAAATGAAAATTTATGCAATATATATATATATATATATATATATATATATATATATATATATATATATATGTATATATAGGGTGTTTGGCGTAAGTCCGGCACCACGAATATTTCGTTTATTTTGAGAGATACAAAAAAATGTTAATAAGCAAAGTTAAACTAGTCAAAGGGGCTCATAAGATGATCATAGCAGAAATTTTGTATCACTTCCGGTTTTAGCAGAAATGGGTACAACTTTAAATCTAGCATAGGGAATCGGTATTTTTATATATTTTTTTCAGAATATACATAAAATTAGCTTCACAATGATACCAAATTATTATAGTTTTACTTTAACCATTTCAAAATGGCGACCATTTATTCTTAAAATATGTATTAATAAAATTCCATACAAAATAAAACATAGCAAGCTATGAAAACAATTTTATGTTAGAGAAATTAATGAGAATATCCTAGAAAATGTAATGAAAGAGTTTTTATTACGTATAAGAAAATGTATAGAAAATAACGGCGGCCATATTGAGCATTTGTAGTTTTTCACATTTACTGATTCTGTTTTGGTATCGTTGTGAACATGCTATAGTAATTAACGTATCAAGGGTGTTATAAGGACAATAACGCCTGAGGTCAACAGTGTGCTTTCCGAGGGCCTCCGGCCCGAGGTGTGTACGTTGACCGAAGGCATTATTGTCCGTTTAACGCCCGTGGTACGTTCAACGGTTAATGTCCGACCGATATATTATTTTATTAAAGATTTTTTCGGTTTTTGTCCTATCATTGTGATTTTTGTTAGAGATATTAATATATTTGCTTGCAAACGCTGTAACTAGGTAACGCGATATTCTTATTTGTATACAATACCGATTTGTTTATTTCAATATTTCTATCTGTCATAAAATTGTGAAAGAATTCTTGTTTAGTGGCTGGCGTGAAATCAAATACTAGTACCAACATCAATACCAACACCTCGACTACCACTGTAAACAAATTGACTGTTCAGATAATGTCACTACGAATACTGAACAACATGCTAACCTACAATTGTTTGTCGATTTGAAAATTGCATTTTTCATATAAATAAGTAATCCTACTATAATACTCGTAATAAACCTTGTATTCTAAATTAACAAAAAATAAATAATATTATTTACGTTGATTTCGTTAGTTATTGATTTGTATTATTTATAATATGGGGATTGTAAATTAGCATATGACATCTGGTGATATTTTGCGGAACTATCGTTGATAATGTTATGTGACATTAGTTTGGTTAGGTTATATATAAACATAAATCTGATCCATTATATTTATATTACTTACTTTTAAACACAGTACCTACTTCTTAATAATACACATTTAAGTATAAAATAAATTATGAAATGCCAATTATCAACGTTAGATCGTTTTAAAGCCGTTTTGGCGCTGCGATCTTATTTTCAATCCCCAGAGTTTCTGTATTCTGTATCCAATAGCAACAACGTCAAATTTATAACACACCCTAGGGTGTTATTTGGTATATAACAACCCTGAAAGCAAGGTTGTTACGATCGGACATTAAAAAATAAAAAAACAATACCTCACGCCTATTTTTTTTTTAATTTCTTCTTTTCTTTTGTTATAAGATAATAAAATTGTTTTCGTAGCTTGCTATGTTTTATTTTGTATGGAATTTTATTAATACATATTTTGAGAATAGATGTTGCCATTTTGAAATGGTGAAAGTAAAACTATAATTTACGCCAAACACCTGTATATGGTGGGAAAGATGCTGGGGAGTGATAAATTTGTTTTTATATTAAATATAAAGAGGTAATATACTTTAAATTTATAAGGTTTAAGGAAATTGGGTTCGATTCTCCAGCAGGACCATTTTTTTTATTTTTTTGCAAAAAATATTAAACTTGATGAAAACAGTAATATAATAAAAATGCTTTATATTTTCTTTTCTTGTTAATAAAAAATAACTGAGATAGATAGATAAATTATTTTTCATTGACATCAAAGAAAATATAATGCATTTTTATTATATCACTCTTTTGATTGTTGTAATCAATTTTTGTTAATTATTTTCCCTTTATTTATTATAAAGTTATTTTTTCTAAATGGCTGTGATAGAAAATAAAAGATAGATTTTTAAAAGTTCAATATTTTTTTTTGTAAAAAATAGAAAAATGTCCTGCTGGAGAATCGAACCCAAATTAATAAAATTGAATATTCCAAAAGCAGCTATGCTAAACATTGTGCTACAGAAGACGTTAGAAAATCTTTTTTGCATTACACCATACAATATTGCAACAAATATTTATTTATAAATTTTTATGATTTTTTTTCAATTTGTGCAATAATAAAAAGTAATTAATAATAAATAATACACAGAAGGTAATGTACAATTATCATGTCCAATATTATGGGTTAATTTTCTGCCGGACACTTCTTATTTACAAAAATCTGTTTTCCCATGTTAAACGTCTATGACTACGTTTATCTCGCACTAGTTTATCCACTTAAATGCTAACCCGCTTGAGTTAAGCGGGTTAAATGTGCGAGATAAACACGTTAGTTTAGCGCTAAGTGAAGTACCTATCTTAAATAATGGGTTGAGTTAACTAACCTACTTGAAATTTTGCGAGATAAACGGTTAAGGCTATGGATTAACCTCAATTTTTTTTTTAAAAACATGAAAATAATTATTAAAAATATATATTACTACACTCAAAACTTCTAAAAACTGTTTGTTTCGAGGTTTGCTTCAAGATCATGAGCGTTTTATTATTTTTATTATAGTAAGTCATCCGCAAAATTTTCTATCTGTCCTTGTTTAACAGCAGTGGATAATAGTATATTATGTTATTAGGAGTAGAAAGCGGTTTTTTTGTGTTGAACCCAGGTATTGCGGCCGAGGCGCTAGCCGAGGCCAGGCAAGGTGGAATTTTTTTGGA
This sequence comes from Harpalus rufipes, assembly GCA_951394225.1. Lineage (NCBI taxonomy): Eukaryota > Metazoa > Arthropoda > Insecta > Coleoptera > Carabidae > Harpalus > Harpalus rufipes. The sequence continues at coordinate 17,581,661 of OX596285.1, forward strand.
ATTGTTTTAATTGTAGAGTTTGCAATTTCTGCCATAGTTGGCTGTGTACACTACATAACACAAACGATACAACTGTCAAACAACAATTTTCAATATGGTCTGTGATGCTGTGACGACTGCTGCCGCCAGCGGTCCACTAAGAAGCTAACATTTTTTTACTAGTACAATAATGAACAACATTGTTGTACTACAGGGTGGGGCAGAAAAACCTATCCGATTTCAAATCCCTTTTTCTCAAAAGAGTGAGCAGGTAGAGTAGTGGGGTAAAAACCGTTAGAAAGCCGGTTTTATGCCATTTGTCAGTAGTCAACATGCCTTGGTCTGGTGAACATCGTGCTTTTGTTATTGAGCGGTTTATCGAATGCGGCGGTTCGATAATTGCTACACAACGTGCTTTTCGAATTCATTTCGGACTCGGGCGTCATGATCCTGTTCCACATCACGCTACGATTAAAGTGTGGGTGTCAAATTTTAGACAGACGAGTTCAGCATTGAAAAAGAAGTCGCCTGGACGTCCCAGGACAGCAACAGGACCTGAAAACGTGGCCAATGTGAGAGCCGCGATTGAACGTTCCCCGCGTCGTTCGACGCGAAAACATTCGCTCGCTTTGGCGATTTCCAACCGCAGTATTCGGCGCATTTTGCACCGGGACCTCAAAATGCATCCCTACAAAATGGTTGTTGCACAGGAATTAAGTGAAAGGGATTTTGAAACCCGTACGAACCTGTGTCGCGATCTCCGAGAACTCCCAAACGACGATGTTGTGCTCTTCACGGACGAAGCCCATTTTCACCTTTGTGATGCCGTTAACAGGCAGAATTTTCGATATTGGAGTGACGAAAATCCTCGAGAAATCCATCAGGAACCCCTCCATAGCCCAAAAGTGACTGTGTGGTGTGCTCTTTCCCGCCTAGGCGTCTGGGGGCCTTACTTTTTCGAAGAAAATGGGCAAACCGTAACGGTCAACAGCGAGCGCTATTGTTTCATGCTGGAAAATTTTCTTAGACCCAAAATGGAAGAAAATGGCGTGGAAAATGTGTGGTTTCAACAGGATGGGGCAACCGCCCACACATCGCGACGATCAATGGACATTCTCAGGGAACTGTTTCCCGGTCGCCTCATTTCCCTGAGAGGTGATCTTGGCTGGCCGCCGCGCTCACCGGATCTCACTCCATGTGACTTCTTCCTTTGGGGTTACCTCAAATCGAAGGTTTACCAGCATCGACCAAGGACCCTTCTTGCTTTACGAAGGGAAATTGCTCGGGCAATTGAAGAAATTCCTGTGGAAATGACGGTGAAAGTCATGGAAAGCTACCGCGAGCGCCTAAATCAGTGTATCCGCTCCCAAGGACGACATTTGAGTGATGTGCTTTTCAAAACTTAAATTTAAAAATGGCATAAAATTTGCGATATGTTAATAAAAAAATTTTTTGACAAGTTGAGTGGTTTTAATTTTATAACGTTTTGAAATCGGATAGGTTTTTCTGCCCCAAATGAATATCTTCTATAGTGTGTGTAGAGTAGCATAATATGAATATTATTGTACACTTGAAGAAAAACGCTAATTATCCTGTAGTCACTCTGAAACATGCGATATAAACGAGCTGGAGGTAAGAGTTAGTTTTAAGTCACTAGATTTTTAAGCGGATTATGTCACTGCGAGGTAAACGTAGTGTCAAGGATTGCTTGGGACACCGGTATATACAGTACGTGCAATGAAACGTGGAACATAGGACTTTAACATGGGATATTAAAAATGTGCGGAAATTGGCTCTCCTGTACATTTTAGAGCAAAAGTACAAGAATTAAAAGTTGTTTAGAATTAATTTTTACTTAAAAAAAGTCCTCATTTAATGCAATAGAATATCTGTAGCACTAGATATTTAGAAAATAAAATATGACATTTTCATCAAAATTCAGATAGCTATGGAAATAAAAAACAAATAAAAAAAATATCAATTAGGATCATAATACTTTAATATTTAATGCTGAATTATAATAATAGACACAATGATTACAACAATTAGCATCAATAACACTGAACTCAACTGAGATTTCGGTGAATATTAAAAATGGGAAATTATCAAATATTTAATAATACAATAAATGCATGGTCTTAAAACACTTCCTGTTTTATTAAATCTCTTAATTACACGAAATATTGTCGTTTTACTTGGAATTGGACGATCAGGATGAGCCACCAAAAAGTGCACGAATTTCTTCATAACTATTTCCTCTGCAATGTAATTTGAGAATCAAAATTTTTTCTTCGGTACTGATCAAATCCATTTTATTATGCACAAACGAACAGTGATGCAATTTATTGATTACAACAGTGTAGACACAATGGCTGGTAGTACCACAAGCCTTGTTTTATCTAAAACGATGTTTTAAGAAATGTCAAATTTCATTATTTAATATTAATAATAAATAATATTAAATTCATCAATATATGATTTTAAAGCAGAACAGTTTATATTCAAACAAATATTTTTTTAAAAATCGCCCTTTAATTGTAAGGGTGAAATTAAATATTGAAATTTGAATTTGACATTTCTTAAAACAGCGTTTTAGTTAAAACCAGGCTTGTGGTACCAGCCAATGATTCCAACAATTAACATCAATAACACTGAACTGAACTGTCAGAATGAGATTTTGTTCTATTTGATTTTATATTTCCATGGCTATCTGATTTTTGACGAAAATGTTATCTTATTTTCTAAATATCTAGTGCTAAAGATATTCTATTGCATTAAATGAGGACTTTTCATTCTTGTGCTTTTGCTCTAAAATGTACAGGAGAGCCAATTTCCGCACATTTTTAAAATCCTATGTTAAACTCCTATGTTCCACGTTTCGTTGCACAAACTGTATATATATGTTACCGGCCAAACCCGATTTCAGGATAAACTAGTTTTGCCTAGGCTAAATTAATTCTTCCTACATGCAATAGGATAAACTGGTATAGCCTAGGCTAAACTAGTTCGTCCTGAGCCCGATTTCAGGATAAACTAGTTTTGCCTAGGCTAAATTAATTCTTCCTACATGCAATAGGATAAACTAGTTTAGCCTAGGCCAAACTAGTGTATCCTGACAGAAATACACACTCTTAGGATAAACTGGTATGATCTAGTATAAACTAATTTAGCCTAATCGAAAGTAATTGAGCGAACATGTCAGGACTAGTACAAGATGTAACAGTTAAACGAGCTACCTCAAATAATTTCTAAATTATTAAAGAAACAATAAAATACTATAAGACAATCTTATAGAAGACCAAGGGAATACATTCGAATAGAGAAGAATTTTTTTTAGACCAGTGGTTCTCAAGTTACAACACAAAGTTATATTTTTTTTATGGGAGGTACATATTTTTACGCCCATTTGATAGAGTATTATTTTCTGAATTCAACCATGTATTCATTTTATATCCTAACATAACAAAAATATTGAGAAAAATTTAATTGATATTTAAATAAATTTCACTTTTATAGTTATCTTTTAGTAGGCTACGTTCGTAAACAATTGAACTTAAATTAAAATTAAACAGATATTTGTTAATAACTTTATTTGTGATTTCCATCCCAAATAATTCCAATTGACATTTCATAATTTTTGTTTTTCATACATAACCTAATGAAAAAAAACTCTAAAATTCAAATTTATTTAAATTTCAATTGAATTTTTCTGTAAATTTTTGTTATGTTAGGATATAAAATGTTTTTCAGTTGTTTAATTTGACATATGCTACTTTTAATCACTGTGTCACTTGTCACTCTCGTTTGTAGTTTTTAAATGTTACAATGTTTTCAAACCGCGAAGAATTCGACATGCTGACATGGTCTTAAGCGAATGCTGTGAAAATTATCGTACGGCTGAGAGTCTATACGCTGAGCGATACCCTCAGCGAGCCAGTCACTCAAGGAAGGTGTTTCGACGCTTAATGAGATTTCCAGAACCGGTTGGATATTTGCGAATGGTTATTAAACAAAAACCAGCACTTCCATCACAGAATCCTTTGAACAGATGAGGCGACATTTAAGAGCAATGGAGAAGTCAATATTCATAACGCTCACTACCATGGGCGGACCGTGAACTTTGGGGGCCCTGGGCTAATTTTGTTTGGCGGAGTTCATTGCAGCATTATGTTTGGGGGTATATTTAGTCAACAAGAGTAGAAAAATGAGCTTATATTGTAACAATTATGAATAGTAAAGGTTACCTTGATATTTTAAAAGTAAATTTGAAGCTATGTGCCGAAAAAAAGGGCTAGGCAATTTTAATTTGAAAATGATTCTACAAGTAATTTGCGTCTTATAAGAGAATGGGTATTGTATAAAATAAAAAATCTGTTGTGGCCAGCACAATACCCTTTCGCCAATCCTGTGTTAATGTATAAATACATACATAATTTTTCTTGCAAAAGATTCTGAATTTCCAGTAAAATTATTCCATAAACAAACTATTCAAATTGCACTTGACACTGACATCTTCCTCTTTAGCTTTTCCCATTCGTTAGGGGTCGATATTTTTGCGTGTCGTTCTCATTCGGTTCTTTTTCTCTCGTCTTCCGCAATACAGTCCTTCCATCTTATCTTTGGTCTTCCTCTGCCTCTTCAACCTCCCATTACTAAACTACTCATTCTTGTTCAAATATAATTATTCATTTCTCCTCATGACATGTTCAAACCAATGTAATCGTCTTTCTTGTATATTTCTAGAAAATTGTAACACTAGAGTTATTTTATTACCGTATCTTTACGTGTCTTCCCCAACATCTACTTCAACATCCTCATCTCTGGCACATTAATTTACTTTTTACTCATACTGACATCTGTCAATTTGAATTATATGAATATATTAGCAGTTTCCATGTTTAGCATAGCTGGCTGAATTCTTTAACTCTGTATCTATTGAATATGAAGTATAAAATGTAATCAAATCGTATAGAGAATAATATATTCTTTAAGTCATAATAATATTAAATGTCAATAAATCAAAGTTAACTGTTAAATCTTCAAATGTGGCTACTTCCGGTTCAGCAATTATAACCAAAATCTAATCACTTGTTCTTCTGGATGTAAACTTGAGGAATACGAAAAAAATATAATTTTTGGAATCGTGGTATTGAAGTTATGGGATCCGGAACTTTTGTCACACACACACAGACACACACACACAGACACACACACATACATACATACATACAGAAATCATCGTAAAAATGGTAAAATCGTATTATAGGGACCCTAAAACATGCTTATTCAGTAAAAACTCATCACTGAATTTTTTGACTCAAGACAATACCTTCCCTACCTAAAGGTGACGGAAGGTAAAAATAAGTTAAATTATATACCCCCCCCCCAATATACTGGCTTAAACCCTATTGAGTAAGTGCGGGAAATTCTTGAAGGTAACAATAATATAAACTAAAGAAGAATTAAAAAATAAACTACAAGAAGAATGATGAAATATAATGCCATCATTGAATCAAAATTTGGTAGATTCAATTGCTCGTCCTCATTCAGTTGCATTTATAAAAACCAAAGGAAATCCAACAAAATATTATATTTCTTTATAAAACATATATAAACGGTTTATAATTTTAATGTTTTGATTATGGTACGGAGACATTTTTGTCATAAAATTATGAATATTTTCAATATTTATTCCATAAATAAATTAATATAGCTGTATTATTTATTTATATATTTTTGTATAATATGTAGCATAATGGTTTCACTCTGGATTAAAAAAAATCCCGCTATAAAAAAACGAAACAACAAATACTCAAGTCAGAATAAATAACAGCGGGGAGCTCTATATACCTACGGGGCCCTGCAGCTCTAAATCCGCCCCTGCTCACTACTGGCCTCGCGAGAATAATCACTGGCTACGTGAAGTGGACAACGAGCATGTTTGGAGCCTTCATGTCTGGTGCGGCATTTTGAAAGGTCATTTAATTGGTCCGAATTTCTTCGCCGGCTTCCTTAAGGGTCTCGACTCCGCGTGGCTCTAGATGGAATCTGTTTATCTGAATGAGAAGTGTGGCGCGGTGCGGAGATGTTTAGTCCGGCCCACTTATAGTTGAACATTTGTATTGAGTTGATAGATCCAGAAGAAACGCGTTGGTCAATACAACATTACGTTGAGGTGTAGTGGGGTGAATATTGAAGAATGAATAGCAATAGATGGGGAGAAATGGATTGCTATCATATTCGGAATTTGGAATTCGGATGGGTGGACTTTGGTATATAATAATATATATAAGAAACAAAAAAACTATCATTTTATTGAAATTAAATTGAAAAATATACTTAATTATTAATTATTTCAATAACCAATTACATACTAGGTAATTATATAAAATATATAAATCATATTCAGAAAGAAAAAAAATCGTTGACAATGAAGATTTCTAGATATAGAAAAAAAGTTTTTAGAGATGGAAAAATAAAAATTTCCTTATATAAAGAGCAAAATGGCAAAATAATATTCAGCAAGTACATTAAATCGGCAAACGAGCCGCAAAAAATGCAAACTTATGCCTCAATTTGTTTTTTGCGAAATGGAAGCCCTCTTGTATACCGGGGATCAATGAGCTCAGGAAGAACGCAATCCATATAAAACTTTATTAAATGTTGCTCCATGTTTATTTTTCCAAAAGTCTTCATCGTAATCAATTTTTTCCATTGATATACCTTTTGGAGTCCATATTACAAACATGCAATATTTTTTACCAGTAATTCGTAACTGACCCTGGACTTGATAGTAGTATGAATGATTTCATTTTAAATATAATTTATCATCACGTATTACGCAAAAATTCATTTTTTTTCGAAATAACGCCCTAACCTAATAGGTGAATTTTTTTTGTGCTGATGAAGGATATTTAATTTCAATTAATCCCGATTCCCCAATCAAACCATCAGGACTTGCTCCTAAGAAAGGATATTCCTTATCAATGAACAATCCTGTGGGTTTTTACTTGCAAATTGCTCATTTCTTCAAATTTTTGTCTTGCAATGGGTTCATTTTCTATTCCAAATTTTGTTGCTGCATTTCCAGAAAATGACATATACAGCATATTGATTCTAAAATCGTTTTGCAAGAGGTAGAGCGGCGCATTTTACATATTTTGCCGAAATTAGACACAATCAATCTCTTCACTCTCTCAGTTTGCCATACTTGGCTTTGATTTTGCAATACAGTATCTTGAAATAATTTTTCCCTTTCTCCTTCAGTTTTTTCCAACGATTGTAGGAATTTTGTCTTTTTTTCTATAAATTCTCCGTCCGGCATATCGAGGTCTGCCTCACCAAGAAGACCATACTCTTTATCAGGTCCAACCTTAGGTCCAGTTTTTCTCCTTTTATTTGGAGGAGCAAATAATCTTCGTCTTGCATTAGATTTTTCTTTTTCTTGTTTCTTCTTCTTCATATACAATTTCCTATATATACCTGGGCTTCTTTTTGAAATTTTTTTGTAAGAAAATACAAATTGTAGTCACTGGCATCGTCCAGGGTTGGAAAACCATCCCCTCTTCTATTGCTCTCTACCCGTACTCCACCTCGCCTGGATTATGGTAACTCATTTCAGCTTCCGTAAAATTCCCTAAAATTGATTTAGAAATTTGTAAATTACATACGTAATTTTAAAGATAGAACAAAATTTCAAAAACGAGCGTATAGAAGGAAAGTAAGACTATGCTTGTGCGTTCTTATATTTTCCAATAAATATCTATTTCATTAGATATATTATGTTGAATATTGTGTAAAATGTGTTATTTCGTAGTTTTGTAATATTAATTATAAACATTTTTTCAAATTTTTAACAACGGGTAAGCATTTTTTAAGAAATTATGTTGCACACTTTCATTTTTTCAAAATTAATATGTAAGTCATAAAATAAAAACTACGACACCTCTAAACATGCAACATTTTCCTCAGGAGACGGGAATAGCAATAGACGGAGAGAAATGGATTGCTTTCATATTCGGAATTCGGGTTGGTGCTGTTGGTAGACTTCGGTATATGATAGAAAAATAAATATGAAAACTAATATAAAAAAATCATATTCAAATTAAATTAAAGGAATATACTTAATTATTTCAATAACCATTTACATACTACTAGGTAATAAAAAAAAAGAATCATATTCAGAAAGAAAAAAATCTTTGACAATGAAGATTTCTATATATACAGAAAAAAAATACAGAAGAGAAAATAAGAAATACATATACTAGTATTTCTCAAAAAATTAAAGGAATGTCAATTTCCTTACACAAAGAAAAAAATCTGATGTGGCCAGCACAATACCTTCCGTCAATCCCGTGTATTACGCACTGAGAGAAATGTATATTAAAAATTGTATATTGTACATCAAAATTTTAAATTTAAATATGTAAATATTAAGTATTGGGAAACGTATATGTAAAAGTATTATAAAAATGTATTTACTATTAAGATTCGTATATTTTTAAACGATATATATTTAAAATTAAAGACAGCATATTAAGAATAATTATATGTATATTTGCCGAATATATTTAAATATATAGATATATTTAATTGTATATTACATATTAGAATTAAATATTCGATATATTCAATTTTAAAATACTCAGGTATTGCGGCTGACGGCGTCAACAAGTTGAACAGGCAAGCGATGATCAGGGGAAGAACAGTCTCCCTGTTCACTTACATGTGTATATGCTTCTGCGTCGATTAAGTGGAAATAAAACAATAAGATCGTGTACATCAATCCTCAAATATAAATGTGCAACAATTTTGTAATAAATATTTTAAAATCGTAGTGGCTTGAAAATTTGTGTGAAAGTGTTAGGATTATTATTTAGAATTTAATTTATTTTATTCTTGTTATGAAATCTGTTTCGTTGAATAGTATTTTTTGTTATTACATTCACGTACTTAGAAAAATAAATTCTATTTATAAAAGTTGTCTTTAAATAAGGTACCTGTACACCGATTACGTTACGTAGGAATTTAATGTGCACACCCTATATCTACTATAAAAATGTAATATATTAGTTTGCCCTTATAAGTATGCTGTAATTTTGAGCCTAAGATACTTGTTTATTTGAAGTAAATATTTTGTATAGTAAATTTTACCACATACTATAATAAAATTTAATATAACTTTATAATTATTAATAATATCTCGAATATTAAGGATGAAATATTATTTTAAATTTGAAAATAAGTATATATTTAAAATTAGTATTTTATATATTTGCTCTTATTACATAATATTCTAAACTTTTTAATATCCATACATATTTAATTCATATATCTTGTGTATTTGTCCCTTTTTTAAATATAAAATATAATAACAACTATTATAAATATATTTATCATAACAACACATTTCTCTCGGTGCGTATAAATTCTGTACATAAATTTTCTTGCGAAAGATTCTAAATTTCCAGTAAACGGCAAAATAATATTCAGTAAGTATACACAGGGTAAAAAAAATATATGAGAATATTTCGAGGAGATTTTACAGCTAAAACAAAAATAATAAAGCAATCTCGAAAAAAAAGACACATTTAAAAATAGGAAACGATGAAATTGAAAAAGTAGACAACTTTATCTACTTAGGCGGCGAAAAGAAGTAAATTAAATGGATAAACGAGTCGCAAAAAATATGAAACGTATGCCTCAATGTGCTTTTCTCGAAATGGAAGTCCTCTCGTATAACGGGGATCAATGAGCACAAGAAAGAACGCAATCCATACAGACCTATTAAATGTTGCTCCATGTTTTTTTCCAAAAACCTTCATCGTAATCGATTTTTATCTCGTAACCTTTAGGTAAGAAAGGTATTGTCTTTGGTCAAAAAAATCGATGATGAATTTTTAGTGAATAAGTACGTTTTAAAGTTCCCTAGAATACGATTTTACCATTTTTACGATGACGTGTGTCTGTGTGTGTGTGTGTGTGTTTGTGTGTGTGTGTGTGTGTGTGTGTGTGTGTGTATGTGTGTGTGTGTGTGTGTGTGTGTGTGTGTGTGTGTGTGTGTGATGACTATTTCATAGACGATAACTCCAACACTACAATTCTAAAAATTATAATTCTTTCGTATTCCATTTATTTACATCCATATGAAGATCTGATTAGATTTTGGTTATAATTGGTCAACCGTAACTACCCTCATTTAAAGATTTTAACAGTTTCTCTTGAAAAAACGCTCTTGGCATTTAATGTTATTATAAACATTACAGAATATTATATTATCTATACGATTTGATTGCATTTTTTATTTTATATTCAATGGATATATAGTTAAACAATTTAAATTTCATAATTCAGTCAGCTATGCTACTACATTTAAGAAAATTCTAATTGACAGTGATTTTGCAGTACAGTATTGTGTAATAACTTTTCCTTTCGTCATCAGTTTTTAGCATCGATTAACTAAAAAAAGAACTAAATATATTTAAAAAAAAAACGAACTACCTTTTTCTTTGATAATATATTCAATTTTGTCCTTTGTTTTTTTTCTGGGAGCAGATAATCGTAGTCTAGTTTTTTTTGCCACGGCGTCAATTCCGAACATCGGGTTATAGAAATATACAGTCTATAGTAACAATTTACTACGAATACAAAATATACCCCGCACCCCGCACTGGCATCATCCAGGGTTGGAAAACCATCCCCTCTTCTATTCCTCTCTACCCGTACTCCACCGCGCCATGACTAGGGCAACTCATTTCTGCTTCCGTAAAATTCCGTAAAATTGGTTTAGAAATTAGTAAATTACATACGTAGTTTTAAAGATAGAACAAAATTTCAAAGACAAACATATAGAAGGAAAGTGAAACTATGCTTCTACGTTCTTATATTTTCTAATAAATATCTATTTAATTAGATATATTATGTTGAATATTGTGTAAAATGTGTTTTTTCATTGTTTTGTAATATTGATTGTAAACATTTTTTCAAATTTTTAACAACAGGTAAGCGTAGATCCATTCTTTAAGAAATCATGTCGCACAATTTCATTTTTTTCAAAATTAATATGTAAGTCATAAACTAAAAACTGCGACACCTCTAATCACGCAACATTTTGCTTAGGAGACGAGACCCTTAATGGGGCAGTATACGCTGATTTCCTAGAGAACATCCTTTACGATATTGCCCAGCTCATTTTTCAAGAGTGGCCCGTCAAACTGCTGGTCGTCTTTTCCCTGACCGCTGGATCGGAAGAGGAGGACCGAATCGATGGCCAGCTCGTTCCCCTGACCTCACACCTCTAGATTACTTCTTGTGGGGACGTGTCAAAGAACTGGTGTATCAACAGCATCCAACCCCGAGGTATAATATGAAGGACAGGATTCGAGACGTCTGCCGCTCGCTAATTGTGAAAATGAAGAGCTAAGCGCAGTCAACAATGTCCGACATTGGCTAGAAAAATGCACTAATCAAGGTCAGTAAGTGCTTCCTATCGACTGAGGATGATTTCAATACAGTCGATACCGGTAGAAGAGCAGCACCTACTGACCGTAATGCTTATTACGTGTTTTGCACGATCGACGAACAAAATTAAAATAATAAAACAAAAATTGACACTAAAAAAAATTTGTTGTCATTTTTAAAGTAAGCTTTGTTCGTTGTTTTTTACTTACCGCCTCCGCTTCCTGATCGGTAAGTGATATACATCACTTACCGATCAGTAATTTGTAAATAAAACCTATTGCCGTGGAAAAAAAATCGTATTTATTTCGTAATAATACCTAATATAAAAAAATGTTTCCAACAAAAATTGTTTATTTTTAGAATACAAATCCAACGATACCACATATGATTTAGGTTCCCACTTCAAATTTGGACTTGAGTGCAGTTACGCCTACTTTCGGTAAATTCCGGAAGTCGAGACTACTACTGATACACGAACAGAACTGCGACTTAGAATTAATTCTGTATTTACAATTTTTTTATCCATCAGGTCTTGTTTACAAGGCAATGATCTCCCATAAGTTTTTAAACATGGAAAAATTAAAGATATATGTAGAGGAAGGATAAATATTTGGAATAAATAGTACTACAATTTGTTAATTTAGTTATATTTCAGTTTACCTCTGCCTTATTAAGTGTTCGTGAAATATTTTTGTGTCAAATGCGCCTTAACTATTTTGTAAATAATAAAATGGCATCCACTGCCTAAATATTTGTCGCGTCTAGATCACTTCGCGTATGTATTGATGACGTAAATGGTCCTTTCTTACATAACGGCTATTCTACGAGACATGTTCAACTCATAATCGGAACAATTATTTTTCTTATTTTCTAGTTGCTAAAAAGTTACAGACCATTGTTCTTATTAAAATGCCCTTGTTTTTGACATATTGTTATCAGTTACCAGTGATTCATTTATTGTGAGACTTTCTGTACAGTGTACAGTTCGGAGAAACATGTTCACCCAAGAATAAAATATATAGAACTAATGCAAATTCAATAACTTTGAGAAAGAAGTAGTAACTAACGTAATATTAAACGTATTGATCGTTTAATTCGTGAAAATTGACGAATAACCGTAACAATTAATGCTGATATTCTTTCAATAAGTGTTGGATGTGTGGCAACCATAGTCCATGATAAACTGCAGTTCAACAAAGCCTGTGTTTTCAAAACAAATGTCCCCTTAACAGAAATTCCACCGAGATCAAGTTTGCTTACTCCAAATTTGGAAAGTTTTGTTACATCCGCATTATAAACCATTAACCAATAACCTGCAATTAAGAGGGAATTACAAAGGTTGTAGAAAGGAAGCAAAAGTATATCGCGAAAGAAGAGGAGTATGTCGAGAAATATGAGTTAAATTTGTAACGTTAATGATTTGTTTTCCTTAATAAAATTAAAATTCCGGTTACGATTTGCAAAGCTCTCGTATATAAATTAATATTCAAAATAAGTGCACTGTCTGCTGTAGTAAATTTAAAACCAGATTTACTTTTACTCAGGCCGTCCATCGCCATGATACGGCCCATATGAACACCACACGCTCGGGACTGCGGTTTACCTCTTTAAAATTTTAATTTTAAATTAACTGAAGGGGACCAATTTGGGTTATTTCCAATTCGATACTGTACACTAGTTAATTATTGCTTAGCCTCCAGTCAAACGCATGGAATATGTAGATTTGTTGGGCGAGAAATATTGAAAAAAATTAAACTGCCACACATTTTTATAAATCAACCTAAAATAAATAAATAAAACGGATAATTCTGAATTTGCATTTCTACCAAACATGTCGATTTCTACCGGGTCCCTACTACCCTCTGGCAGATCACCCTAAAACATATAACCGGATCCCTACTCTCCCCTGACAGAACACCCCCCAAAAAAACATCCGGGTCCCTACTATATACGGATTCCTACTGTCCTCTCGACAGATCACCACCAAAAGTTATATCCGGGTCCCTATTGTCCTTTAACAGATCACCCCCAAACGATATAGATATTATAATAAGTGTCATTTGCAACCTCGTTCTGTTTATAAAATCACAGTCCTATAATAGCCTTCTTAACCGTCATCTCTCTAGACATAATTTGACTTTTAACTTCTGCCATCCGTGCGCGTCACTAATTAGATGGCGAGGCATTTAGCTACATTTTTTAGTTTACCGTCTATAATTATCATTATAGACAAAAACCATATTGGGTCATACAGTCTTGTAACATGTTTTAATTTACTATCTAGAAATAATTACACGTGATGCATAATATTCTTCTATACGAACATCATCTACCACCATCTCACGAACACTGGGGAATCACACGCTCTCTGAGTATGGCATCAGCACCATCCCACAAACAACACATTTCAAAACATTTCACAGAAATATCAGTCGTAAATTTTCAACCCGGATACCCAGGTAGTGGGACTGATCTTCGGTTCCGAGTAGTAGAACCGATTTTCGGTTTCAGTTCCGGGTAGTAGAACCGAATCGGATCCAAGTTATGGTATCGTTGATTAAAATATTCAATTATGATTTTAAATCAGCTTCAATATTCTTGAGAAATAAACAGATTTTCTGTTTTATTTGAGAAATATCGATTGATATTAAGTTATATTTTATACCAAATGCTAAAAACTGTTTAGAAAATGTAACCGCATAATGTAGTTAATAATTGCAGATTACATTTTCGGTTTCGTATTATATTAACAATTTTCATTCAAAATGGTTTATTTTAATAGCTTGACCTTGAGTTATGTTTTTGTTTTGAGTTAACGGTACCTACATAATGAAAATAGTGGCCATAAAATTGAAGGAATTGAGGACAATGCAATGGATATTTCCAAGAATTTCACTTACCAACTTATATTACTTATACTTTATTGTCATTTTGCAGTAAGTACGAATACTACTATTTTTATCAACATTTTTAAAATGTTGCCATACATAACTATGTTTGCTCATTTTTCTACCGATAACAATCAACGAAGGTGTAAGGGGGGTGAAATTTTCTCGAATAGTGTGATTTCCCAAATTCTAGGAGTTTATAATACACTGTTGAACTGAACTTTGAGATTAAAATAAACTGAAAGGGGCGCTTCAAAGTACAAATCCTATAGAAATTGAAACAAAGGCACCAGTTGGGAAAACGGAGAAAGTGTACCTGCTTTTTGGTCGTTTCTAAGAGAATTGCATTATATCAGTTTATCAGAATATCTGATATCAATTTTCCCAAATTATTATACCTGTTTTGTTTCCACTTCATTAATTGTAAAAATTATCTTTCAAAATAATGAACTTTATTCATAATAATAACATATTGATTTAGAATACATACCTAAATCTAAGTCAGGATTGTAATAATGTTTAAAGATCTGAAAACTTTCCAAGATTGATATTCATATATTATCAGTTTCATAATCGAGATTTACCCTGTCTCGGTCCGAGAACCGAAAACCGAAGAGTTTCGATTTCAGAACCGAGAACCGACGAGTTTCGATTCCAATACCAAGAACCGATGAGAACCGATTCCAGAACCGATGATATTCGATTCCAGAACCGAGAACCGATGAGATTAAGACTGAGAACCCGGTAAATTCGTTGCGAGAACCGAGTAGTTTCGGTTCCAGAACCGAGGAATTACACATTCAAATAACCGGATACCCGGAATTGAACCAAACCGGAACCGGTTCCCACCACTAGATCCTACTAAACGAATCGACATGCGTCTTCCTTTGGCCCGGTCTGTGGATAGTCTCAAAATTATATACCTGAATAGACAACCACAACCTTGCGATACGCGGCATTATATCTCACTTGACCGCTTGACCCATTTCTAATAGCTGCAATTATAGAAAATTTAATAACAATAGAATACGGTCGAAAACACTTAATTGACTCTACTACTGTCAAAAACTATGATACATGAATTCTCCTCTACTTGCAGCTCTACTAAAATTAAGACCCAGCTCTCAATTTCTGTTCATGATACTAAAGAATAATTCCCGGCAATACCCTCACAACTTGCATCGCAATGCACCTCTGTTTCTAGTTTAGAGTTGTATAGCCCAAAATCAGTCTTTAGGTACTACTATTTAGTTTATTATATTTATTGAATAAATAAAATAATTAAAATAACAAGATTAACAAAATTGGAATTCGATTCGCGTATATTATTGTAACGTTTTTATTTATATGGGTGAAGTGTAACAAATAACTGAAATATTATTAATTAAAAGAATACGTTTATTAAACGATATATAAATATTCAAAGGTGATTAAAGGTTTATAAAAGTAACTAACACTATGATAAACAAATATTAACACTAATTTACAGACTAAGAATATTATAAGACATTTAAACACTAAGATTATTTATTTAAACAATTAACAATACTCTTTATATCACTAATTACATTTATTTATGTTCACTGGTCGACTGTTGTTTATATCACCAGCTATTCACGACACTTATTTATATCAGACTTCTTTACTCGTTGCTACTACATTACCGAATTCCTTCGCTGGTTTTGGCGGCGGGTTATATATCTGGCGGATTATTTCTAGACCCTTCTGGAGAACTTCTAGAGGTAAACAACATAACACAATAGATTCGCACCGCGACCTGCCCTAACGAGCGCGCTGCGCGCAGACACAGAGGCGCCAGCCATGGCGTGGTGGCGGCGAGGGCTACGGAGCGGCGACGTTACACTACCCCCTCCTTAAGACTGTTTCGTCCCGGAACAGTCCGTGATGACGAAACCTGCATGTACTACCCTTGGTGCATTTCGAATTCTTAAAGAAGTGACAGTCGATGGTCCGCTCGACTTCTTCTTTCTGTCCGTTAGGGTTAAACTGCAGACGAGAATTTCAACGCCGGTGAAACGGAAGAGGATCTCTAACATGTTCCTTACAATCCTCCAATCCAGACCGTCTAGACCACAACCTAACTTCGGTACCGCTAGCTTCAAAATGTCATTCTCCGGTAAATGATCCCTCAAGTCGCATAGCGAGTTCCATAGGCTGTGATACGACAGCTTCTGGTACGAGCGTGGTTTTGTAACAAGGTAGAAGATGTATCGCTGATGGTCTGCATTGCTATCTCTCAGTCGTAACGTTTTCCCAACAGATGGACGTTGGTTGGCCAGTTCTTGTAGTCGTCCATATTTCGCCTTAAAGACTGAAGCTATGCCGCGGGACATCTTTAAGTCTTCTGATATACAGTGGCCGAGGGAATAATCTGAGGACACGGTGAACAGGTCTCTATGTTCTTCTGTCGTCACGCCATACAACGCCTTGTGACCAAAGGAATACTGTTCCATGAAGTCTTCAAAAGTCGGTTCCTGAGCTATGATCCGACGAACCGTTGCTCCATGCTGGTCTTCATTGTTGTCACCGGCGAACGGGGATAGCCGATTAAAGTGTACTACTCTCGGCTTCCCGGTAGATCGTTTCTTAATTCTATATACCACATCGTTTATTCTTTTGACTACCTCATAGGGGCCCTCCCAATTCTTTTGCAGCTTTGGTGATAACCCGCGGCGCCTTTGTGGATTGTAAAGCCACACTAAATCCCCAGGTTGATATCCACCTTTTTCGGCTTTGATGTCATACCGATCCTTCATTCGGTCGCTGGCAGTTTGAAAGTTCGTACGGATTTGTTCATGAATGTCATCCATTCTTCTCCGCAAGCCCGTAACGTAGTCTTCTCCGGCCAGGTCTTCCCCAGGTTTGCTGCCAAACAACAAGTCGCATGGTAAACGCAACTCACGTCCGAATAAGATGTTCGCAGGAGTTTGCCCTATTGTTTCATGCACGGATGAACGATAAGCCATCAGGAACAGATGAAGATGTCGGTCCCAGTCTCTTTGGTGGTTGGAGACTACCTTCGACAAATATCGGTTGATCGTTCTGTTCATTCGTTCAACCATGCCATCGGACTTCGGATGTAATGCAGTTGTTCTTGTTTTATTAATTCCTAATATCTTACAGATATTTTGGAAAACGGCAGACTCGAAATTTCTTCCCTGGTCGGAGTGAAGTTCACGTGGTACCCCGAATCGGCATATACATTCTTTAACTAAGGTTTCAGCAACCGTGGTGGCTTCTTGATTAGGTAATGGATAGGCTTCAACCCACTTGGTGAAGTAGTCCATGACAACCACGATATATTTATTTCCGTCGTTACTTTCTGGGAATGGTCCGGCCACATCAATCGCAATGCGCTCACATGGACTGCCAACGTTGTATTGACGCATTGGAGCTTATCGTCGTCTATGAGGGCCGTTGCTTCCAGCGCAAACCACACATTTCTTGCACCAGTATTTAGCATCTTCAGTGAAGTTAACCCAGTAAAACCGCTGGCGCAATCTTTCTAGAGTGTTGGGGACTCCAAAATGGCCTCCAGATCCATCATGGATCTCTTTGAACACGTCTGGTATTCTACTCTTAGGAACGACCAACTGAGTTTTCTTCTCAGTTCCATCAGCATTCTCTACCACACGCTTCAACAGGCCATTCTCAATGACAATGGAGTCCCATTGCGCCCAGTACGCTTTTACACTCTGTGAGTGTGGTACAACGTCTTCCCATATTGGTTTGCATTCTTCTGCTTTCCGTTCCAATATAATTTTCAAATTTGGGTCATTTTCTTGGTCTTCGCGTAGTCCGCCGGGCTGCCAATTATCATCGACTACTGTTGTCCTGGCGACGGTAAACTGTTTCTCTTCAAGTCGACTACAATGTTTGCGGTCATCTTGGCAAGGCCTTCCGGACAATGCATCGGCATTACGATGGCTGGTACCTATCTTGTGTTCGATTTTGAAATCGTATTCCTGTAGTCTTTCAATCCATCTAGCCACCTGACCTTCAGGATTCTTGAATTGTAGCAGCCATTTTAATGCAGCATGGTCAGTTCTAATCAAAAAATTTCTTCCGTACAAATATTTGTAGAAATGTTCCACGGATTTCACGACTGCCAAGAGTTCTTTTCTGGTCACACAGTAATTCCTTTCTGGTTTTGACAAGGTCTTACTAAAGCAGGCAATAACCTTCTCATGCCCATTTTGTATCTGGGAAAGAACGCCACCAATTCCGACGTTGCTGGCATCTGTGTCTAGTATGAATTCTCCTTCAGGTAAAGGATAACTCAAGACGGGTGCGCTTGTCAAAGCATGTTTTAGTTCTTTAAATGCAACTGTACAGTCCATTTCCCAGATAAATCTTCTTCCTTCTTCAGTAAGCCTTGTCAGTGGCTTGGCTATGTTGGCAAATCCAGGTACATATCGTCGATAATAGGTACACAAACCAAGAAAACTTCTAAGTTCGTGTTTGTCCCTAGGTGCTGGCCAGTCTCTCACAGCCTTTATCTTCTCCTGGTCAACTGCAATACCCTTACCGGAAACCACGTGTCTAAGGTAATGAACTTCTCTTTGAAACAGGTGACACTTCTTCGGGCTAAGTTTCAGGTTAGCTTTCCTCAATCTCTGGAAAACCTCTTCCAAATTCTTCATGTGGTCCTAGAATGTCTTACCTACCACAATAATATCGTCGAGGTACACTAAACAGGTTTTCCAAGATAGCCCAGCCAATACTGTTTCCATGAGTCGTTCAAATGTTGCAGAAGCATTGCAGAGCCCAAACGGCATTACGATAAATTGCCAGAGCCCTGTACCAATGGTAAAGGCTGTCTTCTCCTTGTCTTGTGGATCCAAATCCACTTGCCAGGAGCCGCTCTTTAGATCCAAAGTGGAGAAAATCTTTGAGCCAGCCAAAGTGTCTAATGTGTCGTCTATTCGAGGTAGCGGGTAGCTATCCTTCTTCGTCACGTTGCTAAGTTGACGATAATCGACGCAAAATCGTGTAGAGCTATCCTTTTTCTTCACTAACACCACTGGTGAAGCCCATGGACTGCTTGAAGGTTCAATCACACTTTCTATCTTCATGTCCTCGATTATTCTTTCCGCTTCCTCACGCTTCGCCAGTGGTAGTCTTCTTGCTGGTTGACGGATGGGTCTTGTGTCTCCGGTGTCTATTTTATGGTGAACTATATTAGTTCTCCTTTTGGTTTTCTCATCAAATTGGAACACATCTTTAAAATTTCCAATTAGATTATTTGCCTTTGTTCTCTGTTCGGCGGTCAATTCTTCAAACGATGTTGTCAATTGATTAATTAACGTGTCCGGAACTTTCTGAGATGTGTTCCCTTTGGCCTTTACAGTTGGGATAATCGAGGATACTGTCATGCATTCTCCTACAATTGTTCCTCTCTTCAGAACAACAGGATAAAAATTGACGTTCATTATTCGAACTGGAATTACCTGGCTGGCTTTGACCAGAGATTTTCCAACAACTCCAGTGCCAGTTTTGGCATCATCATTCTTGGGCTCCAGCATAACAATACTTCCCTCACAGAAACTACCATCTAAATGCGCTTCCAGGATAGTTTCACTTCGTTCTGGGAGAGTAACGTCTTCGGCCATTAGTACGCGCACAGCTTTGTCATCTCGTGGATTTAATACGAGTTCTTCTTCATTGACCATCATCACTCCCTTCTTCAGGTCAAGTTTGAAACCATGCTTTGCCATTGCGTCCATTCCGAGTATTAATTCATCTTCAACTTCAGCTACCAGCGCACGATGTTTAAAGGAGGTGTTTCCAATAGAGATGGTGACATCTACTTCTCCTAATGCGGTAGCTTGTTCTCCCGTTGCTGTGCGTAACCGCCACTTAGTTGGTTGAAGATGCGTCTTGCCAGTTTTCCTTATAAATTCGGGTCTAATTATAGTTTTTGTCGCACCCGTATCCAGTAGCATTTTCATTGGCCTTCCGTTAATAGAGCCATCCACATAGATGCTATTGGCTTTATGATGAAGAGATGCGACATAACTGAAGGATTGTGGAGCTACTAAATTACGGGTCGACAGTTGCCCCTTCGCATCAACCCGATTTAGTTTTCCGACTCCTTTTCTTCCTTTGCAGATTCCGTCTTCTTTTGCATTTTTCTGCAAAGTCTCTGCGGATGACACAGTTCACCGCAATTCCAACAGCGGAGTTTCTTTCTTCCGGTAAACACTTCATTTGCAATTCGTCGCACTGTCTCTTCTAGATCTTTAGTGTTTTCCTTTCTCTCAGCATCCATATTTCGTACTCGCGATTGGTTACGTGAAGCTTGTTTGGCAGCTTCATGCTCCAATGCATATGAGAGTGCGTCAATTAAAATTTTTGGATGGGCCAATCACAGTGCTTGTTGAGTTTCGCTGTCTCGAACTCCGTAGATAAATGATTGAGTGGCCAAGCACTCCAACGCTGTCAGGAGCTGTAGGATGTGCGAGATGAACTAAACGAGCTACGTCAACTTCAAATTCTTGAAGGCTTTCTTTTGAACTCTGATACCGGTTCCTCAGCTGTGTCTGGTATACCTGCTCCAGATGAGCATTTCCATACCGCATATCCAATCGTTTGACTAGCTGGTCGTAGTCTTCTTGTTCTTCTTCTTTCAGCGTTTGCAGGATGTCGATAGCTTCTCCACGTAACGAGACAGTCAACGCTGTAGCTTTCTCCATGGTCGTCCAGTTATTTGCTTTGGCAGCCGCTTCAAATTGTTTTAAATAATTCGGCCACGAAGACTTCCCATCAAATTCCGGTGTTTTTATGTGCATTTTTGAAGTGGTATCAGCTTTTACTACTTTTCTTCCTTCTATTAGACTTGGCTCAGCCGCACCAGAATTCGGAATTGACGACAATGTAATTTTAGTGAATTTTTCTCGTAATTCTTCTATCTTCCTGTCATACTTTTCTTCTAAATTCTTCAGGTCTTCTTCAGTTTTTCTAGAACTCTCCTCCAATTTTTGTTCTAATGTTTCTGTCAATTCGTCTTTTAATGTTCTGGAATTTTCTTCTAATTTATTTTCTAATGTTCTAGAATTTTCTTCAGCTTTTCTAGAACTTTCTGCCATTTCCTGTTTTAATTCTTCTTTTAAGGATCTAGAACTTTCTGTTAATTCTTTTAACTGTTTACCAAGGTCGGATACGTCATCCGGAATTTTGAATAGGTAATCTTCAGGATTTTCACCAGCATCGGTTAATGCTTGCCGCAGTCTTTCTTGAAGTGTTGACTTCCTTCCTGTTGTTTCAACATCCCTTTCTTCTAGTTCTCTCTTGAGATCACCTACTTTTAATTCACTTAATTTTAATTGTTTAGTCGCCATTTTATTTATTTTTATTTACACTTCACAGTTATTAACAACCCCACACCTGACACCAATTGTAACGTTTTTATTTATATGGGTGAAGTGTAACAAATAACAGAAATATTATTAATTAAAAGAATACGTTTATTAAACGATATATAAATATTAAAAAGATGATTAAAGGTTTATAAAAGTAACTAACACTATGATAAACAAATATTAACACTAATTTACAGACTAAGAATATTATAAGACATTTAAACACTAAGATTATTTATTTAAACAATTAACACTACTTTTTATATCACTAATTACATTTATTTATGTTCACTTGTCGACTGTTGTTTATATCACCAACTATTCACGACACTTATTTATATCAGACTTCTTTACTCGTTGCTACTATATTACCGAATGCCTTCGCTGGATTTGGCGGCGTGTTATATACCTGGCGGATTATTTCTAGACCCTTCTGGAGAACTTCTAGAGGTAAACAACATAACACAATAGATTCGCACCGCGACCTGTCCTAACGAGCGCGCTGCGCGCAGACACAGAGGCGCCAGCCATGGCGTGGCGGCGGCGAGGGCTACGGAGCGGCGACGTTACATTACTATCTAACAGCTCTTCAATTTTCTCTTTAACGATTAGTTTTGGTGCGGTTTATAATATAATGGTTCATGTACTCTTAAATTTATCTGCATTTCAATGTTATCTGTACATCCTACTTGCTTTTTTCTATCAGAAAAACATGCTCATATTATTATTTTGTAATAAATCTAAAAAAAATACATTTAAATGTTTCCTCAATGTAGCTTGTGATACTTTACACGAGATCTAGCTTCGTCATACCTTTTAGTCTCATGTATTACCTCATTACGTACTTTTTTGTTCGAGTGTTAATATCAATTATGTCACCATTCCTTTCCACTCTCGACTAAATTTCTGAGAATAGTGTACTCTATGTTAAAGACCATTTTCTATCGGATTTATTGAAATATCGTCAGTTTCAAGAATGTCAACATTAGTGCTACAATGAACATACATGTAAAAGCATTAATTGTGAATTATTACTCGTTTTATTTAGCCAATTGAACTTTAAACGGGATCTTTGGGTTATTTATTATTTAAGCTATTAAAATGTAAATATTCTCAAATTTTGTTTCTAATACCATGATTTCTGTTAGTAATGCAAAATCTTTAACACTAAAAAATTGCATTTGTTCTATCTATTGACATAAGAAATATTACTGGCCCTGAAAATCATATTACTGTACATTCTGTTTGAATTAAATTTAAATTTGATTTCTGAGCATACCCCTAAATTACTTTATTCTTGGTAGGTATCAAAATATTCTGTAGCTAATTTTCAGTTACAAATAGATTAATAAAATAAAAAGAAATGAATGAGCCCAATTACAATTACCAGTAGATTAATTAAATAACAAGAATTGAACCATGCTTCCTTTGTATGTAGTTTGTCGGCCATTCAACATCTATCTGAAGTATGATGAAAACGTTGACATATTTTACATCTCTGGATTGCAATTGATACGATATTTGGAAAATATCTTCCGGTTGTTCATATAGGCGCCTGCCTTTCTCTGCTCTCTGCGGGTGTATTTGGTCCACATTACCACATAAAAGGCAAAGATGAGTAGATAAGTTCACTCATCACTCTCTGGATTGGACACAGACGAAACCTGGGTACTGGTCAATGCCCTCGGGAAATAACTAGCAAAATATTAGATGACTTTTCTATTACGACCTACTTGGCCCAGCACTTCACTTTATAATTCAAAACACTCCCAAACACTATTGGGGATCGCGAATGAATCCCATTTCTGAATTGTTAAATAGTCGATAGGTATTTTGTACAGAAATACAAAGAAAATACACACTACCAAAGTTTTACAGTACAAACCCTTTAATCCGTACTCACGTTAATCCGAACATCCAGTAATCCGAACATGGAGAAGAAAGAAGGTAAAATTTCTCCAAACGCCGCACTGCATGTGTGATTCTTGAAAATAACTATCAAATTTTGCTCTAATTTCCACCCCTCAATTGGCGTGATGTAATAATAATTTCAGCCCGAGATTACAACTAGTGGATGTATGTCGATACATTGTTTATTAAATAATAATACGTAATACTTCGGTGACTGGCAATCAAAGTCGGAATGAACGCCCAAAATTAGCAAAAGTATATGATTTTTTCAGAATTAATTATTTAGTTATTATTGTAATTCAATATAACACTTACATCCCAATTACACTTTTTTACACAATTTTCATCTCTCAGTTGGCGGAATGAAATAATAATTTCAGCCCGAGATACGTAATACTTCGGTGACTGGCGATCGAAGCCGGAATGTACCCCCGAAATAAGAAAAAATATGATTTTTATTATTATTTAGTTATTATTTTAATTCAACATGACACATTAAATGCATACATAATGTGACGTGCGCCCCTGGGAGAAGAATATACAACGCCGCCACTGACAGAACGTTCCAGAGCGATGACGCAATCCCCGGCGCTGCAGCGGCTAGAGGCTAATTACGCCGTGACCTCATTCTTTTGTATACAGGTCATTGTCGCTTCCGAATCTTCTAGAATGTTATAAGCGGTATAAATACCGGCCGAAAAAAAGCGGAAGGACAGTTTCATATATACAAGCAACCAGAAATGAACTCAGTAATATAAATAAACAGTTTACCAGTTGTTAACATAAATAAATGTAGTTATATAAATAAGTTTAGTGATATAAATATTGGTATAGATAAATAATCGTAGTGTTTAAGCATTTAATAATATTCTTAATGTTTATAATTATTTAATCATAGTGTTAGTTGTTTTTATTATCTTTTAATATTTAATCCTTAATTATTTATCGTTTAATAAACGCATTCTTTTAGTTAATAATATTTGTCTGTGTTTTACACTTCACCCATATAAATAAAAACGTTACAATAAGAAAAATATAAGACAATAATTGTTTTTGTTTCTATTTATTAATTTCAGCCGTATTTGTTCGCTTAAGTACTGTAATGAATATTTCAAAATATTATAAATTGACATTATTTGGACTTATCTATACAAATTCAGTTATCCGAACTAAATTTAGTCCGAACACTCCCTTATATTTAGCAATTCGTATTAAAGGGTCTCTACTGTAGTAGTATCATTAATCATACATATCTGCTGTATTATTTTACAAATCCAATTTATAAGTAAATATGTCATATCACCTTAAACTAATTGTATTCTTAATTACCAGATAAATTAATCACATTATCTAAAGCATTTGTGAAAGAAACATATACACCCAACGATTATATGATCATGTCTTCAACTATATATTACATTAACTACTATACATAATTTCGGAAGTCTTATTGATTCCGGTTTTCGAGTAATTGACAGTAACTTTTAATTTTCAGACTGAACATTCTATAACTTTGTGTTATGTAAAAGTTGTAATATCATAGGTTTTGGAGATAAAACTTAAAATTCAACAGTCACTCGCGTGAAGGATGAATAAAAAAACTCATTTTTCGTCAGAAGTAAGTCAATTTTAAGCTACATTTTAGGATAATTTGTTGAAATACCGTATAAAAACAATTTCCTAATATATATGGTGTATCCTATCTCAGAGCGTCTCCTAGAAAATCTTGAAGCTCTTGTCGGGAGCTGAGGTTCAACACGACACGATGGAGTTTATTGAATTCTTTAGTATTTATTGTCAGCCTGTGAATGGTATGCTCAGGCAACACGCAGAGCCTTTATTGGTTAAGTTTTGTTCTCGTCTTATTTCTCACTGAATGGCGCGCTGCAAAATTACAAGATCTGAATTGAAAATACTACCATTATTTGTTTATAAAATATATTGATTTTCAAAAGTTTATACTGACAGTCTATATTTGTAATTTCATATATAAATGGAAATATTAAAATGGGTTAAAAACTTGTTATGATATAATATTGATTAATATAGTTCAGTCTAGTCAAGATAAAGCTTTAACTGATATTGAGGCAAAATTGTTAGCACTCATAAGAACCTGGCCTTGATGAAGCACTACAGCAAAATTTGAACGACGAGATTATGTGTATTATATCAACTGATAAAGTTCTTGAAGAACATACATGTACAAGTAACTTCATAAATAGGACTGAGGTGTAATTTTGCTTTCTTTCTAGTTTTCGAAGAACAATATTTATAAATTATATTTGTATTTTAGATAAATTCCATAGGCATAGATCTAGATAATACCGAAGCTGAACAACCGGTAGCATCAGCAGAATCTACACCTTCTAAACGAAAACTTGTCACCGTCTCTACTACTCCACTTCAAAATCCAGGATGAAAAATGCAGCGAAAGCAAATCAGAGTTACAAATCAAATAGAAAATATTTTAAATATACACACTGAGCATTTAAAATTGGTAGTAGAGTCTAACAACAACATAGCAAATGCAATAAAATAAGTGAACTTTGTTATTCATAAAAGGAAAATCTGATTTTTATTTATTTCCGTATATAATAAATTTATTTTCTTTGCTTTTGTATTCAAAGAATATGATAAAGCATTACATTCTCAAATAATTGTTTCTTTTTTGTTGACCCCTGTTAACCCAAATATCTTCAACATTTATTGGTTGAATATCATTATTTTTAATAGGATTATCCTGCAGATCATTAACATTTACAACATCATCTGATAACTCCACATTGGCCAGCACAATACCTTCCGTCAATCCTGTGTATTATGTATAAATTCCATACATAAATTTATGAAATTTAATATGTTTGTAATAGTCCGGCGTAGCGACTATTACGTATTTGTTTCGTAGGATTTTTTCCGTTAAAACTTGTAGTTTTGTGCTTTCTTAGGTTGAAGTATTTATGAGTCAGGGTAAAATTATGTTTCTGGACGGACGTTACAAAAAGTCTCTAGGGTAGAGCTTTGTGCAGAGCTGTTGAGTTCTTAGAAGTATTTGTCCGTTACTTGGTGTCTCAGTGAACACTAATAAGTTTTCGTAAGAAACTGTAAACTGTCTCGAGTTTTATAGATGAGATGAGCCGAAATTAAGGGGTTTGACAGTCACTGGTTTCTACTCTTGCAGAGTATAAAGACTGAGTTTTGACTGACTCCTGCTTGTTTTTTTTTACTTCGTGTAGGCTTGTTGTTTGTTGTCTTACTTCGTGTAGACTTTTTGCTTGTTGCTTGTTTTGCTTAGTTCTCGTTTGAATTTGTTTTCTTGTATATGACTGTGTGTCTTAGACTGAGCTTGGTATTTCTGTGTGAAATAACCAATTAAATTGTACTCTCTCATCGGGGTGTAATTTTGTATAACTGTCTGTTTTACTCATGTAAGTAATTGTATTTGATTTTGTTTTATTCTTTGTGAATCGCTATTGAAAGATTTGTAGATCGATGTAAAAGGCTTGAGATTGTTTTTGTGAATTAAAGATTAAGAACTTAGAGTTTATATAGATTCAATTGATCGCGTTGTAGTTTTATTTGGTTTATATAATTTTATTTGTTCGCGGAGAATTATTAAAGATTATATAGTTTTGTTATTGTTGAAAATACGTGTTTGTTCTACCTCATACCCATTTCCAGCGTGTGTCTTAGTGACCCGTAGAATAACGCGTGAGTATCAATTGAATTACTTAGTGACACTACCCAAATTTTAATTGATTATTTTCTTTAACCCGTTTTGGCCGTGTCCTTCTATCCGAGGACTTTTAAAATACGGATAGTGGTGGCAGCTATTCCGCTACCTTTGACCTTAATAGTTTTTACATTAATAAAATTAGTGTTTTACTCTCGGGTAAAATAAATTTTCATATTGTGCAGGACTACCCATCTCGATCACCTATTTTTGTTGTCACTACCGTACCTGGTACAACTTTTGATAGTTAACGATGTGATATACAAATACAGTTTGTAATTGTGTTACAACTTTTGGTAGCTAGCGGGGTGATATAAAAATACTGCTAGTATTCCTGTTACATGTTTATAATTCTTTAACTCTATATCTATTGAATATGAAGTATAAAATGCAATAAAATCGTATAGAGAATAATATATTCTTTAAGTTATAATAACGTTAAATGTCAATAAATGATACTTAACTGCGTTTTTTCAAGAAAAACTGTTAAAATCTTCAAATGAGAGTACTTCCGGTTGACCAATTACGACCAAAATCTAATCACCTCTTCTTCTGGATATAAACTTGAAGAATACGAGAAAAATAATTATCTGTCATTTTTGTATTTCATTATTATCCATTATTACAATTAAGGTAAATTTCGTTACCTTAATAATTAATTTAATAATGGCAGCAAATTCAACAAATCCTGATTTTATTTATTGATGCAAGATCCATCAAAATGCATTCCTAGCGTGTAATTTATTTGCAGAAAGTTATCCTATTTACGCAGGACTAAATAGTAACTACGCGATATAAAAAAATAACGAAATTTGGAACATTTCGAAAAAATAATATAATACGTAACAATCACATATAAAAATAACAGATAATTTTCTTTTGTTTTAATTTCAATGTTTTATTTATTGAGACGGTATAGTTTATGTTTTAAAAAATAATATTATGTAGTTTTTAGAGAAAATTAAACTTTATGAAATGGCCCTATTCTGAGATTGTCAGAAATTTAAATATAAAATGAACGAGTTATTTTTATCGTTGTTTATCGATCATAATTATTTTCCAATATCTGTCTCATACACCGTTTTCCCATTTTCGTTTTTGTATAAGAAAATGAATATCACTTCCAGTAAATGTATCCTTTATCCGTAATTATCTTCCTTCTCTCAATCTCTTTCTATGTCGATAAGGGAATATGGCTGACGGCTGACGTGTAAGAATGTGGCTTAAAATTCCCCCGTGAAAAGACGTTCAATGGAAAATATTTTTTTAAAAAGATTTTCCTTGAATTCCTTTGCGGAAAATGCTTTTGAGCGAATTTCGTCGAAACCAATAAAAATTTGAATATAAATTTATTGAAGACCACCCATGTTCATTTTTCTACGTTGCAGTTTGTCAAGAACTAATAAGAACATTTGATATAAAGAATTGGATGATATAGTAAAAATGATTAGGCAGAAGACGCATGTCATCAACCTGAAAAAAACTTATAAAATAAAATATAATTTGTAGAGATTATTAGGTGTTATTTATTTTTAGAAAAAAGAAGAAAAAAAATACTAGTATTAAGTAACGTATATATTAATGATATTTACAATTATATCTATCAATCGTTATTCCTTCTAGGGTTTATAAAAGTATTTGAAATAATTGTAGTTGTTTTTCGTACCATACGTTGGCACTATTGAGAATGAACATGTCAAATAAATTTATATTTGCGTAAAAGGAATATCAATTGTCTTAAAAATAATTGTAAATTAGTTAATATATACATTTCTTAATACTAGTATTTCTTTCTCCTTTTTTTAAAAAATAAATAACACCCAATAATTTGTACAAATTATATTTATTTTATAAGGTTTTTTTTGGATTGATGACGTGCATCTTCTGCCTAATCATTTTTACCCTACTTAGTAATAATATACAGTGTGTTAAAAAAAACATAACTCGGAGTAGGCTATGAAAACAGAATTATATGTCTTAATTTGAAAGTACTTAATTAATTGTCATTTTGGCACAGGATATTGTCAAAAATATTAGCCAAAGGAAGCAAATTAATTCTTTTTGAATTTTATTTTAGAAATGGAAATAAATTAGAAAATGACGAATGGCCATGGGCCTCGTTTAGGGGGGAGGGGCAAGGAGGACCCTCCCTGGAAGTTAAGTTCAATCACTATTTTCTCTCTTACTTTGTTCTATATTTTGTACATGTCATTACAGGTGGTATATGAATATTTAATTTAATTAGATGTTAACAATTACTCGAAAGTTCAGTCAAACAGCATTTATTCTTACTATACCAATGTTTTGGTGCACTCTTGCACCTTCTTCAGGGTCTACAACAATTATATAACAAAAATGTAATATATACAAAATAACATGGCCATTATCACATTTACAGTAAGATCTTACAAATTGTTACAATTCATGTACACAAAATACATTCGTACAATACATTCAGTTAATTTATTAAACATCGTACAAAAATTCAAAGAGCATACACTCATCTATTTGCTCTAAAAAACGACAACCGAATAATACGGAAATAGCCGGTAATATCCTGTATAAGGATTCTGGTGACATCATTGATATGGACTCCTATTGGTCGTCTGTACACCAATAATAATTTAGCAAGTTTTAATAATTTAAATAAAAAGTAAGGAAATTAATGAAACTTAGTTTGGCCTGAAATTTGCATTTTCCTTTTTGAACTTTTCCAATACACCAAAATATACGCTGTTAAGTCCTTGAATCATCCCTGATATGTAACATTTCAAGAAACATACGTTTGGTGTAATTCTGCTCTTCCTCCAAAATCTTGAAATAATCCAGATTAAAAGTGTGTTTTAGTATCTTACTGTAAGTGTGATAATGTCCATGTTATTTTGTATGTATTACATTTTTGTTGTATAATTGTTGTAAACTATGAAGAAGGTGCAAGGATGCACCGAAACGGTATAGTAAGAATAAATGCTGTTTGACTGAACTTTCGAGTAATTGTTATCACCTAATCCACATCTCAATCGAGAAATTACCCACAATTATTTAATTTAATATTTATTAGTATGCAAAATGAAAGTGCACAAAATAAAGAGTTCAGGGACATAATACGAGTAATTTCATTTTTAAAAAATTCTAATATTTTGTTGCCCCCCCCCTTTGAATTTTGGGTTAGCGACGCCCATGCGAATGGCAATATTCTTTTGCTGCCTATTACAATGAATTTCAGGAAAATTACATTTAATTTCTTTCTTCTTAGCCTACTTAGAGTTAGGTTTTGTTTTCTGAACACACTGTATTACGTCTGAGATGGGATATGTTTCATTACAGCCGAGGGCCTATGCACACGAGGTACAGCGCGTGGTCTGAAAATAATAATATATTATTATTATTATTATTTTATTTATCTCAAAAAGTTACATTTCATTCACAGGTTGGTATACAATAACAGTTCTGTAATTATAATAAATTTATAATTTGTGTTTTGTAGGTGTTCGGCCTCCTCACATTTTCAGATGGACAGGAACTCTTGGAATGAAGTATCTTCTTTTCACAGTCAAGGTCTAAATACCTCTCTTCTGGTTTTACTCCTTATACCAGCCATATACCATACAGCTAAGGCTATAAGGGGTTTCATCCAAGCACTTTTCTTATTATATGTGCTGTACCAAATAACGCTTGTCTTTGTATTTCGAATGGGTCGTGTTGTCCAGGAAGTCTTGAAACGTTGTTTTTAAATTCAGAATTTACATATCCAGTAGCACCAATAATGATTGGAATAATTTCAGTCTTAGTGTTCCACATTCTTGATATTTCAATACTAAGGTCTTTGTACTTCAGTTGTTTTTTAGCGTC
Source organism: Harpalus rufipes (assembly GCA_951394225.1). Classification (NCBI taxonomy): domain Eukaryota; kingdom Metazoa; phylum Arthropoda; class Insecta; order Coleoptera; family Carabidae; genus Harpalus; species Harpalus rufipes. The sequence continues at coordinate 17,612,863 of OX596285.1, forward strand.
TTGTGTAATAATATTTTCGTCCGCAGGAACAGATACATCTACTAGATAAGTTTTACTAGGAGTTTTAATAACTAAATCCGGTCTATAAGCATGGATTGTTCGGCCTGTTCTGATGACCATATCATAAATAAAATAAAATAAATAAATATTTCATCACGGCATATTACCCATTGCTGGGTGTGCCAATCTGTTTCGTACACAGATATCGGTAATGATGGAATATTTGTACCGTGTGGGCGCTTACCAGGCGTCACCTCACGGGCACTCATTGCTGGAGTGGAGAGTGCGCCACAGGGGTCAATTTTTGTGCCATTAAAATGCGGTGTAATTTTTGGCGTCGGTCGGGATCGAACCCGGGTCCCCAGGTTCGCGACCAGACACTCAGGCACACGGCCACGAGACCCCATACATACATTAAAGTTATTCTGTTGTTAGTTACTACTTTTGCAGGTGTATGGTTGTACCATCAGTCAGTATCTGTAGGGCAATTATAATACTTACTTAAATTGTAGTGGATTAGGTTGCATATTTTATTATATGAAGATATACTTTTTTTGCTAATACTTCACAATGGGATATTATGTGGTGTATGGTTCCATTTTCTTTCTTGCATATTCTGAATTTTATATTAGTACTTGTTTTATGAATTTTGTTTTTAATATAGCGGGTGTTTATTGCTTGATCCTGAGCAAATGTTATAAGGCTTCTGTTTCTCCTTTAATTTTACCTTGTGTTTAGCCATTTGAACGAATCCTTCTTGTCATATGCAATCTTTTCCATGTTTCTAACTTTTTGCCCATGTAATGGTTTATTTCTCCATTTTTGATAAAAACGATAATAACATTGCTCCTTAAATTGTTTTGGTGTGTACTGAGAATGAGCAAGCTTTCTTCCTCAGGTGTTTCATTAACATCAATATCACGTTCTATGTCCGTAGTGTCAGTATCTTCTCCATATCTTTCCTGTACATAAACCTCATCAATTACTTCATTATCGTTGTCAATTTCTAGAAGTCTTATTTCGTTTGTGTCTTCGTACAGTTGTATGGGTTTGTTAATTTTGATTTTTAATTTTGATGCCTTCTTAAGGATGGAGAAATTCTGTGGCAGGCTCATGTCATATAAAACAATGTTGGATATAATGGGGTCTGTATGGTTTTTTTTTTGTTTTAAGTAATAACTAAGGCTGTATATTGATTGATTGTAAGCAGCTTCTAGTTGTTGAAGTCCTCTACCACCTACGTCTCTTCGTACATAAAGTCTTTCTACATCCTCTCTTGGGTGTAGTTGTCCGTGAATAGTTAGGAGCTTTCTAGTTTTACGATCGATTTTTTGAATTTCATGAAGGTTCCAGTTTATGATTCCAAAGCTGTATCTTAGGACAGGAATGGCTAAAACTCCAATCGCTTACAATTTGCAGGTAAGATGTGAATTTAATATTTTTCTCACTCTTGTAAAATACTTTTTACCTAATTTAATTTTCATGCTTTCATTATCAATTCCTTCTCCTTCCTCTATCCCAAGGTATTTATATGTGTTACCAGGCTGTAATGCTTCAATAGTGTCACCACTGTTTAGCTGCATGTTTTGTTTCCTTATTAACTTGCCTTTTATGAAAGTAGCCGTTGCACACTTTTGTAAACCAAATTTCATGTTTATGTCATCCGAAAACATTTTTATTATATCAAGAGCTTTTTTTAATTCTGTTTCGCTCTTGCAGGTTAACTTCAGATCATCCATGTATAGTTGATGTGATATCGGCATTCTTGATTTAGAAAGTTTGTATCCCGCAACAGCTTCATTTATTAAGGTTGATAAAGGAGCTAATGCTATACAAAATAAAATAGGAGACAAGGAATCACCTTGGTATATACCTCTTTTTACATTTATCTCACTTGTAACAATCGTATTGTCCTGTGATCTTAGATAGAGTGTTGTTTTCCATGTTTTCATCAGTTGTTTTAAGAATTGTATTATTTTTTTAGATATGCCATATATCTTTAAGGACTCAATTACCCACGTGTGAGGTACACTATCATATGCCTTCTGATAGTCAATCCAGGCTATATTCAGGTTCTTTTTGTACTTCTCACAATTATTTAAGATATATTTTGAGTATAACAAATGATCTTTACATCCTTGAAAGCCTTTAGCACATCCACGATGTTCAGGAGGTATAATCTGTTCTTGTCGAAGATTTTTTAATTTTATTTGATAGTATACTTGTAAGCAACTTATAAGATGTATTTAAGGTCGCCAACGAATACGTAAACAACAGTTGCCAAAAAAATAAAAAATTATGTCTCAGTACTCTTACTGGCGATGTGCACATCTTGAGCGTCAGCGCCTCGAACGGGTACTTTGGCACCTTTGGGTACTGAATCAATTTTGACATTTCGAGAAAGTGATACAATTTACAATTTTATTTTGAGTATATTGAAATGAATGAAGAAATTATTTAAAATGCTATATGTGATGTGTCTAATTAAAAAGTCAATATACCAGCGAACGTACTATAGCAAAAATATATTTTTTTCATAGTATGTATGATTTCTGTAAACCCTGTTTTACATTATCATCAATTTACATGCATTTTTACAACTTCGTATTTGATCACAAAATTTCAATGATTACACGGTAATAAATTTACAACTTCTTATGGTACCATACGATGCTGTAAAAATTTCTCAAATAGGGCATGTTCTAATTTTGAAGGTCATTTGCTTCACATTTTGGTGATATTTAGGGTTTTCATTAAACAAAAGTTTACATTTCATGTGTAGTTGCAGGTAATTGGCTACTCTGTTCTATGAAACTGTTCACAAAACCAAACGTCAAGTTCAAATGAAGAACAATGAATAGAAAAATTTAAAAATATTTGTATATGTCGTAGTTGTTAATGCACGAAATAAGATTTTGAAGTGTAAACGAACGCGGCACACAGATGAAAACATAAGCCGTAAACATTTGAGAAGTTAGTAAACCGTAGTAGTAAACTGTTACCAACATATAAAAATGTACTTAAGTTGGCAACAATCAAACATGTCACAAATATTTGGCCGTGTAAAACGAAAAGATTTTGATCAAAAATTATAATGTAAAAATGAAAATATTTTGTATGTAAATTTAATTGTAAATATATGATTGTGTAAAACAGGCTTAACCCATTTATTTAGTTTTATATTGTTTTATAATATTAATTAAATATTTCAAGGTGCACTACATACGGAAATTGCGATTAAAGAGTTGGAGAACTTAGATGATGTTAGCTTATCTTTCCAATATATTCGGAATAAATTAAGATTATTTTTTGAAAATATATCAGTCTCCAAACGGAATTAGTGGCACAAGCTCGGAAAGGAAAATACACGAAAATTACGAACCCTGTGAATTTCAATCTGACCATTAACATTACATGTACAAAATCTATAATAAATAGACGAATTATGTCAAAAATAGACCATCTATTTCATACAATTGGAAGTATTATATAATATTAGGTCAATTTGCTGCTTCTTGCATGGTATCATATGAAAATATTAATTTACGAAATACATTTTTATACAATTCATAGTTTCAATCATACGACCATTGTTCGAATTTTATTCATACCATATATACCTAAAATAATTTTTCATGTTAGTACAAGAATTCTGTGAAAATTTATTTTCTGAAGCATCTATTCCTCATATTAATCTAAGAAATTTATAAAATTTGGTCTTGAATCGATAATTTTGTAAGAATTATTACATCCCCCACTGCATCGCATAATATTTGATGTATCATTCGCATTAATTGCAAATATTTTATAAAATAAAAATTACAAAGTTATTTTGACTAAAACATAACCTTGTTCCATTAACAAAACGATCCAAAGTAGTCATTTTTGTTCGCTATCGGCGCTGACTACTTTTGTACACATCTTAAGAAATTGTCATGGACGTTCATGAAAATTGTATGCCTGTTTAGGTCAGCGAAAGCCAGTTTACTACATGTATGTTTAAATTCAAGCAAGCTTTAATTGGGGTTGAAACAGAGCTGCCAAAACCTTTCTGGATCAAAGATGTTTTAAATTATTCTATTACCTAATTATGTGGGTGACAACGAAAAGAGAGTTTTTAAAAAGATTTCAAATGGAATTTATTGTACTTTTACAGAGATGTTATTATGGCAAAAATACAAATAAAGACAAGAATTACATTAAATGATAAGCTTATATACTAGGTTTATGCTGATCTGCATAAGGTGTCTTCTTCCTGCAGAATAGACAGGACCGGACTCATAACTCCTCCCGCCTTAAGTGAGGACTGTGGGGGCTTTGGCCACACTGTGCGACAATGAAGTCATATGGATATCTTCTTCCTGTGGGCTCTTGTTTCGATCATTTCTCCTTAGGAACATAAAATACAGAGAGCAACATATGATCATTAGTAGAATGCAACAATATATTACAATATTGTGGATGTTTATATTGGTTGGAATAGTCACGTTATTTATTTCGTTTAATTTTTCTTTTTGTTTATTAATAATGAGTAAAATGTTTTTTTAATTCGTCTAAGTTTATACTTTCTATTTTTAAAGGGTTAAAATTCATAAAATTGTTTTTATATCCATTTCCTGGAAGAGGTAATTTAGGAAGTTCAATGTTTTTAAAATTTGGTTTATAATTTTGATAAGTTTTTATGGTAGTGTCTTTAATTTTTATTTCACAATCATTGTTTAGTTCGATTAGGTAAGTTCCATTTAGGGGTATATTGTCTGTGTTTTTCGTACACTTTTGGATGGCGACGACACCGTTGGGGGCTACGACGATCCATTGGTTTTCTTCAATCTTCTGGATCTTCACATTTGGTACTTCGGTGGACACTAGTTCACAATTTGGGTTTGGGTTGTATTTGAGACGTTGTATTTCGCAGGGTGCGTTCTCATTTATGTTAGATTTGTGGACCTCTTGGCATGTGAATTCTTCAGGTATGATTTCCTTGCAGGTGGTGTCAAAGAGGGCATAATAGTGCTCATTTTCAATTAGAAATTTGGAATTTGGAATGATTCTTTGAAAGGAATTTTGATTTCTGATTGGTAGGGAATATAAATGGTAGTAATGGAAACTTTCAGTCTCCACAACAGGTATCTCAAGCAGAAATACAATTTGATTGCCTTTAGTATAACTTTTTATTTCTATTACTTTTTCGAATAGTATTATATTTTCTAAAGTTGGTTCAAATGGGAAACTATTTTCATTTAGATGTTTATTAATAAATATTATCTCTGGTAATAAGTCTGTTGGTTCTAATATTGAGTTATGAAGTGTGTTAAGTTTTGCAAAAGTGATGGCTATTTCGATTTTTTCTAATAGATCGTGGATTTTGGATGTTTCTAGGCTTGAAGTGACGATGAGGAACAAGGATCTGTAAAAACAGGCTGTCTTAATTCTTTGATATGAATTATTTCTGTTTTAGGTTTTTTCTGTGAACTTGTAATTTCTACTTTGTTACGATCGAGTAATTTTGTAATTTTGAAAGGTCCTATAAATTTAGAATTTTTTTTGTTTCTATTGAGTGCATTAATTTTGTAGACAGTTTGACCTATTTTAAAATTTGTGTTTGTTTCTCCTTTTATATTATGTTTATTTACTACCTTTTCTTTGTTTGATTCTAATGTATCAGATACTTTGTTGTAAACGTGTTTTAATTTTTCGTTGTGGTTTTCAACGTAGTCGTTGTAGAAAGAATTTGGAATAAATATTTCCTGGGGATTTCTAGAGTTTGTATGTCCAAATGTTAATTCGAATGGTGTATACTTTGTTGCGCTGTGGATAGAGTTATTATAACCAATAATAGCGTAAATCATTAAGTCTCCGTGTTCGTCTGGGTACATTTCTTGTAGTATTCGCAGATGTTCAATGATAGTTGAGTGAAATCTCTCAACAATAGAATTAGATTCGTGATGTAAAGGGGTTGTAAAGTGAATCTTTATTTTGTGAAGTTTTAAAAGTTCTTTTATGGTGTTGTTATTGAATTCTTTTCCATTATCAAGACTTAAATTTTCAGGTACGCCAAAAGATGTGAAATATTTAATTAATGCATTTGCTATATGAATAGCTGTCTTGCCTTCAATGTAAATGGCTTGTGCGAATTTTGTGAATGCGTCAACTAGTGTTAAATAATTTCGATTGTCATATATAGAAACATCTATATGAACTATTTGAAAAGGTCGCGTCGCTGTATCGGTTAACATAAGTGGTACATATGGTTTTTTTCTTGCGTATTTAGATCTTTGATAAATATCGCATGAATTAATAAAATTTGTTATGGTAGCTTTCATATGTTTCCAGTAGTAATTACGTTTTAAATATTCGAGTGTTTCATTTATTCCACGGTGGTTCGTTTTTCCTTCGTGATGCATTTTGATAAGCATTATCTGTTCTTCCTTATCTGTGACGGTGTTTATAATTTTTGTGCACTTAATTAATTTTGGTCCGTGTTCAGAAAATTTATTTAAATAAACTCTACAAAAATCTTGATATAATTTCTCAGTTTGAAAATACATGTGGTACGTACTTTTAGAATCTGTATAATTTCTTAAGAATTCAAATATTAATTTTTCATTATTGATTTCCGGAATTTTGACTTTAACTATAGTTTGATTTTCGTATTTTTTTATACTAGTGTCTGTTTTGGCATATAAGTTTGGGAATACATGAATTTGATTTAATTTATTATTTATTATCTCATCTAAGATGGTAATTCCTTCATTCGTTGTGTCATTTACACATGAGTGTTGGGTTGATGAGTCAGTGTTTTCGTTATCAATGTTTGCGAGGTCAGTGTTAGGAACTAGAGTAGGTTTATCAGGAGGTCTTACTTGTATATCGGAAATAATATTAATTTTGGGTTTTTGTCTAGGTTGGGGATGTTTATTAGTGAGAGGTTGTTTTCTAGTAAGAATAGGTGATTGTGGTTCAGAATCATCAGGAACAAGATTTTCAGCTAATTTTTTTAAATATTCCAGTATGTCGTTATTAACATTACCGGGATTATTTATGGTTGATTCGTTATCGTCAATTGCATTTACACGAATACGTGATAAACAATCAGCATTAGTGTTACATGAACCTTTTTTGTATTGAACTGTATAGTCGTATTCTTCGAGTTTTAATTTCCATCGAACTAATTTAGAATTTGGTTCTTTCAAATTATGTAGCCAAACTAAAGGTCGCTGGTCAGTAACTATTTTAAACTTTCTGCCGTATAAATAATTTCTAAATTGCTTGCAAGCCCAAATTATTGCAAGTAATTCTCTTTCTATGGTGGAATACTTTATTTCAGTTTCGTTTAGAGTACGTGATGCATAGGCTATTGGTCTATCGTGTGGGATTTCGCCTTGCGAAAGCACTGCACCGATTGCAAATTTGCTGGCATCAGTAGTAAGAATGAAAGGTTTGTCAAAATCTGGATACTGAAGTACCGGATCGTTCATTAGTAGATCTTTACACGTGTTAAAGCTCTCAATGAAGTCTTTGTCATGAATTACTTTAGCATTTTTCTTTAGACATCGAGTCATCGGTTTCGTGATTTTCGCGAAGTCTTTTATAAAGCGTCTGTAGTATCCTAGCAGTCCAAGAAAACTTTTAATGTCTCTTTGTGATTTTGGAATTGGGAAATTTTTGATTACAGAAATTTTGTCTGGGTTTGGTTTTACTCATTCGGGTGTGATAATATGGCCTAAATATTGAACTGTGTTATGTAAAAATTCTGACTTGTCTAGCTGAATTTTGAAATTACTTTTTCTTAATCTTTCGAAAATTGATTTTAATCTTTCTATATGCTCTTGCAAAGATGTACTAAAAATGATGATATCATCTAAGTAAACTAAACAGGTTTCGTGTTGTAGTCCGCGCAAAACGTTGTCCATTACTCTTTGGAATGTGGAAGGGGCGTTTTTTAAGCCGAATGGCATTCGCTTAAATTCATAATGTCCTCCTTCGGTGGAAAACGCGGTTTTCTGTATATCTTGAGGGTCGACTTCGATCTGGTGAAATCCACTAGCCAAATCGAGGGTGGAAAAATAATTAGCTTTGCCTAATTTATCTAGGATGTCGGTGATATTAGGAAGCGGATATTTATCATCGATAGTGCGCTCATTATGTTTGCGATAGTCTATGACTAAACGCCATTTCTTTCTGCTAGAGGCGTCCATTTTCTTAGGGACAATCCATATGGGACTGGACCATAGAGAATTACTGGGTTGTATAATTCCTTGATCTAACATTTTTGATATTTGTGTCCTAACCTCTTGTTTGTGAATTTCGGGAAAACGGTAAGATTTTACATGTATGGGTGAATCGTTTTTCAAGTTAATTTTGTGTGTAATTTCACTTGTGAAACTTAAAGGAATGTCTTCACAATAGAAAATGTCGCGGTATTCGCAACATAATTTACGAATAGCGTCGTTTTCTTCTTTATTGCAATGTTCGAGTCTAAGATTTTTAAGATTTTGTTTTAATAGATTATCGTGTATTGTGTCTAAGTCAGTATCGATTTCCATTTTTTCGCAAAAGTTTATCTCAGTAAGGTTAATCAATTCTGTATCAAATGGTTCTGAAATGTCAATTTTCACTGGATTTTCATTTATATTTGTGAGGGTTGTTATAGCAAAATTGTTAGTTATATTTACTAAAGCTTTTGGCATTTCTACGCCATTTCCGAAATTTACATAATTTAGTATTCCAGTGCCGTGATTTTGATTTACTGGTAATTTAACAACAATGTTTACTCTTGGTGGTACTACTATAGAATAATTTTGAAATTTTGGATTTTGAGATATTTTATTAATTTTTTCAGATTCATAAATAATTGGAATTTTTGCATATGGGGTTGTTAATTGTTTTGTCGTCACGTTTATGTTTGCCTGTAGTTGTTCTAGTAAGTCTACGCCTATGAGTCCATCATACTTTTCGCTGAATCGGAAGAGATAAAATTTATGTTTATCGTTGATATAAAAATTTTTGAAAACAGGAATTTCTGCAACTTCATTATGGAATGATATATTATGAGCAGTTTGGGTGTTAAAATTTTTGTTATAAATAAAATTTGAATAATATTTGTAAGCCAAATCTGGGTCAATTAAACTTTTTGTGCTGCCGGTGTCTATTAGGAAATTAGCGTTTATTTCGGGAATGTGAATATAGGGTAGATTTGATTTTAAAACATTTAGTTGTATTAGGTTGGGTTCTTGGAATTGGAAGCCTGAGAAAAATTTATCTCATCGTTTCCATAAACTTGGTCTGACTCGGTGTTATCAGTATTGTAACCTGAATATTCATAGTCTACGTGAGATTCGGTAGAGTATGGGTCGTTGTTCTCGTATGCGCTTGCATCATATTCAAGGTTTTCATAGGAGTCGTATTCGCAAAAATTTTGAGATGTGTATTCAGTTGGATTTTCAAATATATTGTCTATTTTTTGATTAAAAAGTTGTGTAGCAGTAAAATTTTGTTGGGGTCTTATACGAGTATTTCGTGAATGTCCAGATGAGGTGTCCATAGGTTCGGGCTGGTATTTTGATTGTTGGTGTTGAGGCGGATTTTGTCTCGGAAGGTATTGTGGGAAATTTGCTGGTCTTTGGAGTGGGATGAATTGGTTGGGGCGCGACTGAGGTTGCGGTAGTCGCTGTGCAAATTGAGGCGGTCTAAAATTTGGATTGTTATTTGTTCTGTAAAATGGATTTTGCCTCGTTTGCATTATTTGGGGTGGTTGTTATAATGGTCGTTGTTGGAAAGGGGTGTTGTTTGGCGTGTTACGGAAATTGTTGTAGCTGTATTGTTGAGGGGTTTGATTTATATTTGGATTTCTTGTAGGGATAATTCTTTGTGTAGGTTTAAAGTTGGAATGCATATTGAGTGTATTTTGTCGTTGGTTTGTGTAGAGAAAATTTTCTTCTTCTATTACCAAACTCAAGGCTTTCTCGAGTTTGTCGGGGTCTCTTAGTCTAACATTGTTTTGAATGAACGGAGGTAAACTTCTTATGAAAGTTTTTAATGCAAGATCGTCGTAATTTGACTGCCTTATTTTTCTCTCGTCTTCTTTATATGTGGAACAATTTAATTTAGAGGTGATTAAACTTCTTGCATCTTGGCATCTCATGCCAAAATTATAAGGGGTTTCATTTTTTGAGGTCTTAATGCTATAAGGTCTTGTACTAAGCAATCTAAATTTCTTTGGTCTCCAAAACTGTCTTTGATACTTGTTTTTATTTCCTCCCAAGTTTTTAATTCGATGCGAGAACCGATAAGGATCATCGCTCGGCCTGTTAGTTTTCCAAGAATTGCTCTAACTAGAAAATTGTTTAGAATGACATCGGTACTGCCAAATGTATCGACTAAATTTTGACATGCTTCTAGAAAAATGTTCATGGTATGGGGGTTACCATCGTAATTTGGAATAACGTCTAAATGTAGTCTTCGTAATTGTAAGCTTGCCGTTTGCTGTGCTGCTTGCGGCGCTTGTTGTGCGGGTGTTGCCATTTCTACGTCGTCGTTATCGAGATTAAAATTGCTTAAATTATCGACTAGAACTTCTATGTCGTTTAAAGACATATGCTTATGTAACTAATTTTTTTTTTTTTTTTGAAAAGTTTCTGCTTGAAATATTATTGCGGATATGAATGTTTTTTAAGGATGGATTAATAATAATGTTTGAGCACTTACAGTAGTAGTATTTGTTTCATTACTTCTCTTATGACTAGTGCCTATAGGATCGGAGATGTGGTCTTTTCCCAGGACTTCGTATCCTAATGCTGGCGTCGGCGATGCTTGTCCTCAGCTAGCGTGTGGGTCTGGTGTTGGCGATGCTTGTCCTCGACCAGGGTGTGTTGGCTGGTGTTGGCGATGCTTGTCCTCGACCAGGGTGTTGAAATCTTCAACTTCTTCTCGCTGTCTCGGTGTTGGATGTTTCGCGACGAACCGATATGCCTTCGATTACACTCGCAAACTCGCGAACCGAAAAATTATTATACCCGATAAATTGTTAAAACAAAAGTTATTCGTACGATACGCCTAACTTCGGGTATCCTACCAAGACTGCGCCAATTATGTGGGTGACAACGAAAAGAGAGTTTTTAAAAAGATTTCAAATGGAATTTATTGTACTTTTACAGAGATGTTGTTATTATGGCAAAAATACAAATAAAGACAAGAATTACATTAAATGATAAGCTTATATACTAGGTTTATGCTGATCTGCATAAGGTGTCTTCTTCCTGAAGAATAGACAGGACCGGACTCATAACTACCTACTTGATTTCGTTGTAACTTATAGTTTTTTCCCACTCTGAAGATTTAAAAAATATTTTATCCAAAACCTGCTATTTATAACGTTATAATTATGCTAATTTTAAACAAATAAAATGGGTCATAAGTCACTAGTTTTAAATATAAGGATTTATTCTGTTATTCTGCTATTACATTTTTTGTCAAAGATTACATATTTTCATGTAAATATAAGCATTTGTTATAAAAATTAATATTACTCAGTTCTCTCTTAGCTGTTCTATTGGCTGAACGTGTCTATTAGTGCTAGCAAGCGAGAAGTAGTATTTGTGAGTTTATCTTTCTAGTTAACCTCAACATCGCATGCTTTATTGAAATAAAAATATCATTAAAATACCCACATTAACAATTCATATCTATCTATGTATAATCACTATTAAATTTTCACATTCCATATCTAAATAGCAAACTAACAACATCTCATATGGGGCTTGTCCCCAAAGCAACCATTCCCGTCCATCTAAAAGATGGACGGAAACGTAAACCCCCTTACGAAGCGCCTAAGGGTTGCTAGTATTGACGAAGACAGCGTAAACAATAACCCCAATAAATACTTAATAATTAAATTTAAAAATGGTGACTTTAAATCCGCCAACCCAATACAACTTAACTTTGAAATCAAAAATATATGTGACAACGTCGACGATATTAAAAAAATAAAAGATGGATTAATGATGGTTACCAATAATAAAACCCAAAGTAAGAAATTACTGGAAACCACCAAGTTGTGTGGCAAAGATATTGATTACATCCCGCATCCAAATCTAAACACTTCAAAAGGAGTTATACATTGTCCAGATTTGCTTAACTGTTCCATCGAGGAACTAATGGATGAAACCGCATCACAAGGTGTTGTACACATAAAACCGTTATACTCTGTTCGATCAGGCATTAGAAAAGAAAACGGAGCCTTTGTTGTTACCTTCAATACATTAACCCTTCCGTCTCGTCTCTACATTGCAATGTACGCCCGCCATACCTGTACGCATATATATATTCCCTTCCCACTAAGGTGTACTAAATGTCAATCATTTAGACATGCTGAATCCGTATGTAAAAAAATAAAATATGTAACTGCGGAATGCCTCCACATGAAGGTCAACCTTGGAATCAGTCTTCTATCAAATGTTCCAATTGCGAAGGCAATCACTCAGCTATTTCCCGCGAATGTCCATTCTTTAAACATGAATATGCTATTAATGAATATAGAATTAAAATTCGCTGCAGCTATTTTGAAGCACGCAATCATATTGAATCTATTTCCGCCCGCCCAAAGAAAACAAGTTATACCCGGGTTACATCAAATAATACCTGTGATCCAAAACCATCACAAATAGATATTTCTGAGCTACCAAAAATTCTCATCCCCATAATAAAGATGGCTTTAGCCGAAGCACTATCAACTAAAATCTCTTCCCATAAAGAAAAATCTGATTTTCTTAATCTAACACAAAACATAAGCCCTACTTCTGCAAGTAATATATCCATTGAATACCCTAACACAACATTCGAATTTGAAACAACAGGTGATGTTCACGACGCACCTATTGATAAACAATCAAAACAAACTAACAATACTTTATCAAAACCTGAAACTACACTAAACAAAAATACACAAAATGAAACTACATACTATCAATTTCGATTTTACATCACCATGTCTATCCTTCCCAGCTACACCAAATCTCTTTACAGGCAATCATGACCTGAATTCAATGAGTCCTATCCCTATCGGGCCACTACAAAAGAATGATAAAAAGAACACTAATAAGAATAATAACACTGCAAATGTAAACCGTACTCAGAACAAAAGAGACCCTAAAAATAAAACTAAATAACATTTATTATAAATTCATATAATAAAATAATACACAAATAAAATACCAAAAAAAAATCATATATAAAATCTGCACTTATTTTACACCAAATAAATTTAATATTCTATTTATGGCTATACAATGGAATTGCAACGGTTTGAAGTATTACATAAATGAAATAAAACTATTACTCGCGGAGATTGACCCATATATTCTATGTATCCAAGAAACCCACTTACGTCCCACAGATATATTTTCTATTAGAGGATATACAGTTTACCGATGTGACAATGATACTGATGGTCGAGCTAAACGTGGCGTAGCTATAATGTTAAAAAACACTATTCCACACAAAACTGTAAACATAAGATCAAAGCTAGAAGTAACTGCAGTCCAAATGCTAAAACCTCGTATGATTACTTACGTATCTATTTACATTCCACCAAAACATCCTTGGACATTACAAGAATTAGAAAATATCGTGAAACAACTTCCTCAACCTTATGTCCTCTGTGGCGACTTCAATGCTCATAGTTCCACATGGGATACCAAAGTCATAACATCAAACTCTGCTGGAAAAATCGTAGATAACTTCCTTGATACTAATAACAATTGTATTTTATTAAATGAACCAAATAAAGCTACATATATAAATCTACGATCCAAAACGTTCTCATCCATTGACCTCACAGTCAGCTCAGCAAGTTTGGGGCATATTTTGTCGTGGGATGTTATTTCAAATGACGCATTCTTCAGTGATCACTTACCAATCCTAATTGAAAAATATTCTTTAACACTCGACAATAATGACAACACTGTTCGTTCGCTCAAAAGCTATATAAAGATTTTAATTTTAGTTGTGTACAGTTATACGTGTAACAATTTTATGTACAGTTATTTATTAGTTTCGGAGACAAAGATCTATACAACCTAGTCTCGGAAGGGCCGACTTTGGGTATTTTTATAATCCGATGCACGTGTTCGGCAGACCACCTCTGCAAATTTCACATTTCTGAAAATTCTCGCTGACCTTGAGTCATTTTGTCACTTTCTGCTTTTTTCCCTCTCATTCACCCTTTTGGTGGGGGTTGTTTCTGTGTTTCATTTTGGAGGCGAAATTATTATAAAAATATCCTTTCTTAGTTTTTCAAGTCAGTCAGCCATAGATTTTCAAACTGCCAACATCATCTTTATTTTATTGAATTAGTTATAAGGAAGACTTTGTTATTTTCGTGTGTCGCATTTAAAATAAAAACTTTAAAAAAAAGTGATTATTTTAATTTTGAGATAACTCGACACACCTACAACAAACACTTTTGTCCATTCCAATCCAAAATGGAATCTCAAGAAAGCTGACTGGTTAAAATTCACAAAAACAACTAAAACCCCGGATTATCCTATTAATAAACTATCGAATGTAAACATAATCCTAAAATTAATAAATGAATCAATACTCACTGCGGCCAAGTCTTCAATCTCCAAAACTAAAAGATATTCAAATAAAAACACTAACAACAAACAACAAAACAATTCTCCGAGTAATGAGTCTACTTCATCGTCCTCATCATCGTTAAATATAATCAAAAATACTCCCAAACTTAAGAAACCTGTCCCCTGGTGGAATGAATCAATAGGAAATCTAATAAAAGAAAAGCTATGAAACGCTTCAGAAAGTATCCAAATGACGAAAATCTTATATCATTCAAGAGATCACAAGCCCGTGTCCGAAAGTCAATAATAACAGCAAAAAAGGAAACATGACAAACATATGTATCCGAAATTGATCCCACACTAACAAGTAGTCAATTATGGCAAAAAAATAAAACATGTTACAGGCACTAAACAATATAACTGTATACCAATCATAACACGTAACTCCACTGACTTTGTAGAACCCTTTGATATCGCTGAGCAACTAGCTGCTCATTTCAGTTCAGTTAGCAGCGATGATAATTACAATCTTGAATTCAGGAAAAACAAATCAGTACAAGAAACCCCACTTAATTTCACACAACAAAATGAAACTTCTGATGCAAATTTTTACAACCGTCCATTCTCTGCACAAGAATTAATTCATTTTATAAACTCTTCAGGCAAAACCTCAGCTGCAGTAGGCCCAGACAATATTTCTTATAAGATGCTGAAACACCTTCCATTCAAAATGATACTGTACATTTGTGATTTCTTTAATTTTATGTGGCAAAAGGTTCTTATCCAGAGTCATGGAGACAAGCTATAATCATTCCACTACTAAAACCAGGAAAAGATAAAAAAAAATGTAACATCCTACAGACCGATCTCACTAACTTGCCATCTGAGCAAAATATATGAAAAACTTATCAATATATTTTTTACTTAACCCAAAATGAAACCACCAACTTATAACCTAAATTCACTGTCCCAAACAAAACAAACATATCACAAGCGCAAACGACTCACAAATTCAAAATTCATCCGACCTTGATAATATTAGTCACGCAAACCATAGTTGCCAAAGTTAATAAACAATATAGGCGGCAAATAACCACAGCAGTCGGTCAGCCCTAAAAAATTTAATATATATATATATATATATATATATATATATATATATATATATATATTACATTTCACAATATTTTCACTTATTAATATTAACATTTATATTAATATCCAGCGAAAATGATTTATCTGTTTGAATTTTTAAATTTGTTGAATTTTTATTAAAATTTGAAAAATTTAACAAATTTGATGGTTCGCCCTTTTCATATCCTCCCTGAATCTTTGTTGCAGTTTTAATTTTTTCGCTAACCGACTCCTCAACATATCTTGCCACAGTGGACGATTTACATCCACCGTGTCGTTTAAGAGCGGTTATACCAGCATTTACTAAAAGAGTAGCGGAAGATCGTCTTAAAGTGTGGCCATTATACAATTGTGTGTCTGGCAGTTTTAAATAAGATGCAATTTTAAATGGTATCTTTGAAAGAGAATTAATTCCAACTGGTTAAATAGTGCATTTTTGTTTTTGATAGTTCAAAAAGAATCTGCGATAAGGAATAATTTTAGGACGCAAAGACATACTTTTTGTAGAGCTCAGCAGGATTGATAGCATACCCTTCTTCAATAATGGTAAAACTACGTGCTCTATTTGTTTTTGCATCAGATATTTTAGCCTTTTTTGGCTTGTATAATCATGACTGATTTTTTAAATAAGCTATAACCACACCATATTTTGATATATCAACATTTTCATAAATAATTAATGTTGATTTTAGTATCGAGTATTTTGTCCACATTGAGGAACTTAAACACTTCTTTTCAATTTCAGCAAAATAAGCCAGTATTATTTCTTCAATTATGCCACTAACTCCTTTTTCCTCGATCCAGCAGTTAAAGTGATGAAATTCTTTTTCGTACTGAACTCTAGATTTTTGCGTCTTGAATGTTTTCGGGAATAACTAAATTTTCTTCCATAGCCACAAAAAATGAAATAGCAGAATTACAGAATAAACGTTCTGCAGACTCAAAGAACTTTTTTTTTTTTTTTTCAAACAAACAACTTACTAAGGTAACCACGGTCGTATCTTTTCATTTTCGGCCAGTTGATTTTTGCATGTCGCTATCAAATCAAATTGATTTGTCATTTATAATATGAAATATCATAAATCTTAAAATAAATAAAACGTAGCGGATAAAGTTTTATATGACACACGTGTGTTGTTACAAATAAGTAACTTATACCATAACTATTAATTTGTTAAACTTCATTTCACGTAAGAAATTAGCGTTGGTTTAGATAGGGACATAAATTCTACACTTTGATTGGCCAGAATACAAACCTAGTTCACCTATTAGTTGTCAGTTATCAAATAAAATCTACAGAATTAAGTGATATTTAATCATGTTTTGTTGTAATTTTTCATATTCTAGTCTTGTACATTTTTACAGATAAAATATTTATTATTGACAAGGTTTATTGGTTTCACGAATTTAAATTATTTATTGAATGTTTGCAAAAACAGTCGGCTCTCAAGCACCACCTACCATTTTTTACCTCTCGCTAAGAGAGGTATTGAATTCGTGCTAAAAATCTCATATCCAGATTTTAGTGAATAAGCACGTTTTAAGGTACTTAGAAACCGATTATAACATTTTTATGATGATGTGTGTGTGTGCGTGTATGTGTGTGTGAGGTTGTTGGAGGTACGATTTCTCAAATTCTATAAGACTAAAGACCTGTGTAACTACGGATTCCTCAATCTAACAGTAATAGGAAGAGTTGAATAGGTTCTGGTCACAATTGGACAACCGGAAGTCGTAGTTTCTAAAAAAAATCTAAATATTTTTTGCTATAAATAATAAAGATAATTAAATTCTCAATCTGACACAATTTTTTTTTATTTATCTCGTATAGGTTTGGAGATATAGTATATTATATAATAATATAGAATAATCTGTTGTAATAAATCTCGTTGCCCAAAAAACAGTTGAGGTATTTAAATGTTTGTAATTGACAGATAAATGCATAATGTCAGTGTCAAAAATCTGCATTTTTAACAACATTGCTGGAAGTTTTTTTTGAGAGGTACGAGTAGATTTAATATATCTTATTGTATTATTAATTAAATATGTATTTAAAATTATAGGTATATTAATATTACATATATCCTTAAGAAATGAAACTAATACCGTCAATGAATTTGAAGAATTTTGAACATATTAGAAGAGTAGGACAAAATTTCTCATAGAACGAAAGAAGAGATACAATTTCAATTATTTGTGTGTACAAGAAATGTTAAATTCGTTACTAACTTATAGGGCGCGAGCAGTAATGTGACTTTGTTGACCTTGGCAAGCAGATATGGGGATCCGTGTCAGAATGACGGCTAGTAGTTTTTCATAGATGTCACAATTGTCATATGTCATAATTTTTCATTTAAAATTTCAAAATATGCTGATGGATGGAAAATAATGATGTTTTGAATGAAAAATTATACTTGACACCTATGTGCATTATTACTAGCTGACACGGGCCCCATATCTGCTTGCCAAGGCCAACAAAGTTACATGACTGCTCGCGCTCTATGCAATATAAAATGAAAATGGCGAGAGGTATTGGGCTGGCC
This sequence comes from Harpalus rufipes, assembly GCA_951394225.1. NCBI lineage: Eukaryota > Metazoa > Arthropoda > Insecta > Coleoptera > Carabidae > Harpalus > Harpalus rufipes. Next base: position 17,631,116 of record OX596285.1, read on the forward strand.
ACAACGGATTTTTTTACGTGAAATGAAGTATAGTCCCAATTTAAATCAATTCTGATTTCTGATTTACCTGTATAATATTTGATTATATAAAATATTAGGTACCCTTTCGTCTTCCATTCACAGTACTACGTTAGGACTCTGTTTCAAATTAGAACTGCAAAGTGTTTTGTCTGTTCCCGGCATACAATAAAAATAAAATATTTAGTCATGTAGTTTTATAATTTAATGAATCATTTATACCTTACAAATTTTCATTTATATTCCATCTCTTCATCACATCTCACGATTGTCTCATCCTTTGTAGGCGTTAACTAGTTTACACGATGTTTTCGTCATGGGTTATACATCGAATAACGGGAGATCAAGTATATTTGCGATCCCTTTAAATTAATCATTGTATTGTATTTACCCGCCCAACAAATCTACATATTCCAAACGTGGGAGAATTTGGACTCAGACTAAGCGATAATTAATTCGTGTACAGCGTTGCACTGGTAATAAATTCTAGTTAAGAAATAGTCCAAAATAGGTCCTATCAAATCGATCAAATACTAATCAGTTATTTTCAAATTAGAAATTATAAAATACAATGGATGGAATTCAGCGGGTTGTATCAATATAGTATGGTTCCCGAAAGATGATTATTCAAGGTCATTTATACGCCGTCTGATAAATATTACTTGCAGATAACTTCACTACATTTTGTATGCATCGGCGTGCATCATGTAATTGCACTCCTGGCCAAAAAAACCGGACACTAAAAAAAGTTTTTTTAACGACTTATGACAAATGAAAAATGGGTTTATTTGTTATTTTTATGTTAAAATATGAACAACTGTTCTGTAAAGTAAGATTAGAAAGTAAAACAAATGTAGCAAACACTTTATTTATTAAGAAAAAGAAAAACTAAATTTGTGCAAAATTATCTCTTAAAAATTCAATCATAACTATAAATTCTTCAATTATCGTTGGTTAATGACTCTTAGTGTGTAGTATATTGCACTCTTAGTACTTATAATACTGAATGTGAATAAATTTGTTACAATTCAATCGGAAAATACAACCTGAACAGAAACTCCAGTTGAAGATGATCACATTATTCAAAACATCACTGTAGCAGAAGTACTGCATGAACAAGAATGCGCATGGTGAATGCCATTACTTCTGTGAACTATATTTTTTCTTTATTTCATCCGTTGGTCCCTCATTTCTTTTATCTGACACAGTTTTCAAAATTATAATTGGTTTTTCCTGGCTATCTAACAGTCAGAAATTTCAATGTTGCCAAAATATTATTCACAGAGGACTGTTTTAGCTTAAAACACGCTAATACAACCTACTGAATTCCACCAATTTTGTCGACCAAATGTTCATTTGCATTTTGAAATGATTTTAAAATTTCAATAGTAAATAATATAGTGCGTTTGTAATGAACCGAAACAACGGACATTCTTTTTTCGTATTAGCCGTATCATCGCGATTAATATAGGGCCTAAATTAAAAATAATACCATTTTAAAATTAAATACATTTGTAGCATCTAGATGCCAAGAATGTGCGTGTACGTGTAATCTATGATAGTTTACTTACTTATGTAAACTATGCGTAAACAATGTAAATAATGATATCATATGTAGACAATACGTAGAGAATGTATATTATGTAATTGCACATACAGGCTGAAATGAAATGAAGATAATTTATACTTATTTTAAGAGTCAGTCATTGACAATAAATAAAGAAAAAGCAAAGATTAAATATATTCTACATGGGCGTAAAGAATATAAACAAATCTTGATGATATAAACTAAGCCATTCTCTACGCGTAGAAAATGACGTAAATTTACATGACATACATTACAAGCACATCCCTGACAGCTGCTCATGACTCCAAATAGGAGTCAACGTTTCGAGAAAAGTCATCATAGATATTTTCGATCTTATTTTGTTTTTGAGCTACGGACAAAAACTCGTTTTTCGTTAATATCTAATACTTTTTTATTATGATCGTTGAAGAAAAATTGTTTAGACAAATTTTGTACGGTTTTTTTTGCGTAGAATAAAGTAGCGCAATTAGATTTGTTGAAAACTTAATAGTACTCGCGATATACCACAAACTTTATGGGTACCTATGTTAAAAATAGTCTCATCTTTTTGCTTATCTTATAAGCTTTCCAATGATTATAAAAAGTCTAAATACTTTTGTTATAAACATGAATAAAACAAATTATTAATTTTTGGAGGTGAAAAAATTGAAAATTATTAAGGAACAAATGAAAACATCTATTACAAATCATCATTTGTTTATTTTATTTCCATATCTATTAATTATGTTCTTAAAATTATTCTTAATTAATGTTTTTCAGGTTAGAAAAATTATATTCTATCAATGTTATAGTTGGCTTTGGCACAAATCAAAAAAAGTGGTTTAATATGCGTTCGGAGGTATATAAATTGAGGAAATTATAAAAACTGAAAAAAAAATGTGAAAAATAAACGAAAGGAGATTTTTGTTTGTTTCGTAATTATTCTCAATTTTTTCACTCCAAAAGATTAATAATCATTTTTTTTTATTCATGTTTAAAACAAAAGACTTGTTATATAATATCATTAAAAAGCTTATAAAATAATCAAAAAGATGAGACTATTTTCAATTTCTTATCAACATTTAATCTTTCCAATTTACAAATCTAAAAAGGAAATTTGTATTCTTATTTTTGTTTTGTTTTATGCCCATTTGTACCAACATAACTTGAGCTTTAAAGTCATCTCAAATTTTAGGTTTGCCCTAAATATCTTTGAAGCACGTATAAATTTAAAATCCTACGCCTGGCTGAAATTATGCCTCCAGTAGTTGGTGGCTTAAATTAGATTTAGCCTATAAATCTGTGTCTAGATTTGTATGTCATATTGAGAACATACTAAATTTTAACTTTTATGACGATGACGACAATTCACATGAGGGCTATATATTTTGATACATTTAACGATAGGTAATTATTTTTTTAAACGATTTCGATAACAATAGCAATAACATACAATTTATTAAAAATAACCGAAGGTTTATTTTGAGTTATATAATATTTTTTCATAGATAGTATTGTATTCCGTAAATCAATTGTTATTTTATGCGATCTCTCGCTACTGAAAATCACTTGCTCAATATTACAGAATTTTCTACAAGGTTTTTAATAAAGTTTTCCTTTTTTATATCAGACTTATGGTAAATAAATATTTTTACTAATTAATTTACTAATAAAAATACTATGCAGATTAATCGGTTTTTTTTTACCAACTCTTCGCCGACTAGGAAAATGGCTGGATAGTCGGCTTAACCGACTAATAGTCGGTAGTCTCTAATTTTATAGTTATTTTTCAATAGGCTATTTATGAAAAAGAATTGAGTTTAAATTAAAACGAAACAAATATTTATTAATAACTTTATAACCAGCGTTCTATTTGATTTCCATCCTAAATAATGTAAATTAACAAATAGAAGTTTGTGTTTTTCATACATAACCTATAGGCTATAAAAATAAAATTTATTTAAATTAATTGAATTTTTCTCACTATTTTTGTTATGTAAGGATATATGTGATTACATGGTTGAATTCAGAAGAAAACACTCTAATGGGCTTCAAAAATATATACCATCCTACTTAAAAAATATTATTTTGTATTGTAACCTAAGAACCACTGGTTCAAAGAATATTTTCTTTTCTATTCGGATGTCACCCTTGGTTTTCTATAAGATTGTCTTATGTTAAAGTATTTCATTGTATCATTAATAATAGAGAAATTATTTGATGTAACTCGTTTAGATGCTACACCCTGTATACGGATTATAACTGAACAAAACATATTGTAGTAATTTCAAAAGAGATAGATATCTATCACAATGAGACATGGCCAAGATTGGTTGCAATATAACATGCAGTTATAAGATTATATAATGTTTGTTAAATCCACCCATATATATTTATAGCTTTCCACCCGTTGTATCTGGTAAACCATGCCCATTAGCATATTTAAGGGATTAACCAAATACCTTATCTACTGCTATTCTCTGTGTGCATAATGTAATACGATCGGTTCTGCGCCACTAAAGTGCCTTTATTGGTTCCTTAATAATGAATATAGATAATTAGAGGTATAGGCTGATTAGAGCTATATTGCACTAACTTGACTTCATAATCTGCGACTTTTATTTGGCACACTACAGAATTCCGTTAGTACGGAGTATTTAAGAGTATTTTATTTATCTCAAAATAAAACTTTACAAATAATTAAATACTTATTTTCTATTGACTCTGATATGTTGTACCTACCGTATGATTGAATACACACATAAATAGTCAAATATCGGCTTATGCAGGCGTTGTTGAATAATGTCGGTCAGTATTGAATTTTACTTGTATTTCTACTTTTTACCTTCCGTCACCTTTAGGTAAACAAGGTATTGTCTTTGGTCAAAAAATTCAATGATGAGTTTTTAGTGAATAAGCATGTTTTAGGGTTCCTATAATACGATTTTACCATTTTTACGATGATGTCTGTATGTATGTACCCTCATTTGAAGATTTTAACAGTTAAATATGATTTATTCACACAACGTTATTATAACTTAAAGAATATATTATTCTCTATACGATTTGATTGCTTTTAAAATATTCAATAGATACAGAGTTAAAGAATTATAAAGTTATTAAATTTCATAAATCAGCCAGCTATGTTAATCATGAAAATTGCTGATGTATTCAGATAATTCAAACTGACAGATGTCAGTATCAGTGAAAACTAAATGAATGTGGCAGAGATGAGGATGTTGAAGTAGATGTTGGAGAAGACACGGAAAGATACGGCAAGGAAATAACTCTAGTGTTACAAGTATCTAGAAAGATACAAGAGAGACGATTACATTGGTTTGAATGTTTGAAATGTCATGAGGAGAGATGAAGAATATATTGGAATAAGAATGAACAGCTTAGTAATACAAGGTTAAAGAAACAGAGGCAAGATAAGATGGAAGGACTTGAGAGAACTGAGTGAGAACGACACGCAAAATGAGTGGAAGAAGAAAATAAAAAATAGCGACCCCTAACGAATGGGAAAAGCTAAAGAAGAAGAAGATGTCAGTGTCAAGTACAATTTGCATAGTTTATTTATGAAATAATAATTTACTGGAAATTTAGAATCTTTTGCAAGAAATTTTATGTATGGAATTTATACACAATACACAGGATTGACGGAAGGTATTGTGCTGGCCACATCAGATTTTTTATGTTTTATTAATGTTATTTTTTGACAACCTGTATATTTTGATTCTTATTTTTGTTGTATATTTTCAATATTTTGTGTAATATTGTGAAAAATGAGTTTTTACGAGATTTACCTTTGCTATCTCAAAAACTATAAGAATTACGATTTTGCTTAATTGAGACTTTTTGTTTACCTTTGAGAGGTAATCTTAGATGGCCTTTTGTTATTTTATAAAAATCAAAAGTGAAATGTTGTGGCGACCTTGGTCAATATTTAATTTTCATATAACTACGTAACTATAAGAAATTGAGAAAAATGTTTCATATAAAATTTTATTGTTTTTTATAGTCTTTTTACTGACATAGACAAAATTTTATTCGATCGTTATCTTTGTCAGTTTTTCTTAGATTTTCGCTTTTCTCGGAAACAGTTGAAGATCATTCCTATGTTGATGAAGCTTTTTTATTCATTTTGGTCAGTACTATATGCCCTTAACGTTTTTGCTCGAAGTTAAGGGACACCTATATATATATATATATATATATATATATATATATATATATATATATATATATATATATATATATATATATATATATATATATATATATATATATATATATATATATATATATATATATATATATATATATATATATATATATATATATATATATATATACCCTTTATAGATGGCTAACGGTCATTGTAATGATTTAGATAATGTTGTATGTAACGCTATCTGGTGGTTAAAAGGAAAAGTAATTATGAAGTAGGGAACTTGCTTTCCGTATTAGCTATATCAAGGAGGCCCAATACATGGAATATACTTAATATTTTTTTAATGTAAGAAAACCAGTATAGTTTGGTTCACGAAGAATGACTATTCAAGGTCATTTATAAGCCGTCTGATATAATATTTCTTGCAGATAACTTCACTGCATTTGGTATGAATAAATGAGCAGGAAATATTTTTGGATACATTTGAACTGAAAAAAATAAGTGTAATTTATTTGAAAATTGTTTCTTTTAAACAATGCCTTTTTCGAATATTTATGTTCTTCATCTATGTTTTCGCAAAACACAAAAACATGAATTTGACATAAATTATGGAATAATAATTTGACTTAAACGTCAAGGTCACTGGGTAAACATTAGCATTATCTGTAACTCTACGACATACGTCATTATTATTTGTAGTACATAATCTTTCTCATTTTAACATTAAATGTTGCTAAGATACTACTGTATAAAGTGCAGTGTATTCTTTCTTCAAACAAGTGACCTTGAATTGTCATCTTTCATGAATAAAACTAAAATATGACTACAATTTTAACAGAAAAAGTTTATTTTCTGTTTTCATCAAATATTTGTTTACATAATGATTGCAATGATTGGAAATAATAGTTTTCATCGAGCCCAATTCACCGAAGAGCATATCTAGCGCAAATGACATAACTGCAAGCAGTTTTGAAATGTTTATAGTTCGGAGCAATGAATGTTAGTGTTCGTCATTTCGATTAATTCATAATCATCAAAACCAATTCACTGCATATTCCCATTATCAAATGCACAGCCGTAAAACATTAATAAAATAATAATAATAATAATAATAATAATAATAATAATAATAATAATAATAATAATAATAATAATAATAATAATAATAATAATAATAATAATAATAATAATAATAATAATAATAATAATAATAATAATAATAATAATAATAATAATAATAATAATAATAATAATAATAATAATAATAATAATAATAATAATAATAATAATAATATTTAACATCTAAAAAATATTTAAATCGTTGTGAAGTATTGTTCTTAAATTACAGACATTTTGATTTACCATTAGCTTTAGGTATCTGAACAGAAAGTAACAATACGTTTATGTAACTTCGACCTAATCGCTTTATTTAGGTCAAAGACAAATTTAACATAAATGACAGATATACTTGTCATACAAATTGACATTCCGCTGCTTTCTATAGATCAATTCGAAATATGTAATTTCTTAAACTTTATCGCGTAGGCCATAATGTATCTGATACCATCTATCGGTTGGATGAAAAATGCTATCCATAGGTTACTACATGGTCTCGTCATTTTACATATGAGTTTCAGCAGCCTGATTATATTTTATTCAAATTAATTTGTGTCACGTATTACCTGGTTAATTAAATTTATTTTTATTGAGGAAAAACTTTCTTGTTATTTTTACTTTGTGTTACTTTTTGATCAAGGAGCATTCTCGCTGTCACTGAAAAATGTTCAACTAATCTAATATTTTTGACACACATACAGTTTACGTTATTCGTTAAATAAATCTATATAATTGTACCTTGCTGTAGTTCATTTATGCAAATCATTATTTCAACAAAGGTAACTTTGTCTCAACAATTTTCTACGAGAAATGTCAAGAAATTTTGAAGAGCAGAGTAAAACATGAAATATTGTGCTAAAATAATATTGCTTCATTTACGATTCTGCTTTTTACCTCTCGCTAAGAGAGATATTGAATTCATGGTAAAAATTGCATATCCGGATTTTATTGAATAAGCACGATTTAAGGTCCATAGAATCCGATTTTAACAATTTTACAATGATGTCTGTGTGTGTGTGTGTGTATGTGTGTGTATGTGTGTGTGTATGTGTGTGTGTGTGTGTGTGTGTGTGTGTGGATGTGTGTGTGTGTGTGGATGTGTGTGTGTGTGAGGTTGTTGTAGACACGATTTCTCAAATTCAATAAGACTAAAGACCAGTTTGACTACGGATTCCTCAATCTAACATTAATGGGGAGGGTTGAATAGATTTTGGTACAATTTGGAAAACCGGAAGTAGTAGTATCTTAAAAAAAATTCTAAATAATAATTTTTTGATTTTTTACTTCCTTGTACGTAAGTAAAGGAAGTATTGTAATCGCGAAAAATTTCGGATTTCAGATTTCAGCGGAAATATCCATTTTGGTCATCCCTGAATCCATTTTGACTAATTTCGTCGTGACGTCTGTACGTACGTACGTATCTCGCATAACTCAAAAACGGTAAGCCGTAGAAAGTTGAAATTTTGTATTTAGGACTCCTATAACATCTAGTTGTGCACCTCCCTTTCTGGTTATTACACAATTTCCAGAAGTGGCACTTTACATGAAGCCTATAATAGATTTTAATGAAAAACTGTTTTAAAATATAATCCAAAACTTTTCAAATTTGGTATACAAGACTTTTATGTCAATCGAAATAACATAATAGATTTTGGTTAAAATAGGCTAACCGGAAGTGGTACATTATTTGAAGTTGTTAACAGTTTTTCTTGAATAAAATGATTTTATTTTGATTTTAGAAATAAATACTTCAAATAAAAGTTTTAGAGAATTAATTTCTGCGTCTAGCACATCAAGTATTATTAAATTAGCCCTTTGTATAAGCGAGATATGTAAATTTAAAATTATATACTTTTTACTTCCTTGTACGTAAGTAAAGGAAGTATTGTAATCGCGAAAAATTTCGGTTTTCAGATTTTAGCGGAAATATCCATTTTGATGATCCCTGAATCCATTTTGACTAATTTCGTCGTGACGTCTGTACGTACGTCCGTACGTACGTATCTCGCATAACTCAAAAATGGTAAGCCGTAGAAAGTTGAAATTTTGTATTTAGGACTCCTATAACATCTAGTTGTGCACCTCCCTTTCTGGTTATTACACAATTTCCAGAAGTGGCACTTTACTTGAAGCCTATAATAGATTTTAATGAAAAACTGTTTTAAAATATAATCCAAAACTTTTCAAATTTGGTATAAAAGACTTTTATATCAATCGAAATAACATAATAGATTTTGGTTAAAATAGGCTAACCGGAAGTGGTACATTACTTGAAGTTGTTAACAGTTTTTCTTGAATAAAATGATTTTATTTTGATTTCAGAAATAAATGCTTCAAATAAAAGTTTTAGAGAATTAATTTCTGCGTCTAGTACATCAAGTATTATTAAAATAGCCCTTTGTATAAGCGAGATATGTAAATTTAAAAATTATTTTTTTGTAATAAAGCTTGCTATGGATTAAAACAAAAAAAATTAAGAAAATGTTCATGTCAAATTACGTCAAATACGTGCAATTTTATGATTCGTACAATAACAAATATTATATTTTTATTGTGAAATTAGTCATATTCATTGTTGTAATCAAATATTTCTTTGTTGTAATCAAAACTCTCTTTAAAAAGAACCGGGTTAGATTATGGTCGCTATATATCTTACGTTTTGAAGTTAAAATTAATATTTTGTAATTTATTTATTAAAAAAATATGTATAGTTTAATAATCGTACAAGGAAGTCATGTGGTGTCCACATCAGATTTTTTTATTATTAGTATTAAAGAACGTAAAATTATATATTCGATACATTTTAAAATTTTATTACTTATATCTTCTATATATTGAGATAAAAAAGTAATATATAAAATAATCTGTTGTAAGAAACTTCAGAGCCTAATCAACTCCATAGTAACCATCAGATGTTTATAAATGACAGGAAAATGTCAGTGTCAAAAACCAACAGTAGTTCATAAACCTATTTGGGCGGTATTGGCAGCTAAATTCTAAAACCTGCCCTTAAGTCTATTTTAACTAAACACATGACAGTGGATGAGAACCGATTAAAAATTTATCATAGTACGAATATGGTTTTATGTATATTTTAGCTGAAACTAAATATTAGATTTTTTTTTGGCAATATAGTAGTAAAACGTCAAATCACGCTTTTAAGTTAAATGAAGAAGTTTAACTGACATTATTGAAGATTTTTTCTGTGATATTGGTAAGTTTACTATTTCTTGTTATATAACAATAATAACAATGAAATATTTAACATTATAGCTATATACATATACCCATCAGAAATCCCGTCAAGAAATTGGAAAAAAAAACATTTAGAAGTATAGGAAAAAACTTCCTCAAAAAATAAATTTAAAATTATAAAAATAATCTAAACATAAAGAAAAGACATGAGAAATTTATAGGGCGCGAGCAGTCATGTGACTTTGTTGAACTTGACAAACAAATATGGGGGCCCGAGTTAGAATGACAGCTAGTAATTATGTACATAGATTTCAAATGTCAAATTTCCATCCCAAATTTCATGATATTTCATTTCCATGTGGTTTATTTTCCTCGGCAAGTAAATTCCACAATCCTGGTGACAAATTAACCACGTGAAAATTTATGACATTTGACATCTATGTAAATAATTACTAACGACATTTTGACAAGAGCCGCCATATCTGCATGTCTAGGGCCAAGTATGACAAACTCACTATACTGTATTTCAGATAAGAATAGACTTAGTGATAAAATAAATAAATATCCATAGAAACTATACAGAATCAACGAATAAGAAGTAACTTAATAAAAGAAACCTCTAATATCGCCCTAAATGTCACTATAACACGCTAGGTAACCTAAGAATAAAGTTACTAAATACCACCAATACCTGTCAAATTTAATTAAATAACCTATGAATTGAAATATAAACAGAGTTTACTTTTGAGGAAATAACATATTAAAGAATAGCAGACTTACAGATTACAAGGACGGTAATGAACGTAAGAATACTTAGAATTAAAGTGATATAAGAAAAGTTTATATTGTTTTGCAGTGATTCCTGGACATATCTTTCCGCCACATTGTTAGATTTTCATCCAATTGATCAACTTCAGGGGGCATATAATATAATACTTCAAATTCCGACATAATTGCACACAAGGAGGATATAAAATTGCACAGTTTTTATTTAAACGTCAAAACGTGAAAATTTTCACTTCAATGTTTATAACAAAAAGTGAACAAATAAGTATCCATAGCTACAGGGCAATTAAAATCGCAAACGAAATTTACGTAAAATGTAACGTCAGTAGAAGATATTTTTCCTTAAATATCTACGTTTGAAGAAAAAATATAATGTGTCATTCGGAGTAAAAGTGTCTGTGTATGCCTCGCGTGCATTTATCCGACTCGCTTTGCTCGTCGTTTAAATTTCCACGCTCGCCACACAAAGTGTCACCTTTACTCCTAATAACACAATATACTATTATATTTAGTAATACCAGGCCTTAATAGATTTTGTATGACAAACAAAATGTTTAAAAATAATCTAAGAAAGCAATGTAAATGTTTCATTCTCAATACCTTCCCTACAACTTTAGATTACTTTCGAGACTTAAAAATACTCATAAACCTTTAGTGTTTCAGTGTTTGATCATTCCCAAAATTTCACGTAAACGTTCAAACCTTATTCACGTATGGGGTTTGTTAAAATGTCAGCTACTTGTTTCTCACTAGAAGTATGATCTATAATTAATTTACCTTGTTCAACTCTTTCGCGCACAAAATTATATCTTATTTCTATATGCTTTGAGCGTTTATGGAATACCGGGTTTTTAACTAATCTAACTGCACTTAAACTGTCCACTAAGAGCACGGGAACATATTTCAAAGACGATATCTCGTCAAAAATACGGCACAACCATGCTGCTTCCTTGGCCGCCTCACATGTAGCGACTTACTCAGCCTCGGTGGTAGACAGTGAAACACTGCTGTTTCTTACTTGCCCACGTTATAGCGCAGTTCCCAGTGTTTTTGTTCTGGTTTCTCCAAAAACTGTGAAATATAGTTAACAGCAGAGCTGGGAACTACTTAAAGTAAAAGTACTGGAAGTATTACTTTAAATACATCCAGTATTTACAATACTTTCCTTAAAATACTTTTGAAAATTAGTACTTAGTACTGTACTTAAAATACTTTTTTTTCATAAAAAGTACTTCAAATACTTTTTGGTACTTACAGTATCCAAAAGTATTTAAAGTAACTTAAGTACTTTAAATACTAAATACTTCAGGCATGCGCAAGAACAGATTGCGGTGTGTTTTATGCACTACTGTCAACACAGGTCTGAGCAAGTATTGGTAGTTATTAAAGTTTTCGCTATCTACATTTTAATCGGATAGTTGAAGACGCAAATAAAGATAAATCAAGAAGTAATTTTGAGCAACTTATTTACGTGCTCATCAATATTATAGAACTAAATAAGTAAACAATTTTTCTACTCCAAGGCGTGAAGTAGTAGCTACAGACATTAACCACAGTACGTGAAGTGTGACTTTTAATAGAGATGCGTAAAATGGTATGCATTTCGTATGGAGTTTATTTTAAAACATTTTATATGCTTTTCTTAATAGGTATATATTTTTAACTATCTTATTGGATGAGAGTGATATACCTAAACTCGATCATTTTTCGTCATATTATTTTAACTGATTTTATTAAAAAATACTTAGTACTGATACTGTACGTAGGTAAAAAAATGTACTTAAAGTATTACTTTACTTAGTATTTAAATACTTTTCTTGTGAGTATTTAGTATTTAGTATTTAAATACTTTTTTTGAGTACTGGTCCCAGCTCTGGTTTACAGTAAAGGTAATATCTGGCCTTGCTGCAATGGCCAAATACATTAAACACTCAACTACCTCTCTGTATGGAGCTGTTGTTAATGTGCTCTCTTCTGCATCCTCATGATTTAAGTACTGAATCATTGGAGTGGCTGTATTGTTTGCATATTGCATATTGAATCGACGAATAATACTTTCTGCATACTTTTCTTGACTGACTGATATTGAGCCATCTTCATGTCGTTTAATTAAAACATTTAAAAAGCATCCTACTGGGCCAATTGTCATTTTAAATTCTTTTTGTAATGTGTGCATAAAATTATCAATATAACCCTTACTTGAAGCGGCAACCAAGCCATCATCAACATACAATGCTACTATTAGGTTCTCTTGTTCTGTGTTTTTGTAGAAAAGACAAGGATCAGCTGTAAACCAAGAGAGATAAGGAAGTCTTTGAATCTTTTGTTCCAAATTCTGAGAGATTGCTTCAGTCCATAAAGACTCTTTTGAAGTTTGCAAACTCTGTTGTTTCATCTTCAAATCCTTTAGGCTGGTCCATATATACAGGGTGGAAACGAACTTAATGTCATAAATTTAAGGGTGAGTAGAATGACATGTGTAGATTACGAAACTGAAAGATTTTTTTTTAAATTCGAAAAACGAAAATTTGACTTTTCTTAAGAAACTTTTTTTTACTGCTGTTTTAATTCATATTTTATTAAAAATATGGTTATCAAAAATACATTCAAAATTAGTTGTATAAGATATTATTCTTAATAATTAAATTAAATAGCATTTTTAACGAAAATAATTGTGTAATAGATAAAATAATGCAAATGCGTTGCCAGTGGTCCAGTGGTACCAAAAATGTTTGTTTCATGAAAACCCTTAAATATGCGAATTTTTAAAAAATTCTTTCTGTTTCGTAATCTACACATGGCATACTACTCACTCTTAAATTTATGACATTAAGTTCGTTTCCACCCTATATATATATATATATATATATATATATATATATATATATATATATATATATTCATCAGTCTAACAACCGAACGTCCGTACATTGCCAGATCCCCAACAATTTGACGTCCTTCGTAAAGTGACGTCCGAATATGGACGCCAAATTATAAATCAGTTTTTCTCACATTTTTAGCATCTACGTGATGTGGGGAGTCTACCTGCAAATTTTAATTTTGGACGCCAAATGACTGTTTTGTTGTTAACAGCCGTATATTTAGTTCATCGAAATTCCGTGTGTGGCGCTTTCGTCGCATCATAATATACACCGCCGTATATTGAAAACCGAAAATCACCGCCAATTTGACGTCCATACACTTGGCAACATGGCATGTGTAACTCGTGCGTTTAGTTTTCAGTATTTCTTCACTTTAAATGTTTAAAGAATATGAATCTGTTTTGGTTATGATACCATAATCAAATATTATATTGAGAAATTATTATTTTTAAAGAATTTAGTCAACACTGAGTAAAATTATAAAGATGTCTATTATTTTCCATATTATTTTGTTTATTTTATAAAGATAATTTGCAGAAATAATGTATTTTTATAAAATAATTATTTTTTGAGAACTCGTATTTTCTCAATTCAAAAAATCTTTTCCACATATAAACGACGAAAGTTTATTCATTAAAACATGAAAAATAGTTTCATATTTATTTATTGTTCCGATATTTTGTTACTGTGTAATATAGGAATGCAATAACTTCTTTGATAATAACATTTTATGACAATGACAAATTTTAAATGAATTATTTTTTCTACGTTCCGTTAATAAGAAAGATAAGAAAGATATTGTTTTTGGTCAAAAAATTCATAGTCCGTTTTTAACGAATAAGCACATTTTAGAGTCCCTAGAATACAATTTTACTACTTTTACGATGATGTCTGTACATGTGTGTGTGTGACAATCGTTATTCGATAACTGCAAACTCCAAAAATTACAATTTTTTACGTACTTCTCATTTGTATACCCTTATGAAGAGCTGATTCGATTTTGGTTATAATTGGTCAACCCGACCGGAAGTACCCAAATTTTTATTATGAACATTAAAGAATATTATATTACATGATTACAATTTTTCATTATATTTGCTATAGTTGGAAGAGAAAAATAATTATAAAGAAATTAAGTTTCATAAATCTTGCAGTCTATGCAGCATCACAATGGAAACAATTTGGATATTCAAATTATACTAATTGACAGATGTCAGGGTCAAAATATGTTCGTGAAATAATTTTACTAAAAATATAATCTTTTGCAAGAAGGATTTAAAAATATATAAAATTGAAGGCAGGTAATGTGTGGACCACATTAGATTTTCTTCATTCAGTACATGAAACTTTGTAAACGCGAAATAGGAAATTAGTTTTGGATCTCATAATGCGTCAGAACTCAAAAATATTACCACATGACTGTAGAGTTAAACGGGGAGTAAATTGTGGCTCAGACCATTATATGGTAGTAGCGAAATTAATTGTGCCTTTTGATCATAAGCTCTCAACAGGAAGATATTCAACAGAAGATAAAGTAATGGAAACCATAGACAAAGAAAGATTTAAATTGTATCTACTAAAACAAGAAAGTATAAAATACCTATTCCAACAAAGACTTGACGCGCAAATGAATAACATAGAATTTAAAGAAGACATCGAAGAAGAACATAACAACCTGAAAGAAATGATTAAAAAAATAGCGAGGGAAGTATTAGGGACGGAAGATAATAATAAGAAAAGAAAATCTAATCCACCATGGGTAACAGAGGAAGTAGAACAAATGATAGAGGAGAAGAATTATGCTTACAAAAAATGGCTTACTAATAAATCCATTTCCAATAGAGAAATATATCAAGAAAAAAACAGAGAACTACGGAAAAAAATAAAATTAGAGAAGAACGATATGTGGGAGCAGAAATGCATCCAAATTGAAAATTGTATAGGAGGAAAAAGAACTACAGAGGTATGGAAAACCATCTCATATATGAAGACAAACACTACAAATAAGGTAATGGACAACATGATACCTATATCGAAATGGAAAAACCACTATGAGCAACTACTGGTGGAGAGCAGACCAGAATATCAAAACAAAATTTCAGAAATAGACAACACAAACATAGATATAGAGGTAATGGTGACCACCGAGGATGTTCATAAATCATTAAGTAAAATGAAAAATGGACGTTCCCCAGGACCAGGAAATATACCAGTAGAGTTACTAAAAGCAGGAGGACCTGGTTTAATTGAACGAGTGGCACAATTTATGAATCAATGTTGCCACCAAGTTAAAATACCATTAGAATGGAGAAACTCACATATAGTGTCTATTTTTAAAAAAGGCGATCGAAAAAATCCGAATTGCTACAGAGGTCTCAGTGTGAATTGCACAATGGGAAGATTGTTTGGAAAAATTATGAACGACAAGATAAGAGAAAACATTGGGAATAAAATAGGAGAAGATCAATCAGGTTTTACACCAGCCCGGTCCTGTGTTGATAATCTGTTCATATTACAGAAACTGATGGAAAAACGAATAGCAATAGGAACAGAAATACATATGGCGTTCATAGATCTAGTGAAAGCCTACGATACGGTACCAAGACCAAAGCTATGGGAAGCCTTAAAATATCTCGGCATGAATGAACACCTACTGCATATAGTAAGGGAAATGTACAGAGATAATGTTGGACAAATTAAAAAAGGACAGCAACTTTCTGAACCTATGACAATCACAAAAGGACTTCGACAGGGGTGCAGTATGTCTCCCCTTCTATTTAATCTGTATGTAGAAGTAGCTTTGAGAAGGTGGAAGGCACATTGTCACGGAATGGGGATACCAGTTGAAAATCAAACTCTTTATACATTAAGTTTTGCCGATGACCAAGTGGTCTTGGCTCAGGACTCTTATGATCTCGAATTTATGGTCCGTCGACTATATAAAGAGTACGAAAATTGGGGTTTACAAATAAGTTTAGAAAAGACGGAGTACCTGGTTGTAAACTCAGACGCAAAGTTCGAGGTCTTAATTAATGACAACGTCGAAGTCCAACAAGTTGATAGCTTTAAATACCTGGGGGCACAAATTGATAAGAATGGTTTGGGGAACACAGAAATAAGACAACGGATATACCAAAGCCGAAAAATAATAGGATGCCTAAACTCTGTATGGTGGGACAAAAATATCTCGATTAAAAATAAAAAGCGTATAGGCCAATCTATGGTCGAATCTGTACTTTGTTATGGGTCGGAAGTATGGACTTTAAACGCAGAGATGAAAAGGAGACTCACAGCAGTCGAGATGGACTACGTTAGAAGAAGTGCCAGAATCTCCAGGGTGGAGAGAAAAACTAATGAAGAAATTAGGACTAGAATGAATGCCAGAGAAACAGTCATAGAAAGAATTGAGAGGAGAAGCTTAAAATGGTTTGGGCATCTTCTAAGGATGCCAGAGGAACGATGGCCAAAGAAAGTATACAAATGGAGGCCGCCCGGGAGAAGAAAAAGAGGACGACCAAGGCGGTCATGGAATGAAGGCGTCAGACATGCGATGGAGGAGAGAAATTTAGAAGAAGCCCATGCCATGAATAGAGAGGTTTGGCGGAGGGGAACAGGAATACGGCAAGAAGCTGTCCACGATATGCAATAACTATGTAGTATTACAAATCCTCATATGTATTGTAATATTGTACCTGTAATATATATATATATATCTTAAAAAATTCTAAATAATTTAAACAATTTTTAATTAATTTTCATTATGCTGGAAAGTAATTTTGAGGTTTTCAGTTTAACAGATGTAAAATAATTATTAGACTGATTAAATTATTGTCCGAATTCGCAAATCAGGTATAAAATGCAGGTATAAGAAAATAGCGTATAATATACGGGCATAAGTTCTTACAAAGCATAAATGACGTAAAAAAACACAACGCTTCGTGTCGTGCTTTTAAGCTCGTCACACGTAGGTACTTTAAATACCAAAGCATCATAGCCAGGTAGCTTTGCTTTCTTTGTTGCTATGGTAGATTAATTGAAAAAATGAAAATAGTAAATATGGGGTCTCGTGGCCGTGTGCCTGAGTGTCTGGTCGCGAATCTGGGGACCCGGGTTCGATCCCGACCGACGCCAAAAATTACATCGAATTTTAATGGCACAAAATTGACCCCTGTGGTGCACTCTCCACGCCATCTATGAGTGCCCGTGAGGTGACGCCTGGTAAGCGCCCGCACAGTACAAATATTTCATCATTACCGATATCTGTATACAAAGCAGATTGGCACACCCAGCAATGGGTAATATGCCGTGATGAAATATTTATTTATTTATTTATGTAAGTATTGTCAATTGAAACAAAATTCTTGAAAATACTTTATTTTTATAATCGTCTAAAAATATCTCGCTCGAAAGTAATATCGTATTGCTCGTGCATTCCCATTCGCACGTTATTATACTGTTATAAGTATTTTGTGAATGCGTGACTTGTAAAATTTAAAATTATTTTTTATTACACAATTATGTATTAAAATACATCTATACCTGCTACTACAATGATTTTATAAATATCTCGATAAACATTTATAAAAAATAATCATAAGCATTTATTACTGATAAAGAAAAACCTCGCCCAAATTTTTTTATATATTATTATGAACCTGAGTGAAGAAAAATTATTGATATTACATCAACGTTTCTGTCATTACAATAACCATCTTCAAGATTAATCAATGTCTCTTTAGAAATAGAAATAGAAAACACAATATATTAAATTATATATAAAACATTCCTCAGAATTGAATAGAAGAATAAATGAGATAAAATAAATAATGACATACAATTAGGTTAAAATAAATTTAAAATAGACAAGAATATAAAAAATGGTTAACAACTTTAGAACACTATCGGATAAAAACTGAAAATTACTGAAATATAAAATTTTAAAATACGGTATTTATAGTTTCGGGGATATTATTGGAAGCGCGCCCCCCCGGCCGACTTATCACTGCAAAATGTTATAAGAACTCGGTTAAATAAAACTTTTGGAGGTAAAGTCAATATTGCTCCTAGGTGAAGCCAAGGTATATCACTAGTTTTATACTATGTAGAGATGTGCATAGCACTGCGCAACATTATTCCTGCTTAAATTTTATTGGTGCATCGTGTATAATGAAATAAAAAGTTCAGTATTTTAAAAATTTAAAATCAGTATTGTAATTTGTATCAAAAATAAACTTGAAAATTTATTTCTGTCTTTTGAACTGCGATCATATAAGTTAAGGTGTAGCAAAAACAGCGTTAAATATTACATGTGATACACATATACATTTCATTAAAAAATACTGTTATTATAGGATAAACAAACTTAATTTGACAAAACAAATATTTAATATGATCAAAATGCTTGAAATATGGATGGTAGTTTTCTTACTTGCAAATGAAACATAATATGTATCTATGTGAATAATGTTTTTGAGATATGGAACAAAAAAAATATTTCTTTTATATCTTATACGCTGAGGTACATATAAACAAGTTTATGAAAGATGTGAGAAAACTAGTAGGTAATTATTAAATAAAAATAATGATTGTTATTCCGATCATCCAATTTTACAAGCGATTACTTACGAAAATATGCTAATATAATGTATAAGTACTTCAGGCTTCTTAGTTGGGTGCTCAGAGAGCCAGTCAATATTTTTAATTTATTAGAAAATCAATTTCATACTTTTTTGGTCTAGGCGTCAGATGTTGCGATACATATATTAAATAGTCCTTATATCATAATATTTATTTAATAATTCATGTACCTACGGTTAAACTTTGTTTCAAAAGGAACCTTGTAACTTGTATATATTTAGGAACACCTAAACTAAAAATTTATTTTTTGGCTGTAAAACAATCAAAAAATATGCTAAATCATCTAAACCCCAGTGCAAGTATGTTTATCTATTCTAAAAGCATTTGGTTACTTTAATTCAAATTTTCAATATGTCGGAAGCAGACATAAATTTGTATAAAATCTGATGTGGCCAACACATGACCTTCCGTCTTTTCTATGTGTTTTATATAAATTACTCACAGATAAGGTAGTGTCCTGCAAAAGAATATATATTTCCAGTAAAATTATTTCACAAACTATGCAAATTATACTTGACACAGAAATCTGTCAATTACTAAAATATACTGTTTCTATTTGATTTACATTGTGCTTACAGCAACGTAGGTTGCAAGATTTATGAATAATAATTTCTTTATAATTTTTCATCTCCAAATACTTTGAATATAAAGAAAAAAAATAATCAAATCGTACAGAGAATAACATATATTTGTGATAACAAAATGTCAAAAAGAGATATTTAACATAAAAAAAAACTGTTAAGAACTGCAAATAAGAGTACTTCCGGTGTATCAATTATAGCCAAAATTTAATTAAGTCTTTATACGGACGTACAAAAGAATGAAAGAATTATAATTTTTGGAATTGTAGTTGTTGGAGTTATCGGAGAACTTTTTTCACACACACACACACACAATCAAACACACACACACACATACATAAACACACACACACACACAGAGTGAGAGATGCACACACATACATACGAGTATATACAGACATCATCGTAAAAATAGTAAAACGAAATTTTTGACCAAAGACAATACCTTCCTTACCTAAGGTAACGGAAGATAAAAAAACAAAATCACAGAGAGGAAGAACAAAATTATTTATTTTAATAAAATTACAAATAAATGTGACATTTACGTAGCAATGTTAAAATATTTTGCACATAAGGCGTATAAATATACATATCTGCAGACCCATTTTATTAAACATGCAGAACGAATTTTGTTTTATTTGATTTAATTGAAGAATTGCATGTAAATCAAATTTAAACAAATAGTTTTCAAAATATTAGTAAAAAATATAATTTAAAAAAAATCATGATCCCATGTTAGACGATTATGTTCGTATTCCATGTTAGTGCTACAGTACATAATATTTGGCAACAGTGCAGGATGCCCGATTGATAGCTTTTTGTAAACGTATATTAATTTTGGACGCCAAATTGTCAGTAATACGTACAAAAATATACGCGGGACGGCAAAAACCCGTATAAAGTACGGAAGTCAAATATACGTGTATATTGTTTTCTTTAAATACGAATTTTTCGAAATATCCTTATGCTCACATTATTAGGTGGGGTGAAACATTCTATATACTCGAAGAAGTAGACGCCTAGGACCAGTATTTCCCATAGACGCCAAATGCATGTTTCTATGTACGGAAGTCAAATTGATAGAGAGATGTATATATATATATATATATATATATATATATATATATATATATATATATATATATATATATGGGGTTGGTAACAGTGAGTGCATAAGAAAACAGTGTAAAAATCTTCAGTTCTAAACAATAAAAATAATTCATATCTTATTAACATTTATTATAAATAATCGTGCTACCGGTTAAATATACAATGTTAACTTCAACATATTAAACTCTTGAGTTAATCCACGACGTTCTGTGATAGTTCTGTAGCAAATAATATCTATTCAACTAAGCAAGGCAAGTGTTCTAAGTCAGACCTTGAAATAAACATCTCAAGACGCAAGCGTAAGCGCTTAACAAACTGGAAATAATCAGTGTTGCCAACTATATTGCAAATAAATAATTGCAATAATATAACTTAAATGGCAACAGTAAATGATATCAAGAAACTGTTAGCACCACTCGAACAAAAAATATCAAATATAGATGTAAAAATAGAGAAATTCCAAGGGACAATCCTTGACCTTAAAAAAACTTCTGAGACTCATACTGAGAAAATAAAAAACTTGGAAAATAGTTTGGAACAAAAAGAAAAAACAGTAGAATTTCTAGAGAAGAAAATTAGAGAAAAAAAATTAAATAATTCACGGAATAAAAGAAGATAATCAAGAAAACCTTGAAAAAGTAATTTTTACTCTGCTAAAAGATAAACTTAAAATTGATTACATTACAAATAGAGACTTTGAAGAAGTTAAAAGAATTGGCCCAAAAAGAAAAAAACCAAAAATCGAGAGCAGTTCTTGTAGAATTCTCATCTAAGAAGATAAAGAAAGATATTTTTAAACATGCTCGTCTACTTAAGAACACAAACATCTATATTGAAGATGACTTTTCTAAGAAAATACAATCAGAAAGAAAATTATTAAAGCCACATCTGAATCATGCTAAGCAACAAGGACACAATGTTCAATTAAGACAAAATAAATTAATTATCAACGGAAGAGTTTATTTGGCCTCAGACTTGGAAGAAAAAGAGCTTTCAGATCACATAGATGAAGAAACCATAGAAGAAGACGATAACATCCCCGAAAACCACAACATGGTACAGAGACTCTCTCTCTCATTAGAAGAACTACGAGATTCAGACGATAATAGTGCAAACATACCGCCAAATACAGAAAATCACAATACTGTTAATCCCAAAATACTAAAATTATTGCCAACACAATCGAGTAGCAATTACAAAAATTACCCTCCTAAGGACAAACAAATAACCGGAACACCGACTAACACTACTACAGCCCAGATGAAAAACAACACTGGAAACAAGAAGAAAGAACTGAATATTACAGGACCACTTGATAAACATGTCATTACTAGATCAAGAACGCAATCCGTCACAAAAAATACGGATTCAAAAAACTAAATACACAAATTAACAATATATCACATATAACCTTTTGGAACATCCAGGGATATAAAAATATCTTCAAACTTAGTCATGAAGACGAGCTAATACTTTTGAAACACAACATCATATGTTTAAGCGAGACGTGGCTAAATTGCGAAATTACTGACCCACCAATTTTTTTAAACAATTACACAATATTCCAAATGACGGCAAACAAAGAAGCAAGTACAGGAAGAGCGATCGGGGGCCTAATGATATTTATCAAAACAAACAAACAAAAAGTGACAATAATTGAAAAGGAGTTACATTGGATCTTCCTAGAAATATGCACCTCCACACAAAAATTAGTTTTGAGCAACGTTTATTTCTCACAAAGTTACAACAAAAACACACTATTAGAATTATTTGCAAGAAATCTGCAAGCAGTTAAAGAATCATATCCCTCTCACGCTTTTATAATTGGTGGCGACTTTAATTCGAGGGTTGGAACACTCAATCAAGATGAGGAACCTCTTTTCACCAACACACAACTAACGCATTACAGAACTACACTTGACAACTTTAAAAACAAGAAAGGTCAAGACTTAATAGACATTATGGAAAATGAAAACTTATTCTTGATAAACGGCAGAACAGTAAATGATTCGCCTGCCAATTTTACTTACATGGGCCCAAGGGGTAAAAGTACTATAGATTTAGTCTTCACCGACCCAACTTCTTTCCATCTTATCAACAACTTCCAAGTTGATAATAGAATCCTCATTTCTGACCATATGATATGCACTGTTTCAGTAACAAACATATGGGATACTCAAATAAAGGAAATAAATAAAACCAATACTTACAAACTCAAGAAAACTATATGGGATAAGAACAAAATACAAGCATACCATGACCAAATTAATTATTATATTTCTTCTCTACCAGTTCAAACTTGCCCTTCAGAAAGCTATGAGCAATTCATTTCTGTAATTAAAAAAGTTACTGATGAACTAGAAATGTACAAAAATGTAATAATTAAAGAAAACACCCAAAAATGTAGACAGAATAAACCATGGTATACCGAAGACTGCAGAAAGTACAAAAAAGAAATGAGGAAGAACTTAAGATTATGTAAAATAAACAATTACGAAACCGAACATGTCAACAAATTCCTAATATCGAAGAAAAACTATAAAAGCCTACTAAATAAAGAAAGAACAGCACACAAACTGAAACTAAAAAATACACTTGAAAATATCCATGACCAAGCAGAATTCTGGAAAACTATGAAATATCTAACGCCAAAAGATTATAATGCAAACAAAATAAAACCAGAAGAATGGACCCTACACTTTCAAGAATGGTTTGGTTCAAAAATATTAGACAATACGAA
The DNA here is from genome assembly GCA_951394225.1 of Harpalus rufipes. NCBI lineage: Eukaryota > Metazoa > Arthropoda > Insecta > Coleoptera > Carabidae > Harpalus > Harpalus rufipes. The sequence goes on from OX596285.1 coordinate 17,654,922, forward strand.
ATTCTTCGATACTCGCCATCCCTACTTAGATGACGAAATATCAACATCTGAAATCATAAATACTCTACGTAATTTAAAAACTAACAAATCACCTGGAATCGATGAAATAATCAATGAGCAGCTTCAATATTTATCCACTACGGGAATTACCTACTTTAAAAACTTTCTAAACCTTATTATGACCAGCGAAAAAATACCAAAAGCCCTTACTGAAATCAAAATAACTATGATATACAAAAAAGGAGACCGCTTAAATGCAAATAATTATCGGGCAATAGCCTTAGTTAATACTATTACAAAAGCTCTGACATACATAATCAATAACAGATTACAAATATGGACAGAAAGTTTCAATATTCTCCCTGAAGCCCAGTCAGGTTTTCGGAAGAAGAGAGCATGCGTAGACAATTTGTTTGTACTTTCTTCAATCATACAGACAAGATTATTAACCACTAAAGAAGGCCTATATGCCATATTCGTCGACTTCCAGAAGGCATTTGACTCAGTTCCTCACAATCAATTATGGAGTAAAATTTTCCAGCTTGGAGTAAGCGGAAAAATTGTCAGAATACTTCAAAATATTTATAACCAGGCAACAATCCAAGTAAATAGCAATAATAAATTAACAGATCCTATTGAGGTAACAAAAGGTGTACTGCACCAGTCCTCTACTTTTCGCCCTGTATATTTCCGACCTGGAATGCGAACTTAGAAAAGAAAATTTAGAAGGCATCTTTATAAACCACTCAACTGACATACTAACACTACAGTACGCCGATGATATCGTCATATTGGCGCATTCAAATACTGACGTTCAAAAAAAGCTAAAAGCACTTGGGAACTATTGCAGAGATACAAGCTTAAAAATTAACCCTGGAATAACGCAAATAATCCATTTTCATCTTGGGCGACCAAAATCACAAAGAACAAAATTTATATGTCAAGGAAGTATTATAAAACAAACAAACACTTATGACTACTTGGGACTAACTTTCATGTCCTCAGGACTGTTTAGACAACATGCAGAAACCTCCGTCAAAAAATCACGACAAATATCTGGGAATATCAAACAAACTTTAATAAAAGCAAAGATACATGATTGGAATACAATATCTAAACTATATAACTCCGTAGTAGTACCATCGCTTCTATACGCCTCAGAGGTATGGGCTATAAACCAAAGTGAAATAGTAGAGAAAGGGCAAACAAACTTCTTTAAAAGTATATGCCAATTATAAAAAACAACACCGAACTACTTTGTAAGAAGAGAGCTAAACCAAAATAAACTAGAACTGTTAATTATTCGAAACATTCTAAACTGGTGGTACAAAATACTGCTCATGACAGATAATAGGTATGTCAAAATATGTTATGAAAAATTACTCCAATTAAATAACAAAAAAACAATACCCGAATCTAAACAAATTAAATACAATTGGGTAAGAAGTATCCAGATCATACTGCAGAAGACAAACTTCCTATGGATATGGGAAAACAAAAATTTTCTAACAATAAAAGCTGAAACACAAAACATATTGAATTCTTACAACCAATATTTATACGACTCTGACACCCAAAGAATTATCCATTCAACATATAATCCTTGCTTCCAAAAATACACATACAACAACATCTTCACTCTATCCAATGTTGCTCTCAAAATCCTTAGACTAATTACTCAAATCCGTACGCAAAATTCCAAACACCCCACCCTTTTCAATAACGGAATTACTTTCAGATTCAACCCTGATGAAATTTGCAAAATTTGTAACACGTACGAGCAGGACAACCAAGATCATTTCCTGTTTAACTGTCCCTTCTATGACGCACCAAGGAAGGCATTTATATCAAAGTAGCTCAGCAATTCAAACCCCGAAGACTTCAATCAAATATTACTGGCCGATCTAACAAGCACTACCAAAATATACGACATATTCAATTTTATTGTCACTGCACTCAAATTGAAAGCTTTTGCAGAAAATATTTAAGCAAACTATATTATGTATAATGTTACTATGTTTAACAATCTTATTATATATATACACAAGAATTTAATCTGTTACTAACTCTTTGTATAAGTTTTTCTTAAGCAAATATATTATATTATTATTATTATTATTATTATTATTATTATTATATATATATATATATATATATATATATATATATATATATATATATATGTATCTTGTATTTATTAGTTTTTCCCTTCTAAATCTTCCTATGCCTCGTCTTCAAAAATCCATTTCAGTTGCTTAGAATCCGTTTCCATCTTTCGCTGAGCTACCAAGCTTCAGCTCCATATACAGTTATACTGTTACTATAGAGTAAAATCATCTCGTTTAATTTTCTTCTGATATTCTCTGATCTTACAAAATACTATTTAATATCGATATTGCTCATCTACCTTGCATGCTTCTGTCTTTAATTTCTTCATTGAATCTTCAATCGCTATTTATCTTGACTCTTAAATATTTATGTTTCACTCCTCTTTATGGTATCTCTGTTTTCTAATACCAGATCTTGTTGTTCTCTATTTATACATAGATATTCCGTTTTCTGAATGTTTACCTCTGATCTTCCTTTCTTATATTCATCGTGGTATTGAAATATTTTGCATGTATGATTTTTCCGAGTGATGAGGTGAATGCCCATAGTGCCACCCATAATCTATGAATAAATTTTATTTCTCAAAAATTTATACATAACTTACTATAGGAGTAGACCATATAATACTAGATCCGCGATTCTTAAACTATAGGTCGCCACCCAAAAGTGGGTCACGTGAGTTTTATTCTGGGTCGCGCGACAAACTCGGCCAAAAATTAATATTTTACTTAATTTAAAACTTTTTTGTATTACGTGACTTTCATTTTTAGTTAGTGATACTTAATAAATAAATCTGATACAGTAGAAGTAGAGTACAATTAGTAAATATACCCGACTGGCTGCTACTCGGGGCTGCTAAGTGCGCACTGCTGGAGGCTGTGAGTGTTATTAAGTTCAAGAGTAGAGCGTTGAAAAGTCGACTTTTTTCCAATTTGTGCAAAGATATGGGATCAGATCATGTACAGCTTCTTTTGCATGCAGAGGTAAGGTGGCTCTCAAGAGGAAGAGTTTTGAAAAGATTTTTAGAATTGAATGATGAAGTCAGAATATTTTTGACTGAAGTAAAATACTAATGTTTTAACTCTCTATGATAAAATACAAGCACTTATTAAAAAACTTGAAATTTGGAAACGAAAGATAGAAAGAAATGCTATTGACATGTTTCCATGGACACAAAATTTCATTAAAGAAAATGAACTGGATTTCAACTTAATTAAAAATACAATACTCCATCATTTGAATTCCCTTGAAATTCAGTTTGCAAAATATTTCCCTGCAGATATGAATATACCGAATTATGATTGGATCAGACAACAAAAGAAACAGAACACCTACCAAACAATATACACGAACAATTCGCTGAACTCTGCAGCAATAGAAATCTTCAAATATTTTTATCAACTCAAACAATAAGTGACTTTTGGGCATCGATTGCTAAGCAATATCCAAAATTATCTGAAATGGCGCTCGATTTACTCTTATCTTTTGCTACCACTTACTTGTGCGAGTCTGCCTTTTGTTTTAGTTCATATTAAATCCAAATATCGAAATAGATTTATAAATGTTGAAAATGTAATCAGATCAGCTATTACAAATATTGAACCAAGAATAAATATTTTATGTTCAAAAAAACAAGCTTACCCTTCACACTGAAATGTTTGTAAATTATTTTGTATTTACATATGTTAAAATATTTATTTTTGTTTTTTTTTACATAAGTTAAATTATACAAATGTATAATAAGGAGAAAAACATGGGTTTGCACATTCCTTAAAAACATGTAACTTTCAATTATAAGGCATTTGATCTTGAATGAAAAATAAATTTGGTCTGCGGCGCATTTATTTTCTGGATACCTTGCCTCACAGCCGCCACTGGATCGCTACGATTTATTGGGTTGCGAAATGGGTCGCCAAGGAAAAAGTTTAAGAACCACTGACTAGATAATCACAGATTACAATTTTGCTACAACGTTCGCACTGACTAAAACACCAGTTGACAGCTAACAGCTGACTGAAACGTTTTGTCAAATTTTTCGTTTTTGTAAACTTGGTTTGCGTTTAGACCAATCAGAAAGCTGGAATCGTACTTCAAAGTATGTTCTTATCTGAAATACAGTATACGTGAATTTAGAAAATCTTGAAATTTTTCATTAAAAATTTTGACATTTGACATCTATGTACATAATTACTGTCATTCTGACACGGGCCAACAATGTCACATGACTGCTCGCACCCTATTGGCGTGTATTGCTAAGCGATATGACATCTGGCGGCAAAATAATGAACTAGAGATTGATTTGGTATTAAAGTATGTAATTTAGAAATTTGTTAAATATTATACGTATTTGTGTATCTAAAGTGACATATATATTGTAATATGAGTAACAATTATTGCTGCTTACTTGAGTGCACATTGTCGCGTTAGAAAGGTAATAAATTATGTTGTCACGAATTCCCGCGTAAACGAAAAATTCGTGTTTATATTAAAATATGCTTGACAACATGAAAAAAGATAATAATACAGTGCGTGAGTCAGAAAATTATAAATTAATATATACGTCTTGTGTACTTTGAAGATGTTCACAAAAATAGCATTTAAGTTATCTTCTCTTACACGAATACATCCTATAGTAATGTTTACAAGTGAATACGAAATATAATCATGAAATTTTGCTATTTTAATTATTTTGTTGAAGATATCATCTAAAACAGAAGTGGTTATACAATTTAAGTTAAAGTTTTATAAAAGTGTACTAGGAATTTACATTAATTTACCCTTAATGGATATTATAAAACTTACTATAAAATAATATAAAAAGAAACTTAAATATAATACAGTACTATGAGAAATACACAATTCTATAAATTATGTGTTTGTCTATTTGACAGTAGGTTGATGTCATATCTTGTTCAACCTGTAGTTCAAAACTTGCCACCCCAGCGCTGCGATCTTAAAAATACATGCCAATACTTATGTAACCAAAAACGGACGTGGCGAGAGGTACTGTGCTGGCCACAACAGATTTTTATGAGTTTCAGTGCCTTGTGTGATATTGTGTTTTTGAATATTTGACTTTGACGTTCGCATCAACATATTTTGGTTTGATTTTTACCTCTCGCTAAGAGAGGTATTGGATTCATGCTAAAAATCGCATATCCAGATTTTATTGAATAAGCACGATTTAAGGTCCATAGAATCCGATTTAACATTTTTACAATGATGTCTGTGTGTGTGTGTGTGTGTGTGTGTGTGTGTGTGTGTGGATGTGTGTGTGTGTGTGTGAGGTTGTTGGGGACACGATTTCTCAAATTCTATAATACTAAAGACCTTTTTGACTACGGATTCCTCAATCTAACATTAATGGGAAGAGTTGAATAGGTTTTGGTACCAATTGGAAAACCGGAAGTAGTAGTATCTTAAAAAAAATCTAAATATTATTTTTTTGAAATTTTTTATTATTAGCATTAAAGAACATAAAATTCTCTATTCGATACATTTTAAAATTTTATTATATCTCCTATAGGTTTGGAGATATAGTATATTAATGTTTGAACCAGATTCGCACCCGGACCAATCTCTCAGAAAATAAATTAACCGGAACCTGAACCGAACCCAGTTTTTGGTGGGTTCGATGCCCTGATATTTAATTATTAATACAATAAGATATATTAAATGTACTCGTTACTCTCAGAAAAAACTTTTAATACTCTTAGTAAAACTGCTGATTTTTGACACTAGCATTATGCATCTATCTGTTAATTAAAATATTTAAATATCTCAACTGGTTTCCATGGAGTTGTTTCAGCAACTAGATTTATGACAACAGATTATTCTGTATTATTATATACTATATCTCTAAACCTATAGGATATTATATTGTAACGTTTTTATTTATATGGGTGACGTGTAAATAATCGGAGAAATATTATTAACTAAAAGAATACGTTTATTAAACGATAAATAATTAGATTAAATATTAACAAGATGATAAAAGTAACTAACACCATGATTAAATAATTATAAACACTAAGAATATTATTAAAGGCTTAAACACTAATATTATTTATTTAACCAATATTTATATCACTACATTTATTTATATAACTACATTTATTTATGTTAACAACTCGTAGACTACTTATTTATATCACCGACTTCATTACTCGTTGCTTGTATATCACAGACTGTCCCTCCGCTTTCTTTCGGCCGGTATTTATACCGCTTATAACATTCTAGAAGACTCGGAAGCGACAATGACCTGTATACAAAGGAATGAGGTCACGGCGTAATTAGCCTCTAGCCGCTGCGGCGCCGGGGATTGCGTCATCGCTCTGGAACGTTCTGTCAGTGGCGGCGTTGTATACTCTTCTCCCAGAGGCGCACGTCCCACTGCCCCCTCCTTAAGACTGTTTCGTCCCGGAACAGTTCTTGATGACGAAATCTATATGTATTACCCTTGGTACATTTGGAAGTCTTGAAGAAGTGACAATCGATGGTCCGCTGGAGTTCTTCTTTCTGTTCGTTGGGGATAAAGCTGCAGACGAGTATTTCAATACCGGTATAGCGGAAGAGGACCTCTAACATGTTCCTAACAATTCTCCAATCCAAACCATCTAATCCACAGCCTAACTTCGGTACTCCTAGCTTCAAAATATCATTCTCTAGCAGATGATCCTTCAAGTCACACAGCGAGCTCCATAGATTGCGATATGACGACTTCTGGTACGAGCGTGGTTTTGTGACCAGGTAGTAGATATACCGCTGCTGTTCTGTATTGTTATTCCTCAGTCATAGCGTCTTCCCGACGGATGGACCTTGGTTGGCCAGTTCTTGTAGTCGTCCAAATTTTGTCTTAAAGACTGACGCTATGCCGCGTAACATCTTTAAGTCTTCCGATACGCAGTGGCCGAGGGAATAATTTGAGGACACGGTGAACAGATCTCTATGTTCTTCTGTCGTCACGCCATACCGCGCCTTGTGACCAAAGGAATACTGTTCCATGAAGTCTTCAAAAGTCAGTTCCTGAGCTATGATCCGACGAACCGTTGCTCCATGATGGTATTCATTGTTGTCACCAGCGAATGGGGCTAGCCGATTGAAGTGTACTACTCTCGGCTTCCCTGTTGGTGTTTTTCTAATCCTGTATATCACGTCGTTTATTCTCTTAACGACATCATATGGACCTTCTCAATTTCTTTGTAGCTTTGGTGATAAACCTCGGCGCCTTTGAGGATTGTAAAGCCACACTAAATCCCCTGATAGGTATCCATCTTTTTCTGCCTTGATGTCATACTGGTCCTTTATTCGGTCGCTGGCAGCTTGAGTGTTTGTTCATGAATGTCGTCCATTCTTCTCCGTAAGTCCGTTACGTAATCTTCCCCGGCCAGATCTTCCCCAGGTTTACTGCCGAACACCAAGTCACATGGCTGGCGCAACTCACGCCCAAATAATATGTTCGCAGGACTTTGCTCTGTGGTTTCATGCACGGATGAACGATAAGCCATTAAGAACAGATGAAGATGTCGGTCCCAGTCTCTTTGGTGGTTGGAGACTACCTTCGACAAATATCGGTTGATCGTTCTGTTCATGCGTTCAACCATGCCATCGGACTGCGGATGTAATGCAGTTGTCCTCGTTTTATTAATCCCTAATATCTTACAGATATTTTGGAAAGCGGCAGACTCGAAATTTCTTCCCTGAACGGAGTGAAGTTCATGTGGTACACCAAACCGGCATATACACTCTTTGACTAAGGTTTCGGCGACCGTGGCGGCTTCTTGGTTGTGTAATGGATAGGCTTCAACCCATTTGGTGAAGTAGTCTGACAACCACGATGTATTTATTTCCGTCTTCGCTTTCCGGAAATGGTCCGGCCACGTCAATCGCAATGCGCTCAAATGGACTGCCAACGTTGTATTGACGCACTGGAGCTTTTTGTCGTCTATGAGGACCGTTGCTTCCAGCGCAAACCACACATTTCTTGCACAAGTCTTTAACGTCTTCCTTGCAGTTAACCCAGTAAAATCGCTGGCGCAATCTTTCTAATGTTTTGTTGACTCCAAAATGGCCACCTCCAGATCCGCCATGGATCTCTTTCAGCACGTCTGGAATTCTATTCTTAGGAATAACCAACTGAGTTCTCTTCTCAGTTCCATCGGTATTTTCCACCAAACGCTTTAACAGGCCATCTTCACTCATCATTGAGTCCCATTGCGCCCAATACGATTTTACACTCTGTGAGTGTGGTGCAACTTCTTCCCATCTTGGTTTTCTCTCCTGTTTTCCATTCCAGTATAATTTTCAAATTCGGGTCATTTTCTTGGTCTTCGCGTAGTCCATCGGGCTGCCAATTATCATCGACTACTGTTGTCCTGGCGACAGTAAAATGTTTCTCTTCCAGTCGACTACAATGCTTGCACATATCTTGACATGGCCTTCTGGACAATGCGTCGGCATTACGATGGCTGGTACCCGTCCTATGATCGATTTTGAAATCGTATTCCTGTAGTCTTTCAATCCATCTAGCACCTGACCTTCAGGATTCTTGAATTGTAGCAGCCATTTTAATGCAGCATGGTCAGTTCTAATCAAAAATCTTCTTCCGTACAAATATTTGTAGCAATGTTCCACGGATTTCACGACTGCCAAGAGTTCTTTTCTGGTCACACAGTAATTCCTCTCTGGTTTTGATAAGGTCTTACTAAAGTAGGCAATAACCTTCTCATGCCCATCTTGTATCTGGGAAAGAACGCCACCAATTCCGACGTTGCTGGCATCTGTGTCTAGTATGAACTCTCCTTCAGGTAAAGGATAACTCAAGACGGGTGCGCTTGTCAAAGCATGTTTTAGTTCTTTAAATGCAACTTTACAGTCCATTTCCCAGATAAATCTTCTGCCTTCTTCAGTAAGCCTTGTCAGTGGCTTGGCTATGTTGGCAAATCCAGGTACATATCGTCGATAATAGGTACACAAACCAAGGAAACTTCTTAGTTCGTGTTTGTCCCTAGGTGATGACCAGTCTCTCACAGCCTTTATCTTCTCCTGGTCAACTGCAATACCCTTACCGGAAACCACATGTCCAAGATAATGAACTTCTCTTTGAAACAGGTGACACTTCTTCGGGCTGAGTTTCAGGTTAGCCTTCCGCAATCTCTGGAAACCTCTTCCAAATTCTTCATATGGTCCTCGAATGTCTTACCTACCACAATAATATCGTCGAGGTACACTAAACAGGTTTTCAAGGATAGTCCAGCCAAAACTGTTTCCATGAGTCGTTCAAACGTTGCGGGAGCATTGCAGAGCCCAAACGGCATTACGGTGAATTGCCAGAGTTCTGTACCAATGGTGAAGGCTGTCTTCTCCTTGTCTTTTGGATCCAAATCTACTTGCCAGTAGCCGCTCTTTAGGTCCAAAGTGGAGAAAATCTTTGAGCCAGCCAAAGTATCTAATGTGTCGTCTATTCGAGGTAGCGGGTAGCTATCCTTCTTCGTCACGTTGTTGAGTTGACGATAATCGACGCAAAGTCGTGTAGAGCCATCCTTCTTCTTCACTAACACCACTGGTGAAGCCCAAGAACTGCTTGAAAGTTCGGTTCGATTACACCTTCCATCTTCATGTCCTTAATAATTCTTTCGGCTTCCTCAAGCTTCGCTAATGGCAGTCTTCTTGCTGGTTGGCGGATGGGTCTTGCGTCTCCGGTGTCTATTTTATGGTGAACTACATTAGTTCTTCCGTTGGCTTTCTTGTCATATTGGAACACATCTTGACACCTCCCAATTAAATCCTTCGCCTTGGTTCTCTGGTCGGCGGTCAATTCTTCAAACGATGTTATAAATTGATTGATTAACGTGTCCGGAACTTTCCGAGATGTATTCCCTGTGGCCTTTACAGTTCGAATAATCGACGATACTGCCAAGCATTCTCCTACAATTGTTCCTCTTTTAAGAATAACCGGATAGTTATTTACGTTCATTATCCGAACTGGAATTACCTGGCTGGCTTTGACCAGTGATTTTCCGACAACAACTCCAGTGCCAGTTTTGGCATCGTCATTCCTGGGCTCAAGCATAACAATGTTTCCCTCACAGAAACTACCATCTAAATGTGCTCCCAGGATAGTTTCACTTCGTTCTGGGAGGGTGATGTCTTCGGCCATTAGTACACGCACAGCTTTGTCATCTCGTGGATTTAATACGAGTTCTTCTTCATTGACCATCATCACTCCCTTTTTCAGGTCAAGTTTAAAACCGTGCTTTGTCATTGCGTCTAACCCAAGTATTAATTTATCTTCAACATCAGCTACCAGCGAACGATGTTTAAAGGAGGTGTTCCCAATAGAGATGGTGGCACCAACTTCGACTTTGTCGATTCCGTTTTCCTTTGCATTTTTCTGCAAAGTCTCTGCGGATGGCCCAGTTCACCGCAATTCCAACAGCGGAGTTTCTTTGTTCCGGTAAACACTTCACTTGCAATTCGTCGCACTCTCTCATCTAGATCTTTAATGTTCTCATTCCTCTCAGCATCGATATTTCGCACTCGCGCTTGGTTACGTGAAGCTTGTTTAGCAGCTTCATGTTCTAATGCATATGACAGTGCATCGATTAAAGTTTTAGGGCGGGCCAATCGCAGTGCTTGCTGAGTTTCGCTGTCTCGGACTCCGTAGATGAATGATTGAGTGGCCAGGCACTCCAAAACGCTGACAGGAGCTGTAGGATGTGCAAGACGAACCAAACGGGCTACGTCGACTTCAAATTCTTGCAGGCTTTCTTTTGGATTCTGATACCGATTTCTTAATTGCGTCTGGTATACTTGTTCCAGATGCGCATTGCCATATCGCATATCCAACCGCTTGACTAGTTGGTCATAGTCTTCTTGTTCTTCTTCCTTCAGCGTTTGTAAGATATCGATGGCGTCTCCACGCAACGAGAGAGTCAACGCCGTAGCCTTCTCCTCAGACGTCCAATTATTTGCTTTTGCGGCCGCTTCAAATTGTTTTAAATAATTCGGCCACGAAGACTTCCCATCAAATTCTGATGTTTTTATGTGCATTTTTTAAGTAGTATCAGGTTTTACTACCTTTCTTCCTTTTATTAGACTTGGCTTAGCAACTTCGGAATTCGACATTGACGACGATGTTATTTTAGTGAACTTTTGTTGTATTTCTTCAATCTTCTTGTCGTACTCATCTTTTAAATTCTTCAGGTCTTCTTCGGTTTTTCTAGAATTTTCTTCTAATTTTTCTTCCAAACTTCTAGAATTTTCTTCTAATTTTTCTTCTAAACTTCTAGAATTATCCACTAATTTTTGTTCTAATGTTCTAGAATTTTCTTCTAATTTTTGTTCTAACGTTCCTGGTAATTCTTCTTTTAATGTTCGAGAATTTTCTTCGGCTTTTCTAAAACTTTCTATTAATTTTTGTTCCAATGTTCTAGAACTTTCTTCTGATTTTCTAGAAGTTTCCTCTAAATTTTGTTCTAATTTTTCTGTCAATTCTCCTTTTAATGTTCGAGATTTTTCTGCCATTTCCTGTTTTAATTCTTCTTTTATTTTACCAAATTCGGATAGGTCAAATAAGTAATCTTCAGCATTTTCACCAGCAGCGGTTAATGTATCCCGCAGACGTGAATGTAGAACGCTTTTCAGTCCTGTCGTATCTAATTCCCGTTCTTCCAGTTCTCTCTTGAGATCACTTACTTTTAATTCAACTAATTTTAACTGTTTAGTCGCCATTTTATTTATTTTTATTTATTTATTTACACTCCACAGTTTATTAACAACCCCACACCTGACACCAATTCTAACGTTTTTATTTATATGGGTGACGTGTAAATAATCGGAGAAATATTATTAACTAAAAGAATACGTTTATTAAACGATAAATAATTAGATTAAATATTAACAAGATGATAAAAGTAACTAACACTATGATTAAATAATTATAAACACTAAGAATATTATTAAATGCTTAAACACTAATATTATTTATTTAACCAACATTTATATCACTACATTTATTTATATAACTACATTTATTTATGTTAACAACTCGTATTATTTATATCACCGACTTCATTACACGTTGCTTGTATATCACAGACTGTCCCTCCGCTTTCTTTCGGCCGGTATTTATACCGCTTATAACATTCTAGAAGACTCGGAAGCGACAATGACCTGTATACAAAGGAATGGGGTCACGGCGTAATTAGCCTTTAGCCGCTGCGGCGCCGGGGATTGCGTCATCGCTCTGGAACGTTCTGTCAGTGGCGGCGTTGTATACTCTTCTCCCAGGGGCGCACGTCACAATATAATAACATAATATTTCATCATTACCGATATGGGGGCCCGTGTCAGAATGACAGCTAGTAATATTGTACATGAGTGTCAAGTATCATAATTTTTCATTCAAAACATCATGATTTTCTATCCATCAGAATATTTTGAAATTTTTAAAATAAAATTATGACATATGACAATTGTGACATCTATGTAAATAACTGCTAGCCGTTATTCTGACACGGATCCTCATATCTGTTTGCCAAGGCCAACAAAGTCACATGACTGCCTGCGCCCTATAAGTACCAAATTTAACATTTCTTCATCTTACCGATATCTGTGTACTCAGCAGATTGGCACACCCAGCAATGGGTAATACGTCGTGATGATATGTTTATTTAACATCCTAACACACACACACACATCATCGTAAAAATGTTATAATCAGATTCTAAGAACTTTAAAATATGCTTATTAACTAAAATTTGGATATGCGATTTTTAGCATGAATCTAATACCTCTCTTAGCGAGACGTAAAAATGGACTGTTTACGTTTCAAGGATATACAGGGTGTATCACGGAAAGTGAAACATACGCGTTTAACATAGGAAATCAGTTTTTCCGTGTGCATTGCTCCTCTAATTATTTTAGACAATTTCAAATGGATGTTGTAAAACAAAAATTTCTACATCCGAATCAATAAAAAAAATCATTTTGGCTACTTCATAACTGCAGAGATAAAATTTGAAAATTCACGGAATTACAATTTAATAGTATTCGCCATGGAATTAGAAACAAGAGACGAACAAATGCGTAACGTTTTATTACGTCAGTGTCAGAATAATGATTGTCAAAATAAATATTTTACGTAGTAAATATTGATTTTCTAAATAGAAATTTAATAATAATAATATCCTTCCATCCAATAATATAAACAATGTTTATTCCCCAGTTGCCATATTAACAACAATAAGATTATTATTGGCACAATCATTGCAAAAATAATGGAATGTAAAGCAATTAGATATACCTACTGCATTTTTGAAAAGGAAACTTGGTGAAGTTTATATGAAAATATCACAAGGCTTAAAAGAAGAAAAGGAAAAAGTACTAAAAATGAATAGAGAATTATGTGGATGCTTAAGCGCAAGTCCAAAATGCTGGAATGACAGTTTCAATCAATTTTCAAATGAAAATGGATTAATCCGATCTAAAAATGATTTCTGCGTATATTTTAAGTTTGGTTAGTAATTTAAATAGAAAGAAAAGACAAATTAAAAATAACACAAAAAAGACAAATACAGAAAATGATAAAAAAATTCAAAATGAACGATTGCAAAAGAACAAAATTACCTATGATAAAAGGATTTCAAGTGGACTTAAATGAAGAAGAAATCGAAGTTCCATACAGAGAACTAATAGGAAGTCTTATATTTGTCAGCACTGTATCAAGACCTGACATAACATTTACTACAAGTTATTTAAGTCAATATTTGGACAAACCAAAGAAGAGTACAGGGGCTGAAGCGAAACGAATGTTAAGGTATTTAAAAGAGACAAAAGATTTAGGATTGACTTATACAGGAAACAGTAAGAAGAAAATAGTAACATTTTCGGACGGAGATTGAGCAAATCACAAATAATACAGGAGGAACAATAGCGATTCAATTAGTATGTATTGTGGAAACACAATTTCATGGTTCTCCAGAAAACAATCATGTGTTTCACTGTCTACAGCGGAAGCTGAATATGTCGCAGCAGCTACAAGTATTTGCGATTTAATAAATATTCAAGGATTATGTGAAGACTTTAACGAAAATATAAAAAGTATTCTGTATGTTGATAACATAAGTGAAATAGATATGACACAAACTTTTGAAAACAGCAAAAGAACGAAACATATAGACACCCGATATCACTTCATTAAAGATTTAGTGATAAGTGGAAAAGTGGTAATAAAATATGTGGAATCTGAAAATAATTTAGCAGACATGTTTACAAAAGTTTTATCTAAAGAACATTTTAGCAAGCTGAGAAAACAAATAAATGTTTTGTAAAATGTTATATTCATTTCAGCCTACTACAGCGATTTTCATCAGTAAGACTTCAAATCGAGGAGGAGAATATTAGTTTGCCATGCTGTCTCCATAGAGAGTGGTTGAAAATATGATTGACAACTATTCCGTTTTTGTATAATATTATGTCATGTAATTTGTATTGTCAGTATAAATAAAAGATCTTGTGTGTGAATATATCATTTAATAAAAAGTATAATACTAAAAGACTAAAACACCTGCTCTTCCTGCGATGTAGTATGTTTTTTCAATGTTTTTACACATTTAATATGATGGTGAAATATCATCAAACTACAATGATTGAACCTCTACCATATCAGGAAGAGAAGAAAATAGTTTCCACTTAAATATTAAACAAAAATTCTAAATTGTTTTATAATATTAATTTGAAACTGAGTTTTTCAAATTAACTTTTTTATTGAATTGCTCTCCATGTCCAAAGTAAGAATTTCTCACTCTATAAATGAAAATAATTATAGTACAATATTTTTAGAAATTCAAGAAACATAAATGTCTACATTATGTCTATATGGTTAAAATTATTTAGTGGTATGTATATTGAGTAAAACAGTGGTTAATAATAAATCACATTACCGACTATGTGAACAACTTATTAATCACTAAATGAAAAATATGAATTATGCGTTCACTTTTATATTAATAAGAATATTAAACATTCATTCAATAATATTTGGTATACTATATAAGATTTGAAAATTGTGTAGGTATTTCATGTTTTATTCTTTGATAACCTACCAATTTTCATACTGCACATGGGAAAATAAATTCGAATTATTCATATGGGGTACACTGAATTCATAAATATATATATATATATATATATATATATATATATATATATATATATATATATATGTATATATATATATATATATATATATATATATATATATATATATATATATATATATATATATATATATATATATATATATATATATATATTTCAATTGGTAATGAAATGAAAAATAACAAATTTATATCAAACAATGTAAATGTAAACTCAGAAAATATTAATGTAACTGCGCTATGATCAATGCTTTATTATTGTTTTTGTTCGATTTACAATTTCAATATTTTTTACATACTTCGTAAAATTTGTGTAAATGTATAATTATAGCAAAAAAAAAAAACTATGTATTTATTTCAAATTTAATTCACAGGCGTGTACAATTTAAAAATTGTACTAGCGCCTATATAGCGACGTAGGATCCAACTAACCAATAACGACTTTTCCCTGTATTCCCTGGAGGCAGTCTTTGTAAATTCATGCAGTAGAAATGTTTGAATAAATGATACTAGTAAAACTCTGAATTTGTGTATTTTCTTTGTGTTTCTGTTTAAAATATCTATTGACTATTTAACAATTCAGAAATGGGATTCGCTCGCGATCCGCAATATTGTTTGTCATCATCCGAGGGTAATGTATGTAGGTTTCGTCTGTTTTCCGGAGGGTGATTGTTGAACTTATCTGTTACGCATTTGGAGGGTGTTATACAGCTCCATACAAACTTCTGCTTGAAATATAATGGAAATGGTGTCTATGGATTCCTTTTGTGGTAACTTGGACCAAATACACCCGCAGAGAACAAAGAAAGGCAGGCGATTATATGAACAACCGGAAGATCTTTTCCAAATAAAGTATGTCAACGTTTTTGTCATACAAGGGAAGTATAATTCAATTCTTGTTATTTTATTAATCTATTTGTAGCTGGAAATTAACCATAATGATTAGATAATTCACCACCCTATTCATGGATTAGTAAAATTTGGTTAGTGGTGTGTGAAATGAATTCTTTGGAGAATCTGTTACTATATAGCACAATTCAGAATAATTATTGGAAAAAATATTTTGACGGAACTTTCCGGAGAGTGCATTCACACCTCGTTGTTGTACAAGGGTCACATATCGAAAGTTATTTCTTTTTGTAATTTCATTTGTTTCTATTTCTATTTTCAGCCGTTTTTTATGTGGCAAAACTATTTGAGTTGAGCTTTTATCTACACGTGGTTAACATATAGGCGTGCCACATATATTTGGATTATATTCACCATCGCCAGAATTCAACAATTCTATTTGGATTGCAAACCCAATTTGGGATTGAAATAAGTTTCTTTGAACCCGTCAGTCAGTATTGGAGCATTTTGGGAAGTTTCGCTGTGATATCTTCATGAAAATAATCCTACGAATTTTGCTCGATCTGACGTCATCATCCTACGGCCATACTCGAGGAACGTGTTCAGGAGATCAAAATAAACAAAAAAAGTCATATAAACATGTGTCCGATTCTTAACCGTTACGGAGATATCACTTAAAAAAATATAATAAAAGCTGCACCTCAATGACGAAACAAATCATTTATTATAATGTAGTATGCTATACAAATGAAGGAAATAGTTATTTAACTATCAAGTGTGTTAAAATGTCTCGATCATTAATCGCCAATTAACACGTGTTAGTTACAATATTTTTTCGTTGACCGTATCTTACTTAAATGGAAAATCTAATTTTATTCCATGACAAATTTTTTTAGGTTAGTAATGGTTGACCGAACGTCAAATTTTACGTCGGAAAATCAATAAGTTTTGTCATCAATTGTTTTCAGTGGGTGCGTTCAGTGTACTTAATGCTAGACAACGCAAGCGGTTTTTTATGTTATTTGAGGAATTTTATTCTTTCAAATTCATTTTAAAGGTATGCTACGTGAATATACCTAGCTAGTAGGTGTCAAAAGCATGACTTTTAATTCTGTCTACCTTTTTGCTACAACTTAGCGTTAGCAAAATACATGCTGTGTTCCATGTGGTGAACGCTCCCAAAAAATCGTTTATTAATAAAAAAATCATGCATTAATAGGGGACATTAATGAATGATTTTCTATACATTAAGATAGCCTATTAATAAACGGTCGACGGAAAAATAATTTAATGTAGAATATTTTCAAAAATACCACCGCCAACTTCGATGCATTTATAGCTGGATGTGACAGCCACAAAAAACAAATGCCAAATATTATTTCTAACAATAACAGCTGAATGTGACAACCACAAAAACAAATGTGAACTATTATTTTCCGCGGTTAATCGCTTACTATTAATAATTAATATCTCAGTAACGGTTAAGAATCGAACATATGTTTATATGACTTTTTTTGTTTATTTTGATCTCCACGTTCCTCGTGTATGGTCGTTTTCTCCCCAATCACTCTGTATATTAATAACTTGTGCATCACAACTTTAAATGTATTTCATACATTTTTTAATATATCTATACTTATTTAAATAATTTTGAATTTAAATCTGCGTACCATTTTGACATTTCCACTTTAGAAAACTTTGTTCCTGTTTTACAATACAAAATAGAAAATAGAGTGGCGCCTTATAAATTGTGATTTACCACCAACTTTGATAATACCCCCCCCCCCTCCATCTCACTAAGCTAGTGGCTATTGTAAAACAGTAATATCAATTCTGGATAGGTTTCTGTATTTCCTATCGAGAATAGTATAGCGGTATTAAGGTAGGATAGATAATATTTTTTTTTTGTATTTACAATTTTACAGCGGGAAAACATCTTACAACGTTCGTCTAATTACAACTATTAATCGTATGATTAATTACGAACATTACATAATATCTACATATTTGTTATATACGAGTACATAATACATAAGCAATACACCTCTAGGTAAGGAAGGTATTGTCTTAAGTCAAAAAAATCTATGGTGAGTTTTCATTGAATAAGCACGTTTTAGGGTCTTTACAATACGATTTTACTATTTTTACGATGATGTATGTATGTGTATGTGTGCGTGTGTGTGTATGTGTGTGTTCGTGTGTGTGACCGCGGTTTCGGCCGCGATATCTCCAATACTAGATTTGCAAAAATTACAATTCTTGCGTATTCCTCTTCCTTAGAACCATATGCAGACTTGGTTAAAATTTAATTACAATTGGTTAACCGGAAGTATCCTCATTTGAAGATTTTAACAGTTTTTCTTGAAAAACTCAGTTAAATATAAATATAACTTAAAGAATATATTATTCTCTATACGATTTGATTGCATTTTATATTTCATATTTAACAGATGTAGAGTTAAAAAATTATAAAGATAATAAATTTTATAAATCAGCCAGCTATACTAACTTAACTATGGAAACTGCTAATATATTCAGGTAATTCAAATTGACAGATGTCAGTATTAATAAAAAGTAAATGAATGAAAGAATAAAAGAAATAACTCTAGTGTTAGAAGTTTCTAGAAAGATGTAAGAGAGTCGATTACATTGGTTTGAACATGTAATGAGGAGAGATGAATATATTGGAAGAAGAATGAATAGCTTAGTAATAGAAGGTAAAAGAAACTTAGGAAGACCAAATATAAGATGAAAGGACTATATTTTTGAAGACTTATGAGAAAAGGAACTGAATGAGCACGACACGCAAAACAAAAATGAGTGGAAGAAGAAAATAAAAAAATAGCGGCCCCCTAACAAATGGAAAAACTAAAGAAGAAGAAGATGTCAGTGTCAAGTGCAGTTTGCATAGTTTGTTTATGAAATAATTTTACTGGAAATATAGGATCTTTTGAAAGAAAATTTATGTATAGAGCGCGTGCAGTGACGAGACTTTGCTGACTTAGGCAAGCAGATATGGGGACTCATGTCAAAATGACAGCTATTAATTACGTTCATAACTGACAAATGTCATAATTTTTCATTCAAAATTTCATGATTTTCTTATTTCATGTGGTTTATTTGTTATCAGGAATATGGAATTCAGTTGCCGAGAAAAGGAATCATAAAATACCAAAAAATAAAATTTTGAATGAATAATTATGACATTTTTCAGTTATGGACATAATTAATAGCTGTCATTCTGATACGGGCCCCCGTATCTGCTTGCCAAGGTCAGAAAGTCACGTGACTGCTCGTGCCCAATACATAAATTTTCTTGTAAAAGATTCTATATTTCCAGTAAAATTATTTTACAAACTATGAAATATTATTTACACATTTAATGTTATTATAAATATTAAAGAATATTCTATTATCTATACGAATTGATTACATTTTATATTTCATATTCAATGGATATAAAATTAAAGAATTATAAAGAAATTAAATTTTATAAATCAGCCACCTATGCTATAATCATGGAAACAGCTACTATATTAAGAAATTTCTAGCTGAAAAGAAAATGAATGTGGTAGAGATGAGGATGTTGAGATAGATGTTGGGGAAGACACGGAAAGATATTGTAAGGAATGTATGAATAAGGGAAATAACTCGAGTATTAGAAGTTTCTAGAAAGATACAAGGGAGACGATTACATTGGTTTAAACATGTCATGAGGAGAGATAAAGAATATATTGGAAGAAGAATGAATATCTTAGTAATAGAAAGTAAAAGAAACAGAGGAAGACCAAAGATAAGATGGAAGGACTGTATTGCGGAAGACTTGAGAGAAAAGCAACCGAATGAGGACGACCTGCAAAACAGAAATGAGTGGAAGAAGAAAATAAAAATAGCGACCCCTAACGAATGGGAAAAGCTAAAGAAGAAGAAGATAGCAGTGTCAAGTGCCATTTGCATAGTTTGTTTATGAAATAATTTTACTGGAAATTTAGAATCTTTTGCAAGAAAATTTATATATGGAATTTATACATAATACACAGGATTGACGGAAGGTATTGTGCTGGCCACATCTGATTTTTTTTTTAGACCCAAGACATGTCTTTCGAGTTTTATAATATTAATGTAAAAATAAATAGAATAGATAACGTAAGAATCTCTACTTGTGATTTAATTGATTGCTATTAATGCAGTCTATTTCTCCTTTTCCTCCTTTTTTTTGTAATTTCATTGATTGCTATCATGTTGATATCTCTTTGTTTCTTCTATTTATTTATTTTAAATCCGAATCATATTTTTCTTCAAATTTTGTAAAATTAAAAAAATCTGTTGTGGCCAGCACAATACCTCTCGCCATTTCCATTTTATGTTGCATAGGGCGCGAGCAGTTATTTAACTTTGGTAGCCTTCGCAAGCAGATATGGGGGCGCGTGTCAGAATAACAGCTAGTAATAATATACATAGGTTTCAAGTATCATAAGTTTTTATTCAAAACATTATGATTTTCCAAATCCATGTGTATTATTTTCTTCGACAAGTATATTCCATACTATTGATGACAAATAAACATCAGAATATGGGGTCTCGTGGCCGTGTGCCTGAGTGTCTGGTCGCGAATCTAGGGGATCCGGGTTCGATCCCGACCGACGCCAAAAATTACATCGCATTTTAATGGCACAAAATTTACCTCTGTGGCGCTCTCTCCACGCCAGCAATGAGTGCCCGTGAGGTGACGCCTGGTAAGCGCCCGCACGGTACAAATATTCCATCATTACCGATATCTCTGTATGAAGCAGATTGGCACAACCAGCAATGGGTAATATGCCGTGATGAAATATTTATTTATTTTATTTATATTTTTAATGAAAAAGTATGACAAAATATGACAATTGTGACATCTAAATAACTACTAGCCGTCATTCTAGCACGAATCTTCATATCTGCTTACCAAGAGTCACATAACTGCTCGCGCCATTAAGTAACGAATTTAAC
Source organism: Harpalus rufipes (assembly GCA_951394225.1). NCBI lineage: Eukaryota > Metazoa > Arthropoda > Insecta > Coleoptera > Carabidae > Harpalus > Harpalus rufipes. The sequence continues at coordinate 17,676,029 of OX596285.1, forward strand.
ATTTCTTGTACACACAAATAATTGAAATTGTATCTCTTCTTTCGTTCTATGAGAAATTTTGTCTTACTATTCTACATGTCCAAATTCTTCAAATTCATTGACGGTATTATCGGTATTTCTTAAGGATATATGTAATATTACCATACCTATAATTTAAATACATATTTAATTAATAATACAATAATATATATTAAATGTACACGTACCTCCCACAAAAATCTTCCAGTAATGTTATTAAAACTGCTGATTTTTGACACTGACATTTTGCATTTATCCGTCAATTACAAACATTTAAATATCTCAACTGTTTTTTGTGCAACGTGATTTGTTGCAACAGATTATTTTATATTATTATATCCTACATCTCCAAACTTATACGAGATATAATAAAAAAATTAAATGTGTCAGATTGAGAATTTAATTATCTTTAATATTTGTAGTAACAAATTTTCAAAAAATAATATTTAGAAATTATTTTTTTAGAAACTACCACTTCCGGTTGTCCAATTGTTACCAGAACCTATTCAACTCTTCCCATTACTGTTAGATTGAGGAATCCGTAGTCAAATAGGTCTTTAGTCTTATAGAATTTGAGAAATCGTGTCTCCAACAACCTCACACACACACACACACATCCACACACACACACACACACACACACACACACACACACACACACACAGACATCATTGTAAAAATGTTAAAATCGGATTCTATGGACCTTAAATCGTGCTAATTCAATAAAATCTGGATATGCAATTTTTAGCATAAATACAATACCTCTCTTAGCGAGAGGTAAAAAATTAATAGAATGACTTCAAAAAATTTATTTGTAATTTAATTGAAACATTTTTTTTATAAAGCCTGTGTCGGCCATGTTGTTTTGGTGTCGTCTATCTAGTCTGTTTATTATTCTCTCACAGATGTCAAATCACCATGACTAATTACAAGATTGAGCAACACGTCCAAATGATAAAACTTTATTATCAAAATGAGTGTTCGTTAGTGCAAACGTTGCGCTCATTTTACGGCAGCGCAGTGGCTCTTCAAAGTCGACTCTCTAACGTTTGGTGCCCAAATTCGAGATAACCGGTTCGGTAAACAATCAGCGAACACTCGTACGTCAAATGAGCGCCAGATCGGCCGAAAACATTGCCGCGGTCCGTGAAAGTGTGCAGGAGAACCCGAGGCAATCAATTCCTCACCGTGCACTAGAACTCAGCAGTAGCGGCTTATCAGGGTAGGCAGGTGAGGCAGTGCCTCACCAGAAAAGAAATAAAGATGCAAATAATGTAAAGTAGTATGTAAATTAAATTTTAAATTATTCCGTTAATGCTTGTCTTTATAAATATCAAAAGAATAATTTAAGCCACAACCATAACTAATATGTAATGCAGTTCACCGAATTTACACCCTATATAGTGCTTCTCGAAATGAATAGTATACCTGCCTAATATTTTTGATAAAGCATTCATTCCGATAAGAAATACGTGCGCTAGACAAAGAGCTGTTTGAGGCACTGCTTCAAATGCTAAATGCAATGAGTGCGTAAAGGATAAAAGATAGTCATTTTACCATACAAGAATACAATCAACGCCACGTACTGATAAATTTTGTAAATAGGTTCACGACATCTACTGCATATTCTTGCAAGCAAGATTAAATAATATTAGCTGCATAGTGCATTCGACAATAAACAAACATAACATAACCTGTCTTGTCTAGCATTTTTATTATAATAGGCTCTGGTTTGCTGATATGTATTGCAGTAAGTATTTAAGTCTTTTATTTTTTTCGTTGTTTTTATAGTTTACCCACATAGTGTTTTTGTATTTTAAATTTTAGTTGAAAACAAAAACAAATTGTAAAGGCTTCGACTTCACTTTAAAAGAATTGAGTGACAATATAAGGAATTCTGAAGATATTGTTAATCAACTCTCAAAGAATTTCCTAGAATGTTCTGTGATCTGGCAATTTATTTTTGTACATGAAAGGGGGGAAACATGCATTTGCACATCCCTTGAAAAAATGTAACTTTCAATTGTAAGGCATTTGACCTTGAATGAAAAAAAAATTTCGCCTGCGGCGCATTTTTTACTGGATACTTTGCCTCACCAAACTTTTAGTGTACGAGCCACCACTGGAACTCAGCCTTTCGCAAACTTCAACTTGACGAATTCTGCGTCGGGACTTGGGCCTACACCCGTACAAGATTCAACTGATCCAGAAACTCAAAGTTAATGACCATAGACAACGCCGTTTATTTGCTGACTGAGCTTCGGAGCGTTTGGTAAAAGACTCCAATTTTGGCTGAAAAATCATCTTTAGCGACAAGGCGCAATTTTGGATGAATGACTATGTTAACAAGCACAATTGCCGTATATAAGGCCGACGCTAACCCACACGAGCTTCACCAGGTGGTAATTCATTCACAAAAAGTTACTGTTTGGTGTGACGACATGTGGTTCCAGCAGAACGGCGCTACGTGCCATACAGCGGACGCCACGATGGACATTCTGCATGAACGATTTGAGGGTATGGTTATTTCTCGCAGAGGTGACGTGAATTGGCCACCAAGATCGTACGATTTGACCCCACTAGACTTTTTCTTGTGGGCTTTCCTGAAGTCGCAGGTCTATGCCAATAAGCCGCAATCGAACGATGCCCTTGAAGTCAACATATCCAACGCCATCGCTCAAATTCAGCCGGATCTATGCGGCAGAGTCATTGAAAATTGGAGCACTCGGATCCGTGCCATCGCGAGAAGCCGCAGCGGACATTTGAACGATATTATATTCGTCGCGACTGTAGTGACCCAGGAACAGGAATCGTAAAACAATAGTGTGGAGTCTATTTTACTAAATTACTAGCTCTTCACTGTATGGATGTCTAGACACTATAATGAATTACTCAATTTACACTAATAAATATATGTTTATAAGTATAATGAGTTGCATCACTTCATCTGTGATTACGTCTCGTTATGGTATGTGCAGGTGAGTGGTCTCCACAGTAATAACATGCTAGTGTACCTGAAAGTCAGTGTAGTATGAAATTGAAATTAACGTAGAGTTAACAGTCTATATTTTCGAAATAAATTAAGAAAGTGTGAAAAGATAATGTCAGCCACATGGATTTGAACCATGGACCAATACTTTGCCGGAGTACCGCTCTACCAACTGAGCTATGGCCAACCTATCCAATGGCTGACATTATCTTCCACTTTAGCCGCTAATGTATCTCTCTATGGAGATGGAAGATAATGTCAGCCATTGGATAGGTTGGCCATAGCTCAGTTGGTAGAGCGGTACTCCGGCAAAGTATTGGTCCATGGTTCAAATCCATGTGGCTGACATTATCTTTTCACACTTTCTTAATTTATTTCGAAAATATAGACTGTTAACTCTACGTTAATTTCAAAAACTGGACCGATAGGGCCATGAGTAATTTCTGACATGTCCACAATGATGTTTAAATGTAGTGGTTATCCAACCCCACATCATACAACGTGACACAAACTGTATTCTCCATAGAGAGATACATTAGCGGCTAAAGTGGAAGATAATGTCAGCCATTGGATAGGTTGGCCATAGCTCAGTTGGTAGAGCGGTACTCCGGCAAAGTATTGGTCCATGGTTCAAATCCATGTGGCTGACATTATCTTTTCACACTTTCTTAATTTATTTCAGTGTAGTATATCCGTAATCAGGCTATATAATTTCCTTCTGAGAACCTGCAGTGCATCAGGAAGAAGAAATTGTTGTGAGCTTAGAATGAAGGAGAGTTGTTAACATTGAATTCTAAAAACTGTAACGTTTTATTTATATGGGTGAAGTGTAAATAATCAGACAAATATTATTAGTTAAATTAATACGTTTATTAAACGATAAATAATTAAGGTTAAATATTAAAAAGATAATAAAAGTAACTAACACTATGATTAAATAATTATAAACACTAAGATTATTTATTTAAACAATATTTATATCACTCTATTTATTTATATAACTACATTTATTTATGTTAACTACACGTAGACTGTTTATTTATATCACCGACTTCATTGCTCGTTGCTTCTATATCACAGACTATCTCTCCGCTGTCATTCTGACGGTATTTATACAGCCCAGTGTCCTTCTAGAATTCTCCAGCGCCGCAGCGATACCGAGTACAAAAGAATTAGGTCACGGCGTAATTAACCTCTAGCCGGTGCGTCGCCGGGGATTGCATCATCGGTCTGGTACATTCTTTCAGTGGCGGCACCCGTATACTCTTCTTTCAGGGGCGTACGTCTCACTGCCCCCTCCGTAAGACTGTTTCGTCCCGGAACAGTTCTTGATGACGAAATCTACATGTATTACCCTTGAAGTCTTGAAGAAGTGACAGTCGATGGTCCGCTGGTGTTCTTCTTTCTGTCCGTTAGGGTTAAAGCTGCAGACGAGCAATACCGGTATTGCGGAAAAGGATCTCTAACATGTTCCTAACAATACTCTAATTCAAACCATCTAATCCACAGCCTAACTTCGGTACTGATAGCTTCAAAATGTCATTCTCTAGCAGATGATCCTTCAAGTCACACAGCGAGCTCCATAGATTGCGATACGACGGCTTCTGGTACGAGCGTGGTTTTGTGACCAGGTAGTAGTGTGACGCAAAAGGCACCTACCTTTGTTGGCTGGCCGATCACTACACACAGATAACTGTGCCCGGTGCTGTAATGTCGTAAGCGAGGGTCGTGGGTCGTGATTACGTAAGGGAGCAGGAGTGAAAACAATAAGGGCGCCACTGGCGCTAATGGTATTGGCAGAATGAGCGGTGGACGCCAGACCACCGGTGATACTCGAGTGAACAATTTTGAGACAAATAAATAAAAGTGGAACAAATTTATTGCCGGCTACAAAAAAATACAATAGTAACAAAAAACGGTGTCAGAAGGACATCAAAAGAAAAGGAGTCAGTACTACAAAGATTAATTTTTCGAAGTACAAAAAAAATTTAAAAAAATACTCAGCTAAACAGGATGGGAGGCTTCAGCTGGGCCGGAGTAGCCTAAGCCCGCCTGGGGTGAGCAGCTGGCGGAGACGGCGGTGGCAGACGGCAAACGTAAGGCCGGCGAAGGGTTCGGCCGTTGGAACTCGCACAGGGGCTCTGGCGGTGGCGTAGCGCCGCTGTGGCTCGAGGTCACTCTCGGAAACGGAGCGAGAAGTGGTCAAGGCTAGGCCCTAAGTAGAGGGCCACCTTTTGGCTAGTAAAGTACTTAGCTCGAGGCGAAAGTCTCTCAGGAGTCGCGCCTGGGGTTCCTGTTGTCGTGGAGGTCCGTCTGCCAAAATCCAGGAAGACTTCCTACTCTACCACCAGGCGTTCTAAACCACTCCGAGCCGGGGCGAACAAAATTAAAGCTGAGAAAAGAAAATAAAGCAGCAGAAAACTGATCCTTTTTGACAAATAGTAATAAAATATTTTTCTTGTAAAGGCAGGGCTAAACGATTAGCATAAAAGGAATTTTCAAGAAAAACTAAAGGTCCAAACCTGACCGCAAAAATGTTTTAAGGAAATTTTAATGACAAACTGCCTTCACAAAAAAAACTAAACTCGCTCGGCAAAAAATTAAAGAATAAATACACAGATTAAAGTACAGTGCCTAAAATAATGAAATGAAAGATGTACAAAATTGTGCAGTCGTAGACTGCCTACAGGATACAATAAATAGCTAACGTGAAAAATGATGAAAGTGAAATGAGGGTTGAAATGATTGCGACACTCAGGTGGAAAGACGCAAAGCGCAACCGGCAGTAGAATGAGCTGTAAGAACGCAATGCGCTGTTGCTAACTAACAGAATCTACGCAGACCTTGCCAAAGTTATGGTCCACTACAGAAATATTTAAAGAACAAAGTAAAAGCTCCTGTAGTAACCAAAGAAAACTAAATTACCAGATAAGTTGAGTAAAAGGACTTTGGCTCGGTTTGTTGCAAAAGCAAAAATAAAATTCGCGAACGCGACTGTAAAAACTGCTGGAAGAGCTGCTGTTACTCACTCATTCATTCACCTTTCACTCCAAAAGGTTGGTTAGGAAGGTGTGGTTGTCTGTGTCAGCATGCGTGTATGAATGTGTTGTTAGTATTCCCAATGAATGAAATATGAAAGCGATTTCTTGACTGAATGGAATGTAAAGAAATGGGGGGACTGATCTGCACAAAAGGGGCGTAAACAAAAGGAAAATATTTAAACTGAACTACTAAAATATTTATGGTATACAAAAACCAAAGTTGAAGTGTCTCCGTTGACACAAAAAACCGATGGAGGCTAGGTTGGCTCTCCAGCAAAATTTAAGCAGAAATTACTAAAATGGAAGATTGCAAAATTTGAGGTGCCTCAACTGGGGCACAGGGGAGACCTAACGAACAGGATAATGCTCGTTAATAGGGGGAATAAAAGTTTAAACTGTACTACTGATAATAAAAATATACAAAAGTTGAAGTGCCTCTTATTTTTGGGCACAGGGGGCCTAACGAACGAGGTAGGGTTCGTTAATGAAACGGAATGAATTTAAGAATGCCTGGGCCAAAAAAAAATTATATAAATTTTGAATAAAAAAAGCCTAAATGTGGGAAAATATCCCTAGTTGTTACTATATAAATTTTGAATATAAAAGTATAACACAAAAAAAGGCCACAGGCTCGGATCCGGCCTGCAAAGGCACGAGTCCGCACCACGCTGCTGCGTAGTTACCGTGAAACAAAAAGGTTCACTAGTAATTGACTGTGGACTAGAAATTTAGAAAAAGATATTACTTACTAAGGACAAGCAATTGTCTCACGACTTCTCCAAAGCGGTAGAAACCAAAACAAATCGTGAGATTCAATAAAAAAAAAATTCACACAGCTATGCAGCAGCTTGATGCCGACAACTTCACACCTTCACCGCCCGGATCGGAGAGATCTGGTAACCCAGCCTACGAAAACGTGGGTGCACGCTATTTCGTCTCCAAGTAGAAAATATTTAAATATAAGTACCAAAAATATAAGTCAACGTAAGAAAATAAATCAGAACGTACTTACAGTAAAGTAACCAATATCCTACGAAATATTTAGAGCGGTAAAAGACCAAACTTCGTAGAATAATAACCCAAAAAATAGACAACAGAGCGAGCACTTGCACTCGCTTTCGTAGCTGGGAACCGAGAGAGGTTCAAACCGAAAAGACTTGTTCAAAAACCAGCGCTCACGAACAAAATCTCACAAGAAAGTAAGAAAGAGAAACGAACAGGGGTATACAAAGTAAAAAAAAATAGAAAAGAAACAGGGGTGTAAAAAAATAGCCGTTACAGTAGATATACCGCTGATGTTCTGTATTGTTATCCCTCAGTCGTACAGTCTTACCGACGGATGGACCTGGTTGGCCAGTTCTTATAGTCGTCCAAATTTTGTCTTAAAGACTGACGCTATGCCGCGTGACATCTTTAAGTCTTCCGATACGCAGTGGCCGAGGGAATAATCTGAGGACACGGTGAACAGGTCTCGATGGCGGTGTTACGCCATACCGTGCCTTGTGACCAAAGGATTACTGTTCCATGAAGTCTTCAAAAGTCGGTTCCTGAGCTATGATCCGGCGAACCGTTGCTCCATGCTGGTCTTCATTGTTGTCACCGGCGAACTGTCGGCTTCCCGGTAGGTGCTTTCCTAATTCTGTATATCACGTCGTTTATCCTTTTGACGACCTCATAAGGACCTTCCCAATTTCTTTGTAGCTTTGGTGATAAACCTCGACGCCTTTGTGGATTGTAAAGCCACACTAAATACCCTGGTTGGTATCCACCTTTTTCTGCCTTGATGTCATACTGGTCCTTCATTCGGTCGCTGGCAGCTTGAATGTTTGTGCGGACTTGTCCATGAATGTCGTCCATTCTTCTCCGTAAGCCCGTTACGTAATCTTCCCCGGCCAGATCTTCCCCAAGTTTACTGCCGAACACCAAGTCACATGGCAGACGCAACTTACGCCCGAATAAGATGTTCGTAGGACTTTGCCCTGTGGTTTCGTGCACGGATGAACGATAAGCCATCAGGAACAGATGAAGTTGTCGGTCCCAGTCTCTTTGGTGGTTGGAGACTACCTGGCGCAATCTTTCTAATGTTTTGTTGACTCCAAAATGGCCACCTCCAGATTTGTCTTGGATCTCTTTCAACACGTCTGGTATTCTACACTTAGGAATGACCAACTGAGTTTTTTTCTCAGTTCCATCAGCATTCTCTACCACACGCTTCAACAGGCCATCCTCAATCACCATGGAGTCCCATTGCGCCCAGTACGATTTTACACACTGTGAGTGTGGTTCAACGTCTTCCCAGACTGGTTTGCTATCCTCTGCTTTCCATTCCAGTATAATTTTCAAACTCGGGTCATTTTCTTGGTCTTCGCGTAGTACATCGAGCTGCCAATTATCATCGACTACTGTTGTCCTGGCGACGGTAAAATGTTTCTCTTCCAGTCGACTACCATGCTTCCATTCATCTTGGCATGGCCTTCTGGACAATGCGTCGGCATTACGATTGCTGGTACCTGTCCTGTGTTCGATTTTGAAATTGTATTCTTGTAGTCTTTCAATCCATCTAGCCACCTGACCTTCAGGATTCTTGAATTGTAGCAGCCATTTTAATACAGCATGGTCAGTTCTAATCAAAAATCTTCTTCCGTATAAATATTTGTAGAAATGTTCCACGGATTTCACGACTGCCAAGAGTTCTTTTCTGGTCACACAGTAATTCCTTCCTGGTTTTGACAAGGTCTTACTAAAGTAGGCAATAACCTTCTCATGCCCATCTTATATCCGGGAAAGAACGCCACCAATTCCGACGTTGCTGGCATCTGTGTCTAGTATGAACTCTCCTTCAGGTAAAGGATAACTCAAGACGGGTGCGCCTGTCAAAGCATGTTTTAGTTCTTTAAATGCAACTGTAAAGTCAATTTCCCAGATAAATCTTCTTCCTTCTTCAGTAAGCCTTGTCAGTGGCTTGGCTATGTTGGCAAATCCAGGTACATATCGTCGATAATACGTACACAAACCAAGGAAACTTCTAAGTTCGTGTTTGTCCCTAGGTGCTGGCCAGTCTCTCACAGCCTTTATCTTCTCCTGGTCAACTGCAATACCCTTACCGAAAACCACGTGTCCAAGGTAATGAACTTCTCTTTGAAACAGGTGACACTTCTTCGGGCTAAGTTTTAGGTTAGCCTTCCGCAATCTCTGGAAAACCTCTTCCAAATTCTTCATGTGGTCCTCGAATGTCTTACCTACCACAATAATATCGTCGAGGTACACTAAACAGGTTTTCCAAGATAGCCCAGCCATTACTGTTTCTATGAGTTGTTCAAACGTTGCAGGAGCATTGCAGAGCCCCAACGGCATTACGGTGAATTGCCAGAGTCCTGTATCAATGGTGAAAGCTGTCTTCTCCTTGTCTTTTGGATCCAAATCTACTGGCCAGTAGCCGCTCTTTAGATCCAAAGTGAGGAAAATCTTTGAGCTAGCCAAAGTGTCTAATGTGTCGTCTATTCGAGGTAGCGGGTAGCTATCCTTCTTCGTCACGTTGTTGAGTTGACGATAATCGACGCAAAATCGTGTAGAGCCATCCTTCTTCTTCACTAACATCACTGGTAAAGCCCATGGACTGCTTGAAGGTTCAATCACACCTTCCATCTTCATGTACTCGATTATTCTTTCCGCTTCTTCACGCTTCGCCAGTGGTAGTCTTCTTGCTGGTTAGCGGATGGGTCTTGCGTCTCCGGTGTCTATTTTATGGTGAACTATATTAGTTCTCCCGTTGGCTTTCTTGTCATATTGGAACACATCTTGAAACCTCCCAATTAAATCCTTCGCCTTGGTTCTCTTGTCGGCGGTCAATTCTTCAAACGATGTTGTCAATTGATTGATTAACGTGTCCGGTACTTTCTGAGATGTGTTCCCTTTGGCCTTTACAGTTCGGATAATTGAAGATACTGCCATGCATTCTCCTACAATTGTTCCTCTCTTCAGAACAAGATAAAAATTTACGTTCATTATTCGAACTGGTATTACCTGACTGGCTTTGATCAGTGATTTTCTTACAACAACTCCAGTACCAGTTTTGACGTCATCATTTCTGGGTTCAAGCATAACAATATTTCCCTCACAGAAAGTACCATCTAATTGTGCTTTCACAATAGTTTCACTTCATCCTGGAAGGGTAACGTCTTCGGCCATTAGTACACGCACAGCCTTGTCGTCTCGTGGATTTAACATGAGTTCTTCTTCATTGACCATCATCACTCCATTCTTCAGGTCAAGTATAAAACCGTGCTTTGTCATTGCGTCCATACCAAGTATTAATTCATCTTCAACTTCAGCTACCAGCGCACGATGTTTAAAGGAGGTGTTTCCAATAGAGATGGTGACATCTACTTCTCCTAATGCGGTAGATTGTTCTCCGGTCGCTGTGAGTAATCGCCACTTAGTTGATTGAAGATGCGTCTTGCCAGTTTTCTTCGCCAAGTCGGGTCTAATAATAGTCTTTGTCGCACCCGTATCCAGTAGCATTTTTACTGGCCTTCCGTTAATAGTGCCATCCACGTAGATACTGTTGGCTTGATGGTGAAGGAATGCGACATAACTGATGGATTGTGGAGCTATTAGATTACGGGTCGACGGTTGCCCCTTCGCATCAACCCGACTAAATTTTCCGACTCCTTTTCTTCCTTTGTCGATTCCGTTTTCTTTTGCATTTTTTTGCAGTCTCTGCGGATGGCCCAGTTCACCGCAATTCCATCAGCGGAGTTTCTTTCTTTTGGTATAGACTTCATTTGCAATTCTTCGCATCGTCTCTTCTAGATCTTCAATGTTTTCCTTTCTCTCAGCATCCATATTTCGCACTCGCGATTGATTTCGTGAAGCTTGTTTGGCAGCTTCATGTTCTAATGCATATAAGAGTGCGTCAATTAAAGTTTTTGGACGGGCCAATCGCAATGCTTGCTGAGTTTCGCTGTCTCGAACTCCATAGATGAATGATTTTGTAGCCAGGCATTCCAAAACGCTATCAGGAGCTGTAGGATGTGCGAGACGAACCAAACGGGCTACGTCGACTTCAAATTCTTGCAGGCTTTCTTTTGGATTCTGATACCGATTTCTTAATTGCGTCTGGTATACCTGTTCCAGATGCGCATTGCCATATCGCATATCCAACCGCTTGACTAGTTGGTCAGCCAGTCTTCTTGTTCTTCTTCTTTCAGTGTTTGTAAGATATCGATGGCTTCTCCGCCAACTCCAGTGCCAGTTTTGGCATCGTCATTGCTGGGCTCAAGCATAACAATGTTTCCCTCACAGAATCTACCATCTAAATGTGCTCCCAGGATAGTTTCACTTCGTTCTGGGAGGGTGATGTCTTCGGCCATTAGTACACGCACAGCTTTGTCATCTCGTGGATCTAATACGAGTTCTTCTTCATTGACCATCATCACTCCCTTCTTCAGGTCAAGTTTAAAACCGTGCTTTGTCATTGCGTCGATCCCAAGTATTAATTTATCTTCAACATCAGCTACCAGCGAACGATGTTTAAAGGAGGTGTTCCCAATAGAGATGGTGACATCAACTTCGACTTTGTCGATTCCGTTTTCCTTTGCATTTTTTTGCAAAGTCTTTGCGGATGGCCCAGTTCACCGCAATTCCATCAGCGGAGTTTCTTTGTTCCGGTATACACTTCACTTGCAATTCGTCGCACTCTCTCATCTAGATCTTCAATGTTCTCATTCCTCTCAGCATCGATATTTCGCACTCGCTTGGTTACGTGAAGCTTGTTTAGCAGCTTCATGTTCTAATGCATATGACAGTGCATCGATTAAAGTTTTAGGGCGGGCCAATCGCAGTGCTTGCTGAGTTTCGCTGTCTCAGACTCCGTAGATGAATGATTGAGTGGCCAGGCACTCCAAAACGCTGACAGGAGCTGTAGGATGTGCAAGACGAACCAAACGGACTACGTCGACTTCAAATTCTTGCAGGCTTTCTTTTGGATTCTGATACCGATTTCTTAATTGTGTCTGGTATACTTGTTCCAGATGCGCATTGCCATATCGCATATCCAACCGCTTGACTAGTTGGTCATAGTCTTCTTGTTCTTCTTCCTTCAGCGTTTGTAAGATATCGATGGCTTCTCCACGCAACGAGACAGTCAACGCCGTAGCCTTCTCCTCGGACGTCCAATTATTTGTTTTTGCGGCCGCTTCAAATTGTTTTAAATAATTCGGCCACGAAAACTTTCCATCAAATTCCGGTGTTTTTATGTGCATTTTTGAAGTAGTATCAGGTTTTACTACCTTTCTTCCTTCTATTAGACTTGGCTTAGCAACTTCGGAATTCGACATTGACGACGATGTCATTTTAGTGAACTTTTGTTGTATTTCTTCAATCTCCCATTAATTTTTGTTCTAAATTTCTAGAATTTTCTTCCTATTTTTCTTCTAAACTTCTAGAATTTTCTTCTAATTTTTCTTTTAATTTTTGTTCTAATGCTCCTGTCAGTTCTTTTAATGTTCGAGAATTTTCTTCTAATTTATTTTCTAAACTTCTAGAATTTTCCTCTAATTTTTGTTCGAATATTCTAGAATTTTCTTCTGCCTTTCTATTAATTTTTGTTTTAATGTTGTAGAACTTTCTTCTGATTTTCTTGAACTTTCCTCTAGTTTTTGTTCTAATGTTCCTGTCAATTCTTCTTTTAATGTACTAGAAGTTTGTTCTAATTTTTCTGTCATTTGCTGTTTTAATTATTTTAACTGTTTACCAATGTCGGATACGTCATCCGGAATTTCGAATAGGTAATCTTGAGGATTTTCACCAGCATCGGTTAATGCCTACCGCAGTCTTTCTTGAAGTGTTGACTTCCTTCCTATTGTTTCCACATCCCGTTCTTCTAGTTCTCTCTCGAGATCACCTACTTTCAATTCACTTAATTTTAATTGTGTAGTCGCCATTTTATTTATTTTTATTTACACTTCACAGTTTATTAACAACCCCACACCTGACACCAATTGTAACGTTTTATTTATATGGGTGAAGTGTAAATAATCAAACAAATATTATTAGTTAAAATAATACGTTTATTAAACGATAAATAATTAAGGTTTAAATATTAAAAAGATAATAAAAATAACTAACACTATGATTAAATAATTATAAACACTGAATATTATTGAATACTTAAACACTAAGATTATTTATTTAAACAATATTTATATCACTATTTATTTATATAACTACATTTATTTATGTTAACTACACGTAGACTGTTTATTTATATCACCGACTTCATTGCTCGTTGCTTCTATATCACAGACTATCTCTCCGCTGTCATTCAGACGGTATTTATACAGCCCAGTGTCCTTCTAGAATTCTCCAGCGCCACAGCGATACCGAGTACAAAAGAATTAGGTTACGGCGTAATTAACCTCTAGCCGGTGCGTCGCCGGGGATTGCATCATCGGTCTGGTACATTCTTTCAGTGGCGGCACCCGTATACTCTTCTCTCAGGGGCGCACGTCACAATACCATACCAACCTATCTATTGTGGCCGTAATTGAATTTGAATATTGTAGTGAAATATATAAATTAACCACTTTAGATTCTCAGTATTATAATAAAATTTTACTATCTTAGATAATAAAGTGAAAAGATATATACAAAAATGGGGGTACTATACCATTTTTTTTTGTATTTTTCTCCATGTACTGAATGAACTAAGAATCATACCAAGTATGATTTTTTTAAGTTCTGACTTTGACGGGTCTTCAACATTAGTCGAGTCAGGTAAACAAACAAATGTTATATTATATGATACGTTACACAAACTTTCAGTCGCTTATAGTTTGCGAACGAATTAGCATTTAAACTTTTTTTTTATTTTGGTAATGTCGGCTAAGATGTATGTTTGTATATGAAGCAACTCTGTAAATGCGAATTAATTTAAATACATTAATTAATGTACATGATGTTCAATTTAAGTGTTTCACTATTGCTATCTCGAGAGCCACGAAGTCGGTTAAATTAGCAAACATTTTCCATATTATAAGACTATTAAAATGAGCATTACAAAAATTATTTTCAACCAGTGGTTCTCAAAACACAGAATTCAACTTTTTAATTTTAAATAAGAACCTACTTTTTTATTTGCCTATTCGATTCAGCATTTTTTTCTGAATACAACGATATAAAATGTTTATACCCTTACATAACGAAAAAAACGAGAAAAATGCAAAAAAAAATATTTTCATATTTATTTTTACATGTAATCAGAGTGCCATGACAAAAACAATTTTTCTTTTGCATCTTTCTCGTTTTTTTATCTTACAGTTCTCGAGATAGCAATAGTGAAACACTTAAATTGAACACCTGTATATACAGGATGTTTGGCGTAAGTCCGGCACCACGAATATTTCGTTTATTTTGAGAGATACAAAAAAATATTAATAAGCAAAGTTAAACTAGACAAAGGGGCTCATAAGATGATCATAGTAGAAATTTTGTATCACTTCCGGTTTTAGCGGAAATGGGTACAACTTTAAATCTAGCATAGGGAATCGGTATTTTTTTTTCAGATTATACATAAAATTAGCTTCACAGTGATACCAAATTATCATAGTTTTACTTTAACCATTTCAAAATGGCGACCATTTATTCTTAAAATATGTATTAATAAAATTCCATACAAAATAAAATATAGCAAGCTATGAAAACAATTTTATTATCTTATAACAAAAGAAAAAAAATTACCTACATTTGTGATAGTGACAATTTCTTGTAATAATTAAATAATTATGGCTCAAGTGAATTACACAAATGAAGAAATGGTTGATATGATTTTAATATTCGGAGAATGTCAAAGAAATTTAGAAATAAAAGTTAGAGCGACTGTTAGAGAAATTAATGGGAATATCCTAGAAAATGTAATGAAAGAATTTTTATTACGTATATGAAAATGTATAGAAAATAACGGCGGCCATATTCAGCATTTGTAGTTTTTCACATTTACTGTTTCTGTTTTGGTATCGTTGTGAACATGCTAAAAAATAAAATAAAAATACCTCACGCCTAATTTTTTTTTAATTTCTTCTTTTCTTTTGTTATAAGATAATAAAATTGTTTTCATAGCTTGCTATATTATATATTGTATGGAATTTTATTAATACATATTTTGAGAATAGATGGTTGCCATTTTGAAATGGTGAAAGTAAAACTATGATAATTTGGTATCATTGTGAAGCTAATTTTATGTATATTCTGAAAAAATATATAAAAATACCGATTCTCTATGCTAGATTTAAAGTTGTACCCATTTCCGCTAAAACCGGAAGTGATACAAAATTTCTGCTATGATCATCTTATGAGCCCCTTTGTCTAGTTTAACTTTGCTTATTACCATTTTTTTGTATCACTCAAAATAAACGAAATATTCGTAGTGCCGGACTTACGCCAAACACTCTGTATATATATATATATATATATATATATATATATATATATATATATATATATATATATATATATATATTCAATTTCTTATCTAAGTTAATTAACTTTGAATATGGTTGTATTCTTTTAAATAAAATGTTTAAATCTGAATTTGTTCGCAAACTGTAATCTATATTGAAAGTTTATGTGGCGTTTTATATCCTAAACAATTTTAAAAACGAGACGTGCGCTTCATTATCGATAAAGACATGAAACGTTACAAGCCATATTCTGAAACTTAAAAATTTATATCTCGTTTATAACATAAAGTTTTTAAATCAAGTTTGCATCAAAATTCTTAGTTTATCCTGTTTTTGTAGAAAAAATAAATTGGTATAGAATCCTAGTAAACAGGGAATATGTTTATTATATAGATATTTAAAATTTAATATTATAAACTACTAATGTTCATTATATTGTATATTATAAAACACATTGTATTCATATTTATGTAAACAGTTATTCAAATTGTAATTTGAAGAACTAACGTGACTCATTTGAAAAGAGTTGGGCAATTTTCTACATGAATGGCTGATGAACTCTTAAAAGACTGCGAGTTAGTGCAGAGGCTTTCACTCATTTTGCTGATATTCAGATTTCCTTTGTTTTCCGTCGTCACCAGGCAACCAAGATGAAACGGCCTTTGATTTTCAAAATGCTATTTCCGTCTTTCTATTAAAATAGACCTTTGATCATACCCCACATATTGCGTGGCATTTTGGTGACGTTTATGTATGTTATTTGGTAGAAAACTGCGCTGCGATATTTTATTTTGAATATTGAAATATGAATTTGAATATATAAAATAACCTTTGCCAATCGAATTCTATTAAAAAGAAATATTTGCAGCACCTGCAAATTCCAAAACATAATTGGTAAATATTATTTCGGTGTATACTTACAGTGTTCATTTTAAATGGTCCACCATTGTAATCTTGAAAATAATACGAGCTACAAAGAAGGATAGGTGGACAAAAAAAATCTATTTTATATAACTAATGTAATGGAGAGAAAAAAAATCTACCATTGGTTCTTAAAATACGGAACTTAACTTTTTTATTTTTAATAGCAACATCTACGAGTATTTCATTTGTTTATTTACTAGAGAATCTAATTCTGAATTCTTAATAGAATGATTAATATTTTCGAACCCTAAATATTTTGTGTACTGTCATTTTTAATAAAAAAATATACATATTATCCTCATTTGCTTGCCACGGCCAACAGTCACATGACTGCTCACGCCTTATAAGTAACATTTCTTGTACACACAAATAATTGAAATTGTATTTCTTCTTTCGTTCTATTAGAAATTTTGTCCAAAATTCTTCAAATTTATTGACATTATTACCGATATTTCTGAAGGATATATGTAATATTAACATACCTATAATTTAAATACATATGTAATTAATAATACAATAATATATATTAAATGTACTCGTACCTCCCAAAAAAATCTGATTTTTGACACTGACATTTTGCATTTATCAATTACAAACATTTAAATATCTCAACTGTTTTTTGGGCAACAAGATATGTTACAACGTTACAACATATTATTCTATATTATTATTATACATCCAAACCTATACGAGACATAATAAAAAAAAAATGTGTCAGATTGAGAATTTAATTTTCTTTAATATTACCAAGAAAAAAATTCGAAAAATAATATTTAGAAGATTTTTTTCAAGAATTTGCTACTTCCGGTTGTCCAATTGTTACCAAAACCTTTTCAGCTCTTCCCAGTAATGTCCGATTGGGAAATACGTAGTTAAACAAATATTAAGTCTTATAGTTTTTGAGTAATCGTCCTTCCAACGTCCCACACATATACACACAAACATACATCCACACACACACATACATCCACACACACACATACACATGCACACACACACACACACACACACACACACACACACACACACACACACACATACATACATACATACACACACAGGCAGACATCATTGTAAAAATGTTAAAATCTGGATATGCGATCTTAGCATGAATCCAACACCTCTCTTAGCGAGAGGTAAAAACATGATAATTGTTATAATATAAATTTACAGAATGTTGAGAAATTTCGCAATAATTGTCGAGAATCGGGAATCTCGACATGATAGACTTGTCTCGTCTCGAGTTCAACAATCTTTCTCGTCTCAGTGAGATTAAACGAGACGAGATTCGAAAATGTCTCGTCTCGTACGAAACACTATCCATTGCTTCGATAGTCATTATTTTAATTTTTTCCCACTCCTCATTTTTCCAAACGGTGTAATTTAATTATGTATAATACATTCAGCTTCGCTATCTGTCTCTTCTTTATATGATTGAAGTATTTAGTCTTTCAGTTTTTCCCAAACTTTTCACATTACGCAATGGTATTTTTGTATTATTTTTTTTAATGGCTCCTACATATATAAATAATTACAATATTTCCAATCAGCAATCACCATAAAGGTGATTTGTTCTGATTTCTTCATGATTGCTTTGAAGCGTTATGAATGGTACAGATATATTCTCATTACCAAATTTTGCGAATAGAAACAGATTGGCACACCCAGAAATCGGTAATAAGCAGTGATGATGTATTTATATTTATTTATTTTCTGCGGACCACTATTATTTTCTTGCGCCATAAATTTATAAATTTCACAATTTAATAATAGTGATAGTACGGACATAATAATTATCACTTATCAAACATTTACAGATATATTTTAAAGTGTTCTTATGATCCATCTGTTTTTTAAAATGATTAGTTTGTATACTGTCACATTCAAAGTTCACAGTGTAATTCATTAATTACCCGCCCTAAAACCTCCCCAAATGTATTAACTGGAATTATTATAATATTCCATTTAATAATTACTTTAACATTTCTTCAGTCGTGTTACTCCTATTCACACTATCCAATCAAGTTGTGAATGAAGGCATTTAAACTCACACAATACCAATCGTAACATGTAGCATCACACAAAAACCAGTTTCCTACTTCTTTACGTCTATAGAAATCTGAAGAAAAGCACAGGATAAAGCATACGAATATATACAGGCTGGTTAAGAACTTAATATCATAAATTTAAGGGTAAGTAGTATGACATGTGTAGATCACAAAACAGAAAGAATTGTTCAAAAATTCGAAAAAAAAAAATTCGATTTTTGTGAAGGAAACTTTTTTTAACTGCTGTTTTAATTATTATTTCATTAAAAATGTGGTTATCAAAAATACATTCAAAATTAGTTTTATAAGATATTATTCTTAATAATTAAATTAAATAGCATTTTTAACGAAAATAATTGTGTAATAGATAAAATAATGCAAATGCGTTGCCAGTGGTCCAGTGGTACCAAAAGTGTTAGTTTCATGAAAACTACCCTTAAATATGCGAATTTTTAAAAAATTCTTTCTATTTCGAAATCTACACATGTCATACTACTTACCCTTAAATTTATGACATTAAGTTCTTAGCCATTCTGTATACCGGGTGTCCCAAGCAAACCTTAACATACGCGTTTAACATGGGTAAAAAGTTTATTATAAATAAAATTTGTCCGGCAGAATATTAAGACATGCTATTGAACATGATAATAGTGCATTATCTCCTGTACGTCATTTAATACTAAGTACTTCATTATTACATGAGTCAAAGACAATTATAAATGTCAATAAATATTTGTTTAAATATTTTTAATATGAAGACTTACATATGGAATGCCGTTTTAACATTTATTCCCACATTTTAAAACAGTCGTAGAAATTAACATATCGTAAAAATAAACTATCATTAAAAAGAAAGATATAAAGTGATTGTTTGTTGATAATATAATTTTTCAAACAAACATTTTAAATCAACAGTTAACGCAAAATTTTCTTCTTAATATTAGTTTAATTTTATATTTTTTATAAAAATATCAACAATCGTAAAAATTCAAATATTATAAAAATGATAACAGTTATATGAATGATTTAAATTGACCCTTTATTTTTTCGATCCATGAATTAAAACGATTGTTTATATCTGCGATACTTGAAATAAATTGTTTGTTTAACTCTACTATATATGAATTAAAATGATTATTGATCATTTTAAAACAAACAATTTAAAGGGCATTGTCATATAAATATGTGTATCGTAATAATAAATTCTTTATTAAAATGAAAGATTTAAATTGGTTGTTGTATTAAAATGTTTGTTGATAATATAATTACAAAAAAAAATTAACAAACATTTTATTTCATCAGCCAATACAAAACTATCAATAATTCTATATTCGTTTAATTTATATGATTATTGATATTTTCCAAACATTTGTAAAAATTCAAGTATCGTAGAATTAAAACGATTGTTTATTTCTGTGATACATGAACTAAATTGTTTGTTTAATTCTGGGATATATAATTTAATATGATTGTTGATAATTTTTGAACAATTAATTTAATTAGCGCCGTTGTGACTATTTCAAAAACTATTTGCAATTCGGTCATTCTTTCGCAGATGACTCTACCGATCACATCCGTAATATCAAACAAAATAAAACTTTTATTAAATAAATAAATATATCATCACGGCATATTATCCATTACTGAGTGTGCCAATCTGCTTTGTACACAGATATCGGTAATAATGAAATATTTGTACCGTGCGGGCGTTTACCAACCGTTGCAAATTTCAGAAAGTATTATTAAATATTTATTATGTTCGATATTACAAACATATACTCTCCTCATTATCTAGTATCACTGATATATTAAAACTATCTGTAAAAAGTTACAAAGGCGAAAAATCAACAATCATATTAAATTTAATTCATCCATATAATTGTTACTTAATTTTTAAGATGCTTGAATTTTTACAATTGTTTGGAAAATATAATCAATCATATAAATAAACCGAATATAAAATTAAAGAATGATTGATAGTTTTGTATTGAAAGATGATTTAAAATGTTAGAACATTTTGTAATTATATTATCAACAAACATTTTAATACAACAATCAATTTAAATCTTTCACTGTTCTATAATTATCAACAATCATATTCATTCATGCATCGTGGAATTAAACAAAGAATTTTATTCAAGTATCACAGAAATAAACAATCGTTTTAATCCATGGATCGTGAAAATAAAGGATCAATTTAATTCATTCTAAAAATGTTACTTCATATTCATAGTATTTGAATTTTTACGATTGTTTTGAAAATATCAACAATCATATAAACGAAAGTAACATAAAATTATATTAACATTAAAAAGAAAGTTTTATATTAACTATTGATTAAAATGTTTGTTTGAAAAATTTGTAATTATATTATGAACTAACATAATTTAACAATCAGTTTAAATCTTTCTTTTTAATGTGAGTTTATTTTTACGATATATTAATTTCTACGATTGTTTTAAAATGTGAGAATAAATGTTAAACCGGAATTCCATACTTACAACTGTCATTGTGGCTGAATGGTTAGCATGACTGCTTGTGGCACAGTAAAAACACAAAACATACACACATTCATTTTATCTCAATCATGTTTTATTAAGATCAAAAGAAAATATTATGTATATTTATTTCCAATTACAATAATTTTAAGGTAAGCTTTTTCTATAAAAATAATTAAAATTTTATTTTTCTTTTCGTGCCAACAATGTGTTCATTGTTTGTTTTGTTTTTTGTTTATATCAAACATTCGTGTTAAAATGAATTTCTTAAATGTTAGCGATCGAGTGAATATTATAAACATGTATTATTAATAGAATTCGTAATTAATTCTTAAATAAAAAATCTGATGTGGCCATCACAATACCTCCCGCCATTAAATTTTAATTAATTTAAATTCATACCTATGTGGTCTCGTTGTCGCGTGCCTGGGTATCTGGTCGCAAATCTGAGGAACTGGATTCAATTCCGAACGACGCTAAATATTTCTAATTTTAAATGGCACAAAATTGATCCGTATAGCAGCAATGAGGGCCAGTGAGGTGACGCTTGGTAAAAATTTTGAAAGATGTCCGATGAAGGTCATCTATAAATTGTATGAATTCAGATTTTTGCTCCGCCCATTCTGACAAATGCAGTAGTGTCGTCTGCTAAGCTTTTATGAGGGTACATAAGATACTACTGTTATTTTATTATTATAAAAATGTATGTTATAATAAAAGCGTCCAAAATTCAAAAATAAGTCAACTGGTAAGTTTATTAGCAAATGTAAAACCAAATATGTATGTGAAAAATAAGATACGGACACTGACAGAAAAAAACGTTATTCGTACGGCTATGAATCAAGTTAATGTATCTGAATTAATAAATGAATTTACGTTACAGCAAAGCGAAAGTATTATCAACAACGAGCATCGTTTTAAAGTGGAATGTCCTAACTTAATCGAATAAATATGAATTTTTGAAAGACAAGCGTGTTATATCCATTCTTATCACACACGCTTATTGCCTTTACAAAGGAGAGAGATAAATGTATGCCAATTTTTTAATTCGTTCATGATACAGATTACCTTGATCGGATATTTAAAAAAAAATACTGTACCTGCTTATTAATTCTGAAAACTATATTAAGTTCCTTTCCTTATAAGTATTGTTCTATTTACAATTTTCTTTTTAAAACGTTACTATTAATTTAAAATGATTATTTTTTGACAGTGATATTTATCTATTGAACTTATATCATGTTATGATTGTATTGTTTCTTCAATTGTATCAGTACATCGTTTTGAAATATGATGGTTTAATGACTTTGACAACTCATCCCTACGTCCAGCTTAAAAAAAAACGCGATAATACATGCTGTCAATCATTTGAAATGAAATTTTGGTAATGACATACATCCATGTTCACTGATAAAAAAATCTGATGTAACCAACACAGTACCTCCCGCCATTTACCTATGTATATAATTTTTATATTACTTACTTTATAAATTTATCCATACAATATAAACTCCTGGACAAAATTAACGCACCACTTTTTTAAATGCCGATATAACGATAACTATTATTTACACGGTATTAATATCGCGTTGAATCCACTAATTCTATTTTTTTAATTTTTGTCTGTTTTTATGTTGTGCAATTTTTCAACAAAAAATAATTTAAAATAAGTTCATTTTTCGTTGACTTCGTTTGCAAACGATTAGATAAACCTAATTTATAAGTTTTTATTACATTTTTATTATAATATTCATTCTGAAATTGTTATTATATGAATTTAATAAAGTGGTGCGTTAATTTTGTCCAGGAGTTTATAAAAAAAACTATTAAAGCAAACTTGTAGAAAATGGAATAATCTTTATAATAATAAATTGAGAAATAATTACATTTAAAGATATTTTTTGATTGCCACCAAAATCTAATCAGTTCTTTCCATATTAGAATAAGGTATAGAAATACATGGTTTCAAAATTTTCTGAATGATAGTATTGAGTTAGAGCGTAAAGAGGATCCACACACACACATACATACATACATACATACATACATACATACACACAGATATCATCGTGAAAATGTTAAAAATGGATTCTAGGGACCTTAAAACGTGGTCATTTATCAAAATCTCGATATGCGATTTTTAGCACGATCCCTATACCTCTCTTACCAAGGGTAGCGGGAGGTAAAAAACCTTTCGGTATTTATATATATATATATATATATATATATATATATATATATATATATATATATATATATATATATATATATATACAGTGTGTCACATTTAGAGCTGCCACCATTGGGTTCCCGAGAACTATAAGAGGTACGATGTCGATTAAATGGAAATTTTTTGCGCACCTATGGGGGTCATCTCAGATGTGCTTTTGTTTTTCCAAAAATTCTCATGGGGCACTAGATAATGACGAAGAACTGTTTTTTTTTCAATAATGTAAGGGTTATTATATTTCGTATTTGTTTAACCCCAAAATTATTTTTTTTACGTTATTTTCCAAAACCCATCATTATTTATATTGATTATATTCTGTTTGATTGAAATAATTCATTTTACGATTTTCTTGCTCAATATTTTTTATTTTAAACTCACAACTTACAATATACACTAACATGTCAAGATCGACTTAATAAAATATATATATTTTGATTTGAATTTGATTTTTGGGCAAATTTTTTTAACGAAATAAATTATTTAAATAAATCTAATTCTTACCAATATATCCAAAATAACACTAA
Source organism: Harpalus rufipes (assembly GCA_951394225.1). Taxonomy (NCBI): domain Eukaryota; kingdom Metazoa; phylum Arthropoda; class Insecta; order Coleoptera; family Carabidae; genus Harpalus; species Harpalus rufipes. The sequence continues at coordinate 17,699,759 of OX596285.1, forward strand.
ATTTATTATAAAATAAAGAAAAAAATAAAGTTTCAAAGTAAAGTAAATACAAAACACAATAACATTTACATAATTGAACAGAGAAAAAAAAAATATTTTTTTGAGACTAAATGAGATGAATTCCATTAAAAATATATATAACTTTGTGTTATATCACAGAAATTTACGGATATTAAAATTTATTTCGCACTTAATCCAATAACGTACCAATCTAATTAATTTTACAGTCGCGACCATGGTATAAGTACGAGTACCTACCTATTTGTGGGCAGAAGTTGGTAAGAAATATTGTAGTTGTAAAATAAATAAATATATCATCACGGCATATTACCCATTGCTGGGTGTGCCATTCTGCTTTGCACACAGATATCGGTAATGATATTTGTACCGTGCGGGCGTTTAACACGCGTCACCTATCGGGAACTCATTGCTGGCGTAGAGAGTGCTTCACTGGGGTTATTTTTGTGCCATTTAAAATTTGAAATATTTGACGTCGGCCGGGATCGAACCCGGTTTCCCAGATTCACGACCAGACATTCAAACACGCGACCACGATCCCGCATTGTGGTTGTGGTATGAAACAAATTAAATTATAAAATGGATCGTCAAGCACCAAAGCGTTAAATGAAATTTACTTCGTGATCATCATCATTCATAGATACTGTCCTTCGAAGGGTCTCAACTGAAATGCTGTTTCTATACCATTCTGTCTTGCGCCTTTCTCTTTAGCTCCTCGTAATTCTATCCTTATTAGCTTTTAAAATACAAAATTTCGTGCGTCCTCTTATCCATGTATTCTTGTCATAAAGACTTTTATTTATAAAAACTATTTAACTAGATTTTTTTTTAAATTCATATTTCTCTTTCCTTCTTAAAACTGTTCCATTATTAATTTAAAGCGAGTAGTTTTTTGACAGTGACCTTTTGTCATTTTATTCTGTGGTTATATACATTTTGAGGTGCAGTGCGATGCTACATTGATTTCTATAAAATGCATTGTCTCCTATTTGTCTTGCACGATATTTTTTCTTTATAATACACACGACACAAACAAGCGCGCACTCAAACACACAAAAGAAGGCGAGCACGCACCCGCATATTTGCACATGCAGACACACACACACACACACACATACGCAAACACGCACGATCTTAAAATGTATTTTTCACGATCGAGTTTTTTCAATGTTCACCAATATGGTTTCCAAGGCAGTAAGTTTTATTTACAAATTACTGAGGTTGTGGCGGTAAGTACAAAACAAACGGTCAATGTTTACTTTAAATATGACAAATAACAATTTTTAATATGTTAAAATAATTATTTTTTTAAATTTTGTGCGTCGATCGTGCAAAAACCGTAATAAGCATTACCGATAGAACATTTACTGACCGTAAATGTTCTATCGGTGTTGGAAATCATCCTCAACCGATCGGTAGCACTTACTCAAAACTGTGTGCAATTAGCACGATCCCCATACCTCCCTTAACAAAGGTGGCGGACTTAATAATAAATATTATAGTACAGAAAAATATATTCATATTCTATGCAATGTTATACCTACATACGAAAATGAAAAATAATAATAAATAAATCATATATATATATATATATATATATATATATATATATATATATATATATATATATATATATATATCTTATTTTTTTGTCATTTAAATGTCAGAAGATATAATGCGTAAGGAATGGGTTCTATGTACTGTATGCGAGTAAACAACTTTATTACAAAAACTTTTCCTTTATTCGTGCCTATAAATCAAAACTTTTCTTATTTTCAAGCAAACGAACAAAGGCAGTGAGACGGGAAAGATGAAAATATGTAACAAATAAAGGAGAATATAAATGTATGTTTATTTCTCGATGAAATACTTTGGAGGAAAATAAGTTATTCAGACATTTCACGTAAATTACTCAACTTGCTCTAGACGCGTATGCATGTAGGTAGACGTATTCTCTCAATATTTATATCATATTTATATTTTTTTTTTACTACCTTATAATTAAATTATTATGATTTGTACAATTATTATAACACTAGTAAAAGGAATATTACATAATATTGCGCATATAAATGTAGAATTTGTTCTATTGAAACTTGTTACTTGTACATAATAACATTTATTATTGTAAAATGATACATAATGTTAAATCAAAGATCGTCTTCGTCACGTCATGTCAGTCTTTCTTCACACTAAATCACAGATCACTGCACTGAAACATGTGAAAATCGCGTAAAATATTGCGTTACTGTGCTTGCACTACTCCTATGAACATACTTCGAACTAAAACGTAAAAGGTAGATTTAGTAACTTGTTGAAATTTATAATTATAAATATTTTGTAGACATACAAAATTTGAAATAATAACCATAAATATTTATTTTATGTTTTGAGATACAATTATATTGAGAATAATTTAAATAATTAATAATTTCAAACTACATATGTATCAAAGAATACCTATTATCACATTTTATCATAAAATTTGTACGAGGTTCTTATAGCCGTTTGTAAAATTATTCTTCGGTTTGATCATGTGGTAGATTATTCCCACTTTATCGATGATTTTGACTATGGAAGCTGTTTCCATGGTTAAAGCATAGCATAGAAAATATCTACTGGATATGAAGTATTCAATGCAATCAAACCGTAGAAGACAAAAGATTCTATAATATTTATAATAATATTAAATGTCAAAAAATGAAATTTAACTGCATTTTTCAAGAAAAACTGTTAAAAAATTAGGGTGCTTCCAGTTAACCAATTATAGCCAAAATCTAATCACGTCGTCATATGGATGTAAGGAAGAGGAATGCTAAAGAATTGCAATTTTTTGAATTGTAGTGTTGAAGTTATTGAAGGAGAAACTTTTGTCACACACACATACATACACAAGTACATACATACACACATTCGTACAGACACCAACGTAAAAATAGTAAAATCGTATTCTAGGGACCCTAAAACGTGCTTATTTATTAAAAGATCACCAACGATTTTTTTCACCAAAAAAAAAATATCTTTTACCTTCCGTCACCTTTAGGTAAGGAAGGTATTGTCTTTGGACAAAAAATTCAATGATTAGATTTTAGTGTATAAACATGTTTTAGGGTCCCAATAATACGATTTTACCATTTTTACGATGATGTCTGTATGTATGTGTGTCTGTGTGTGTGTGTGTGTGTGACAAAAGTTCCGGATCCCCTAACTTCAATACCACGATTCCAAAAATTATAATTTTTTCATATTCCTCAAGTATACATCCAGAAGAACAAGTAATTAGATTTTGGTTATAATTGGTGAACCGGGAGTACCCTCATTTGAAGATTTAACAGTTAAATTTGATTTATTGACATTTAACGTTATTATAACTTAAAGAATATATTATTCTCTACACGATTTGATTACATTTTATACTTCATATTCATCAAATAACAAATTGATCATTGCTGTCAATAATCCGATTCAATATTGTTTATTTAACTTACAGTTAAAATTCTAACCGAGGATTGTAAAAATGGGCCTAAATTTCTGTAGTTATGATAATCGCGGTGATCCAGTTAGTTGTTCGATGTGTTATGGGGGTGTACCAAACAAAAATGTGATGCACAAATTCACCAATTTTCAATATTGCGGCTCTTATAAAGGAATATTAAGGTTAACTCGGGAAAGCAACACGTTCTGTTGGTAAATGAGCCAGAAAATATCAGAAGGCTTAAACATTTAAAACAGTGTTCATTAAATACAATAGTTAATAATCGGATCACAACTTTTGGGTTTTTAGTTAAGTAGGTATATATTTATGAAATTTCAAGCTTTCCTCGTGACACCCTGCATTTTATTTAAATTTAAGTACAATATTTCCAGTGATAAATTATGTATAATTACAACTAAATACAATGTAACTTAGTGTAATGTAGATACAATAGATGTTTTGACCTCATTTTTTCTTCTTAGACATTGTTTTTCGGACAATATATACGAGTATCTTATTCTCGTACGATGATGAGAATGAATGTCTACAATTTTATATTGTGCACGGTTAATATTTTTTTCTTAAATAAATTATCTTTAAAAGTAATTACAATTGTTTCTGTACAAAATAAATTTTCGTTGTGCTAAATTTTTTCAAAAATTTTATGTATGTATTAAAAAATCTTGTACAATGAAATACAGAGATTTTTACATATGAAGTTCAAAATATTCACGATTCTGAATAATGAATATCGTTGAATCATGCAAACAGTGACTTATTTCATAACATAAACAACAAGTGAGTCTATATTGAAGATATTATATGCAAATTTTACAAAATGAAACATTTATTCCCGTCCAATACAACCTGTATATTATCTATCACAGGGCTCTGTTGATTCACCTCTATCTGATCTATCATATTCATGAGTTCTTTAAATACAGCTACAATATTACAGTTAAATTTGGCACTGCATTCCACATAACCACATCTCCAATGTTTCTTCACCAGGTTAACGATATCTTTCCTTTTTTCTTCACTCGTGCCTGACAGTGCCATGTCCTCCGAATCAGGCGGTATGACTAGATCACGTTTGTTACCAACAACCAACAATGGAACATTACACATATCTCTAGATTCAAATATCTGATCACGAAGTGTTCGTATATATTGAAACGTTTCTATGTTGGAGAGATCGAAAACTAGTATGTAAGCTGTAGCACTGCGAAGGTCGTAGTAGCGGAAACTAGTCCATTCGTAGTAGGAATTTACTGGGAAGTAAGGTATTACTGGCAGGTCTGAAATTTTGATTTCATATAACCTGTTGTTAGTTATAACAGAAGGATAGTAGGTATGTTTTTGATCTGTTGGGATGTATTCTTCTGTGAACTCTTTCCAAACGAATTGCTGTTGGTCGGTCGCCACCATTTGGGTAGTTGATTTTAGTAGCAGCATCATTGTGTTGAGGGACACGGTGCCGTAGGAACATAAAACAAAGAAATATATATGTTAGGTATTGCAGTGAGCTACTACGGCAATACATTTTTTTTAACTATATTTAAGAAAATAGCAAGTGACACTTGAGAGCCGATCATTTTACACCCATTAAATAAATAATTCAAATTCGTGAAATTAAACATTGTCAATATTTTTGTGTGTAAAAATGTACTATACTTTAATATTAAAATTTACAGAGTCGAAATCAAAAACATGGTAAAACATCACTTTATTCTGTCGATTTTATTTCATAACTGACAGCTGACAGGTGATATTTTCTCGGTTTTGAACTATGTAGGTATGAATTCTGACCAATCAGAGGACATGATTTATTTCTCTATCTAAACCAAAGTTAATTTCTTATGTGAAATGTACTATAGTAAAACTAGCATCGTCCATCCAAGATCTAAGGTTACAGGTAAAGTGTAAACCCTAGGATATTAAACGCATCCCAGTCATTGTGCACATTTAACATTTATTTTAGTATATGTGTATCTTAATTTGTACAATGTGTGTTAGTACTAGCAAGTGTTGCACACCTGTAGAAAAAGGTAGTATTATTATTTCGGAATATGTAACCCTCCATTACACGCGCCAACTGGAGTTTAAACGTTATATGCATGCAGGGGATTCCCTCACCTGTGTTTGTCGATGTATTAGACACATTTATGATGAATGTGTTTCGATACTATTTGTATTAATTGAATCTTTTGGCATTTAATAACAGCTTTTATAACTTTATTATACGTAGGAAATTCAAGAAAAAATAAAAAAAAAATGAATTATCACTATATTTTTTCTAAACAGTTATGGCAATATATTCTACAAAAAAATGGTGTACAATAACAATTGATTTTCTAGTGCGTGTAAACTTACCAAATCTAAGGAAGAAAACATCTTGTCATAATATCACGCATAATGGAAATTTCCCACATTTCCAATACGATCCGATAAACACCTGTGGGGATTTGCCCCAATTTTTAAAAAATAAAAATACCTCTTTACTGAGCAGTAAATTTTATAAAGGTAATGAAGCTCCCATGAAATTACAATGTATTACGAGTGCTTTATTCAAGTTTTCCTGATTTTCGCGAAAAGCCGCCGATGCGTATAACGGAGGGGTAAGTCACGAATATTCCTTGTAGAAAACATTAGCAAAATAGATCGAAATCAGGGACAACTCGTTAATAAGGCTGCATGGCCGCGCGTCCCTCTCTAGAAAACGGTAAAAATAACTTCTTATTTGGGATAATAAATTAAGAATATAATTTAATCAAATAGTAAACCATAAAGTGGTTCTATTGTAATAGAAGTAGTTAATAGTTAAATATAAAACATTTATAGCAGACGCGAACTGTGCCACCGCGCTGAAACCTTGGCCACTCAGAGTTCTGCGGCCCGCGTTGCTATGACGGCTCAGTTTTAAAATGAATACCTTGTTGTAGTGCATTGTTTCGACAAATCACAAATAAATTAAAATGGCAGTGAATAGTGTTCATGTTTTGCTAACAACGAACTTTAACAGACTTCCTTTAGAAGATAAATTAAAAATGAAAGAATTAAGTAGACCATTGGCAAATTAGTGAGATTCCGGAACAGAATATTTACACGCAATTTTTCAATCTGCGAAAGACAGAAGAGGAGAATTTACTTTTAAAAAGTGATTTGTGATTAAATTTCGTCACCTACTTGCCCAGTTTAGAAAAAAAATACTCTTAATTTTTACCTCTCGCTAAGACAGGTATTGGATTCATGCTAAAAATCGCATATCCAGATTTTATTGAATAAGCACGATTTAAGGTCCATAGAATCCGATTTTAACATTTTTACAATGATGTCTGTGTGCGTGTGTGTGTGTGTGGAAGTGTGTGTGTGTGAGGTTGTTGGAGACACGATTTCACAAATTCTATAAGACTAAAGACCTGTATAACTACGGATTCCTCAATCTTACAGTAATGGGAAGAATTGAATAGGTTCTGGTAACAATTGGACAACCGGAAGTGGTAGTTTCTAAAAAGAAAATTTCTAAATATTATTTTTTGAAAATTTGTTACTACAAATATTAAAGATAATTAAATTCTCAATCTGACACATTTAATTTTTTTATTATATCTCGTATAGGTTTGGAGATATAGTATATAATAATATAGAATAATCTGTTGTAATAAATCTCGTTGCCCGAAAAACAGTTGCGATATTCAAATTTTTGTAATTGACAAATAAATGCAAAATGTTAGTGTCAGATTTTTCTGGGAGGTATGAGTACATTTAATATATATTATTGTATTATTAATTTAATATGTTTTTAAATTACAGGTATGTTAATATTACATATATCCTTAAGAAATACTGCTAATACCATCAATGAATTTGAAGAATTTTGAACATATTAGAATAGTACGATAAAATTTCTCATAGAACGAAAGAAGAGAAACAATTTCAATTATTTGTGTGTATACAAGAAATGTTAAATTCGTTACGTATAGGGCGCGAGCAGTCATGTAACTTTGTTGACGGAATGACGGCTAGTAGTTATTTACATAGATGTCACAATTGTTATATGTCATAATTTTTCATTCAAAATTTGAAAATATTCTGATGTTTATTTGTCATCCATTGTCGACGAAAATAATCCACATGGATTTGGAAAATCATAATGTTTCGGATGAAAACTTATGATACTTGACACCTATGTATATTACTAGCTCTCATTCTGATACATAACTGCGCGCGCCCTATGCAACATAAAATGAAAATGGCGAGAGGTATTGTGCTGGCCACAACAGATTTTTTTAATTACTGCGCCCCTTCGATTGAAAAGACGATATCCGCCAGCCCGCCAGTGATAGAAATAAAGAGCTCGTTATTAGTGAAGCATAAAAAATACTTTAGTAATGATTGTTCAAGTAAATTCATCACTCAATTATTACTACTTTTTTTCTAAGGTATTTATGAATACTATCTATTTGTAAAAGCTGTGAAGAAAAATATAAAAGTATTCTTTATTTCTTTCTAACTTTCATTGCCTAGTATTTTATAGCCAAGTTCATACATATACATGCCATAATTATATTAAACGATATTTTTAATTTTCTTAAGTCAATTTATAAATTATATATTATATTTATAATGTATTATTTAATTTGTGAGCATTATTCAGAATTACTGTATGGGTTGTTTTTGTTTTTAGTTGTTTAATAAATTCGTCACATAATTAATCACCTCCATCATAACTTATTGCCAGATTATTAGGGTAGCTTCGTGAAAGTTGAAGAGAGCGGTCAGCTATCTCTTTGCCTATATAATTATATTGTTTTGCAGATTTAAAGCGTGTTTTTTGTGGGACGGTGCTATTGTCATACTCACAGAGGGTCTAATCTCTGTGTTTATAGGCTGGTGCAGTTGCAGATGCCATGCTTGGGAAGAGTGTGATTCCTAGAGAACGAATCAAATGATTGTGAGTTTTGTATTCTAGGAGGGGTGCTGAGCCCAGATGCAAAATGGTTACGTAACTCCTCAAATTGAACTAACGAAATGTTTCTTGATGTTTTGTTGAGTTAATTACTAACTTGAGATGTGATATAACGATAACGAAAGACAACTATTAGTTGGTTTGAATTGATCATTATGTACAGATCACTTGTGGATGATCGTGTATTGCAGAACCATGTAGTACTTAACATATATTTGGTTTTCCAGCTCTAGATTTGTACTTACAAATTATTGGAACATTAAATATTTTAATTTCTAATATAACCTATCCTAACTTAAACCCACAATACTCATACCTACAGAACTCGTTATTATTTATTATTATTATTATTTGCAATTTAACGCAAACTGGAAAATAATGAAACGCTATGGCACTTTTTATGCTTTTATTGTAGACGTAAAAAATGTATGCGTCTATAGCCATAGGATTTCCTATTCGTGAAATAAGAATACGCTTTTTACCTCGCTTTTTACTCATGTTATATAAAGTACTACAGTGGGTTAAAGAAAAACCTACATTTACATTTATTTATTTGACAATTTACAAATATACATATTGTATATGGCAAGTCTATTACATTTAAGAATAATAAATTAAAAAAAAAAATTAGTACAAAATTACAAATCAACAAGCCTGTTTCAAAAAAGCTGCTGAGGTAGTCATCTACAGAGTAGAAGCAATATTCTATTAAATAGTTTTTTATTCTGATTTAAAATTAATTATTTGGTAATTTTTTAAAAGATACAGGTAATGTATTATACAAAATTATATTTAGAGTTTTTCTTTGAACGAGTCAACCTGTATCTTGGAATATATATTAAATTTGATGATCTTGTATTATAATTTTGTATATTGGATACTGCAGTATAGTTATCAATATTGCTATGAATTTCCAAAAGTGTGTAATAAATATATAAGCATGGTAGCGGCATAATTTCAAACTTTTAAATAAGTGTTGCCAATGCTCTTTTGGTGCAACACCTTTCATGATTCTAATAGCTTGGTTTCGCATGGGTTGAATTGCTCCATAGAACAATACCGTAGCTAATAAGCGAATGGAAAAGGGAAAAATAAGATGAAATTAATGTTTCTATATTCACATAAAGCTTTAGTTTCCTTAATAGGAAATTAATGCTTGAAAAACTTTCAATATGCGGGGGCCAAGTTAAACCATCATCAATGAGTATTCCTAACTCGGAGTAGGCTATGAACAGAGAAACGTATGTCTGATCATTATTCAATGCAAAAGTCAAGTTGTCAAAATTGGTCACGAAATCTAATTTTCCTGAAATTCATTGTAACAGGCAGCAAAAGAATATTGCCATTCACCGTTTTCTAATTTATTTCCGAATCTAAAATAAAATTCAAAAAGAAAAGCTTAGATTTCTTTAGATAACATATTTTACAATATCTCGTATCAAATTGACATTGAATTAAATACTTTCAAATTAAGGCATACTTTTGTCTGTTCATAGCCTAGCCCGAGTTAGGTTTTTTTACAACTGTATTAGTTCGGTTCCTTGAAGGTCACCCACCAATGCTACCAACATACGTTGTCGAACCGTTGCCCATTCTGATGCTATACTCATGCGCGTTTTTAGATTGTTATATTATTAAATTCCACGATACAGGAGAATCGGCCAGACAAACGAGGTACGTCATAACTTTTGAAAAAACATTATAAAATCAAATTACCTAACGCGAAAACAATATTTGTTTAAATAGTCTGTAAAACTAAATAATAATTTGTTTAAATGTGTCAACACGTTATAATATCATTACAGCAATATAAAATAAATTATAGCAGAACTGAAATTGAACGAATATTAAATCATTAATTTCATATTTTTCTCTTCCATTGGTAGCATTGATATTTTGTACGTTTATCGTGGTCACGGAAACATCGTATGTGACAGTTGTGCAAATTTGAAGGTTATATTTTATATTTATTAAAAGTCTTTTTCAAGACTACTTGATTTTACTTTCATTTGTGAAAATGCCGAAAGCATTGTCGAGGCAGTGTCAACAGTTGGTGATAAACCTATTGTCGTTCTTTGAACGAGAGAAAGACAATAATGGACCCCTAATACCTTTCGCAGCTGTACGTGAAGTAAGTAATTATAAACTTTTAATATTTGTAAGCAAAAAATTATTTATTTAACAGAGAGTTTCCGAAGCTCTTCGACTTTCCATGTCAACTGTTCATTCACTCTCTGCAAAAATGAGAAGAAATGAGACCATTCTTAGCCCAAAGAAGAAAAAACATCGTAAGAAGCCTGTAGTAAATATTGATTCTTTTACTGAGACTGCTATTAGGAATGTGATTTATGAAATGTATGCTAAAAGGAAGTACATACTAGTGGTATTTTATTAGTAGTAAAACAACTAAAGTAATAAATTTTTAGAAATGCATATTACTCGTGAGTCATTATTGTCAATTTTGAAAGAAAGAGCTATTTTTGATGGAGGAATAACAAGTTTAGGCGAAGTATTACACACCATTGGTTTTAAGTGGAAAAAAAATAATAATCGATGTTTATTATATGAAGACCGTCGTATCACAGGTCTTCGAATTACGTTTTTAAAGGAATATGTCCGCAATTTGAAAAATAAAAAAGCACTGCAGTTGGTTTTTCTGGATGAAACTTGGATATACGGAAAAGGGACAGGTGGAAGTTCTTGGCAAGATAATGATTCCCGCAGTGTTAAACGAAGAACCGAAGGTGGCAAAAGATATGTAATACTTCATGCCGGCACAGAAAATGGATTTGTAGATGGCGCATCTTTACTTTTTGCGTCAAAAACAAATAACCCTGATTACTATGGTGAAATGAATCAGGAAATTTTTACCAAATGGTTTCAACATCAATTACTCCCCAATTTGGAGGAGCCGTCCTTAATCATCATGGACAACGCCCCGTACCATAATGGCACAATAGAAAAAATACCGACAAATGCGTGGAAAAAAGAAGACATAAAAAATTGGCTTGAAAATAAACATATCCCTATTTCGTCTTATATGTTAAAAAATGAATTGCTGAATTTAGTTGCACAGTAAGTTGTTTTTTAAATTATTTTTAAATTTTTTTGACATTGTATATAATTCAGGAACAAACCAACAAAACGGTATGTGATAGACGAGATGGCATTGGAATCTGGTCACCGTGTTCTAAGATTACCTCCATACCATTGTATCTTCAATGCGATCGAAAATATTTGAAGCATTTTCAAAAACTACTACAACACACATGTTGGCAGGGATGGATGTGGTGATCAACAAACACTACAGCTCTGGGATGAAGCTTTGAAATATGTTACACCTAAGATGTGGAAAAATTCTATCGACCATGCATCGAAGGAAGTTTTAGAATGGTGGAACCGAGAAGTTTTATTTGATTCAGAGGATATTGCTCCATTTATAATCAATGTGGGCGAGGATTCTGACACTTCGGAATCTGAAGGAGATTCAGATTTTTAAGATTTTGCTAAATAATAATTGTTTAATGTTATTATTTATTTAGAATATTGTTTATTTTATTATTTCTTAATAGTTCTTTTTTAATAAATCATATAAATAGTTATTTATGTAGGTGCATACTCAACACCCGAATATTCAAAACCGGAATATTCAGCACCAGAATATGCATGCACAGAATTATTCATTTCCCGAATATTCAAACACAATCGCGTATTACCCGAAATCGTATCGACTGAGTCATGGCTCTTAACCTAAATATAACCTAACGTTTGCAACTTTTGGTAACTGCGCTTTCTGGTGATGCACGATTCGGTTTCTGAATATTCGGGATTTGAATGATTCTGTGCATGAATATTCGGGTGTTGAAGGCTTTCCCATGTATGGCACAAGTGCATAGCATATATTTTATTATATTTATTTGGAATCAAATGTATTATTTATAATAAATCTTTTTGACAAATGCTTGAATTTGTTTTTATCTTATTATTAAGGATCTTCAAATTTTGCGTATTAAAATATGTAGGCAACCCGCATATCACATTTACATTACGATTTAGAAATGAAATATAAACATGCCCTTAGGTGACGTCACATAATTTAGTTACTTTTTTGATGACGTACCTCGTTTGTCTGGCCGATTCTCCTGTATATAAATAAGCAATCACAATTCGTATACACTTATATAGTTTGGTTCACGAAAGATGACAATTCAAGGTCATTTATTATCTATATGGTATAATATTACTAGCAGATATCTTCACTGCATTTCGTATACATAGACGTGCAACATGAAATATTTATGGATACATTTTAACTGAAAAAAAATAAGTGTAATTTATTTGAAAATTATGTTTCTTTTTAAATAATGCCTTTCTCAATTATTTATGGTCTTCAAAACCATGAAATTATAATTTGATTTAAATGTCAACGTCACTGGGTAACTATTAGGACAGAGGGCAGTGCAGTAGATAATTAGATATCTGTAATTCTACGACATACGTCGTTATTATTTGTAATGTGTTAGAAAGTAATGTCACCATTTATGTATATCTGTCACACAACATAAACTACACATACGTCAAATAATCTTTCTCTTTCTAACATGAAATGTTGCTAAGCTACTACTGTATAAAGTACTGTGTATTCTTTCTTTGAACAAGTGACCATGAATAGTCATCTTTCGTGAACCAAAGTATATAAGGATTATTGGGAAGGTAAAGATACTAAGCCAGAATATATTTCTGAAACATTTAATTGTTGAAATGGTTTATACGAGTAAAACATTTAGACAACACTTTTTTTTGTAGCATACGTACTTGAGATATGTACTTGTATATACTGAAAAGCTCATGGATCCTTATTTTTTCTAAGGATTTGCATATTTGATACCTTCTGAGTTTTGAGCATTTCTAGAAATGTCCCTTACAACCCTTCCTTTGTCATTGTTTAAAATTAATTACACTTCTAAAATTAATAAATTTCAATATAAAGCATAGGCTAATAAAAAACCAAAAGACTAAGGCCCGTATTATGGATTACAAAAATGTGCTCCATAAATGCGCTTTAATTATAAACGTGTACTACAAAACAGCGCATAGGCCACATACATATGTAGATTAGGAAGAGGACTGAAATAAAGTTTTCCACCAAATGAAAGTATTCAAAAGCCCGGACCGGTTCGATGTGACTCCAATTATGAGCGAACTGCACTGTTTTAAAACATAATCATCTTTATTCTATTCCATAGAATACTAAAAAAATAAAAAATACGGCTTACCGATTTACAATAAAGAATTCTAGAACCACAGATCGTTTTAATTAAGATGAAATTTAAAAAAATGGAAATAAAATAGCGGTGGACTCCCTTACCATTTTGTGAAAACTCATAATTTACAATTTTGTTTCGTTGAAAATTTTATGTTCGCTACTTATTTTCATTCAAATTGGCGGTGTAATGGATTGGGAATTAGCGCTATATTTCAGTCAGCAGAAAAAATAATGTAAGAAATTAATCATTCAAAAGGCACGCTGCCGTACTTTCAAAAATTTCACGCCGAAATGTGGTCCTCCACCTTAGTTAAAAATTATAACATGGGTCATTTATATTAAAACTAGACCTTAAAACTTTATGTTAATCAAAGTTTAAAAAAGATTTATAGTTTTTAAAATAATCGAGTTTTTAATACCATATCTTCATCTACTTTTACTCAATTATTACTACTTTCAAGCCTTCTGCTATCACCTTTTTTAAATACGGAATCCATTTTCAAGTATATGAATACAAAAAATAATAAAAAAAATAACTGAAGTAAACCAAACAACACGTATAAAATTATTATGCCACGATTCCATGTATTGTTAAAAGATTTGTTGAATGACATAGGCTCTCGGTGGCACTCAAACTTTGGAATACAATATACGCAGGTTTTTCTTAATTATTTTATTTAATTGCTTATTATCCATGTATATTTCCAATTATTGACCACTGGTTATTTTTACATATTTATATTTATAAAGTGTTGAAAAAGATCAATTTATGTGATTCTAATTATTAGTGAAATCTATTGTTTGAGAACAAAATGATCTCCTTCTATATTTACGACACAGAATATTAAATAAATATATTACACCTTCATGAATAATAATAACGATTTTCTAAAACTACAAATCGCTTTCAGTTGAGACGAAGTTTCAAAAATAAAAATAAAAAATCTGTTGCGGCCATCACAATACCTCTCGCTCTTTCCATTGTGGTATAAGTATTTCTCCATTTCTTCTAAATGTTGGAGGTTTTTCCAATTCTTTAACGGGATTATCGTTCCCAGAAAAAATCTGCAGTACTATCTCTGAATTTTTGACACTGACATTAGTGACATTTATATGTCCATTACACACATTTAAATTTCTCAAGTAGTTACCATGGAGATGTTTGGGCTGTGAGATTTATTACAACAGATTATTTTATAGATTATATTTCTATATTTTTAAATCTATAGAAGATAAAATAAAAAAATTAAATGTGTCGGATAGAGAATTTTGTTTTTTAATATATGTAATAACATAAATTATCAAAAAATAATATTTAGAAGATTTTTGTTAAAATACTACTACTTCCGGTTATCCAATTGTTACCAGAACCTATTCAACTCTTCCCATTACTGTTAGATTGAGGAATCCGTAGTTACATAGGTCTTTAGTCTTGTAGAATTTGAGAAATCGTACCTTCAACAACACCATCGTAAAAATGTTATAATCAGATTCTAGGGACCTTAAAACGTGCTTATTCACTTAAATCTGGATATACGATATTTAGCATGAATCCAATACCTCTCTTAGCGAGAGGTAATAAAAAAATCTGATGTGGCCAGCACATTACCTTCTGTCAATGAGGTGTTGCACGATTTTTTTTTCTTTGCTTTAATCGAAAGAATAAGAAAAAATATTTTACCCGTATTTTTTTATTTTGTTCATATTACTTTCTATTCATGAGAAAAATGTCGATGATAATATAATGTTTAAATTTCCCGCTCTCCTTCCGCTGATGACGAAACTAAGTCACTAACCAATGAGGGTGTGGCTTACATTTGCCGCTAACGGAATTTAAACGAGTGACAGTCGTGACAACTGTCAACTATTACAACTGGTTTTTGTATTTGGAAATTATCAAACATAGTTGTAAAAAAGTGTTTTGTGCCAATGTCCTCAAATAAAACTGATAATAATGAAAATATATTTCTAGTAGTGCCTCAAAGCGAAGAAAGAAGAATGTAATGGTTGTCACAAGTAAAGATAAAAATATTTTCAAAATTCTTTGTTATGAAAATCCTCTTGATGTAAGTATATATATTTTTATAATTAAATGAGAACTATTGCATATTTTTTTTAATTTTTAGCTGGAAAATGATGCCGGGGGAGCTAGAAAAGGCCTTTGATCGTGTGCCTGACCAGTTGATTTGATATTCACTTCGTGATTATAGCGTCGCTAAATAACTAATTATCTGGGTCAGAATGTTATATAATAATACTGATTGAGAAGAAGTTACGGGTGTGGCAACTTCGTTGGTACGGTCACGTTTGGCGTATAACGCCAAACAGTGTCCCTAAAATCGCCTCCAGTTTTCAAGTTGATGGCTAGTGTCCACGTGGAAGATCTAAGCAACGTTGGCAAGACACCATCAGCACACAGACAGACTTCTGCATTTGCCTTTGGATTATGCCGTGTGAAATGGCGTGCATATATCAAAACAGCGGATGCTGCATCAAAGGGACAACGCTAAGAAGATATTGAAAAATATTTTGTTTTATTTTCAATCTTACATAACTAAAATTATTTACAAAGAGAATAGTGAAAAACTTTTATTCGTTATATATATATATATTGTCAGAAACCCTTTTATCATAAAGTGTAGCATTACACATGTTTAATGTACAAATTTCGCCCATTGCTTCTTATTCCTTACTATCTTCCTAGCGTCTTGAACAGTCGTATTTTTTTCTTCAAGATCTTCAGTATTACCTTATCCCAGTTGTCTTTAGGTCTTCGTCGGTCTCTTTTTTTGTACCACGTTCGTCATCCATATTTATCTCATCGGTCTATCTTCGTTCATTCTGATCATGTGTCCCCACCAAGTTAGCTATCTCTCCTCGATAAAGTCCAGTACAGATTTATATTGTAGTTCTCTAATCATTTCATTTCTGATTCTATCTCGTAGTGTTACTCCCAGTACTCTTCTTAAGTATTTCATTTCAAGTGCTCGAATTTTACTTTTCATTGTTCCTGTCTTCTGAATTCTGACGTTTATTTTAGCTTCTTGTAATCCATTATTGTCAATTTGGACTCCTTGAAGAAGTGAGATTCAGAGTGCAGTGCAGCAGTAATAACAGAGTTAGTTATTTATATTATATATATATTTAATTATAAACATTACAAATATAAATTATGACAGTTTTGACATTAGGTCAAATTATTAATTCCTGTTACCTAGCAACAGATTATAGTGATGTGCAAATTTAAAGTCAAAGGTTGCTTATTTCAACACTCCTCCTCAATCTGACAATTTAAATTTGCTTTAGAATATATAACAGTTATACAACACATTTTACAAAAGAATTAATTACAAAAGAATGAATAACAAATTTACAATTTTACATTACAATGTATTAATCCTAAACTCTGCCTCAGTCTTTCAAAAGTTCCTTTACTCATCCCTTTGTTTAGAATATCAGCCTTCTGCTTTTCCGTCGGTATGTATCTCACTTCTATCTCGCGTGTTGTGTGAAGATCTCTGATATAGTTGTATTTGATGTCTATATGTTTCAATCTGCTGTGTTGCCATCTCTGGAGTAGATGAATACAGGCTTGGTTATCTTCCCAGATTGTCACTGGTTTATTACAATCAATTCCCAGTTCCTGTAGGAGTCCTTTGAGCCAAACAAACTCTGTTCCAGCAGTGGCAAGAGCTACATACTCTGCCTCTGTCGAGGACAATGCAACTGTCGATTGTTTCTTGGTTGTCCAGCTAACAGTGGCACCCAAAACTTCGAAGAGAAAACCAGAAATTGATTTGCGGTCTTTCTCACCTGCCCAGTCAGAGTCTGCATAGCCGACTAATGGGGTTGAATGACCCTTCGGGTAAAATAATCCAATATCCTTGGTTTCTTGGATATATCTGAGTATTCGTTTCAAACCTATCCATTGGGCTTCTGTGGCGTTGCTTTGAAATCTGCTGAAGAAGTTTACCGATGCGCTCAGGTCTGGTCTTGTGGTCAGCATGACGTACATCAGGCACCCTACGAGTTCCCTATATGGTTTATTTTCAATTATACACATTGAATTTGTGTCTGAAGGTGGCTTTGCTTCCATCGGTGTTTTACTTCCTTTACAGTCTTCCATGTTGAAGCGTTCTAATAATTTTTGAAGATAATTTTGTTGACTAAGTATCATTCCCTGTCTTGTCCTTTCTATTTTTATTCCAAGAAAGTTACAAAGAGTTCCAAGGTCCTTCATTCGAAATTCTTTTTCCAGGTAAATTTTAGTCTCATTTAACAAAGTTTCATTGCTACTTGCCATAAGTATGTCATCTACGTATAGCAGGAGATAGATTTTCGATCTTCCGTTGGATTTTTGATATAAGCATTTGTCATATTGTGATTGACAAAATCCAAGATTCTTGACATACTTATCAAATTTCAAATTCCAAGCACGGGGGGCTTGTTTTAGACCATAAAGCGATTTCTTGAGTTTGCATACTAAATTGGAATCACCTGTGAAACCTTCAGGCAGTGTCATGTAAATTTCCTCTTCCAGGTCGCCATGGAGAAATGCATTTTTGACGTCCATTTGTTTTGTCTTAAGGTCTTGATTATTTATGACAGCTAGAAGTGTTCTCAGAGTATTCATCCTAGCTACTGGAGCATAAACTTCATCGTAATCAAACCCTTTTTGCTGTGAACATCCTTTAGCAACTAATCTCGCTTTATATTTGACTTTTCCGCTTCCGTCTTGTTTAATCTTAAATACCCACTTGTTATTTATAGCTTTCTTTCCTGATGGTAGTTTGCTTATAGTCCAAGTATTATTTTCCTTCAGTGCTGATATTTCTTCTTGTACTGCGGCATACCAGTCTTTTGAATCATCTCGACTTTCTATTTCTTTGTATGTGCTAGGAACATCATTTACATATGTTTCAGCATTTAAAGCCAGTACTACGTAATCTTGCAAATATTTTGGTGTTGATTTTATCCTGGTACTTCTTGTTACTTCTACATTTTCGTTTTCTCTTTCCGCTGAATCTTGTATTTCACCATCTTGTGCTTCATTTATTCTTGATTTCTCTTCGTGTTCCTTTTCCTGAAGATCTTCTCTTTGGTCGCTTTCTCCTCCTTTTTCGGATATCCCAGATTCGCCTCCGTGACCATAGAAATCCGCTGAGTAATCACTCGATTGGATTCTTTGGGGACTTTCATCGAAGATAACATCTCTTCCTGAATATACTTTGTTCTCTTCGGGTACCCAGAGTCGATATCCGTTATTGCAATATCCAAGCATATAACATTCTTTAGTTCTAGAATTAAACTTTCCTCCAACGAGTGTTTTTGGTATATGCAGATATGCTTTGCAACCAAAAACTTTCAGTTTCTTCATATCTGGTTTCATGCCATACCATTCTTCTGCCGGGACTTTATCTTTAAGCGCATTGGTTGGGCATCTATTTATCAAATAAACAGCTGCTAGAACTGCTTCAGTCCACATTTGTTTCTCTAATTTTGATTCAAGCAGCATACATCGTGCTTTTTCGGTAATCGTCCTATTCATTCTCTCCGCAACACCATTTTGTTGTGGGGTATGACGAATTGTGAATTCATATTGAATACCGCGTTCTTCAAAATAATCTTTCATATGATTTGAGAGATATTCGCGTCCATTGTCGCATCTAAATCTTGTGATTTTCAAATTGAAGTGTGTTGTAGCCATTGCTTCATAAATTTTAAAATATCGAAATACTTCATGTTTGCCTGTTAAAGGATAAGCCACAGTGAAATGAGTATAATCGTCTATGAATGTGAGTATGTATTTCTTCTTATCATAGGATTCTGGAGTAACCGGACCAAACAAATCACTGTGAACTAGTTGGAGAGGCCTTCTAGCACGAGGGCGTTCTTGTTGATGTGGTAACTTTGTTTGTTTTCCTTTTACACATATTGGGCATATTTGTATTTCATTTTCCGAAAAATTCGTGTCCAAACCATTTACTATCTTCTTTAGTTTCTGTAATGAACTTATCCCAATATGTCCTAGTCGACGGTGCCACAGCTCGGCCCCTTTTGTTATTTCACATATATTGGCGTAATCTTCTTTCCAGCCAAATTGAAGTTCATACAATTTGTGTTTTCTATGGGCTACTGCAATTACTTTATTATTTTTATAAATAATTCCTTTTCCACATTCAAATACAATTGAAAAACCATTTCTTTCTAAAACTGATACAGACAGTAAATTAAATAATAGGCCAGGTACATAAAGTACATCCTTGATTTTTATGTTCTTTGGATTACCATTTACAAATGATTTTATATGGATTTCACCAATTTTCTTTGCTTTCATGGAGGAACCCGTTTTAGCACTTTTTATACAAATTGGTTGTTCAAGATCTCTTCCATTCAATAAATATTTGTCAGAACTTACCAGATGTTCGGATGCGCCTGAATCTAGGTACCAATTTATTGTTTCAGTCTTATCTTTTCCGGATAAGAAACAGAAATTTTCTTCATCCGTGTTTTGTGCAAGATGTGCATTATTTCCATTTTTATAATTTTGCTGCCAATTGGACTGTTTTCTGCATTCCGAACGAAAATGACCAAATTTTCCACAGTTATGACATCTGTGTGTTTTTCTGTTTGCGGTCTTGTTTTTGTTGTTCGAAGAACTGTACTTTTTCTGTTGTTGAGAGGGCGCCGGAAAAGCTACCGGAGGTTGAGTTTCTATATTTGGTTTTGATCCTTGTCGTTTGGCTTGTTCGTCTAGCAAACGATTTTTTACGAAACTTAATTTTAGTTGCTCATTCGAAAGCGTCTCTATAGCTGTCACTACAACGTCATATTCAGCTGGCATTGTCAGCAGTAAATGACAGACTATATCTGTTTCTTCTAGTGTAGCACCAGTAGAGCGTAAATCTCTAATCAATTTATCAAAATTTAAAAAATGAGATTCCATTGTACTTTCAGTAGGGTTGAACTTCATACTGAGTAATGTTTTTCTAATCAATAATTGGCTAGCTATTCCTTTCCGAGCAAACGTATTTCTCAATGTTTTCCATATGTCATAAGAAGTAGCTTGGTCTTTGACATATTCAAGGTGTGAATCAGAAATTCTTTGAATGATAGCGGACTTGCATTTTTTGTCCCTTTTGACCAGTATAGCCTTTTTCTGATCACTTTGAATTTTATCCAATTCTTTTGCATCCACCGCAGTTTTTAAATCTTCCAGTGGGGTATTAATGTATTCTAGGAGTTCATGTTCGTCCAAATACGTTTCAATACGAAATTTCCAATTGTCATAATTAGTACCGTTGAATAATGGAATTTTGTAATGTTCTTCCTCTGCCATTACCTCAAAATTTTCGGGACTCAGTTCAATTCAATAAATTCCAGTAATATATACTGTACCTGGGCCCATAACCTGAAGAAGTGAGATTCAGAGTGCAGTGCAGCAGTAATAACAGAGTTAGTTATTTATATTATATATATATTTAATTATAAACATTACAAATATAAATTATGACAGTTTTGACATTAGGTCAAATTATTAATTCCTGTTACCTAGCAACAGATTATAGTGATGTGCAAATTTAAAGTCAAAGGTTGCTTATTTCAACACTCCTAAATATTGGAACTTGTGTACTTGCTCTATTTTTGTGAATTTATCGTCAAATTTATTGTTTCAAGCTCTAAGGGTACTGCCCCATGACCTTAGTCTTTCTTGTGTTAATTTTTAAACCGTACTTTGATAGGTTTCATTCCAGACATTTATATTAAATTGCATTTCCTCTACAGTGCTCGCCAGAATTACTACGTCGTCTGCGAATGCCCATATTAATATTTTTGTTATTTGTAAGTTTCGGTAGTCTAACTATCCTAAGCGTAATTTTCTGAATCAGATATCGCAATCCTTCATAATTTTATCCATGATTATTGTAAACAGGACTGGGCTTGTCAACAGATGGTAAATTATCGAAAGAAGCCTGAACGAAAGATTTATCCATGATATTTTTACATATTATTTAATAAATTTATCTTCAGAGTACTGCATAAAACAAACAAAACATTAATAAATATGTTAATTTATCTAAACTAAAGTTAACTTACCTTAAACCATGAAATATATAATAATAAATAACTAAGAACTTCGGTAAAGAACTAAAAATCACGCAACACTTTGTCAGACCATATGTCACAAAGTTGTCATTAAAGCAATCATTGACGTTGATATTTTTGTTTTTTTTGCATCATCTTATCAGTTCTACCATTGGTTAGTAACTTTTAAACCTCACAGGCAGAGTAATTTGGCGCCAATTCAAAAAGTATACTTTTAAATTGCTACTGCACTTAATATATACAGAAATATGAACAGAAAATCATATTTAATAATACTGTAGAAGGTACTTATTTGAATTTCAGAAGAAAAAAAGATATGTTAATTTTTTTTGCAACACCTCATTCTACCTATTTTGTACAAATTCCACACAGAGGTATAGGGATCATGCTAAAAATTGCATATCGAGATTTTGGTAAATGACCATGTTTTAAGGTCCCTACAATCCGATTTTAACATGATGTGATGTGCGTGTGTGTGAAATTTTTGGGCGCTCTAACTCAAATATTATCATTCAGAATAAATGTAAACCTTGTATTTCTACCTTATTCTAATATGGAAAGAAGCCATTAGATTTTGGTGTCAATCGGATAACCAGAAATGGCATTGAAGCACAAAATAGTTTTTCTTCAAAAAATACATTTAAATGTTATTTTTTCGCAATTTGTTAATATAAAAATTAAAGATTATACAATTTTCTACAGGTTTGCATGAATACTTTTTTTTATATATTTTATGGATAAATTTATACAGTAATATAAAAATTATATCTCGAAGCTTATGTTTATACACAACTCCATGGTTACACAGTTCAACTCAAATGTATGTAACTGACAGATAAATGTCACTGCCATAAAAATAATCATTTCAAATTAATAATAGTAACGTTTTAAAAAGAAAATTGTATATGGAACAATAGTTATATGGAAAGGAACTTAATTTACATAATTTCAAATTAATAATAGTAACGTTTTAAAACAAAAATT
The DNA here is from genome assembly GCA_951394225.1 of Harpalus rufipes. Lineage (NCBI taxonomy): Eukaryota > Metazoa > Arthropoda > Insecta > Coleoptera > Carabidae > Harpalus > Harpalus rufipes. The sequence continues at coordinate 17,722,577 of OX596285.1, forward strand.
GTAAATAAAACAGTAGTTATATGAAAAGGAACTTAATATACATAGTTTCTAGCATTAGTAAATATGCAGGTATGTATTTAAATAAATAATAAAATATTATCACGGCATATTACCCATTGCTGGGTGTGCTAATCTGTTTGTACACAGTTTTCGGTAATGATGGTTACATATTTTCGTCGTGTGGGCGTTTACCTACGTCCCCTCACGGGTACTCACTGCTGATGTGGAGAGTGCACCTCAAGGGTTAATTTTGTGCCATTTAAAATTCGAAATATTTGGCGTTGATCGGGATCGAATCGGCAACAGGCATCAGGCACGCGGTAACGAGGCCCCATAGATATGTATTTAAATTAATAAAAAATAAATGGCGGGAGGTATTGTATTGGACACATCAAATTTTTTATAGTAAATTCGTAAAAAGGGATACACTCATACGAGTATACTTAAAAACTGATCGCTATCCGTACTTTTCATTTTGTAAAAATATTTTGTCGAAGAAACCACATCTTTTTTGTATTTTTATTTATTTCGCAAATCCGCTAACGACGACTGCTACGCTGACATTCAATACTTTTAAGATAAATTACTAAAGTATCAAACTCTCGTCAGTTTCGATCAATTGACGGTCTATCTCGCAGTATTAATAATAAATATTTATTAATAACAAGGCATACAATTGTCGAAATGAAATATTTGCTCCACAACAGTGAAATTAGCAAACAAAGAATGAATATTCAATTTACCGTAAAAGTGATATTATTTTATTCCATTCCATGCAAACTATAAATGGTGTTAAAAATATCCTTATTCTATCCCATTCCTTATTCTATTTTATTCCATTCTATGCAATCTATGATGCAGGCTTTATTATGTTGTAGTACCTTATGTGATTTGTTTTTACAACATTAAATTATTTTACATTTTTATATTTCCAATAAAATCATTTCAAACCATACGTAAATTTTATTTGACAATGACATCTGTCAATTAGTAATATTTGAATATTCTGTTTCCATAGCGCAGCTTTTAGTAACTTAGGTTACAAAATATTTCTTTATAAATCTTTATCTCTAAATTCATTGAATATGAAGAAAATAATATAATCAAATCGAATGGGGAATAGAATATTCTTTAATATTATTAAAATTATTACTAAGAACTGTCAATTTGAATTATTTAAATATATTAGCAGTTTTCATGGTTAGCATAGCTGGCTGATGTATAAAACTTAATATCTTTATAATTATTTAACTCTATTAAATATGAAGTATAAAATGCAATCACATCACATAACATATTCTTTAAAATTTATAAACATTATATGTCAATAAGTGCTATTTAACTGCGTTTTTTTCAAGAAAAACTGTTAAAAGTTGCAAATGAGGGTACTTCCGGTGGACCAATTATATCCAAAATCTAATCACGTCTGCATGTGTATTAAACTCGAGGAATACAAAAAATTATAATTTTTGGAATCGTGGTATTGGAGTTACGCGATCCGAAACGATCGTCATATACACTCACACACACACACACACACACACACACACACACACATAATATTGCTATTATTTTTATCGATAAATGGTTCTCAAAATATGAGAGGCAACTTTCATATTTAAACCAGAACATACAATATTTTTTTTATGCAAAAGATAAATTTATTCCAAATTTATAAGATAAAAAATCTGATGTGACCAACACAATACCTCCCGCCACCTATGGGGTCTCGTTGCCGCGTGCCTGATGTCTGGTCGCGAATCTGGGGAATCCGACTTGATCCCGATCAACGCCAAATAATTCGAATTTTAAATGGCATAAAATTAACCCTTGTGGTAAACGCCCACACAATACAAATATGTCATCATCATTACTGAAAGGTGTGTATAAATCAGATTATATATTGATTTGTTTCTTTATTTAAATACATACCTGCATATTTAGTAATGCTAGAAATTATGTATTTTAAGTTCCTTCCATCAAACTATTGGTCTATTTACAATTTTCCTTTTAAAACGTTACTATTATTAATTTGAAATGATTATTTTTTTGACAGTGACATTTATCTGTCAGTTACATACATTTGAGCTGAACTATGTAACCACGGAGATGTGTTTAAAGCATAAGCTCCCGAGATATAATTGTTATATTACTTTATAAATTTATCCATAAAATATATAGAAAAAGTATTGAAGCAAACTTGTAGAAAATGGAATAATCTTTAATTTTTATAATAACAAATTGAGAAAAAATTACATTTAAAAGTATTTTTTGAAGAAAAACTATCTTGAGCTTCAAGTAAACTGCCATTTCCGGTTATCCGATTGCCACCAAAATCTAATGGCTTCTTTCCATATTAGAATAAAGTAGAAATATACATGGTTTCAAAACTTTCTGAATGATAGTATTTGAGTTAGAGCGTAAAGAGGATCCACACACACACACACACACACACAAACACATACATACATACATACATACACACAGACTTCATCGTGAAAATGTTATAAATGGATCCTAGGGACCTTAAAACGTGGTCATTTACCAAAATCTCGATATGCGATTTTTAGCATGATCCCTATACCTCCCTTACGGGAGGTAAAAAATTAAGAAAAAATCATAATAAATTTATATTAATGAAACACATAATTTTAATAATTTAATTAACGGTTTAATTCTATAATGCATAGACGTATAACACAATTATTTTTAGATATAAATATTACTCATAATTGTTTCGTTTTTAATTAAAATATAATTCAGCTCTTTTTAATTTAATTGTACTTGTTTAATTATTTGTTATTATTGTTCTCTTTTGATCATTAAGTAAATTATATCATTTTAATTACATTAATAATCTAAATTATTATCTTGTTTTCTGCTAAACATAAATCTCCCAGGAGTGACAGGTGCTCAAACAGCTGATCTCAGTTAATCAGCTAAAGTGGTAAGTAATGGAAAAAATAACGTCTTTTCTGTAAAATAATACACTTTAGAATTCGTTTCCCTCATCTCTTGCTACAAATTTATCAAATACGACAGCGTTGCCATCAGTGAAAAAATATTTTCCAATGCTCCTCTACTGTCTTTACTTTTCAAATAACATTCGCATATTAAATTGACATAAAAAGTACCAATTTTGTCTGTTTCCAATAATAAACCAAATAATAATTATGATATAAGTATAATGGATAAATATTTCTCTTTTTATCAATACATATGTTGCAATAAATTTTGGCAATTTAGTCACACCACATGAATTAAGGTAGTTCATCCGTTGATGGTCACAATCCAAAATGTGACTCAAATTAATTTATAATATTTATTGCAAGTAGTAGAATTTAGATGTAAATTAGAAATCATACGTAACCATTGAAATAACGAAGATAATTGAATTTAAAGTTGACACTGAAATGTATTGCGTATACGGAAGTTAGCAGTAGTTTCACTAAACGATTAGAAAATATTATGTCATAACAACCCAACACATGTTTGAAAAACGAATGTTATTCTTTGATGTTAGAGATATTTATTAAAAAAAATAAAAACTGTGAGACACCACAATCATTGTTGAGAAATCGCACGTAAAAGGTTGCAATCTCAAAAATAATTATATTTTTGACCCTATTACAAACAAGCGAAGTAAAGTGTGAAGTGAACTGGCAACGTTGGAATTAGCTATTCTGCGTGAGATTTAATTCACACAAGATCAGAAAAATAATTACTTATTTATTTCACCCGAAATATGGTAAATTATATAAGAAAAAATTGTGTAACATAAAATTCTAGAAAATTAAACCTTTTTATTTGCCAACCAATGTTGTCATATCACTGGGCTGAATTTTTCATTTCGATACTACTGAATTCAAACATAGAATTTGATAAGAAAATAATTTAAAAAATCTGATGTGGTTATTAATTTAAATATATATACCTATGGGGTCTCATGGCCGCGTGCCCAAGTGTTTGGTCACGAATCTGGGGAACCGGATTCAATTCCTATTATCAAATATTTCGAATTTGAAATGGCACAAAAATAACCCCTGTGATGCACTTTCCACGCCAAAAATAAGTACCCGTGAGGTGACGCCTGGTAAACGCCCGCATGATACAAATATGTCATCATAATTACCGAAATCTGTGTACAAAGCAGATTAGCACACCCATCAATAGGTAATAGGACGTGATAATATATTTATTTATTTTCTTATTTAAATACATACCTGCATATTTATTATTACTAGAAATTATGTATCTTAAGTTTCTTTCCATATAACTATTGTTCTATTTACAATTTTCGTTTTAAAACGTGATTATTATTAATTTGAAATTATGTTTATTAAGTTCATTTCATGTAACTATTGAAAACGTTATTGTTATTAATTTGAAATGATTATTTTTTTGATAGTGACATTTATCTGTCAGTTACATACATTTAATGTGTAACCATGAAGTTGTGTACATAAGCACCGAGATATAATTTTTATATTATTTTATAAATGTATCCATAACATATATAGGAAAAGTATTAATGCAAACCTATAGAAAATGAAATCTTTAAGCTTTATAATTACAAATTGCGAAAAAATAACATTTAAAGGTATTTTTTGAAGAAAAACTATTTTGAGCTTCAAGTAAACTGCCATTTCCGGTTATCCGATTGACACCAAAATCTAATGGCTTCTTTCCATATTAGAATAAGATAGAAATACAAGATTTCAAAATTTTCTGAATGATAGTATTTGAGTTAGAGCGTAAAGAGGATCCACACATACACACAGCATCATCGTGAAAATGTTAAAATTGAATTCTAGGGACCTTAAAATGTGGTCATTTACCAAAATCTCGATATGCGATTTTTAGCACGATTCCTATACCTCCCTTACCTAGGGTAGCGGGAGGTAAAAAGGTAAACCATACTTTTCGGTTTCTTCAATTAAAACTAAAAATTATTTGTACAAGTTTGAAAGTAACAATACAACATTTTAATAAGTTAAATAATAATGACTCATTAGATTAGGAATGTCACGGATTAACTACTTTAAAGGAATACTCGAAGTATTAAAATATTTAAATGATATAATATCCGTTATCGCGGTTACACTGCCGCTGGTTGGAAGGAATAGTACCTACACATATGAAAATGTGATAGCGTATAAAAGTCTCATACGCCATGTTTATATGACAAAGATGCTATAGAAAAGTTTAGTAATTTTTGCAGCAGAAACTGTTGATGTGAATATCAACTCGCGCAAATTATCTGTGAACAATATTAAAGACAAACATAGGCAAATATCTCAAATGTGGCGTAGATCAGGATTAGGTGTAAACAAATACTCTAACAGTGGTATGTATAGCGTTTCGCCACAGGTATTATCTGTTTTTAGTTTCATAGTCACGCGCTCTCCAGCGATGCATGGGTATCTAGTGCCACAGAAACATTGGAGCAGGCATGTAGGTTCTCTCCGGCCGTGCGCGAATAAATATTCAATCAGATTTTTTAATAAAATTAAATATAAAAATGAATGAAATTCAATTTGAATATCAATTATTTGTTGATTTAGATATTTAAAAGAATATATAAGCATGTACCACGGCACTATATGCGAGATATGGAAAATCCATTGTACTTTTATAATACCTAATAAACAATTTAAAGATAGATATAAATTTTCAACGCAGACAAATACTTTTAGACCCGCTATATTTATTTATGGTCCAACTGTCTGTTTATGAACTTAACTGCCAGGTGAAACGAAAAATGTACCTAACACAAGTCGTAAAAATTACACATGTGTCAATTTTTTGATACTATTCGTATTTTTCATTTTAACTGTCAGTTAAGTTAATAAACAATTTAACTATATATGAAACTACCGGGCCTTATATAAATTAAATTATTTTAACTAAATTTTCCTTTCATACTCCTTTGTATATGATACTGACATTCGCATTTTGATTTTTATTGAAAGTGGTTGGGAGTGTTTGTTAGTAGGTAAAGTTCTAGTCAGTTTAAATAGCCACATTCTCGGACCTGGGTTCAAAATCTGCTACAGGCAATCTCGTTGTGGACGATGTCAAAAAATCTGATTTCATCTAATACTAATACAGTATCGAGACGTAGTTCGGAGCTCGGAGGTCACATTCAGACTGACCATAAACAACAATACTAATGTTAGTAAAATATACGGTCTATGAAACCGGTGATACCTATATATTTTTTTGATATTCATAGTAACTATCTTCTTGTAACCCGCTTAGATGATAAAAATTGCCAAATGTTTTTATAAGGGATAGTAGATGCAATATCTGTATCTGCCGCCCACTGACGAACCGCCGGCTAGGTAGGAAGTACTACGAATACCAGTGTTGTCTCCCTCAAACAGAATTTATTTTATTCTTGCAAAAAGAAGGTTAAGATCTTACAGACAAAAAATGATGTACACATAAATACATTCGTTTAAACATTAAGGCCGCTAGTATGAACAGTGAGTAAGGGTGATTAGCGAGCATTTTATTAGCATTGTTTTATCTCTGTCAATCGTTTATAGATTACTTTAAAGAAAAATGCTTCAAATAAAAGATGCGGGCAATTAATTTTTCTATAACTATTATTTGAAGTATTTTTCTCTAAAATAATACATAAAAGATTGACAGAGATAAAACAATGCTAGTCAAATGCTCGCTAATCACCCTTAATCACTTGTTCATTCTAGCGGCCTAAGTTTTTTCGTTGTAGGATGTTTGAATAACGAATGTATTTATATATACATCATTTTATGCAAAAATCTGTAAGATCTTTCCCTGAGTAAGGAATAAATGTATTCCAAAACGTCAGTTTTCGAAGAATAAAAGCTGTACAACTGAGATTTCGAGTATTTGTTAACACCCAATTAAGAAAATCCCGAAAATCCTAGAAAAATGTAGCATATATACGTGTATATCACAATGACACGACTTGACACATTAATTACGATATATGATGTTCAATTTATCTTCGAATATATCAGACCTGTATGATAGAGGTTTTGCCAACGTTGGGAGCGCCAAGCAGTATGACTTTGATAAGGTCGACGCTCTCAGGGGATGTTTCTGAATTGCTCGCTTCCACACCATCCCCATCATTACCCACCACATGGGGTACGCCTCGGCCATGACTGTGGCGCTGCTCTAGGTAATCTAGGTCCAACTCTAAAAAAATAAACCTTCTAATATACTGCTCCGTACGGTAAATTAATGTTGCTATCACTCATCTCGTATATTGCTTGTTACCAAGCTTTGCAACGCTAGATAACTTTGAGTGAGTTAAATTTTTAATGTTCCAATCAATCCTTGACATAATAATTGAATATGAGAAAACAGTTTTTTTTTTAATATCTCTCGCATAAAATACGAGTATTATGGAGTTAGTACACATTTATTTTTTATGGCATTTTTTTTTAAATTTATGTCGATAACCAAGTACACTTATTTTAAAAATAAATCTAGTTTGCGATTATTTCAAAAAATGAACGTTGCTTATGTGCTAAACCAAGAAGAAACTATGTTTGACAGTTAACTCCATGTTAATCTTTTTAAAATACTCGTAATTATAGACTAGATTTAATTTTAATTCAAAAATTTGTAATCGAAAAATGGAAAATTTTGTTCCATAATTGTACAAAACATCGCATAAAATTTTAGAGGACATGTTATAATGTTAGAAAAAAATAATTTTTTTGGAACAAACTATTGTCAAGAATTTCGTGGGATTACACAGTATGTTTATTATCTATTATATAGAAAATACGGGCTGGCTTTTAAAATACGAATCATGTTTGAAACTCCATATCTCCAGAGTACATTGAAATATCGATGTAAATTTTTTATCACTTGTAGACAAAGAGTTGAAAATTATTCCTATCATATTAACATGTATATATAAAACCAGGGAATAGCGATTTTCTGAATTAGCCATTCAAATATACTATTACACATTGATAATGTTATAATCAGCTTAAAACGAAATAAGCTAGTATTGAAAAAAAAAATCTGTTGTGGCCAGCACAGTACCTCTCGCCACTTTCGTTTTTGGCTACATAAGAATAGGGCGCGAGAAATCATGTGACTTTGTTGGCTTTAACAAGCAGATATGTGGGCCTACCTCAGAATAACAACAAGTAATTATGTACATACAGAGCTGGGAACTACTTAAAGTAAAAATACTGGAAGTATTACTTTAAATACATCCAGTATTTACAATACTTTACTTAAAATACTTTTCAAAATTAGTACGTAGTACTGTACTTATGAATACTTTTTTTTCATAAAAATTACTTGAAATACTTTTTGGTACTTAAAGTATTTAAAGTAACTAAAATACTTTAAATACTAAGTACTTCACGCATGCGCAAGAACATATTTCTATGTGTTCTGTGCACTATTGTCAACAAGGGTTTGAGCGAGGGTTTGAGCAAGTATAGAAAAGTACTACAGTTTTCGCTATCGTTTTAATTAAATAGTTGAAGACATAAATAAAGATAAATCAAGACGTAATGCAGTATATTATAATGAACATGTTGAACAACTTATTTATTATAGATATTTCTACTATCAATATTATAGAACTAAATAAAGATTTTTTCTACTCCAATGCGTGAAGTAGTAGCTACAAACATTAATCGCAGTATGTGAAGTCTGAATTTTATTTTAATAGCGATGAGTAAAATGTAATGGAGTCTTATGAAGTTTATTTTAAAACATATTATACGCGTGAAGCCTTTTTTACACGCATGTGGACAGACTTCTTCACTTCTTCACTTATTCCACAAATATAGGTACTACTTTTTTAAATAGGTATAGTACTTTAAAATTAATGGACTACTTTAACTGTCTTCTTAGATGAGAGTGATATACCTAAATTCGATCATTTTTTGTAATATTTTAACTGAATTCATAAAAAAAAATACTTAGTACTGGTACTGTAAGTAGATAAAAGTACTTAAAGTATTACTTTACTTAGTATTTAAATACTTTTCTTATAAGTATTTAGTACTTAGTACTTAAATACTTTTTTCGAGTACTGGTCACAGTTCTGTGTACATAGATGTCAAATGTCAGTATTTTTCACGAAATTTAGAATGAAAATTTTTGATATTTGACATCTATGTACATAATTACTAGCTATCATTTTGACACGGGCCCCCATATCTGCTTGTCAATTCTGCTCGCGCTCTATTTTATTTAACATTTCTTGTATACCTACACTCTACACCAAATATTCTACTTATATGTAGATTTTTTAAATTTAAATTCATTCCATGAAGAAATTTTGTCCTACACTCCTAATTTTTTGAGATTTTTCTAATTTATTGTCGGGATTAACAGTATTTCTTAAGGGTATGTGTAATATACCTATAATTTTGAATATTTAACTATTAATACAATAAGAAATAATACACATATGTATGTACTTCCCAGAAAAAGTCTTCAGTTATGTCTCCCTATTTCCGACACTGACATTTATCTGTCAGTTACAAGCACTTTAATTTTTCAATTGGTTTCCATGGTATTATTTCGGCTATAAGATTTATTACAACGTATTATTTCTTTTATAGCTAAATCTATAGAAGATAATATAACATATTTAAATGTATCAAATAGAGAATTTATGTTTCTTTAATTAGCACGAACAAAAATTGTCAAAAATTAGTATTTAGAAGAATTTTTAACGAATCTGCTACTTGCGGTTGTCCAATTGTTACTAAAACCTTTTCAACTCTTGGGAAATACGTAAACAGATATTAAGTCTTATAGTTTTCGAGAAATTGGCTTTCCAACATCCACACACACACATACACATTCATACACATATATCCACACACACAAGCACACATACACACACATACACCCACACACACTCACACACACACACACACACACACACACACACACACACACACACAGACACACACAGACATCACCGTAAAAATGTTAAAATTGCATTGTAAGGACTTTAAAATGTGTTTATTCATTAAAATCTAGATATGCGATTTTTAGCATGAATCCAATACCTTTCTTAGCGAGAGGTAAAAATGTAAATAACAGTGACATTTCAAGATAATTTTAACATTATTATTGATATCCCACTCTCAGGTCTTCTGAAAATTGATCCAGTTTCTATCAGTCGCCTAACAGCACGATTTATGCTACAAAGTGACCATCTCTTTCCTAGAGCTTCTCTGCAATTTTTTGCCTCGCATTTTTTTGTAACAAATGGGAGTAATATCTGTCAGATTTACTTATGTGAGGTACCGTTATTAAAAGAAATCTCGAGATAATTCGACAAATCTTAAAGCAAATTTATGATAATGTTAAAACTAACTCGAAATATCAAAAATAGCCTACTTCGTTATAAGCTGATTATAAAATTGTCAACGTGTAATAATAAATTTTAATGACAAATTTAGAAAATCACTATTCCCTTGTTTTTCTATATAAATGAAATTTGGTACGAATACTTTTCAACCTTTTGTTTGCAAGCGATAAAAAATTTAAATCGATATCTCAATGTACTTCGGAGTTAATGGGGTTTCAACAGGATTCCTTTTTGAAACCCACCCAGTATATAAAATGATAATTAGAAGGAGACATTAAATTTACGCCACATTATTTCAAGTCTCAAGGTAATAACTTCTAAGACAGATTTAGCTGAGAAAATGTTTTATTGTGTACCAAAATATTGATTGATTTTGATTACACATTCAACGGCAATTTCAAGTAGTTATTTTATAATTTAAGCCAACCACATAAAAATTTAATTTCATTAGTATCCATTGAAATAGAATATTTAGATAAAAAAAACCTTTATAATCATTAATAAAAATTTACTCACCTAAATTCAGTTTCGAATCTGGTTTTCTAGCCACTGTGCCTAAATTTATAATGTATATATAAGTTTAAGAATGACAATTTTATTATTATCTATTAAGTATTTAAATAATTACCTCAGAATTGAATAAAACCGTTGGTATTTTTTATTTCATTTTCGCAATATAATCAACAAGAACAATAAGCTAAGTAAGTGAAGAAATATTTATTTTTTAAAATATGCCAATATCAGTGTACATTCTTCTTTATACGCTTATATGCACAATAATTAAATTTTCCACGAAAGAAATAGAAAGTCGGTTTCTGTGATACCTAAATCATGACTGAAGTGACACAATTTATCTTGTGGAGCAGGATTACTTCTGTCCCATGGGAAATAATCTAAACAATTATCCCTGCCGCGCGAATTGTATACATAAAACTGTCACGATATAATTTCTAATTACTTCTGTACTTCCATACAATTAAATATAAATACTAGTGAAGCCTATATTTGGACTAGGTACTAATTATTGCTGTATATTATATTTATTATTTTGACGTTTACCGAAAACAAAAAACAATTATATTAAGGTTTTTTATGTTATTCATAAGATTACTTCAATACTGAAGTCGTGGAATACAGAATGAACACGGGAATTCATTACTTAGATGTATAACATGAGAAAATAATTCTTTTTATCCTTCAAATATTATTAGGGTATTGACCGCGATGCGCAATATAGGACTTTAACATGTAAAATCATAATTTCGCAGTTCTCTGCTTCCCTAATTATTTTACGTAAAAAGCTTGAAATAATTTTGTAGAGCATAAAATTCTACATCAGAACCAACAAACAAAGTTTATTTTGCATGCTTTATAACGGCTGAAATTAGGAATGGAAATGTGTCGAATATTACCCCAAAAGTAGCGATAGGCGTGGAATTGAAACTAAAAATTAACAAATGTTAGCGACTTACCTGTCAAGCTAGGATAATTTATATTTATTATTATTATATTATGCAATTTCTGTTAAAATGAAAAATTATTTATTTAAATTAATAGATAATAAACCTAATAAAAATATATTAACCTAACTTTATAGGTAAAACGTCAAACATTTGTTAATTTATTTGTTTCAATTCCATGGCTATTGCAATTTTTGGGGTGATTTTCGACATTTTCATACCTAATTTCTGCCGTTGCAAAACTTGCAAAATTTATTGATTCTGATGTAGAATTTTATACTATACAACATTTAATTGAAGTATTTTTACCTAAAATAATTAGGGAAGCAGGAAATTACGAAAATATAATTTTACATGTTAACGTCCTATGTTCCGGTGTTTTTGTTTCACCAACGACGAAGAAATGGTTGGTTAAATTATCAGGAGATTTTTACCCAGTTAAATATTTATTTATTCAACGAATAGTTTGACATTTTTATTGTGCGTGTTATAATAATTTTGTAATTATTCAGTAAAGTGATCAAAAGAATATTTACAATAGGTGCCAATCTAAAATGGATAATAGACAAATATAGAAAGTGGAATATTATAAAGTTATTTTTATTTGTTATTAATATTTCCTTCAATATTAGAATGACATCCTCATCATTTTGACATCTTTCGATGAAGAGGCGAAAACGTAATGATCCCTAAAATCCATAATCAATATCACGAAGCAGATCTTTACATGCGATTCTTGTTATCAAAATAATGCATTTATGAAATTCGAAATATGATTCGGCATCAATAAATGTAAAAAATATGCGATTTTTTTAAAGAGGATCATAATATGCAAATATTCTTCCACTATAATTATTAAACATGTTTTCTTCTTCTTGCAGATAATTTATGCTTCTTTGTAGGGATGTCGAAAAGTAATCGATTATTTTTAATTTATAATCGATTTTCCAATTAAAAATAATCGGTGAATCGATTTTATATTTTTTATATTATGTGAAATACCCACTGAAATTTGCGCTCTCTATTTTACGACCACACAATGAGATTTATGTTTTTGTTCTTCAATATTCAATTAAAACATTGATGAATTTTAAATTTTTTCCTAAAAAAAATATTTTTAAAAAATCGATTTATATTTACCAATTTAATCGATGAATCAATACAGGTTATAAAAAAATCGATTAGCCCTACTTCTTTCCCTCTTCTTAGTTATATTTTCACTCATTCATTGACACAAATCAAAAAAATACTGTCATTGACAACGAATTTGACAGTTTTCTCAGAGAAATGAACGTGTTAGCTGCATACTGAATGCAAAATAATAGAGAGAAAAATAGTAATCTAGGAATAACTATTTATTCAACGACCTTGTTTGGTGAAATGAAATTTTGACTAACCGATGAATAAAATTTATTCGCCCGAATAACTTTTTGAATTTATTCGGCAATGATAAAACCGGGCATTAGACAACAAAAGCGTAAATTAAAAAAAAGTACTAAAAAAAATCGGAATTTAATTCTCTATTTGCTTGTTGCACCAATATTTGAAATATAAATGAGAATTAAACAAAATTAACATATAAATATATTATATAAATGTTTATTTTAATTTAGTTTTTGTTTAATTTTCCATGAAATAATTGGTGCCGGCGATACATCTCTATGTATAAAGCACCGCATAAAGTTCTACAAGAAAAAAAATGGTTTCGAAAGTTAAACATAGGTATACTAATATCACGGATTCTCGTATTTATCCTGTAACATATACGGCGAATGCGAAAGATATTTTTCCCTCATTGTATTATAGCGTATAGCCATCGACTTCTCCTCGTGTCAAAATTCTACTCCTCGAAAAAAATCATATACTTGGTGTATAAAATACTATTTACAATCAGACGACATAAACAGCGAGCAATAAAAATTATCATAGTGCATATAAATTTAGCGCATAAAGATCGCAATTAATGGCATTACTTATTTTTTTAAATGCATGGGGAGGACAACTTGATTTACCTAGAAAAATAGTTAACAATGGCGCTCTTACTTTTCTAAACACAACTAAATATAACTTAACACACAAAACTCACGCCCGTAAGACTCGTAACTGCGAGTTTTGCGAGCGTAAATTTTGTGCGTTGAGTTACACTACGTTATGGTAGATTTAGAAAAATCAGAACGCTGTTTTTGACAATTTCTCCTCTTATTATACCTCAAAATACTTCTATTTCAAAAGATCGCCTTTGAAGATCATTAGGTTCACAGCGTTATTTTTGATTAATTTTCCTATTGGTTGCATGTAAAAATGAATAGGATGCAAAGGTTTTATTCAACTCTAAGTTAAGAACACCTTTTTTGGTTCTACCGGATAGTGTTTCATAGTTCTAATAGCAAATAAATACATAAATACATAAATAAATAAATAAATAAATACAGCTTGGAATGCGAAATTGGAAACACCTTTTTCTCGGAAGTTATTATAGCTACCGAAAAATTGTTTAAATTAAGTTTTTGATACTTTTAATAAGCTAACTAAATCTGTATAAATTTGGTAAAAAAAGTTTAATTTTCGTAGATATTGGATATGGAATATCCTGGATATTATTGCACTAATTAATAGAAAATAATTTTTGCTTTAAAAAAGTTTAAGGGTTCTTACCTTCTAAACTTGATAGTTTTTGAGATATTAATGGAATTATTTAAATGTTTCTTCTCAAAATAAAGTGTGCGTTGAAAATAAAATTTGTTGACAGTTGAGTTATATTGTATTGTATTTGCGCTAAAAAAAATTATATTGCATGCATACTACTATTACTTTGTGTCAAAAATGGCAGATTATTCAATTAATAAGAAGTTAGATATGATAAAATGTTATTATTTATCAAATAATAATTCAAGACAAATCCTGAAATTATAATATCCGGATAGCTTTTATCCAAACCATTCGTATTTATTCAAATTAGAAAGAAAGCTGCGTAGGACTGGATCAGGGAATTACGAAACACGTGATATAAATGAAAATTTAGAAGTTGATGTATTGGCATATTTTAATGTTTACCCGAAAAATTCAATTAGAGAAGCTGCATTGGAATTAAATACCACACATACGAAGGTTCTTAAGATTTTGAAGAAGCGTAAGTACAAAGCCTATAAAATACCCAAAATTCATAATCTTCATCCTGACGATGATGTAAGAAGATTACAGTTTTGTAATTACTTAATACTGGAAAATATCGCAGATCCTAATTTTTTAAATACAATTTTATGGTCAGATGAACCAAATTTCTCTAACAATGGGGTATACTAAACTGATATAATTCACATTATTGGCAATCAGTAGAAACAAATCCACGTGAAACATGTATTTCAAATTTTCAAATACGCTTTTCATTAATGTATGATGTGGTATTATAAATAACACTATTTTGGGCCCATATTTTTATGACGGCATTTTAACATCACAGAAATACTTAATTTTTTTTGCAAAATGAATTTCAAGATTATTTGGATGATATGCCATTAGCAGTTAGACGCAGAATGATATTTCAGCAAGATGGTGCACCTCCGCACAATTCATTTGATGTAACTACGTATTTAAATCAAGAATTTCCAAATTCCTGGATTGGTAACAGAGGCCCTACATTGTGGCCCGCAAGATCTCCTGATCTATCGGCTTTAGATTTTTTTCTACGCGGAGCTATCAAAATTAAAATTTATGTAATGTCCGTTGCTACACTTGACGAACTTAAAAACAGAATAAGAAAAACTGTTGTTGAATTAAATACAAATAATGTGAAACAAAATTTATTAAAAAGGCTTTATTTATGTGTACGAGAAAACGGTGGCAATTTTGAACATTTTTTGTAGTTCGATAACATTTATTTTGTATTTATCTGAGCTACTATGATAATAAAATAACTTTTTATTTTGTACATTATTTTTAATAGTAATTTTATATTGAGAAGAAACATTTAAATATTTTCATTAATATCTCAAAAACATCAAGTTTGGAAGGTAAGAATCTTAAACTTTTTTAAAGCAAAAATTATTTTCTATTAATTAGTGCAATAATGTACAGGGTATTCCATTTAAAAAAGTACAAATATGGTAATATATACGAAAATTAAACTTTTTTTACTAAACTTATAAAGATTTAGTTAGCTATTAAAAGTACTAAAAACTTTATTTAAACAATTTTTCGGTATCTATAATAACTTCCGAGAAAAAAAAAGTGTTTCCAATTTCGCATTCCATCATGTATATGATTATATCTTCTTTTATTAAAAAAAAATGTTATTGTTGACAGTGTCCAGTAGGGGGGCAGTTTTGTGATATTTAAGAGTTGGAAATAATTATGACGTCCCTTCGGTACATACTACAATCAGTAATGCACGCTGTTATAAAATTAGTGTAAAATAAGTTTAATTAAACATTTCTTATTAGTATAAAATAAAGATTAATAAAAGAATTGAATTATTTTATACTTTCATTATATGTACTATCAATTAAAAATCGCATTTCACAACTTCCGTGTAATACGAAACGACTAGTATATAACCTTAACTTCCACTCATGTAACCAATTTACTTGTTGCGCATAATTAAATTTTTGATATTGACCTATATGTACAATTTGAATCAGTTACTCGATGTCAACAAAATTACATAGACTGAGTTTTCTGATTTAGTATTTAAGAAATTTGGTAAAACTTTTTATGAATTATATGTAGATTTACTTGTTTATATGAACATTGAAATAGATTTACACTGGTGTCACAACATAGTAGAGTATACTTTACGCTACTAATAATATTAGAAATAATAATTTAAAAAACTGTAGGTATATATTTGTATTATTGTTCCTTTAGATACTAACAAAAAATTCTACTAAGTTACAACATTTCAATATTTAAAGATAGTAGATACTATTTCTATAATACATATATATGTTAAATAGCAAAAATGTTAACAACTTACTTTTTTATATATTAGTAAAGTATTTACACATACATATATATGTTACAGGTGTTGAAACCACTGAGAGTAATAATGTAAACTTTATTTGAATTGCTGCACAAGTGCTTACCGCTCGATGCTTCGCGTTTAGCGCACGACTGTGCTCCGTTCTCCTGCGAGGTGTTATGTAACCCGCAAGCATGCGTACCCCAGATGAACCGGGAAGCTATTTTCCAAATTCACTTGCTGTACATTACAGCGCTTTGTCATTCTCATTAATTAATAAGCTGAATTCAACGAGGTATAATAAATAATCAGTTATTATATCACAAAGGTAAATAATCGAAAATACTAGCGACTAATGAGACTTATTGCATTGCCATAGAAACACGCCCGAGTCCGTTAGTTGGAAAGTATTTTGCGACAATACCAGCGTACATACATCATAAAGTAGGGAAAAAGTGTGTCGGCACCTTTGAAGTTCGTATGGCTAGATCGAATAACCTTGAATAACGTTGGCAGGAATTTCCGAAATGTGCTACGAGATGGAGACACAGTAATATTGTGCAAAATTCAAATTGGACGAAAAAGTTTTTAGATTAAAATTTAATGCAACATATTTAAACAAAATTCTCATTTCAATTTCTTGAAAATTAACCCCACACACTCTGTAGTATGAATTATACAATGACATTCCAGTGGTTTGCATTTCTTGAATTAAATCATACCGTTGACAAGATGTAACCCATTATTACAGCTATAACAATGTTTATAATGATAAAAATATATTTACTTATGATTATTTTCATAATAAATACAAATCTGCGCAATATCTTCACAAAATAGCTTATTTACAATATATCATACCGTTCAAAATCCTTCGAAAATCTAAATAAAGATGTATTTTTATGAGTATATGTCCGTAGACAAGTTCTCACAGAACACATGTTTTTAACAACTTTTTACTAGAAAACAAAGCAAGTAAATCACGGGAAGATGGAATTCCAAAGAATTTGTGGTTAGAAAATTGTTATTTTGTAAACAAACAGTGCTGCTTTCCGAACGGATTTATGCAGAAGCTACAGCCAATATCGCGCATGCGCATACAGATTTGAATTGTAAAATTTCATTGCTTGTCCCTACTTTATGATGTATTGACAATACGTTAATTCAGAAAGAAATAGGATTTTATATTATTTTTTATGATTTTGTGGTACACGCATTGACTACACAAATTGAAATTTGAATTTTTTACATATTTTGATATTTAATTGCAAACTAAACAAATCAGATATTGGCATGCCACGGTAAATATATGCTTAATAATTGTGCGTATATTCAAAAATATTTGCATTTTAATTGATTTAAAAGATGATGAGAGGAAAATTCGCAGTAGTACTCGGTTTATATGCATATTAAAACATTCTTACTGGCATAAAAGATAATGAGGGGAATAGAGTACGTATTCCATTGAAATATTTTATAAACCATTGCTCTTAGTCAAATATTAGGGTTTGTAAGGCTAGGCGTAAATTGAGACACGTATATTGCGAGTAAGTTGGCTCAGCGTAGCACGTGTTTTTGTAACCTGTATGATTAAATATAACGGCGCAAATTGGAAACATGACCCGCGTCTACTCACAGTCGCATGGCGTTGTAGTTGAGCCAAAATTTCTCGTGCTTCACGCGTCAGGTTGTCTTGTATTGTTTTTCATTTTTTATTTACTAGTTTGTGCCCTTTTTTAGGCTAGGCGCAAATTGAGACAAGTATAACGCATGTGTGGTGACGCAGCACAGCACGTGTTTTTATAATCCTGTAGAATTAAATATAACGGCTCAAATTGATAACATAACGCTACGTGGCACAACTCGTGTCTACCCACAGTCGCATGTCGCTGTAGTTAAGGCAGTTTCTCGTGCTACACACTACTCATGTAACAGGTTATCTTGTTATGTAGTTTTTCTATTTTTCATCTAGTTTACGCCTATTTTAAATACTTATGGCAGAAGAAAAGTTGATAGAGGCGATGAGAGAGCAAGAGAGCTTAGTCGTAGTTTCAAAATGTCCACATCTTTCCCTTTCCGACAGAATATACTTACATATTTGGCGATTTAAATTTCTTGTTCATCAAGGAATAAAGTAAAACTTCATTTTCAGCGTCAATATCTGATTCTGATTCGGAACTCAAGTTTAATAACAAATGTTTTCTTCGCGAGTCACACATTTTTGGTTGCAGATGATATGCGAGTCATTTAGAAACTGCGTCTCAATCACAGATCTACATATAATTTATATGTAGATCTGTGGTCTCAATATGCGGAATGACCACACTATGCGTGTGGCACGTGCGCATCGTGTCGCTAGTGTCATTTCACCTCACACGCGCTATAATGTCTCAATTTACACCGAGCCTAGGCCAGTGGCACCGCGTTTATAGTAAAATTTTAACTCTTGGATAAATTGATAATATCGTTTCGAAACGAAATTTCAAATGAGTTATTAAATAAAATATTATTGTTAAAATTTCGATATGCACACTATAAACGGTGCAACTGGCCATTAAAATACTTTCTTTAAATCTATAGTTATTACATTACTGTAACATACGAGTAGGTACAGATTTTATATTTATTTTAAATCAATGTAGTATTTTTTTTATTTGGACATTGTTTTTTATTATTGAAGTATGTTAGAGGCAGCGGATAAAGTTTTTAGATTCGGGAAAAGATGGAAGTCCGAGGGAGCCAAGTCGGGCGAGTACCGTAGTTGGGGAACGATTTCAAACCTCAATTCGATTAATTTTTGTTTAGCAATACGACTTGAATGAGCTGGCGCATTGTCGTGGTGAAACAAGATATTTGTCTTTGCCATCACCGGACGTTTTTTTTTTTTTTTGAATTGCTTCTTCTAAAAGTGTGGCGTAGTATTGTCCAGTTACAGTTTTTCCTTTATCAAAATAATCAATTAGCAGAATGCCTTTGGCGTTCGAAGAGACCGACGCCATCATCTTTCCTGCCGATTGAACTGACTTCGCTTTCTTCGGGGCTGACTCACTATGTCCAATCCACGCTTTCGATTGAATTTTCGGCTCTGGAGTGTAGAGGTGTATCCAAGTTTCATTCATGATTATGAAACGTCTTTTAAAATCGACCGGATTTTTCTTAAACAACTCCAAATTTTCGGCTGAAGTTCGTGCCCGAATGCGTTTTTGCTCCGAACTAAGCGATTGCTGCACCCACCTGGCGCTCATTTTTCTCATGCCCAGCTCATTATTTAAATAAGAAATCCCTATGGCTTCCTCAATCTCACGCACTTTCATTCGGCGATTTTCCAGAACTATAGAATGGACTTTACCACAATTTCCGGTGTTGTAGCCGATTTTGGGCGACTTGGACGTGGCTCATTACAGGTGTGTGTTCGGCCACGCTTAAATACCAAAACTCAGAAACTCACCGTGAAAAACGAAGGTGAAGCATACCTAAGGACAGTATCGAACCTGGTTTTGTTCTGCGTTGCCGTCTCTCCTTTTAAATAAAAAAAAAACATGTTCACCGCACGAACTTCGTTTTTATCCATGCTGGTAGATCAACACAGACGTTTTTCACGATTAGACAGATTATACTGAAATATCTTGATAATTGATATGCAGAGTTAAACAAAACAACCACATAAGATTGTTTTCGAAAAACCAAGGCCTCCCAATGATTCCAGAAACTTTTTAATCCACCCTCGTATAAATGAAGGAGTAATTAACTTCCTTAATTGAACCCACATTAAACAAATTTGCATTTGACTACTTTTATAAACCTCAGAGTTGTTATGTACACAACAAAATTAAATTACACTTTAAATATTTATTCTAAATTTTATGTATGTACAAATATGGATTTTTTTCTACAAATATTTAAATTTCACTCAATTTCACTATTTAGTAATTTTGCCAGTAGGAATGCCGTCAAATAGGAGCGCACTTCTATTACTGGCCATAGGAGCTATTCGAATTTACCGTAGTTACGTCTCTGCTATGTCGACACACTGTTCTTTGTAACAGAATTGTAATACCGTCGGATGTCTCTAATTTACAATTAGTGTCTTAAATTAAGCATTAAGTTTGGTATTTCTGAGTGAAATAACTGTATAATTAATTGTTACTGTTTGTGTGAAACTCTCTCATCACAGTGTGACTGTGTACTCATGAAAGTACTTATACTTTTGATGTGGACTCCGATAAGGGTTTGCAGATGCACAATATAGAGAATAGGTACATCTATGTACATCCAATAGCGACACTATCAAAACCTTAGACCCACCTTAGATGTGTCGTTCCATACTGCTAGGTGTCGAGGGGATAATAAAGAGCAGCGGGAAATTGAAATAAAACAAAAATACAATCGGGTTTTCATTAAATATCTCACTTAATGCGCATGTCTCAGCAAGTAAGAAGTATAAAGTTTAAACACTTCCATTTAAAGAAACAAATATGTATTTAGTGCCACATTGAAAATACATAATATGATGTACCTTTGTATATATAAATAAAGAAAAAAAATGCAGTATTTTAAATGGGAATTAAACACACTTATAGAGAGTGTTACTTAAGTATTGCTTAACCAATGGTAGAACTAAACCCATAAATAGTAAATCTGACAATAATTTTTGTTTTACATTCTTTCTATAAGAACTGCAGCCCTTTAAAACTGACCAATTACGTCATAGTTCCAAATTTTGTAAAACAATTTAAAAAATCTGTTGTGTCCAGCACAATACCTCTCGCCAGTTTCATTTCATGTTACATAGGGCGGGAGCAGTCATGTGACTTTGTTGGCCATAGCAAGCAGATATGGGGGCCCGTGTTAGACATCTAGTAATAATGTACATAGGTGTCAAGTTTCATAATTTTTCATTTAAGACATCATGATTTTTCAAATCCATGTGGATTATTTTCCTGGACAAGTATATTCCTACTATTGATGACAAACATCAGAATATTTTGAAATTTTGAATGAAAAATTATGACATTGTGACATCTATGTAAATAACTACTAGCCGTCATTCTGACACGGATCCTCATATCTGCGTGCCAAGACCAACAAAGTCACATGACTGCTCGCGCCCTATAAGTAACGAACTTAACATATCTTGTACACACAAATAATTGAAATTGTATCTCTTCTTTCGTTCTATGAGGATTTTTGTCCAACTCTTCTAATATGTTCAAAATTCTTCAAATTCATTGTCAGTATTATCGGTATTTCTTAAGGATATATGTAATATTAACATACCTATAATTTAAATACATATTTAATTAATAATACAATAATATATATTAAATGTATTCGTACCTCCCAGAAAAATCTGATTTTTGACACTGACATTTTGCATTTATCTGTCAATTATAAACATTTAAATATCTCAACTGTTTTTTAGGCAACGAGATTATGTTTTGACAACAGGTTATTTTATGTATTATATTTCTTTTATCTCTAAATCTATAGAATATATAATAAAATATTTAAATGTATCAGATAGAGAATTTAATTTTCGTTAATATTATAGTTTTTGAGTAATCGTCCTTCCAACATCTCACATACACACATACATACACACCCGCACACACACACACACACACACACACACACAGACACACACACACACACACACACACACACACACACATACATACATCCACACACACAGACATCATCGTAAAAATGTTAAAATCGGATTGTAGGGACCTTAAAACCTGCTTATTCGATAAAATATGGATATGCGATTTTTAGCATGAATCCAATACCTCTCTTAGCGAAAGGTAAAAATATTGTTTTTCGAAATTGATATTAAACGTTTATGCATACGCGTTCAGTTTATATGGTTTATTTAATAATCTCAAAATATCAATTATCTTCACCAACCGGTGACTTGCAACAGTGTTGATAAACGTAGTTTTTCATTATGAAAGTCTGAAATGATATACGTCAATTGTGTCAGGTGAGACAATTTTTCCAAAGAACACAATGACTTGATTGTTAATTTGACGTAATTGATTAGTGTTAAAGAGCTCCAGTTTTTGTAGAAAACATGTAAAACAAAAATTATTGCCAAATTTACTATTTACGTATGGGGTTAATTCTACCAGCGGTTAAGAGTTGTACACTTGCTTAAATAACATCCTTTAATAATGCAATTTATACGTATAAAAATGTTGATTTTAATTTAATTTTTCTTTAATTCGAAATTGAATATTGGTACTGGCCATTATCCACATTAAACAAACAAAAATTTTATATTCTCGAATTACATATATTTACTATGGTAATCAACAAACTACTGACACCGGGCGTTCATAACAGCGCCAATTAATATTTTTATTCAATTTTAACGTCTTTATTAACTCCATAGCAACAACTATAAGTAATCGTTTATTTGCTAGTTTTATAATTATAATATATAATTTATTATATATAATTATTATATATTATAATTAAAAAAATTAAGTCACTCCACCGAATTTTAACTCACTCTGCAACAAATAATGCATTTAATAACATCAGTTACGAAAATAAAACTCACCACAGTCTTTATTACGCAGATCAGTTATTTATATTATTTTACACGACACAAATGACAGAAAATAAAACTTGTTTACAATGTACAAATATATGACTTGACGTCTATCATTGTACAAATATATGACTTGATGTCTATCAACGACGATTTTCATGTATTATACAACAAGACGATTGAAAATTCTAGATTATACGAAACGTGTCGCCTGGAAACACCACGAGACCGAAGGTCGAGTGGTATTTCCAATAGGCAACTCGTTGAGTATTTCGAGAATTTTCTATTGTCGAGTTGTATACAGATAGACTATATCATGAATAAAAAAATAAATTAAAAAGTAAATAGTAAATTTAACGTAGACCTGTGGTCTATTTTATTTTGACAGAAATGTCAAACTGAATGCTACATAACCTATCTTTTTAAATATAGTTGTAGTAGTATGTAATATTACATTGAAATGCTCGTATTTTAAAATAAATTCTTGTATTTCAAATAAACTACCAACAGTGCAGTTTCTAGATTTATGATCCAAATAATTATTTGTTTACTTGTCAAATTTTTACTTCAATTATTCCTTGCTGTCAAATAATAGATGCGTTCAATTATTTGTTTCGGTGCACTTGGAGCTGTCAGTGTGATTTTAAATGTCTACTTAAAGCATGCAACGCACGATTTTCTTCTCAAAGTCTTTAACTACAGATTCATTTATATACTCGATACTGTGTTCGAAAGAAAAAGGTCATGTCCGTAAATATAACTAAAAATGGCATTGCCAGTTCTGAGTACATAGAACAAAATAACCAAACGCACCTATAAGTGAATATACGAAGGTAGGTATATTCGAATATACAAAGGTTTGTATATTCGTTCACCTTGGTTACTTAATAATAACCGCTCAAATACGGGGTAACTAAGAAAAATCACGCATTCTTATTGGTTTATAACTTAATGATTGATATAGTCATACATATTGTTGGGTACATTATTATTTATCGATATTTTTATTTCACAAATTTTATCGATGGAGAGCGATATCGAAATATATCAATACGAGCCCAGAGTCATAATAGTTCGGTCGGTTTACATTTTCAGTAAATTATAAAACCTATCTGTGTACAAAGATTGGCACATCCAGCAATAAGTAATATGCCATGATGATTTATTTATTTATTTATTTATTTATTTATTTATTTATTTATTTATTTATTTATTTATTTATTTATTTATTTATTTATTTATTTATTTATTTATTTATTTATTTATTTATTTATTTATTTATTTATTTATTTATTTATTTATTTATTTATTTATTTATTTATTTATTTATTTATTTATTTATTTATTTATTTATTTATTTATTTATTTATTTATTTATTTATTTATTTATTTATTTATTTATTTATTTATTTATTTATTTATTTATTTATTTATTTATTTATTTATTTATTTATTTATTTATTTATTTATTTATTTATTTATTTATTTATTCCTTCAGCTACTTTAATTGTAGATTGAAAACCTAAAAAAAATACTTGTTCAAAATGACGGGTGATAATAGTTCCACTGGCATTTTCAGGCTCATCTAGTCCAGATAGCTTATTCCGATACCCTTTACTAGAATAAAAAAACAACTTTTACAAATCCAGTGTGTATATTGGAACCTACCTTGTAAGACATATGGGACAATTATTACAGAAAAAATTGCAGGACTTAGGGATACAATCCCTAATATAATTAAAACTGGCATTACTAATAAAGGCGATGTAAGCCAGTATTAAATGGCAAAATACTTCAATAACATATTCAGTTTTTGTAAGTTTAAAATCTGTTTTTTAAACTAGTCGACAGAAACTTGTACAAATTTCTCACCATTTGCCTAGGTTTTATAATTTGTTTATTAAAAGACAGACTGAAATATTATAGGTTTGGACTCGTATATCGTTGACCAAAACTGAATAGTATAAAATTTTCATCGATTAACTGACCCCTGTTGGCTCTGGCCTTACTACTAAAATGTGTTCTAGTATTCGAGGACAAAATACGGATGGCAAAGCCTTCGATTACTTCTTATTCACATAGAATTCGTATATAAGATACCAATTTTTGCTGTAGAACATTTATTTACGCAATAGCAAGTTTCTTATATTATATAAACATTATTATTAACTAGTATTTGTACTAAGATCTTAGTGGAGCATTTTTAAAGAAGTTGTTGAAAAGGTTAGCTATAGTGTTTGGATCATCAGTAGTACTATTGTCAATAGATATCTTAAAATATGTATTTGTGTTTGTCTCATCTCTATTCCTAGCATTAATAACATTCCAAGTACTCTTCATCATGTCAGACGCTAATATTTTATTTTTGTAATAATTCTTTTTAGTATTTGCTATCAACTGAGAATGTCGTTGTTTAGCTTTTTTGTAGGCCGGTATTAATTCATTGTATTTATTTTTTAAAACATAGAGAGTTTTTAAATTTATACTTGATTTTTTTTATTCTTAAGTCAACTCAATGGTTAGCCTTTTCCTGCAAATAAAATTTCTGCAATGGAAAGTATTTATTAACATAAAACATAAAAATATTGAAGAAATTGTCAAAAGCATTATCAGATGATGTTTCTGTCAGTACATTTGCCCAGGATTCTTTTTCCAGTTCTGAGCAAAAAATATTTATTATTATTCTTGTTGTTAAATTGTCTTCTATACTGAACAGAACTGTAAGAAGTCAAAGTTATTTATATTGGAATTTAACAATACAATTTGTCGAAGTATTCACATTGTTGAATATTTGTATAACAATGATCTAGAATATTTATTCCTCTAGTAGGAACTTTAACTATATAAAAGCATTGAATGTAGCATGTAGCTAAAAACTGTGAGATATTATTATATTCATAATAATCTCTTTTCGGATCAAGGTTAGAATCACCGCATATCAGTAACCTATATCCAGATTTATAAATACTATCCAAGACCGAAGCAATTCTTTCACAAAATAGTTCATAATTGGAAGACGGGGATCTATAAATATTAATAATTAAAACAGGGTTGCTGGAATCGGGTTTCCACAGCGGAGCGCATACTTCAAAATGTTTATCTATGCTGTAATTCGAAATATGTAAGACTTCAATTTGTGCGAGTTTGGTATTGTGATACCAGATTCCAACACCTCCACCTTTAAAATTTTATCTACAAGAATAAGAAACACAGCTAAAATTAAGTAAATTAAACACATGTATATTGTCATTATTGCTCCAAGTTTCTGATAAACATAATTTTTTTGGACATTTCAATTCATTTAAATATATAGTGATAATAAAATTCACTATGTCGTTAGTTAAAGCTTGACAGTTCATAATAAGGAAGTCATATTTGTCACAATAAGCATCATTGGGAATATTTGTTGTGCATTCCTGTTGAGGCTCCGGAACCGAAAAAAAATATTTATGCGAGTACCACATGGCCATATAGTAGAATCCATAGCTTTGACACGATTTGAGTCATTTACGGTTATCTTAAATGAAGAATAATATTTAGGATATTTTGCGGCCATTTTATCACAGGTCACTTCTGAAAAAAAAGCATTAAATAGGTCCTTAAAATATCTGCAGTAATATCGGGATGAAGCTTATATACGTGCGCAGAGATGAAGATTCTATTTCACCGGCTTTTAACGAGATATGATTATTCAGAGGTAGACTCCCTACAATCGTAGTTGTATTTGGTCGCCTATTCCTCGGTTTATTGCTATTATCGTTCAAGTTATGCACAGATTTCTTATTATTAAGTATTAGATTGGCCGTACTGTTAGGAATCCATATCTTAGAGTGAATGACTTTCAAAAGTTTGTTAACTTTCATTGACAGGATTTTGTGTTGATAAATTAGCAGAATCACTCGTGCTATTTCCCTTATCCTTTCATTCCTTATCTTACTTTCCGTGCCTTCCCCAACATCCATCTCAACATCCTCAACTCTCTGCCACATTCATTTTCTTTTCATTAACACTGGCATTTGTCAATTTGAAGACATCAGCAAAATAGAAATGAGTAGCAGTAGAAAATAAAAAATAGTGACTCCTAACGAATGGGAAAAGCTAAAGAAGAAGAAGAAGTCAGTGTCAAGTGTAATTTAGACAGTTTGTTTATGAAATAATTTTACTGGACATATAGAATCTTTTGAAAGAAAATTTATGTATGAAACAGTACAGTATTTGTGCATAATACACAGAATTGACCGAAGGTAATGTGCAGGCCCAATAATTTTTTTTTTTTCATAATTTTGAACAATTAATAATTTAAATAATGCATAAGTGTTCACAAACTTGTGTACAAACTTTTACTCCAATAAGTTTTAATAGGAAGCAAATATTCATAATATTCTAATTTCCCATGTTAAATGCCTAGCGATTTCAAGCGCCACCCGGCATACTAGAAAATGGAATTTTTGGAAACTATGTACATAAATAGGATTGAATTTCTCATAGTAGATAAAATAGCCTTCGATTACTTCTTATTCACATAGAATTCGTATATAAGATACCAATTTTTGATGTAGAACATTTATTTACGCAATAGCAAGTTTCTTATATATGCCAAACGTCAGTTGTTATAGAACTTATAGATTCGATAGAACGATTCAAATTAATAACAAAAGTGTATAATCCGAAATATGACCAAACTTATGACCAGTTGCAACAATATTTATTTTAATTTGGAATTAAACAAAAATTAAAGTAAATCAACACATATAATATATTTTATACGTATAAAAATGTTATTTTAATTTAATATTTCTTTAATTGTCAATTAAATATTGGTGCAACCGGCCATTACATTCGGATGCCCTAACGCTACCATTTGTGTGGTTACTTGATATTTTAAATATGTATGTGGTGCTGGTTACAAAGGAGTATTTTTGATTTCGCTTTGATTACAATGGTGACAATGATTGTCACATAGATTAAGGACCGCACTGCACTATTAGATTCGGTCATGAAATGGTTACCTACCGAAATTTTACTGGAAATGTACATAGGACTACTTAACTTTTGTATTTTATCTACTATGAGAAATCCAATCCTATTTATGTACATAGTTTCCAAAAATTCCATTTTCTAGTATGCCGGGTGGCGCTTGAAATCGCTAGGCATTTAACATGGGAAATTAGAATATTATGAATATTTGCTTCCTATTAAAACTTATTGGAGTAAAAGTTTGTACACAAGTTTGTGAACACTTATGCATTATTTAAATTATTAATTGTTCAAAATTATGAAAAAAAAAAAAATGATTGGGCCTGCACATTACCTTCGGTCAATTCTGTGTATTATGCACAAATACTGTACTGTTTCATACATAAATTTTCTTTCAAAAGATTCTATATGTCCAGTAAAATTATTTCATAAACAAACTGTCTAAATTACACTTGACACTGACTTCTTCTTCTTCTTTAGCTTTTCCCATTCGTTAGGAGTCACTATTTTTTATTTTCTACTGCTACTCATTTCTATTTTGCTGATGTCTTCAAATTGACAAATGCCAGTGTTAATGAAAAGAAAATGAATGTGGCAGAGAGTTGAGGATGTTGAGATGGATGTTGGGGAAGGCACGGAAAGTAAGATAAGGAATGAAAGGATAAGGGGAATAGCACGAGTGATTCTGCTAATTTATCAACACAAAATCCTGTCAATGAAAGTTAACAAACTTTTGAAAGTCATTCACTCTAAGATATGGATTCCTAACAGTACGGCCAATCTAATACTTAATAATAAGGAATCTGTGCATAACTTGAACGATAATAGCAATAAACCGAGGAATAGGCGACCAAATACAACTACGATTGTAGGGAGTCTACCTCTGAATAATCATATCTCGTTAAAAGCCGGTGAAATAGAATCTTCATCTCTGCGCACGTATATAAGCTTCATCCCGATATTACTGCAGAGATTTTAAGGACCTATTTAATGCTTTGTTTACCTCTCGCTAAGAGAGGTATTGCATTCATGCTAAAAATCGCATATCCAGATTTTATTGAATAAGCACGTTTTAAGGTCCCTACAATCCGATTTTAACATTTTTACGATGATGTCTGTGTGCAGGGCCGCGCCGCCCATAAGGGCGAGGTCGGGCAGGGCCCAACGGCGCAACGTTGCCAAGGGCGCCGTACGTCCTTAAAGTATTTTTTTTTACAAATAAAAAAAACTTGTTCGATGTAAAGTGCAGCGACTGCTTTCTCGCAAATTGCTTTCCCCCAATAATTTTACTATAAAATAACATTTTATTTCGGTTACCTGTTATTTGTTTATTATAATGTATCAAATAAACCAAGAATGACAGGGACATAGGAATAATAATTTATAAATTATAACTTCCGCTTAAAAATATGCCGATTAAACAAAACTCGTACCTTTTAAAATACTCTGTATAAATCAAAGATAAAATAAACAGCGTTTAATACTGATTTTTAGGATTACATTAGTTACTCAATATACGTAAAAGTACATTTTAAAGTAAACATTACAATTTTTCAGTATTTCATTCAATTTTTTATTTAAAAAAATTAGCTACTGCTTTAGGGGATTAGGGAATTAAACAATTTGGGTTTATTTGCGCATTGCTTTTGTGGTACAATGTTTTAAGTAAAGTAAATATTACAAGCAAAATGTTACAATGTAAAAATTTCAATATTTCAGAAGCATGCGCGTATTTGAAAAAAACTATAGATCAAATAGAGGTTTCTTTGATTTACTAGTCGTTGTTAAGGAAGTCGCTTCTCTGTTAGATGTTGAAGCAAAGTTGGAACATAGTGGTTCTTTAAGACTAAGAAAAATAAAAAAGCAGTTCAATTATGAACATGTCGACGAAACAATTGCGACCGAAGAACTAAAATTTAAAGTTAACTGCTTTAATTGTGTATTAGATGCGACCACACAATCCGTACAAGAAGGGTTTCAATTATTATCAACTTATTCAAATAATTTTAATTTTTTGTATGGCAATTTTTCTCAGTACTCAGAAAGCAGTTGAAATTATGTAGCGAACTTGAAAATATTTCAACAGACAAAGAAAAAAATGAACGTGATATAAATGGTCACGAATTATTGCATGAATTACAGTTTTTACAAAATTTTGACCCAGAGATTACATTTCCAAACGAAACATTAAATTATATTAGTAAAAACAATTAATTCAAGCATTTCCAAACACTACTACAGCACCGCGTATTTTGTTAACTATACCTGTTTCCGTAGCTACAGCCGAATGATCTTTCTCAAAACTAAAAATTATTAAAAACTATCTAAGATCGTCAATGTCTCAAGAACGTCTTCAAAATTTGGCTATCATTTCTATTGAATCAGATTTATTAAATACCTTAGATATGATAGAGTTAATAAGCCAATTTGATAGAAATAAGGCGCGCAAAGTTACTCTTAGTGATTAATACATTTTTTACCTTTTTATGTGCGCATTTTTATTATGTTTGGAATGTATATTTTATTGTATCTACATTTTTTGTAATTGTCAGTGCTCTTTAAAATATGTACCTATTCCATAAAAAATGTTTCTTAAAATGTCCAGTGTTTATTTCTTAGTAATAAAATCCGTGTAAAATTTATACAATATTTACAGCTTCTCTACAAAATAATAATGTTTACTTTAGTATTTAAAATTACATAGGACAGGGGGGGGGTTATGGCGGGGCGCATAAGAATCACTTGCCGAGGGCGCCCGAAACGCTTGGCGCGGCCCTGTCTGTGTGTGTGTGTGTGTGTGTGTGTGTGTGTGTGTGTGTGTGTGGATGTGTGTGTGGGTGTGGGATGTTGGAAGGACGGTTACTCAAAAACTATAAGACTTAAAATTTGTTTAACAACGTATTTCCCAATCGGACATTCATGGGAAGATCTGAAAAGGTTTTGGTAATAATTGGACAACCGGAAGTAGAAGATTCTTGAAAAAAAATCTTCTAAATATTATTTTTTGAAAATTTTTCGTGGTAATATTAAAGAAAATTAAATTCTCTATCTGATACATTTAAATATTTTATTATATATTCCATAGATTTAGAGATAAAAGAAGTATAATATATAAAATAATCTGTTGTAATAAATTTGACAGCCGAAAGAATGCCATGAAAAATAGTTGATAATTTAAATTATTTGTAACTGACAGATAAATGTCAGTGTCAGAAATAATGAGTAATGAAAGAAAAATGTACTTGGAGAATCCCTTAGTTCTTGATCTGTGACTATTATGGAGATGACAAGTCTAGGTTGAAGGACTTAAATTTGTTTCAAACATTATGGGACAATGTACACCAGTACTATAGACTAGAGTAACTTTGAATTGCGAAAAAGCTATCAAATTCTTCTCAAGTAAGTTGTAAATATTGACAAAATTACACATCGATATAAGAATAATCGGAGTGCAATCTATCCGTCACTTTATTAAAGGGAATTAGTGTTATTTAGATATAACATGTATGAAAAAATAAACTGTAAAAGAAGATATGTAAGAATAGATGCACAATCCATATATACATTTTAGACCGCCCAAAATTAATGTTTTTACTAGAAGAATATGAAGAGAAAGTAAACAACGTTGTTCGAATTGAAAATTGCAGTTACCAGCCTAATATTTATATATGGTAAACTCTACTTTGTAATTTATTGTAACATAATTTATGGTGAAATATCTTCATGTTGAGACATGCTATTATTGAATAATAAAGAAGTTTATACGTCATAGATTTATATGAATATATTATTTGTATTTATAAAAATATTCTTTGCTTTATGCATACAGCCAGGTAAAATATACGGCGAGAGGTTATGTGCTGGCCACATCAGATTTTTTCAGAAGTGACCTGTGATAAAATGGCCGCAAAATATCCTAAATATTATTCTTCATTTAAGATAACCGTAAATGACTCAAATCGTGTCAAAGCTATGGATTCTACTATATGGCCATGTGGTACTCGCATAAATATTTTTTTTCGGTTCCGGAGCCTCAACAGGAATGCACAACAAATATTCCCAATGATGCTTATTGTGACAAATATGACTTCCTTATTATGAACTGTCAAGCTTTAACTAACGACATAGTGAATTTTATTATCACTATATATTTAAATGAATTGAAATGTCCAAAAAAATTATGTTTATCAGAAACTTGGAGCAATAATGACAATATACATGTGTTTAATTTACTTAATTTCAGCTGTGTTTCTTATTCTTGTAGATAAAATTTTAAAGGTGGAGGTGTTGGAATCTGGTATCACAATACCAAACTCGCACAAATTGAAGTCTTACATATTTCGAATTACAGCATAGATAAACATTTTGAAGTATGCGCTCCGCTGTGGAAACCCGATTCCAGCAACCCTGTTTTAATTATTAATATTTATAGATCCCCGTCTTCCAATTATGAACTATTTTGTGAAAGAATTGCTTCGGTCTTGGATAGTATTTATAAATCTGGATATAGGTTACTGATATGCGGTGATTCTAACCTTGATCCGAAAAGAGATTATTATGAATATAATAATATCTCACAGTTTTTAGCTACATGCTACATTCAATGCTTTTATATAGTTAAAGTTCCTACTAGAGGAATAAATATTCTAGATCATTGTTATACAAATATTCAACAATGTGAATACTTCGACAAATTGTATTGTTAAATTCCAATATAAATAACTTTGACTTCTTACAGTTCTGTTCAGTATAGAAGACAATTTAACAACAAGAATAATAATAAATATTTTTTGCTCAGAACTGGAAAAAGAATCCTGGGCAAATGTACTGACAGAAACATCATCTGATAATGCTTTTGACAATTTCTTCAATATTTTTATGTTTTATGTTAATAAATACTTTCCATTGCAGAAATTTTATTTGCAGGAAAAGGCTAACCATTGAGTTGACTTAAGAATAAAAAAATCAAGTATAAATTTAAAAACTCTCTATGTTTTAAAAAATAAATACAATGAATTAATACCGGCCTACAAAAAAGCTAAACAACGACATTCTCAGTTGATAGCAAATACTAAAAAGAATTATTACAAAAATAAAATATTAGCGTCTGACATGATGAAGAGTACTTGGAATGTTATTAATGCTAGGAATAGAGGTGAGACAAACACAAATACATATTTTAAGATATCTATTGACAATAGTACTACTGATGATCCAAACACTATAGCTAACCTTTTCAACAACTTCTTTAAAAATGCTCCACTAAGATCTTAGTACAAATACTAGTTAATAATAATGTTACGGAAGATCACAGTAACAATTTAAACATCAGTCATAATTTATTTTTAAATCCACTTAGCGAGGAAGAATTAGTTAATATAAGAATGTATAAAATTAAATCTAAAACAACTACTGGTCCAGATGAAATACTCAGTTTTATCTTAAAAGCAGCCGTTCAATTTACTGTTTTACCTCTCATGCATATAATTAATATTAATATAACAATATGAAAGATAACGACACATGCCAGATTAAACATAACACTTGAGATGTTGCAAGTGGGTTAAGCAAGCCATATATCGAAGACACTTTCCTAATTTCGAATATGGAGATAATAAATAATCTAATTGAAATATTTTTAATTAATATAATAATAAAGTTTATTTGTTTCCAGATCTTTACAAATCTTATACAAATAGATTGGTAACAAAATCACAGATCAATAATTACTTTATGTATATATAAATGTTACAAATATCAATTGTTTGAGATCAAATTTTACAATAATAATAATTAATACTAAATACCCACATTATTAATAACGCAAAATCAAAATTTAACTTAAAGTCTATAAAAAAGTTTAAATAATAGTGCTAATAATAATAACACCTGATAATATTCTCATTATCAGTTATATGAGAAAACAACACAGCCTTGTCTAGGGCCAAGAAGAATACATCAATAATTATAATGAATGATACTAATAGTAAGATAAAATAAAATAAACACCATCATTATCAAATGTGATATTTACATAACGTGTGTTGGTAATAATAAGAAAACTGATTACTTTGTGATAAGAATCACTTTTCGAGAGATAGATCTGATGCTATTCATTTAGGCAAAAGCTTCTTATTTTTAGAGCTCCTACCACAAAGTAACACAGCTTATTAATTTTGTCTTTTGTAAGTTCATGAAACAGATTAAAATAATTTAATTCGGTTTTGGCTGTTGCGCCATATTCTGTAAGGTAGTGGTTTCTAATAGATGAATAAAAAGGACATTTAATAAAGATATGGTAGAGGTTTTCTGGTTCCTGCAAGTTACAGATAGTGCAGTTGACAGATGTATCAATTGTATATTTGATATTATTAAAATATATTATAATAATTTTTTTACTGGCTAATCTTAATTGATTAATTATACGGGTTTTAAAGATAGGCAAACTGTATGTTAAATGTTTTATTAAAGGTATAAATGAAGAAGTAAGTGTTTCAAGTCAAGCAAAAAAAGTTATACCTATATTTTTTTTGTAAAATCAAAAATGAAGATTTTTTTTCCCTCTCGTATATATGAAATTATTAATATAGTCTTAAAATATCTCTTTTGAATATTAAGTTTCTTTCAATGTTTGTATCTTAATAAATTTATAGTGGATCGAGGTAATATTATAATTAAAGTAAATTAATTGTTCTTAATAATAATAATAATAATAATAATAATAATAAGGAATTTTAAAATATTGAATATTGTACATTACTTATTGCATAGTTGTTTATAAAATAAAACTATGTTCTTTAATAAAAAAATATAACATATTTAAAATTTAAATACAAAATATAAGTTATGCAACTATTATTAGAAGTTTTGTGGTGCTGTTGCCCCAAACATTTACTTCTACGTTTCCAGTTTTCCATATGCAATCTCTATCATTCCACCTGCTACATTACCACACCTGGATATTCTTTGCAGGTAGAAAGTTTGGCACTTTTCTGTAAAGAAAAACAAAGTTGACTAAAACTTAACGCCTTCAGAGTTGCCAAGTTAGCAGAGAATGTTCTTTCAAGGCTAAGGCTGGTAATGAATAGCGAATAAATAAATAACGACAGCTTGAGTGAGTGTACCAAGTGATATCTGGAATATGTACTTTTTATAGGATACGAATAGGATAAAATATTTTAATGTTCCACATAACTTTCTTCTTTCTTTGTTAAAAAAAAAATGAGTTAAATTCTTGTGTGATGTATAATGTATGTTTACTAATTATATATTTCTGAAAACATATGTAACTATTAATGTTAAGCATAATCAAAGTAAAATAAATCTGATCTATTATAGCAAAATTATTTTAAATACACGGAAAATTGCATATTCTTGTAAATACACACACCTGTACTAGAAATCTGCCGTATCGCTTGGCGATCGCATGACGTAAAATTAACGTCATGTGATCGCCAGGCGATACTGCAGGCAGTACCGAAATGTTAGAGTGACGTCATTTTTACGTCTTGTGATCGGCGGCGATATGGCGAAGTCCCAGCACTGAACAACCATATCATGTTTAAAATATTAAAATCGAATTTTGATGACCTCCTAAAAACCGTAGATAAGAAAGATTGTTCATAGTTCAGACACAGGTCTACAAAATTACGAGTATCACATTATTTTTACGATGTTTTCACCCTTCTGAAAAAATTCATATGTTACTGGATAAAGAAAAAAGCAATAAATTTTGTTATCTTAGAAAGGGCATTTAAAGGAACTGCGTAAAGCATAATGCTTCCCTCAGGAATAGGTATAATTAATAACGTACTACTTAGTATCGTGAAGAGGCAGGGGCAAGATGCCGAAATGATGATGCGCGAAAATTTCTCAATTATTACATGGGCGAACTAATATATTCATAAAAAGTATGACAAGCACATATGAAAAATTATGTGTTTGTACGAGTTGACAGTTGTTATGTTTGATAGTTCTCTAATATTAGATAAATTCACAAATTCTTTTATTTTTCGCTTACTGACCGTTTTCGGTCTTCGCTCCGACATCGGATATTAAACAGGGAAAGTCACAGATGCTCAAGAGGTACTAGTTTTGTGAATCAAAATATATCCGTTACTAATATCAATTCTGAATAAACAATATTCATTGAAATTGAAAATTTCGAATTTG
This sequence comes from Harpalus rufipes, assembly GCA_951394225.1. Taxonomy (NCBI): domain Eukaryota; kingdom Metazoa; phylum Arthropoda; class Insecta; order Coleoptera; family Carabidae; genus Harpalus; species Harpalus rufipes. The sequence goes on from OX596285.1 coordinate 17,759,056, forward strand.
GGAATTTTCACGTGTTCAAAACTAGTTCTAAGCAATTTTTTCGGACAATGCCCGAATTCGTGTGTAGAGTGTAACATACATAGTATGATTGATTTTGGTTGCCGCATAGGGAAAACTTTTTTATTGGTGTAGGGATATCACACATTCACACGTATGCACGTATCTGCAACTTGTCAAATATCTGCACATATGATAGAGCGATAATTTTTGGTTTTACATCGTTTTTGAAAATCAGTTGAGGTTTAATACACTTGGAAAGTTGCACGAAATTATATGAAAAGTTGCAGATAATGTGTGTTTTTGATACTTGTATTGTGAGATACAGATATGAACAGAGAAAGGTATTTCTTAATTTGACAGTATTTAATTATATGTCAGTTTGACATGAAATATTGTCAAAATGTTATCTAAAGAAATCAAAGCTTTTCTTTTTGAATCTTATTTTAGAAATGGAAATAAATTAGAAAGAGGCGAATGGCAACATTCTTTTGCTGCCTGTTATAATGAATTTCAGAAAAAATATATTTCATAGATCAATTTTGACAACTTAACTTTTGAATTTAATAATGATCAGAGATACGTTTCTCTCTTCATAGCCTACTCTAAGCTAGTTATTTTTTTTTGACACACTGTACCTGCATAAATTTGACGACAAAATTGTTTATAATTTTTTTTGGATGTCTTGAAGCCACAGATGGGATAACGTTAAGGTATTGTTGCATTATTTCATACCTTTATAAAAAAAAATTAATTCGTTACATAACGTTATAACAATAATAAAAAAATCTGATGTGGCCAGCACAATATCTTCCGTCAATCCTGTGTATTATGTACAAATTCCATTCATAAATTTTCTTGCAAGATTCTAAATTTTTGATATTTTATGATCACCTTTCTCGGCAACTGAATTCCATACTCCTGATAACAAACAAACCACATGAAATAAGAAAATCATGAAATTTTTAATGAAAAATTATGACACTTGTCAGTTATGGACATAATTAATTGCTGTCATTTTGACACGGGTCCCTATATTTGCTGGCCAAAGTCAGAAAAGTCACGTCACTGTACGGCGCCTATACATACATTTTCTTGCAAAAGATCTTATATTTCCAGTAAAATTATTTTATAAACAAACTATGCAAATTGCACTTGACACTGACATTTCTTCTTCTTTAGTTTTTCCCTCATATCCCTCACTCATTTTTGTTTTGCGTGTCGTCCTCATTCAGTTCCTTTTCTCTCAAGTCTTCCGAAATACAGTCCTTCCATCTTATATTTGATCTTCCTATGTTTCTTCCACCTTCTATTACTAAATTATTCATTTTTTACCTCTCGCTAAGAGAGGTATTGCATTCATGCTAAAAATCACATATCCATATTTTATTGAATAAGCACGTTTTAAGGTCCCTACAATCCGATTTTAACATTTTTACGATGATGTCTGTGTGTGTGTGTGTGTGTGTGTGTGTGTGTGTGTGTGTGTGTGTGTGTGTGTGGATGTATGTATGTATGTAGGATGTTGGAAGGACGATTACTCAAAAACTATAAGACTTAAAAATTGTTTAATTACGTAATTTCCAATCGGACATTCATGGGAAGATCTGAAAAGGTTTTGGTAACAATTGGACAACTGGAAGTAGAAGATTCTTGAAAAAAAATCTTCTAAATAATATTTTTTGAAAATTTTTCTTGGTAATATTAAAGAAAATTAAATTCTCTATCTGATACATTTAAATATTTTATTATATATTCTATGGATTTAGAGATAAAAGAAATATAATAAATAAAATAACGTTATAATAAATTTTACAGCCGAAAGGATGCCATGGAAAATAGTTGACCAGTTGAACTGTTTGTAACTGACAGATAAATGTCAGTGTCAGAAATTCATAGATATTACTAAAGAGTTTTTCTGGGAAGTACATATACATTATATTATTTCTTAATGTATTAGTAGTTAAATATTTAAGATTATAGGTCTATTACATAAAAATACAGTCAATCCTGACAATGAATTGGAAACATTTCGAAAAATTAGAAGAGGACAAAATTTCTTCATATAATGAATTTAAAATTAAACAATCTAAATATAAGGAATAGATATATGTAAGTACAATTTTTGGTGTAGAATGTAGGTATACAAGAAATGTTAAATACAATAGGGCGCCTTGACAAGCAGATATGGGGACTCATGTCAGAATGATAGCTAGTAATTATGTATATAGATGTATCATAATTTCTCATTCTAAATTTAGTGATTTTCCAATTCCATATGGTTTATTTTCCTCGACAAGTAAATTCCGCACTCCTGGTGACAAATTAACTACGTGTATTTAGAAAATCTTGAAATTCTGAATGAAACATACTGACTAATTATCATTCTGAAACGGGCCCCCACATCTGCTTGTCAAGGCCAACAATGTAACATGACTGTTCGCGCCCTATACTTATGTAACCAAAAAAGGAAGTGGCGAGAGGTATAGTGCTGGCCACAACAGATTTTTTTCCAATATATTCATTCTCATGACATGTTCAAACCAATGTAATCGTCTCTCTTATATCTATCTAGAAACATTAGAGTTATTTCTCTTATTCTTTCATTCATTTACTTTTTATTGATACTGACATCTGTCAATTTGAATTACCTGAATATATTAGCAGTTTCCATGGTTAAGTTCGCATAGCTGGCTGATTTATGACATTTATTATCTTTATAATTCTTTAACTCTATATCTGTTGAATATGAAATATAAAATGCAATCAAATCGTATACAGAATAATATATTCTTTAAGTTATAATAATATTTAACTGAGTTTTTGAAGAAAAACTTTTAAAATCTTCAAATGAGGATACTTTCGGTTGACCAATTATAACCAAAATCTAATCAATTCTGCATATAAGAGGAATACGCAAGAATTGTAATTTTTGGAATTCTAGTATTGGAGATATCGCGGCCGAAACCGCGGTCACATACACACGAACACACACACACACACACACACACACACGCACACACGTCCACACACACATACAGACATCATCGTAAAAATAGTAAAATCGTATTGTAAAGACTCTAAAGCGTGCTTATTCAATGAAAACTCACCATCGAATTTTTTGACTAAAGACAATACCACAATACCTTCCTTACCTAGAGGTGACGGAAGGTAAAAACCAAATAATGATATGTAACGTTATAATAACGTTATTTTTGTTTGGGTATTATAACGTTAAAATAACCGTATATTATCAAGTTTGTAATAAAAAATCATTAAAAATTAAAAACAATGTATTATAAAAACTTACACGCTTATCTTATTTTATCCATAAAATAAAGTGTTCAATATTTGAATTTGACCACGAGTGACATCTACTTAGTATAAAACACGAATAAGTTATCAAGAAATTATACTTTCAAAAATCTTGTAAAATTTGTAAACTTGGATATCGTTATTGTGAATCGTTATTTGATGTTACGGTTACGCAACGTTATTTTGTAATTTTAACGTTATTAAAAAATAATAAATGATACGTTATTATAACGTTATCGGGTATCGTTACGTTACATTTTCCATCCCTGCTTCAAACGTCTAAAACTGCACAGATACAATTTCTTTAATATCTCGTAGAGTACATTCAAGTAAATACTTATTGAAAATTAAAAGCAAACATAAATTTTAGATAAAAAGAGTTATACATAAATAATTAAATTCTTAATTAAAATTAAAAGTTTTACAACGATTGGGGATTGTTTACATACTTATGAAAATAAATAGACGTAACAAATATTGATAGTTCGTGTAACATATTAAAATTAAGAATGTGGTTAAATGTCCGTCGACAGTAATGTATACACAAACGGAGAATTCCGCCGGCCGACAGAATCTTCAGGGTTGTAATGGCAAATTCGCCGGAAAACCTAATATATGTGGCGGATCAAGCCAGTTATGTTTTGTATGTTAATATCAAGTTACCGCACGTTACTTCCAGCCATTGTTGAGCAGTTGTTACGAGGTTAGCTCGTAACAGCTCCTAACAACAACATTATTATATTTTTAGAGTTTGAATCTGTCAAGTTGTAAAATTTCTTAAAATAAAAAATATTTTAATTTTTTTTGCAAGCGTTTATTTTACATTGGGTTACGGCCACTAGCCGTTACTGTCATTAATTGTTTTGTGTATTGCATTTCATACCTTTCCGTCTTCTCCTAAATTTAAACATATATTAAGCAGGCGTAACGATACATGACTATTGAAAAGTTTTTTCGCTTTGCGATGGATTTTCGTTGCATAACTGATGAAATCCACTGAAAATAATGTTAGGTTCAAAAACCGAAAAGGCATAGTAAGCGAAAAACAAAAACAGCCATAACCTGTTGTGGATTTATCATTGTCACATTTGCGGTTCAGCTGCGCGGTTGTTCAAATACATACAGAAATCTTATCGCATTTCAGAGGCTGGGCCGCATAACCGCGACACGTTGCGGTTATACATGCAGTTACGGTTGCTTAGCTACAAATGTGACACCCTTCCAAAAAACAATATGCATTTTTTAAAACAGCGGTTGCAACCGCGACCGCAACCGCAAGTGTAGCGCCGGACTTATTTGAAGATTTTTTTACCTGATATAATTAGGGAAGCACGAAATTACGTAAGTATGATTTTATATATTACAGTCCAATGTTCTGGAGTTCCAGTCACCACTGTATTCAGAGTGAAACAGGTAGTTTTTCCGATGATAACGTCTTGTAATTGATGCCAACATAGTTAAATAATTCATATAAAAATGTAGCGGATATAAATATAACCACTGTTTCAAGATTTTGATTTAAAAAAAATGCAAAAATATTGAATACGATACTTCTTAATATAAAATGAAGTCGGCGAGAGGATTGTGATAAAAGAGATATTTAAATTTGAACTGAAACTAGAAACACCGGCATTCTGATCAATCTGTATATGTATTATTAAAATTATATACTGTACATTATCATTAATTTCAAGACATTTTATTCGGAGTAAAAAAGATTCATAATAAATAAAATTTCATTTCGTGTATCGGTTTTTCACGTTTATAAAATCTATAAATCGCAAACTTATTAATTACAGTATGATTGATTAAGATAATCAATCATATTGTATATTAATATGCTTGATATTCTGAAAGTGAAATAATTGAAAATGTTTGAGAACTCTGATTAAAGAGAATCTTCTTAAAGCTGTGCTGTTATAATGCATCAGTATATAATATGAATAAGAATATCGTTTTCATTTCATGCAAACTTAGCATAGTTGATGGTTCAGATTAAACTTCATTTACTATTGGCAATTATTACTAAATACTAATAAAAAAATTGTGTAATTGAATGCAAATTCTATAACAGTTTTTATTTTTATTAAATTTTGTTATCTTTTTATATTTTGAACCGAGACAACACGAGAATACAGGTCTGAATGCTTATTCCCTCACCATACGTGATGTTAGCGCGACGCTAACCTTGCGCTGAGAAAACGTTCAACCATTCAAGTCGCAGCAGTTAGCGTGAATGGAGTTATAATTAGTATAAAATATGTATTAAATGTTTAATTAATTCCTGCAATATATAAAATAAAATAAAAACGTTCTATTTTGAAATTACATCTAGTAGATATATACACTCTGCATCTCCGAGTTAATTCCCACGTCATCAATTTCTGATGCAAAAATTATTAAACTTTTATTCGCTATCTCATTATCGTCGGTGTGTCGGAGGGGTATAATCTATCTCCGTCCAACCGACGGCAAAAAATGAAACTGTATTGTAACCGCGGTAACAAATGTAATTTTCAAATATTTGAATTATTAGAATATTCATGCTATTCTGTCAGTCATGATGATTTTTTGATTTTGGCGTCGATAATTTGTGTTTCGTTGTGTGTTGGTAGTTTTGTTTCTTGGTATTATATTGTGCATTTTGCTATTGCAAAGACGGTGTTTCTACGAATGCCGACAATTATTGCAACATTGTTTTTGGACAATAAAAAGAGATATCTATATTTCATCCATTATACTTATCGTATTTATTCAATTCGTTTAGTATTGCTAAATAACTATTTAAACTTCGAATATTGATGAATAACAAAGCTGACACAATATAAGTTATATTTAGCCTCTTTTATGGGGCTACGTGAAAGATTTTGTTTATAAAGAACCAGTAAACACATTAAACGAACTGAAGAATAAAATTGAAGCGGCAATTGAATCATTATCTGCAGACCAAATAGAAAGGGGTACTTATTCTGTTTCAAAATGTTGTGAAAAATGTATTGAAGAGGCTGGGAGTCATTTTGAATATTTGTTGTAAAATCATTTTGTTGTTATTAAGTGTTCCTTATTCTTATTAATTAGAAGAATATCGACGGATGATGGATAAATTGAAGGAAATAAAATATACTCCTTGTTGCAAACGACTTGGTGACGGATGTACATTCATGATACCACTTCCGGTTTATTAGTAATTAATATCAACTTTGAAATTTCAAATGGAACATACTATATTTTTAAAAAATTTGTAAAGTACATCAAATTTGCTTTACAATCATGTAAAATAATCCATATGTTAGATTATTAAAAAGTAAAAAGGCGGGATTTTTTTTTAAACACCTAGTCGAACAGAGAATAGTGAGCCATGACTGTGGCTTGAAATAAAATAATGAACTAAAACAATTGTAACTATTATTATTAAACAAAATAATATTTTTTTTGTCATAATACAGAAAATAAGAATAAGTCGATGTATAGTTCGTATCCAAATGTGTAATAATTAGAAGAATATCGACGGATGATGGATAAATTGAAGGAAATAAAATATACTCCTTGTTGCAAACGTTTCGGATTTTATTAATCCATCCTCAGTGCTATGGAGGAAAGGGAGAATAAACAGTTACAGAGTAAAAAAACAGCAAAGCCCAGCAATAATTACACAGTAATAAATTAATAATGCTTACCATTAGAAGATTGTTACAATAAACTTTTAAATACATGAAGTGATACATGTGACAAAATTAGTTGAAAAAATATACATTGTGCTTTCTGTCGCTGTCAACTAATTGCGCAGGCACAGCAGTGACAATGTCATCCACATATAAGTGTAGGAATATCATTTGAAATGGTAATTTGGGTATAACTGAATTTAACAACTTATGCATAACCAAATTTGAAAATATTGGAGAGGCTGGATTACCCATAGCACAACCTTCTATTTGTTTATAAAATTTACCATTAAAGGTGAAATAACTACTATCAAAACAAAATTCTATTAATTTGCAAAATGTGGATTGATCTAGATTTGTGAAACCTATTTCATCCCATAAATCTACTATCGTTGAAATGACTAATTCTTTAGTAACATTCGTAAACAATGACGTAACGTCCAGTTCTGTTCGTTTGTCTTACTCTTTCTGCTCCATGCGGAAATACGCGTTTGTCACAGATCATTACTTGAATTTTGTTCGATTTCAATCGAGTAATTGCTCATCTCTGCTTAGATCATGATTTTCTTACTCCATGTAGAAAGGAGGAGGAAGAAAGAGCAAGCAAGTATAGTGGGTAATTTTCTCAATTGGGTTGTGTTTAGATCAATCTCAATAATGTGCTTAACGTAACGTCCATAAACATAAATTTAAAAAAATATTTATAGTACGAAAATTTAATTCGAATAAAATATTTTGACATAATTTTCTATACAATTTCTTATGTTATATTTAAATGATCTACTAATAAATAAGTTTAAATTTGTTTATTGTACGACGACATTATAAAATATCATCGTCATCATTTATTATTTCGTTTTCTATCAAAAGATCCATGTTTACCAAACATTTGTTTCTTTACGACAAAAATTACGTTCGTTTGTATACGCTCTGAGTAATTGCTCAAATATGATCTAAGCGAATAAGAGAAAAATATCTGAGTACTCCTACATGTTTAAAGTAAGACAAACGAACAGACCTTTTATTTCCTAAAATTGCACATTTATGTCCTAAATAAAGTCTACGTTTGTCGTTAACATTATAATATATTTGTACTGCACAAGAGATATTTATTATGAACAAAGCAGCTTTATAGCACATAAATTTTACCCTAATCAACACATTTTTTTTTATTAAAAATCCTTTTTTTCAGTATTTAGAATTCTTCAGGGGCCTTTTATTTCTGAACTTTGAAAAGTATAAACATAACTGCTTGCATAGTAGATTTACTAGGGTTTCAAATATTTGAAGCTGATGATATGACATTAATTTGTAAAGAAATTTCCGTTCACCTATAGAGCTTATTATGGCTTGCACCTCACTTCAAATTGATGGTGAGTGCGGCAAATTTCCCAAGAAATGGCGGGATGGCAAGGAATTTCAGAATTATAGGCACTGCACTGATCACCGGCTAATTGCTGATTCCAATGGTAACCAAGTCGGGGATATGTACCCTATTAAAAAGTATTGTATTGAATGTAATAAACAATAATTATATATAATACGAATTGTAATAAAAATAAATTTCAGTTAAAAATAATTCATGTTGTATTTTTTATTAACCCCATATTAACATTCCTGTGATTTCTAACTCGTTTCACCCTTATCACATTCCTGTGGTTTTTGTTTATTAACTTTTTAAACCACATATTCTTTGCTGCTACACACAACAAGTTTTTAATATTATTTTAAATCTCAAACACATTCCCAATAGCAATCAATATACAAATTGACAATTCCCAATTCTCTCAGGTGCCTTAATACTTCTTGCACAATTGCATTATTTATACAATCCCCCATCCCAAGCCCTCATTCCAAATCCCCCATTCTAAATTCCATATTGTAAATCCCCCATTCCAAACCCCATACCCCACATTTAAAGTTCAGGTAAAACATACCCCATTAAACATTCAGAGTAAAAATTAAGGTAAAAATTTGGGGTTAAAACATTATGCATCAGGGTTCACTTTTAAGGGGAGTGCGTACAAGAACTGCTAATAACAAACCGGAGGCTGTTGAAAAATCTGGGGTCGCTGCAAGAATTCGATGAAACCGGATGTTGCGCGCTAGTACCCGACCCGCACAGTATACCTACTATCAGAATACTACGTTAGTGCAAGAACATACAGAAACGGAAGCAGTTGTAGATATTGATTCAATTATAACGGCAACTGCTAACGCAATTTTGTAAGCTCAAGCTCAAGCAACAACCAAGTGCCTTAAATACAGTGATATCACAACGCAAATACCACTTTGCAGTGAAAAAGATGTCGATGGCATCGTTTTGTGGATTAAGCGAGTAGATGAAGTAAGAAATGCATTTAATTTAACAGAAGTAATTATAAAAGTATTAGCTACGGAGTGACCTGAAATAGAGTTAATCCGAATGTTTTCCACGTACGAAAGCCACACGGTACTAATGAGAAAAATGAAGTCAAGAAGATGGAGAAGTGGAGAAACGTTTAGCCAGTACTTTTAAGGGAAGAATAAACTGTTAATTCGATTACACATTACAAAACGGTACAGCGTGAATTACATCATTGAAGGAATTGATGGCTATGTATTAAAAACGCATGCAATCGCTGCAAAATACACATCATTATCTTCGTTGTTGGACTTGATGAAACAATTAAATGGAGATCGAGTTTATCGTAACTATCGTGGAAGAAAAGAGAATGCCACTCAACCTGTTGTAAGAAAAGTAAACACAGTTACTAGAAATGACAATGCCATACGTTGCTTCAACTGTAATGAAAATGGTTATTACGCATCCAATTGTCCACATGAAAACCGTGAAAAGGGTTCATGTTTTTATTGCCATAAGAGGGGACATCAGCAACGCCAGTGTCCAGACCAACAACCAACCAGTTCAACGACCCTGTCGAACGCAGCAGCAGCAGCCAAAGACAATCTGGTAACCACAGTCCACAGTAGCAGTCCCAGAGTTCCAGATATACTCAAATCGGACATCCAGCCAATGCACGTCATTAATAAAAGTAACTAGATGTGTGACGTCATGAATTTGTACGTTTACATAGGTTTGAAAATCGTATTGAAAAAAGTTATACGGGTTGCATACAATTCTATTACAAACTTTCGTGATATTTCCGGAAAATAATTTTTGTTTCACACTGTAATAAATAACACATATTAACTAAATTGTCAGTAAATGTTCGTAATATTATTAAGAAAAAAATAAAATGAAGATAACATTACTAATATCAAGCATTTATTTAGAATATAATAGTTAAAGGGGGGGTGATTTAGTTCAATATGGTATCATTCATATATTTTCCAACTGAACTGTTTGACATTTTGTTGACAAAAATGAAAAAGACACAAGTTCACATAAAACTGAACCGTAGAAATGAAAACTGTGGTAGTCTTGCAAAAGACTGATTTATAATAAAAACGAACAAAAATGAAAACTACACAAGTTCAAATAAAACTGAACCGATTGAATAAAAACTGTGGTAGTCTTAAAAAAGACTGATTTAAAATAAACAAGAATGGAAATAAAATGACACAGCGAAGAAAAATATTTTGAACACGATGCAATTCAAATTGTCAAATAATAACCCTTGAAAGTATAAACCGCGGAGGAACGTATAAACATACAAATTATCAGTGTTGCCAAGTGTAGCAAAAAATAAATGAATAAAATAAAGTAGATATACATTATTTATATATTATTCATATCTTATACGATAAATAATGAACTGTACTATACATGCTAATAATAATTCTACAAGGCCATACACTTTTTAACAATTAAAAATGACTGAAATTTTATTTCAATTTTCCATATTAGTGATTTTAATGTAGTCAGGTTTTTCCCCTAAATGATGACGTGCATTGGCTGCATATCCGATTTGAGTATAGTGGCCCAGTTTACACCGTAGACCTATATTCGACCTATACCCCAAATTCGACCTAAATGTATTTGGGCCGCCTGGTGTAAACACTTAAAATATGGAGCGGCTTGGCTTAGGCCACTTTTTCATGTGACCTGACCTATACTAGGCCTCGGCCTAAATGTATTTATTGCGGTGTAAACAGCTAATGCCTATGTCACACTTGTCTGATTCTGTGCGATGTATGATGAAACTTGCCGTCGCACACGTAAAATAGTTCGAAGTTTGTACGGTAGAGTAGATGTCGGTAACATTGAGTATAGTGATATGTGATTTACACATATTATGACAGTTTTATTTGATAGTAAGAGTAAGTACCTAAATAAGTAGTGAATATTTGTATATAAACATGATTGATAAAAAGATAAAATAAAGAATTGTTTTTTTTAACTTAAAATTAAACCGCTAGATGGTACAAACTAGTACCTATATTCTGCCTATATCTGATCTATCCTAGGCTCTAAAGTATGCGGTGTAAACAACACAATATTTTTTTGACTTTGTCCTAATATATGTAGGTCACATATAGGTCTGGCCTACATCAGGTCATACGGTGTAAAATAGGCCAATATTAGTAGCAGCACAAACATGGGAGTTTCGGGCGAAGAAAAAACAGTCAACAACTGTATCACCACCATATATAGTTCCTATTAAGATAAGTATTAAAAATGATAATATATTTGCATCGGTTAATGCGATATTAGATTCAGGTAGCCCAATATCCATTATGAAACAACATTTAAATCCTGAAAATTATTTAATGCCATGTAATTTAAAGACTCATTAGTCAGGAATTAATAATTCTAAGTTAATTGTTATTTGGATTAATTACTATTACATTTTATATAGTTGATAATCAAACTATGTTTGACGATTATATATTAGGTGGAGATTTTATCACGAATTCTAAATTAACAATAACATTAGATTATCCAGTTAGAATATCAGAGAGAGTGAAGACTAAGTCACATTCAGACTTTATTAGAAATGAAGTATTATTAATTTATAGTAAAATTCCATCCACTCATTGTTCTGATGTTAAACCTAATGAGAAAGAATTATATAAGTTATACATTAATGCAAATGTTGGTTGTGCTAGTCAATGTCAGTTACAAGTATTTTATGATAATTATGTACAGGTGTAAATCATCCTGAGGACTCGAGTACGGAATTTTCCATGAATATTCAACTTCTACCTAATCATATAGGTACCTTTTGCCTTCCGACCAAGAAGATTGTCGTACGTAGAGAAGAAAGAAGTAGAAGAAATTATCGAAGACTTGTTGAAGCGAAAAAACATATGAGAAAGCAATTCCGAATATGCTTCGCTGATTGTTTTGGTCAAGAATAAATCTGGAGGGACAAGAATATGTGTAGACTTCCGTGAACTGAACAAGGTCGCAGTAATAGATTGATTTCTTTTCCCTATTATTGACGATCAAATTGATCAACTGACAGGTAAACAAGTTTATACTAAATTGGACTTAAAAGATGCATTTCATCACATACAAGTCACATAAAATTCGGCTAAATACCTATCATTTGTGACGCCGCTAGGGCAGTACGAATTTATTCGAGCTCCATTCCTGCTGTTTTTTCGCGATATATTTAAAAAAAATAAACCTTTAATTGATTCAGGACAATTATTATAAATATCTAGGTTACATACTTATAGATACTACATATACGGTAGAAGAAAATTTAAATATTCTGTCCAAAGTTTTTCAAATTATGCTGAATAATCCTTTACAATTAAGAATTGACAAATGTAGCTTTTTATACGAAGATATAATTTACTTTGATTATTCCATAAACAAAAATGGAATTAAGCTAGGCTTTGATAATATAGCTTCAGTAATTAATTTCCCAATATCGAAAAATGCCAAAGAGTTAAGTAGCTTCTTAGGGTTAATTTCTTATTTTAGACGTTTTATTAAAAACTTTTCGAACGTACCAAAGCCACTTTATGATCTTACCCGAAAAAACGCACGTTTTGAATTTTATAGCGAGAAAATTAAAATTTCTGATGATTTTCGAGCGGCAATATCAGACGCACCAGTATTAGCATATTATAATTCCAAAGCAGTAACCGAATTACACTGTGTTGCAAGTGCCTTAGGCTTTGGTGCTATACCATTTGGCCCAGCGCGCGAGTGACGTCACAAACTCAGGCCGAACACAGCGCGTATATCCGTATAAGAACTGTATAGGAGACGCAACCCCAGTGTTTAAAATTTGTATTTCATTTGAAGTGGGATCAAAATTCAGGTCAAAAATACTGTAATACTTTAAAATATATTATGAAGTATGTTATATTCAATATAAATAAATGTACAGATAATGCAAAATTAAATGAAAAACAAAAACAAAACAGAAACTACATTACAATATTCTTTGGCACAATAAAGGAACAATGATTATTTTCATATAAATAAAAATGTATTCAACAAGAAAATAATAACTCAGAAAAAAAAATAAACAATAAACTTTTAATACTATATAATATGTATTTAGGTACATGTGTAGTTGTGTATTAAAAGATAAATATACAGAATAATTAACTATTAAACTATTTTCCCGTTGCACCCGTAAGTGTTTTCAATTTTCTATTTTGTTTTCCATGTGTTTTTGTTAATGTATCACATTTAATTTTTACATAATTATGTAATAAAATATTGCACATAATATGCACTGATCTGCATATATACTCTTCTTCAGTTTTACCGCACACACAAATAACACTGTCTTTGGTTTCGTCTTGGGTCGATCTTTCCAAACTTATTTCTTTGAGAAGATCTCTTTGGTTCTTGTTTTTTAGAAATATATTTTCATAATCGCTGTTCATAATTATAGTTTGAAAAACTTTGTAAACATTTACAACTGCGTTGACTATTAAATCCCGGGGCCATTTAAGACCTCCTCTATCTATCAGCTTCAAATAATTATTACTTGTTAAATCACACTCGCTTAACATTTTACGATCGTGAACAAGAATTTTGGAGCATTCAATACAATGTGCCTTTTTATTATGCAATTAGCTACATATCCAGATATATAAATGAGCACCATCATGTCCTTTTCCCGAACTATAATATTCACATCTGAGAGTACATTCTCTACAAACGTTTCATTGTCATCCATAATGTACCCGTCTTCTTCGGAATTTTCAGGCAACACTTCAGAAATTGATTTTAATTCGAAATTCCCCCGCGTTGCTGATTTCAAGCGAATTAAACTTATAATTTTAAGTTTTTTTTCTGATTCCATAATTTGATTGACAGAAACGTGATAATTACAGCCACTTAGTCTACGATATCTTCCAAATCGTTGTTCCAAAGGATCTGTCTGAAATTTGCCTAATAGAATATATTTTAGCTGAATTTCTTGAAATAGATATTTACTAAGATTAACAAGATTCTTAGTGGTGTGCTTAAGTGCAGTGTAAGTTTCTCTACTTAGTTTCCCTTCTCTCTTAGAATTCAGTGGACTTTCAAAATTTTCCCACCTTTTCAACCACAGCACAAAATTATCAAGAAATATTAATTTTGTGTCTGCAGAATTGGTTACAGGGGCACAAAATTCATTTCGTAAATGCTGTCCTTTGTATGGGGTTTTAACATTTACACAGTTCCACCAAGATATTATAATTTTTAGAAAATTTGACGTATCTTTTATATTGTCTGGATTGCAGATATTAAGGGCAGCAACATTCTTTTCATCAAATAATTTTATTGCATGCAACACATTTTGACGTTCTAAACTTGTGGGATATAAAACTTTTCTGGATAAACCAGGCGCCAATTTTATGACGTTGTTCTGTTCGTTTAAATAGATTTTTTTAAGTGCGAAAGACAGACTTTTAAACCTTCCTCAGATAAAGTTTGTGTTTCAATAGTCTCATCTTGTTCCTTTATTTTTTCCAAATTTAATTCTATATTAAAATCGGGTATACAAAATGTTTGGTCACAATCCTTTTGATTAAGCCAATTACATTTAATACTTTTGAGCAGATGTACTGTGTCAAACAAAATAAATATTTTTTGTGATACTTGGAAAGGATTTTTAAAACTATATTGCAAATGACCACCACAGAGTAATTCAAACGCATTCCGGTTAACTTTATTATTATCCGAAATGATTGACACTATTCGATATCCTATTTCTGACAGTGATTTTAATACTTTCAAAATTAACTCTTGTAAAAATTTTCCATTAAGATTTTCACGGGAAATAAACCAATAATGTCTTTATTTTTTGACAAAACAGAAGTGATCATGAATGCTTGTATTGTGGAAGCTTGTGTATTTGTGTTGCAACTCATACCATCAATTTATTCTTCCTCCAGAATATGAAAGCTTAGGTTTAACATATATTTCATCCATCAACAAATTACACACATTTTCATGCAGTTCCATTAAACTTAACTTTTCTTTTAAATATTTTAAGTGTAATCCAGAATCTGAATGAGCTAAGTTTAACTTTTTTAAATATCGAGGATGGGGGAGGGATAACACAGCAGTGTCCCTTATGTGGCAGTAGGCTGATGGATGTGCAAAATAAATACTGCACGCCCACATCATCATTTCCGGCGTATAATAAACTTTAGGTTGTGCAAGAATCTCAATTTGTTGACTTAGAAAACGAATTCGGTTGGCAAGATTATCATCTACAACGTCGGTCAGACATGTTTGTAGTAAGAAACTTGCGTTGCTCAAAATATTTTTTAATGATTGCTTTTCAGTTTTTATGTCGATTAAACATTTTAACAAATTTTCTAATTTGGACCAACGATCACAACGTAATTCTTCGTCTAAAATTGTTTTAAATTGTGTGGTTTTACACAAATTTCCATTGCAAGAAACGGTTATTTGTAACTCTGTATTAATTTCACAAGATAGGCATATTTTCGGAACAGATTCACTATTATCTATTTTTACGAATAAGACTGAATAAACGAACACAGTGCTGTGTAGCGCCTTTATTAACGACCTAAAATGTCAGAAAATAGTGATGGTGTATATTTTAATACACCCACTAAAACTACAATTGCCATAACAACTTGTGTCTCTTCTACTACAACCACTACAACGAACAACAATAATTCATCATCAGAGCTGGGCAGTAATTAATTACTGTTGGTAATTAATTACTAATTAAATTACTTTCTCCCAAATTGTAATTTGTAATTAATTACATTGTAAAAAAAAGTAATTGTACTCAAATACTTTTGAAAATTTGGGTTTTCAAATATTAATTACTATTTTGAACCAACAAGTAAGGCAATCCCCGGGATTCGGGCGTAGCGTAGTTTATCTGCGTTGTGGGTGTAATAAAAGGTTACAAATGCAACTTGTCATGCGCGTTGGGACGTACGACGTACTTTGGACTTTTACTTAAGTTATAATTTATTATTTTTTCTTAATCCTAATAGTAATAATATACTTTTCAAGGAATTTGCAATGTCTTCATATAGGGTTTTATATAAATCAGTATAAAGTATTTTTAATAACCATATACACATATATACAGGGTGAGTCTGGGAAGATGTGTTGATAGGCAATTTAAATATCTAGTGTTCTATGTTATGTATATTGTCCTAGTAGTAATTGTTTTGTTAATTGTGTGTACTTTATCTGTCATATGTAATATGAATATAAATTTCCTTGAATAAAGTTTATCCAGAGCTATTTTATTTAACCGTCCTTGCTCTGCACCAGGTTATGAGTCCAGCAAATATGGCTCTACTTAATAGTAGTGATGAAAAATATTTCATGAATGTTTTTGATGGAACAAACTTCACAAATAGGAAGTTTCGCATTGAAATACTACTGGAAGAGATAAAACTGTTGGATTATATTGAGACAGGATTAAATGATATTATTAAGAATATTACAGAAACAGATGTACCTAACAAAGAAAAAGGCTCTTGAGGCAAAATATCACCAGGAAGACAAAAAGTGTAAATCTCTAATAATTCAGAGAATTGCAGATTCCCATCTTGAATATGTTAGAGATAAAAATACCTCAAAGGATATTATGAATGCGTTGGAAAGTGTTTTCCAAAGAAAAAGTATTTCAGGCCAATTGTTTACACGCAAAAAGTTGCTCACTATGAAGTTTGCTGAAAGAGATTCACTAGAAAATCATTTTTTGGTGTTTGATCAAACTTTACGTGAACTTAAAGCTTTAGGAGCTAAGTTGGATGACAATGATGTTATTCGTCACCTTTTGCTGACCATGCCTGAGTCATATGTTAATGCTGTGACAGCTCTAGAAACTCTTGATCTGTCTAATCTTACAATTGAAAGAGTGAAAGTTCGATTATTGGATGAGTCAAGAAAAAGGAACGAGATGTCTTCTATTAATCAAAATGAAGCATCAAATGAAGGTACTGCCTTTAGTGCGAAAAGAAAGTTCAAATTTAAATGTTATAAATGTGGAAGATACTGATATAAGAAATCTGACTGTAGAGCTGAGGTAATAAATAAAAATTATTCTAATAAAAAATATTTTAGGAAATCAGCTAACATGAATGTCAAAGATTATGATAATGAAGATATCTCATTCATGGTAAGTTCAGATGTCAATGTCACTAATTTGTCTAAGTTCAAGCAAATAGATTTTTGCTTAGATTCAGGTTGTACTGATCATCTCATTAATAATGACCTTTATTTTAATTCATCAAAGACTTTGTCTTCTCCTATACAAATAAAAGTAGCTAAAGTTGGTATTACACTTACTGCTACAAAAGTAGGAGATATTAAAATAGTTGTTTTAATGAATAACAGGAAAACTATGCACCATAAGAGACGTCCTTTTTGTTCCGGAGCTAGCAACAAATTTGCTTTCTGTAAGAAAAATTGAAGATTCTGAATTCAAATTGTTATTCGAGAATGGAAAGGCAAAAATCTTGAAAGGAACTACGACAGTAGCGGAAGGACATCGAGATGGCAAATTGTACAAAATTGTTTTTGAACTTAGTGAAGTCGTCAGTAATGTGAGTAATGCACAATCAATTAATTCTTTAGACCTATGGCACACTAGATTTGGACATCTCAATAAAACAGATCTATTAAAGTTAATTAAACTTATTATGGTAGAGGGAATCCCTGCTGCTATAAAAACGAATTTAGAATTATCTGTTTGTGAGATGTGTATTCAGAGCAAACAAATTAGAAATGAATTCACAGGCAAACACCGAACTGTACAAGCTAAACGAGCTCTAGAAATAGTACATAGTACGTTTGTGGTCCTATAAAACCTTTAACACACGATAACTATCGTTATTTTGTCACATTTCTTGATGAATTTACTCACTTTGTTGTTGTATACCTAATTAAATCAAAAGATGAAGTACTCAGTAAATTTGAAGAGTACGAGGCAATGGCTACAACTCAATTAGAAACTAAAATTTGTATGTTAACTTGTGACAATGGTGGCGAATATACTTCTGGTGCATTCAAAACTTTTTGTAAGAAAAAGGGCATCAGAATTAACTATACATCGCCATATACACCCGAATTAAATGGTTTGGCTGAAAGGTTAAATAGAACACTACTTGACAAGGCAAGAACTATGTTGCTACATGAAAATAAATTACCGAAATACTTATGGGGTGAAGCTATTTTCACAGCAGTCTAACTCTTAAATCGAAGCCCTACTTCAGCTCTTAAACAAACAGCTAAAACTCCTGCAGAAATTTGGTACGATAGAAAACCTGATGTTACCAAACTTAGAACTTTTGGCTGTCAAAGTTTTTGTCACATTCCTAAGGAATTCAGGAATAAACTAGAAGCCAAATCATTCCCTTGTATAATTGTTGGTTACACTGTCCACAGCTATAGACTATGGGATCCAGTTAAAAAAAAAATCGTCATATCGCGTGACGTTAAATTCTTAGAACATTCAACTAAACCATGTAAAAATTATATTTATTCACAGGCAGAAAATAATAATTTTTTTGTTAATATTCAACTGCATGAAGAAATGAATGAGACGAAAGAAAATGTACAGGTGGAATTGCGAAGAAGCAGTCGAACGAAGAAACCTCCTGTATGGCATAGGTACAGATTATGATATGACTACTCATTTCATACTTTCAGCTGAAACTTTTATTGAGAACGTTCCAAGTAGCATAGATGATGTCGAGAAAAGGTGATGATAGAAAGAATTGGGAAGAAGCCATTAGAGAAAAAATGAATTACTTTACCAAAAGGCAGAAATTTAATCACAACTAAGTGGGTATTTAAAATAAAACGAGATGTAGATAAAAATAAAGTTAAATACAAGGCTCGCTTAATTGCAAGAGGCTTTAGCCAACAACATGGATTTGATTACAAAGATACATATGCACCAGTTGCGAAACTCACTACTTTACGTATTCTGTTTGCTATTAGCAATCAGTATAACTTCTTTATTCATCAGATGGATGTGAAATCAGCCTTTCTCCAAGGAAATTTGGAAGAAGTTTTTGTTGAACCGCCTTTCGGATACTAACCAGGAGGTCTTATTTGTAAGTTAAATAAACCACATTATGAACTAATACAAGCTCCATATGAATGGAATAAGCGGTTTGATAATTTTATTGTATCCCTGGGTTTTATTCGTTCAAATACTGACTACTGTTTATATGTCTTGAAAATGAATGGTACTGTAATTTATTTGCTTCTCTATGTTGATGACTGTCTTTTAGTTTCCAAATGCTATTAAAACTATCAAGCAAAAATTAATACAAGAATTTAAAATGACCGACTTAGAAGATATGAAGTGTTTTCTAGGACTAAAAGTCACAAAAGATAAAGATAAAGGAATAATGAAACTCAATCAATCACATTATTTAGAAAAAAAATTAAATCGATTTCAAATGCAAGACTGCAAGCCCATTTCAACTCCTAGGGAAGTTGATTTGCAATTATCATTTGCTACTAATGAAAAAGAAACAAAACATCCATATAAGGAACTGATAGGCTGCTTAATGTATGCTGCTTTAATGTCAAGACCAGATTTATCAGCAACAATTTTTTATTTTAGTCAGTTCCAATCGTGTGCCAAAGATAATCATTGGATTCATTTGCTCAGAGTTTTGAGATATCTAAAAGGAACTTTATCACTTAGTCTAGTTTATCAAAAAACCGATCAAAAGGAAATGCTACGAGCCTTTGTGGATGCTGATTGGGGTTCTGATGCAAATGATCGTAAATCTGTAACTGGTCATCTTGTTCAACTGTTTGGATGTACAATATCATGGGCCTCAAGAAAACAAACAACAGTTGCCTTATCGTCTACCGAGGCTAAATATGTAGCGCTTTCCAGCGCCATCTGTGAAGTTTTATGGACACCATCCCTACTTGCTGACATGTTAATTTCGTTTTCTGTTCCCACAACCATATTTGAAGACAATATGGGTTGTATTCGAATAGCTGGACAGCCAAAAGCTCAACAACGTATGAAGCACATTAGTATAAAATATCACTTCATTCGTGATATAATCAATGATGGTAAGGTAACACTCAAATATGTTCCAACTACTGTTCAGGTTGCTGATCTACTCACCAAAGGCGTCGCAGCTCCAAGACACAAGGAACTCAGAGAAGCTTTCGGACTGAAAGATTGCTCCAATATTTAAATTGAAAGGGGGTGTTGATAGGCAATTTAAATATCTAGTGTTCTATGTTATGTATATTGTTCTAGTAGTAATTGTTGTGTTAATTGTGTGTACTTTATCTGTCATATGTAATACTTGTTCTCAATATAAATTTCCTTGAATAAAGTTTATCCAGAGCTATTTTATTTAACCTTCCTTGCTCTGCATCAAGATGTCCACACTTTCAACATATTTATTACAAGTAATCTCGATTTTCATATTTCATATTTTTGATATACAAACATTTACATCGTTCAAAAGAGAAAAAATGGCAGTTTATATTTTAGTAAAATAATTATAGGCTCGGCATCTTCCCAGACTCAGCCTGTATATAGGTAACTTGTGTTACGGAAATTCCAAATCAGTTTAAAACATTTGCATCCCACTATATGAAGGATACTTTCGTGTCTACCTGGGAGTGAGACAGGTCTTCCTACCTTAAACAGATATTAGTGCATCGACCTTTTAAACAGGAAGAATTGTTCAACCTTCGAGTTGCATATAATTTCAATCCAAAAAGGTAGCTACGGCTACGTCAAAATTTTACAGAGTTCGCAATTCTTTATAAATTTGTTTTATTACCTACTCTTATTATTTTTATTTATGTTGTATTTCATATTAAACAGTGTAGTATTATTATTATTTTTTTAATGTAGAGTAAAAGTTTTTTTTTTAGTAAAGTAATTGAAAAAGTAATTAAAATGTCAATTACAATGCAAAAGTAATTGGTAATTTAATTACATTTCTCTAACAGTAATTATTTTTAAATGTAATTTGAGTATATTTTGATTAAAGTAATTGTAATTGTATTCAATTACTTTTTGAAAGTAATTTGCCCAGCTCTGTCACCAATTAGTACACCATACCAATTCAACTTATCACCAAATAGTGATACAATATCCGCCAATACTACTCCAAGATCCAGAAGACATAGTGACGCTTGCTTCCAATATTTTACACCCAACAATTCTCCTATAGTCATACCTACACTGATTTCATCAACCGGAGCGCACACAAGTCACTCTCAAACACAAATTTTCTTATGGCAAAATATTAAAAGGAAAAGAGCAACAGAAGACAAACCAGATACACACCAAACCATTAAAAGGATCAATATTAGTCAAGAAGGAAACAATGGAATTCAAACTTACAACAGATATTCTATATTAAATCTAACCTCGCAAGTTAATCAAGAAGTTAACGATACAGACAAACAAACATCAAATACACAAAGATAATCTAAACCTCCACCGGTTTATATCCAAGACGTGGATAATTATTCCGCGATGATCTCAAGTTTGAAATTAGTGCTAGAAGAAAAAGACTTTCAGTGGTATTCTACAATCACTGTTAAGTTTAGAGATCACCTCTAACTTAATTTAGAGGTGACCTCTAAGAAAAACGTATTCTACAGTCAATTTTTACCGCTGTTAACGTTAACATTGTTCTGCAACCATAGATGTGCCTACGAGTACCTTTAAGCGTTTAGTAGAGCTCTGTTAATAAGTTTCAATTTCAAATATGGCCGACGAATATTGTAAGTTACAAGAAATTCGTGATTTACGGGATGTTTTAGATTTGAATAGAGGACGAATTATTGTCCGGAAACGATTAAACCCATTCTATAAGGATGGAATTTAGACGAACATATCAATTGAGAAAAGAAACTGTGAATTTCATCGTTGATTTGGTTAGTTTATAAATAGAACCAATTTCGCAGCAAGAAGATGAAGACTCCGATGAAAGCGACGGAGAAAGTGATGATTCTGACCAGCCAGAACAACAGCATCCTTTGCACCCAAACAACGGAAATCTATTCCGGAGAAACTTCATTCAAAACTATTTTGGATGAATATAATATTTTAAAATATTTTTTCTTTCTGTGAAATGGGTTCTATTTCTAATGTAACGAAACTCAGTTTCTTTTCTCAATCGATATCTTTTCCTATTTTTCATCGTTATAGTATTCAAATGAGTTTAATTCTTTCTCCGACAACTGTAATTCTTCCTCTATTTAAATTTGGATCAATCTATTTATCTCTCGTATCGTGTAATTTGATAAATTTAATAACTAACATTTAAAAATAAAATGCATGTGTGTTATTTAACAAAAACTATACTTTTATTTTCTTAAGTTTAACACTACCTATTAATAATAATAACTAATTAATTCTTATTATGTTGTTTTTACCTTTCGTTACCTTAAGGCAAGGAAGGTATTGTCTTTGGTCACAAAATTCAATGAGTTTTTAGTGAATAAATACGTTTTAGGGTCCATATAATACGATTTTACGATTTTTACGACGATGGCTGTATGTGTGTGTGTGTGTGTGTGTGTGTGTGTGTGTGTGTGTGTGCGTGTGTGCGTGTGTGTGTGTGTGCGTGCGGGCGTGCGTGCGTGTGTGTGTGTGTGCGTGTGTGTGTGTGCGTGCGTGTGTGTGTGTGTGTGTCGAAAATTTGTGTGTGTGTATGTGTCGAAAATTTCGGATCACATAACTTCAATACCACGATTCCAAAAGTTATAATTTTTTCATATTTCCCAAGTTTACATCCAGAAGAACAAATGATTAGATTTTGGTTATAAATGGTCAACCGGAGGTACTCTCATTTGAAGATTTTAACAGTTTTTCTTGAAAAAGTGCAGTCCTCTTAATTAATTCAGAAAACGATTTGGCTAAACTCAAATAAGTAGCTTCTCATATTAATTTTTATTGAGTTATCACCTTAAAAATGATTAGCATATATTATCAAAATGTTCGTGGGTTAAAAACCAAATTACTTTATACAATGAAATTTCATCCAGTAATTACGACATTATCTGTTTAAGTGAGACCTGGTTAAATAATTCCATTAGTGATTGTGAAATCTGTGATCCTGATAAATTCTCAGTTTATAGACGTGATCGTGATAACCCAAACTTCAAACAAGGTGGCGGTGTATTAGTTCTGGTATCCAAAAAATATTACTCCCAAGTTCAATTGGAGTGGTGTTCTTTGGCAGAAGACATCTGGGTGACCATATCTGGATCTGGATCAAACTTTCAAAAACTTCATTTGTGTTGCGTCTACCTTCCACCAACAACTGATACTGACATCTACAATAGCCATTTTAATAAAATAAGTGATATAACACTTCATTACTCCAGTAAAAATATACTAATTGTCGGTGACTACAATTTACCGGAAATTGAATGGATAGTTGCTATTGATCATGCTTTCACACCCCATTTTTCGAGAGAATCAGATACGCATATTGGATTAGTTAACACTATGTCACTCTGTAACTTATCTCAGTACAATAATATTCGAAATCACTTAAATGGAATTTTAGATCTTGTTCTGTGTTCATTTAATATTAATATTACAAAATGTACTTATCCGATTAGTAAATTAGATGTGTATCACCCTGCTTTAGAAATTGATTTTTTTCTGAATGATTTTAAACCGTTAATTAATAAATTTATTCCAAATTATAATTTTAAAAAATGCGACTATGAAAACTTGATTTATAAACTCTCATCAGTAAATTGGGACTTAAAATTTAATAATTGCAATATAAATGAAAACTTAAAAACTTTTTATGATATTTTATATAACCTTTTAGATACTTACTGTCCAATTTATAACAAACAAAGTAATAAATATCCGAAATGGTTTTCTAAATCATTAATTAAAATCATCAAAGAAAAAAATAAGTTTCACAAAAAATGGAAAGCATATGGGGACATTAATGATTACAATTCTTTTTCTGTGCTTCGACTAAGGGTTAAAAATAAGGCAGATAGTGATTTCAGAAATTACATGAATTACATTGAACGAAATTTGAAATCTAATGTAACCTCATTTTGGAATCACACCAAAAAACTTACGAATGATAACAGTCTTCCTAATTCAATGCAATTCAATGATGTTAATGCATTCACTGGCAGTGATATTAGTAACCTTTTTGCTGACTATTTCGAATCTGTGTACACTACTTTTGACAATAATGCTAATAACGATATTTTAGATATAAATAATACTATTGTTAATATTAGTAACATGATCATTCATGAAGACGAAATTTTCAGCTCTCTCTCAAATTTAGATACAAAAAAAGGCTGTGGCCCTGACTTAATTCATCCATACTTTATAAAAACTTGTACATATTACCTTGTTCATCCTTTGTTTTTAATATTTAATAAATCTTTAAGTAACGGTGTGTTCCCTGATATATGGAAATGTTCTTTCATTATTCCTGTACACAAATAAGGAAATAAAAGAGATGTCCGTAATTACAGGCCTATTTCTATCCTTCCCATGTTTGGTAAAATTTTCGAAAGCCTCATCGTGAACAAAATTAAATTTGAGGTAAATAACATAATAATACCACAACAATCTGGTTTCTGTGCTAAAAAATCAGTACTAAACAATTTCATCCCTTTCACAGAATATATTAGTGGTCATTTAGATAACAGGGTTCAAGTCGACGTAGTGTACACAGACTTCAGTAAAGCTTTTGATCGAGTTAATCATTCCAAGTTGTTGTCTACACTGTTATCATATGGCATTCATGGCTCTCTGTTACGATGGATAGAATCATATATAAAAAATCGTTCACAGATAGTTTCATGCAACGGCTTTAAATCACGCAATATAATGGTCACCTCGGGTGTTCCGCAGGGGTCACATTTAGGACCAATTTTATTTAATATTTATATTAACTCCATAGGTCAATGCTTTAAGCACAGCGACTTCCATCTCTACGCTGATGATTTGAAGTTTTTTAAAGAAATCAAATCTCTTAACGATTGTAATCAACTACAAGATGATTTAATACGGTCGCAGAACTTCTGTAGATTGAACGATTTATCGCTAAACATAGAAAAATGTCATATAGTTAGTTACACCAGATGTACGAATATTTGTATATATCCTTACAATATTGATGGGTTTATTTTGGAGCGTAAAGCAACTACCAAAGATTTAGGTGTTCTATACAACTCTAAATTACTCCTAAATGAGCATGTTATCTATATTGTTAAGAAGGCGTATAGAATACTTGGATTCATCTTTCGTGTTGCCAAATCTTATGTACAAAAAGAGTCACTAATACTGCTTTATAACACACTGGTTCGTCCAATTGTTGAATACGCCTCTCAAGTCTGGAATCCCTTGTACAATAAAAACATTGTTTTTCTGGAGTCTATTCAAAAGAAATTTATATCATTGTTAAAATACAAATTTTCATACATAAACTTGTCTTACAATGAATCTTTGGTAGAATTTAATTTGAAGACTCTTGAACAAAGGAGATCCCATGCTGACATGCTTTTTCTATACAAACTTTTAAATAACAACATAGATAACCACGGTATTATAGGTTATGTTTATATTCATGCGCCAGCTGTACACACGAGAAACAAGAACTTATTTTACATACGAAAATGGTATACAAATAACTTTAAGAATGCGCCAATCAATAGGGTAATGTCTCATTACAATAATTGGTATAAAAATATAGATTTATTTAATTTGACTTTACCTCAATTTAAGCGCGCACTTAATCAAGTATAGGCAGTATAAAATTTGTTATTTGTATATTGTAATTTGTGTTGTATGTATAATATTATTCTTATTGTAATATATTGTCGTGGAAGCCTTTAATTGGGTAACTGTAGGCTTCCCAAACACCAAATAAATAAATAAATAAAATAAATAAATATCATTTATTGACGTTATTATAACTTGAAAAATATATTATTCTCGATCGCATTTTATACTTCATATTCAATAGATATAGAGTTAAAGAATTATAAAGATATTAAATTTCATAAATTAGCCAGATATGCTAACCATGGAAACTGCTAATATATTCAGATAATTCAAATTGACAGATGTCAGTATCAATAGATGCGTTCAATGAAGTAAGCAGTTCAAGAAAATGCTAGGTAAGCAAACGAGACTTGTTGCTTAGTACACTGAAAGATTTGCTATCTATATAACGAATTGATATTCACAAATGTATCGAGAAGGTTATTTGCATATAGTGGAATTAATTTTGAACATTTTAAGAAAATATTTCAAATTTAAAAATGTTATGAACATTCACCACAAAACTTTGAAAGCCTTTTTGACATGTAATTGATATAAACACACAATAAAATGAGATAGAAACAGTACAAATTAAATTTATGTATGTATAATTTGCATTTCCCGCCATTATATTTCTTAAGTTAGCAAGACAAGCGAGAAATTTGGCGCTTGGATTGCTTGCGAGAAAATCAAGCAAATGTTAGGCTAGCAAAGTCGTTCAACAAATTTTACTTCCAATTGATTGTTTTCCTGAGGCATATTGAACGCACCTAATGAAAAGTAAATGAATGTAAGGAATAAAAGAATAAAGGAAATAACTCTAGTGTTAGAAGTTTCTAGAAAAATACAAGAGAGACGATTACATTGGTTTGAACATGTCATGAGGAGAGATGGAGAATATTGTGACGATGTGGATCTGTTACAAGTTTTACGGATTAAATAGTTCAAAGCCGTGTAACTCAGCCCTTATTAATCCGCGAACCGTGAAAACTTTTCTTCCCGACAATTGGATTAAGGCGCGTAATTTGACCGGGATATAAACCATATAAAGGGTCGTCAACATCGTGTTCCATTTTTAACCTATTTGCCCTGTTCTTTTATGCAGTTCTTGCTATCAGTAAACAAACTTAAGCTGGTTTAATTAGTAGGGCTATACATATAAAAGCAGGGCCCGCGATTGTAGAAGAAAGTTGTTGACTGCGAGTATTCCTCTCAACAACTAAAGCCGATTGCGAGTATTCCATCGACTCTTGATTGCGAGTATTCCGTCAAGACTTCGAAACCGATCTCCAGGTGAGCAAAATTTCCGTTTTATTTAAAACCCGTACCGTCAGCTCTCCGTTTGAATTGTTTAGTTGTTTATTGAAAGTCAGTCTTAGTGTCTCGTTGTGAGCTTCAGACGCCCGACGTCGCAACGCTTGTTGAGCGTAAGCCAAAGCATCTTCGAAAGACGTACTTGAAAACATCCAGAGACACTACGACTGACACCGGCCGTAATCATCTCTGTGGATTAAATTCACCAGTTGCGCGTGTCTAACCATTTTACAGTGACTCGTTGCGAGTTTTACCGACTTGACGTTTCGACGCCGCCGGCGTGTAAACTC
Source organism: Harpalus rufipes (assembly GCA_951394225.1). Taxonomy (NCBI): domain Eukaryota; kingdom Metazoa; phylum Arthropoda; class Insecta; order Coleoptera; family Carabidae; genus Harpalus; species Harpalus rufipes. The sequence continues at coordinate 17,786,803 of OX596285.1, forward strand.
TGGTGTTACAGACGTCAAGTCCGCGTGTTCATCCAAAGTTACTGTAAAACGGCCCGTTATTCCAAGTCGTGTATTTTAGCGTACATCGGCCCAAGTGCGTTTTTGCGACTCTGCGCCGCGACGCCCGCCGGGGCACTCAAGGCCTAGAGTCTGTGAGGTTTGCCTGGGTCGACTTTCTCGTCGTACGCCGTATATACCATCGATCTCCACGTACTCCGCGAACAGCCGGTTACGAGCGTCGCCGTCGCGACGCCCGGTGTCGATCTGCCGATCATTGCAGAAACGCGTAGCTTCACCTCTTCCGTCATTACTGCCGTTAGCCGCCGAACCAAATGCGACATCAGCGTCGCGACACCCGGCGTCGATTTGCCAATTATTGCAGAAACGTGTAGCTTCACCTCTTCCGTCATTACTGCCATTAACCGCCGAACCAACGCGACATCAGCGTCGCGGCGCCTGGCGTCGATTACGCCAGAACCATCCGAATACGTATTTATGCAGATCCTTAAGATCACCGTACATACCACTGCCCGCCGCCGTCACCGCCGTCGCGACGCCTAGCGTCGATCACGCCGAAACCGTCCGAACATATTTCTATCCACATTTTTGGATACCCGTGCATATACCGTTCATCCACCGCTTCGCGACGCCCGGCGTCGTTTTTCCAAAAACCAGTAAATCGTCTAATTCGCACACCCAGCATCTTATTGTACCCATCAGCGACCACCATACTCTTTTGTACAGCGAGTTATCATACAATAAAGTTGTCTTGTGCCTTTTATTGTAATTGTGTTCTTCATATTTCATCCTATCTCCAAACCTGCTATCCGACCGTTGGCGCCCGAGCAATCTCACGCCAACTTTCTGACCGCTATCCCCAAAATACCGTTACAATATATTGAAAAAAGAATGAATAACTTAGAAATAGAAGGCCAAAACCAAGTTGGAAGAACTGTAGAGAAAAGGAACTGAATAAGAATGACACGCAAATCGGAAATGAGTGGAAGATGAAAATAAAAAATAGCGACTCCTAACTAATGGGAAAAGCTAAAGAAGAAGAAGATGTCAGTGTCAAGTGCAATTTGCATAGTTTGTTTATGAAATAATTTTACGACAAATTTAGAATCTTTTGCAATATCTAATACACAGGATTGACGGAAGTTATTGCGCTGGCCACATCAGTTTTTTTTTTTTAATTTGATTAGTTCGATATCTTTCATGATTCTTTGTTTTTTTACCTTCCGTCACCTTTAGGTAAGGAAGATATTGCCTTTGGTCAAAATATTCAATGATGAGTTTTTACTGAATAAGCATGTTTTAGAGTCTCTATAATACGATTTTACCATTTTTACGATGATGTCTGTATGTATGTTTGTGTGTGTGTCTGTGTGTGTGTGACAAAAGTTCCGGATCCCATAACTTCAATACCACGATTCTAAAAATTATATTTTTTTCGTATTCCTCAAGTTTACATCCAGAAGAACAACTAATTAGATTTTGGTTATAATTGGCGAACCGGAAGTAGCCTCATTTGAAGATTTAACAGTTAAATTTGATTTATTGACATTTAACGTTATTATAACTTAAAGAATATATTATTCTCTATACGATTTGATTACACTTTATACTAATGAAATTAAATTTTATAATTCAGCCAGCTATGCTAAACATGGAAACTACTAATATATTCATATAATTCAAATTGACAGATGTCAGTATCAATAAACAGTAAATTAATGTGGCAGAGATGAGGATGTTGAAGTAATGTTGGGGAAGACACGGAAAGATACGGTAAGATAATAACTCTAGTGTTACAAGTTTCTAGAAAGATACAAGAAAGACGATTACATTGGTTTGAACATGTCATGAGGAGAAATGAAGAATTATATTTAAACAAGAATGTGTAGTTTAGTAATAGGAGGTTGAAGAAACAAAGGAAGACCAAAAATAAGATGTAAGGTCTGTTTTGCGGAAGACTTGAGAGAAAAGGAACTGAATGAGAACGACACGCAAAAATAGCGACCCCTAACGAATGGGAAAAGTTAAAGAAGAAGAAGATGTCAGTGTCAAGTGCAATTTGAATAGTTTGTTTATGAAATAGTTTTACTGGAAATTTAGAATCTTTTGCAAGAAAAATTATGTATGGAATTTATACATTATTCACAGGATTGACGGAAGGTATTGTGCTGGCCACAACAGATTTTTTACCTAGGTGATGGAAGGTAAAATAATATGAAAAGTTGTGGTATGAATTTTATTTGTTTTCGTATTATTGTAACTTAGGACCAGTTTTACAATCTCTGGTTTAAAATTTGAATCTGCTCATTATGTTCCTCGCTTTCATTTTTTAACCGCTCCTCTAATACAGCGCGATGTAGCTTAAGCAATTATTCATATGTGGATATTTCACGTTTTCGTTTTTTGTTCTTTTTTTCTAAAACTACATTAATTTCCGGTTGAGGTACGGAATCGGAAGGAAAGATTGGAGGAACACTGTAGTTTTAGAAAAAAAGGATTAAAAGACAACATAATCATTCAATATTGATTATTCTTACGTTTCTTGCTCCGTTACTTCGTTTATTGGTAAAACAGGCTGAGTTAAAATTGAACTTTCGCTAGGAAGGTTAAAGGAACTAGTGTTATCACACGGAAAAATAAATACATCTGAAACTTCAGGGTGGGTCTTCTCATGCTATTAATTATAAACGTATATTAATTAAATGTAATTCTTATTTTAGTACTGTTAAAAATAAGTACTTGGGCATCTGAATCAAAGGGACTTTCATCAATTTTAAAATGCTCGGAACATATATTATATATTGCCCAATCCAAATCTGATGGATCCTTGGGTTTTGAGCCGCCACCAGTTCCTGAGGAGTATTTTTTAAAATGACTAATAACCGTTTTAGCTTGAACTTTCAATCTTTGATAAAGGTCTTTTATCGCTGGCACTGTTCTCATGCAGCCCGCGGCATGTAATTGCTTTTGTAACTCAAGCCACACTATTTTTTTCTTTAAATGAACGCGGGGACCATACCCTTTGTTTTCTAATATTGAAGAATTGGTTTTAACAAACTTTACAATTAATATTTTTTCCTCGTCTAAAATTTTTTTCGCCCTGCTATTTTTTTCTTTATTCATTAATATTTCTAAATTGTAAAATTAAGAATAAATAAATAATATAAGTTCATGTATTATAATTATTAAAAGTTTTAATTTTTATAATATATCTGTATTGTTTAACCTGTATGAAAATGAATTTATATTTCATAAGCGTCTTTTACTTTGTAGCCAAACAGATTTATTTTATAAAATACAATAATTTATTAACCGATCTTTATTTATTAAACTTCAACTTTGACAACTAATACACTGTTGCCATGTATTATTTTACTTAGCGAGTGTCTTTGTGGAAGAACCTCAAAAAAAAAGGAAAATACCTCAATGTATGAGGTGTCAAGAGTATGGACACACGAATCCTACTGCTTAAAATCCATACTACTGTGTAAAATGTGCAGGAAATCACCCGACATATAATTACCAACAAAGGAGGACCACTACTCCAAAATGCACTGTGCGAGGGGGGCCACCCAGCTAACTACGAAGGGTGCACAGTATACCGAGAACTTAAAAAAGCTAGACGGAAAACTACTTACAGCTACACGAAAAGTAAACCAATAAAATAACTAGGTATTCCAACTGAACGACAGTGAATTTCCTCTGTTAACAGGATGTGCAAAGGGTACCCAATATTTCTGCGGGACGGGTCGGGTGTGCGGGAGGTATTACGAAAGACGGAGCTAAATTGTGACGTATAACTTTAGCCACTCCTACTTAAGTACATGCCGTTGAAAAGTTATCCATTTTTCAATAAATAGCACTTCCACCACACAAGATATAACACTTTACATTAAGTGTCTAATCTACCTAGAGCAAAACTATCGTACGTAGGTACTGTTCTGTTTTCTAATATCTTATACGTATTTTAGAGAAAAATGTTATTTCTTTAATATTTTGTTATTTTTAGATATATTTAAAAATGTTTTGTGAAAAAAAGTATTTTTTTCTACAAATCTACTAAAAGTAGGCTTTTTAATGTTTGTTTTTAGGGTTAAAAATATCATTTTAACAGTAGTGCTAAAAGCGAATAAGTTACCTTGGTAATGACGAATGGAACAACAAATCAACATTTTTGGCATATGTCAAAAAATTATTAGATATATAAATTTAAATGAAAAAATAATATATGATATACATGTTAAAAGTGATTTCATTTTGTTCGCTTCGCATCGTGTTCCAAAATTCCTTCTCACATAATAAAATGTCACTTTTAACACATATTATAAATAACTATTATTGTAAAAACTATATTTTGTTAAATATTTATACCTTATATACGTATCTACTAAATAAAAAAATCTGATGTGACCAACACAATACCTCCCGTTTAATTTAATTTTTATTCATGTAAATACTTAAAATTAAATATAAGACCGACGCCAAATATTTCGAATTTTAAATGGAACAAAAATGACCCCTGTGCACTCTCCACGCCAGCAGTAAATGCTCGTGAGGTGACACCTGGTAAACGCCCGCACGGTACAAATATATCATCATCGTTACCGAAATCTGTGTACAAATCATATTGGCACACCCAGCAATGGGTAATATGCCGTGATGATATATTTATTTTATTTATTTATATACTATATTTATATATCTATATTCACTGCTGGCGTGGAGAGTGCACCACAGCGGTCAATTTTGTGCCATTTAAAATAAAAAATATTTAGCGTCGGTCGGAATCGAACACGTTCCCAAGATTCGCGTGAAGTGACGCCTGGTAAACGCCTGCACGGAACAAATATGTCATCATTATTACTGACATCTGCGTACAAACAGATTTGCTTACCCATCAATGGATAATATGCAGTTATGATATATGTTATTATTATCTTACGTATATTTTTACATATTTACTTATGCTGGAAACTGTATTAAGTTCCTTTCCATATAATTATTATTCCATTTACTATTTTCTTTATAAAACGTTAATATTATTATTTGAAATAATTAGTTCGTTGACAGTGACATATATCTGTCAGTTACAAACATTTGAGATCTGAATTGTGTAACCATGTGTATGAGTTGTGTTTAAAACGTAGGCTCCGGGATTAAAATTATAGATAGTTATAAATTTATCCATAAAATATATATAAAAAGTATTAGTGCAAACCTGTAGAAAATTTAATAATCTTTAATTTTTATGTAACATAAATCTCGAAAAAATAAGATTTAAAGGAATTTTTCGAAGAAAAACTATTTTGAGCTTCCAGTAAACTGCCATTTTCGGTTATCTGATTTACTCCAAAATCTAATGGCATTTTTCCATATAAGAGTAAGGTAGAAATACAAGGTTACAAAATTTTCTGAACAATAGTATTTGAGTTAGAGCGTAAAGAGGATCCACACACACATACACACAGACATCATCGTGAAAATGTTAAAATTGGATTGTAAGGATCTTAAAACGTGGTCATTTACCAAAATCTCGATATGCGATTTTTAGCACGATCCCTATACCTCCCTTACCAAGGGTAGCGGGAGGTAAACATTGAACAATTATTCATTTTCAAATTTGTATACAATAAGTAATTAATATTAAATAACATACATGATGTTATATACTATTACCATTACCGAAATATGTGAACAAAGCAGATTGGCACACCCAGCAATGGGTAATAAGCCGTGATGATATATTTATTTATTTATGTATTATTATCATGTCCAATATCATGACTTAATATTATGCCGGACACTCTTTATTTTTTTTCGCAAGACATTGAGTCTACGCTACAAGCACACAAGATCAGATCGTCGGTGGTATATTTCCCCTCATACCGCCACACTTCAGTTACGCATATTCTGGAATCGAAATTTTGTTCTAGAACTCCTTAACAATATTAAGAGTAAATTTTGATTAAGGACCCAGCAAAGATTCCAGATACATTCGACTTCTTTGTTCTTTGTAACAAAAGGCATATCTTCAAATTATATGCAAGTGATATTATAAATATATGCTTATCCACAAATACTTTTCCCCAGCTATGGAAAATTAGCAAAGTTTTTCCTATACATAAAACTGGAAGCGGCAGTAAACAACTTTTTTCGAACCATAGACCTATCACTCTAATTAGCAATTTGTCTAAAATCTTTGAAATTATTTTACATAATTCAATTTTTAACCAAGTAAGGAATTATATAACTCCAGTTCAACATGGTTTCATGCCAAAAAGATCTACCATAACCAATTTATGTAATTTTCTGCACTTTACTACTAAAGCAGTAGATAACCGTGGTGGGCAAGTTGATACTATTTATCTTGATTTTTCTAAAGCTTTCGACAGAGTACGGCATGATATCTTACTGGCAAAATTAAATACTAAATTTGGTTTTTCAAGCAAATTAACATCTCTAATTCAATCTTATTTGCTTGAAAGGAAGCAATATGTTGATTGCTGTGGCTATAAGTCAAACACTTACATTGCCTCCAGTGGCGTAGCACAGGGATCCATTTTAGGGCCCTTATTATTTATTCTTTTTATAAATGATATTGTAAATGAGGTCTGTGACTCCGAAAAATTATTGTACGCTGATGATTTCAAGATATTTAGGATAATTAATTCGGTACATGATTGCATTGGTCTACAAAATGATTTAAACAATTTGTATCTTTGGTCTCTTACAAATGATTTGCATTTTAATTCAAAGAAATGTGTAATTATCAGTTACACAAAAAAGAGATCACCACAACTTTTTAACTATATGATCAACAACGTTAGTTTGAATCGTGAAGTAACTGTCAAGGATCTCGGTGTCATATTTTCTTATAATCTGAGCTACAGACCCCATGTAGATGCACTTATATCTTCTGTAAATAGATCAATTGGTTTTATATTCAGAAACTCCAAACATTTGAGAAACATATCCACTCTCAATAAACTGTTTGATGCTTTTGTAAGATCTAAAATAGAATATGGAATAATTATATGGTTCTCAAATGTGAAAAGCTTTATTGACAAAATTGATGGAATACGCTCTAAATTTCTGAGATACTGTTATTATAAAATGCATGGTGAATTCATGTACATGAAATATGATGCACTTTTAAACTTTTTTAACACTATTGATTTCAGCGCACGTAAAATTCACTTTCAAGCACTATTTCTGTACAATTTAGTAAACTACAATATTGATGACTTAAATTTGTTATCACAAATAGATATACATGTTCCTACCATGAATACTCGTCATACTGTAACCTTTACTTACAACTGTCCGAGAACTAATGTTTCTCTAGAGTCACCAATTGTTTCGATGTGTGCTAACTATAATTCTCTACTTCATTTTGATGAAAAAATTGACATTTTTGGAATGAAATTTGTAAGTTTCAAAAATGTAATAACTAATTGCATTAGGTAATTATTATTATATTATTAATTATAATTATATTATATATTATTGGTATTAATTAATATATAATTATGTTTTTTATTGTAGTGCATTTCCATTCTCAATGTTAATGTTTTGATTGTTATTGTTATTATTTTTTTATATACATATATGTATACACGGTCAATCACGAATATTTTTGTATAAATTAATATTACTCTGTAATTGGGATCATCAAGATCCTGTTGAGTTAATAAAGATATTATTATTATTATTATTATTATTATTATTATTATTATTATTATTATTATTATTATTATTATTATTATTATTATTATTATTATTATTATTATCATTATTATTATTATTATTATTATTATTATTATTATTATTATTATTATTATTATTATTATTATTATTATTATTATTATTATTATTAATCGGGATAATGCCCCTATGTGCAACAGATGTGATACTGCTCTGACAGTTGAACACATTCTTGTTGCATGTCCACAGTATGATCTACTCAGGCGACTATATCATTTAGATCAAGACCTTTCCTTTATTCTAACAGACTCTGATAAGATCCGTAATGTTCTGAAGTTTTTGCGTGCGGTAAATATATATGAAAAGTTATAGACTTGTCTTTTTTTTTTCATCTCGTTAAAATTTTCTTTATGTAATTCTTGTATTCTTTTCTATTTTTCTCATTATACGTATACATAAGTATGCGTAAATACTTATTTTTCCTATATTTATTGTATTTTATGCATGTGGGTTTTATTCATCTCGTATACATATGTATATTTATTTTATGTATTTATTTACATGTTACCTTTTTCAATATTATTGTTATACTTCTATTTGTAATACTTATATAATAGTATATGTCCCATATATTTATTTATATTATACTTTTTGATTAGTATATGGGCTAATAACCTCAGCAGTTGATGCCCTCATCTAGTTAAAAAAAAAAAATATATTATTATTATTATTATTATTATTATTATTATTATTATTATTATTATTATTATTATTATTATTATTATTATTATTATTATTATTATTATTATTATTATTCCCCCCCGCGGTCCCACCTTGTCGTGGTGGGGGGGCTCAGTAGCCTTTGTTGCCAGCAAAGGTGAAACTAACGGGACCTGACGATTTCTTATAACCGGTCGATTAGTAGGTGATCGTCCGTGCACAGATTTCTTTCATACCTACCTGCATGTTGACCGTGTGCGGTGACCCGTGTCGGTGGAGGAGGGGATCCTGGTAGTTGAGGAAGCCCCAACACACTACTTTGGCCCTGAATTCACCTAAACGGGAGGTCGCAGGCTAACCCACCTGAGGCCAATCGGTTCCCATCCCGTTACGAGGCTGGGGGGTGAGTAGTCTTGGGGATGTGGCGGGATCACCGGGAAGCGGGCGTGCACGAGGACTTAGCGGCCCCATCGTGATCTCTCCCGTGGACTGGCCCTGCTGCTCTCTGGGATTGCTATAGTCTTTGGGAAGCCCTGACACTATACCGGTTTGCGGTATTAGTGTCCCTTTTGAGACTCCATGGAGGGTGGGGATACCAAAGACCGAAAGTTCATTATAAATGAACATGAAATTTTCAAAGCCGCTGTCTGGTTCGCCGTCCTCCAAAAACGGTGCGCTTGGAGCCGTGTCAAAAGCTCCCGGGGAGAAGACCCCGTCAAAAAACAAAATTTCTTGTGAGGGTACGCCTAGTAACCTCACTATTGATATGAACCAAGAAAAGGAGGTAGTACCCCGGTTCTTGGTCATTCAAAGACTTAGTGGTAATTTTGAAAAAGTTAGCCCTTTTCTTATACAAAAATTACTATTTGGATTGGTAGGAGATTTGAAAATCATAAAGAAAATTAAAGATGGTCTACTTGTGGAGACAGTTTCAGCTCCTCAAGCAAAAAAATTATTAAAAGTAATAAAAATGGGAGATATGGGAATAGAAGTGGTCCCTCACAGAACACTTAATGTATGTAGGGGTGTAATTTATTGCAAAGACCTCTTGAATTGTACAGTGGAGGAGATATGCTCTGAGCTACGGGAACAGGGTGTAATTGAGGTAAGGCGAATTAAGTCTAGAATGAATGGTGAATTCAAAGACACGCCGAATCACATCTTAACCTTCAATACCCCGAAACTTCCAGCTAAGTTAAAAGTAGCGTATATGTCCCTCCCTATACGCATGTATGTCCCTGCACCGATGCGCTGCTTCCGTTGTCAAAAGTTCGGACACACAGCTGCACGGTGCAATAGTCCACACATTTGTATATGTGGAAAGGTCTTGCATGAAGGAACCCCTTGCATGGAACCCATTAAATGTATTAACTGTGAAGGAGACCACTCTGCTCGTTCCAAAATTTGCCCACTTTATAGGCAAGAGGTTGCCATCCAAGAGCTCAAAGTAAAGGAGAATATTACTTATTTTGAAGCAAAGAAGAAGGTTGTTATTCCTACACCGGCCGGTATGACTTATGCTAACAAAGCATCAGCTTTAGTAACACCGGATCCTACTTCTTTTGCGCAGCAAGTAATTCCTCATCTTGTTCAAGCATTAAAAAGTGTCTTTGTTACAAAAGAAATTTTTAATGCCAAACAAAGTGCACCTCTTATCTCCTGTAATACTATTTCGACTCCATCTAAAATTCCTACACAAGAGAAGAAAAAAGCAAATTCTACTAATTCTTCTTTTGTGCCTATTTCTTCTGGCCCTTCTTCTATCATTCCTACAAAGGAAAAGAATAGGGCAACTACTATTGTTTCTTCTTCCGACGAAGATCTTTCCCTTAGCTCTGCACCTTCGCAGCAGCAAAAGAAAAAGAAGGGTTGGCCTATAGGCAAACCAAGGAAACCTGTTTAGTTCTTCAACATAACATTATAAGTCATGAATAATATTATTCAGTGGAATATTAGGGGATGCGTCTTTCATTATTGTGACTTGAAGATGCTACTATCGGAATTTAATCCGATATGTACGTGCCTTCAAGAAACACACTTTACACCAGGCCAGGCTTACTCATTGAAGAATTATAGTATAGTTAGGTTCGATTCTGCACCCCATATCCGGGTCAACGGAGGTGTGGCGATTATCATAAGACAAGATGCGAATTTCAAACAGGTTAATCTCAACACTAATCTTCAAGCGATTGCTATACGAATGTCAGCCCCATTTAACGTTACTATCTGTAACATATATTTACCTGATGCCAACTGGGATTTGACTGACATTCAAGCTATTATTCAGCAACTTCCCACTCCCTTTATTCTTCTGGGAGATTTCAATGCTCACCATTTCATATGGGGATCTGGGCATATTGATCCAAGGGGTAGAATTGTTGAGAACCTGCTTGATGATCCAAATATTGTTCTAGTAAATGATGGTTCACCTACATATTTTAATGCCCGATCAGGGACCTTTTCTTGTATCGACCTAACTATACTCTCTTCAACATTATCAACTCGTTACTCTTGGCGGGCACTTGATGATCTACATGGGAGTGATCACTTTCCTATAGTGATCACTACAGACACTCCTATGTGTGAACAAGTGTTTGCGCCAAGTTGGTTAATGAGTAAAGCCGATTGGTCATGTTTCAAGGCATCCCTTAAAATTCCACCCCTGACTAATAACACCTATATGAATGTAGAAGAACTAACACAAAATATTTTCTTAGCAGCAGAAACTGCAATCCCTCAGAGCAAGTCCAAAGCTCAAAGAAGGTCGGTTCCCTGGTGGAACCGCGAAATTCAAGAGTTGGTCCGGGATAAAAAAATGGCTTTCAACCGCTTCAAACGGATTCCCACTCAGGAGAACCTTATTCTTTTTAAAAAAGCCAGAGCACTACTTTTTAAAAAAGCCAGAGCACTAGCACGACGTTGTATATTGGAAAGCAAGCGAAAATCTTGGGACGAATATGTTTCTGGTATTTCGTCCAATACCACAACACAAGAGTGTTGGTCAAGGGTTAAACGTATCGCTGGGCATGGTAATTCTACAGGTATAACTTGCCTAAACCTGCATGATGGAACTTATACAGATGATCCATCCGCTATCGCGGAAATAATGGCCGACCAGTTCCAAAGTACTAGCAGCTCTTCAAATTATGTACCTGAGTTTCAAAACTCAAAAGCGGACAGGGAAGTACCGCTAGATTTCAGCACTACTGAAATTCTTAATTATAATGCTGCATTCGTACTTATGGAACTGGAATATGCTCTCAGCCAATCGAAGTCGTCATCTCCAGGCTTAGATAGAATTACCAACGATATGCTCAAAAATTTAACCCTTGATTTTAAACTACACTTGCTTTCCGTATACAATATGCTCTGGCAAGAAGGTTCATATCCTGAGAAGTGGAAGGAAGCCATTGTCATCCCTATCCCTAAGGTCGGAAAAGACCTATCGATACCGTCAAATCATAGGCCGATCAGTTTAACGTCTTGCATCGGAAAGATATTCGAGAGAATGATCAACAACCGCCTTATGTGGATTCTGGAAACCAATCATTTTCTGTCAGATCACCAGGCCGGGTTTCGCAAATTCAGATCCACCGTTGATCATCTCGTATATCTAGAAGATGCAATTCTCACTGCTTTCAATAATAAAGAACACTTGGTTGCAGTGTTCTTTGATCTGGAGAAGGCCTATGATATGACATGGCGGTATCACATTCTTAAGAAGCTACATGGCTGGGGTTTCCGTGGTAATTTGCCGCAACTTATTTCTTCTTTTCTGGCAGAACGCAAATTTAGAGTTCGGGTCGGTACTTCTCTATCATCCTCAAGGATATTAGAGAATGGAGTACCCCAAGGCTCTGTTTTGAGCGTCACACTTTTTGCCATTGCGGTAAATGAGCTTGTGTCCTTTGTCAGCTCTGTAGGTATGTGTCTGTATGTTGATGATCTCGCCATTTTCTGTTCTGGTAAGAAGATGGGTGACATCAACAGAACTTTGCAATCTGCAATTAACAGCATTACCCGGAGGGCTGACAAAATTGGATTCAGGTTCTCTCGTGAAAAAACCCAGTGCATGCACTTTTGTCGCCTAAACCGACCACACTATGGACCACTCCTTTTTATGAGGGATAATACTATTAAAATCGTCAATAGCGTCAGATTCCTGGGACTCTATTTCGATCCAAGGCTAACTTGGAAATTACATGTTGAAGAGCTAAGGACTGTTTGTCTTAAAGCTCTAAACATTATAAAAATGTTGGCGGGTACTAAATGGGGAGCAGAACCCAAAACTCTTAAACGGGTGTACCAATCTCTGGTTTTATCAAAGATTGATTACGGGTGTGTCGTCTATGCCTCGGCAAAACGTACAACCCTCAACAGGCTAGACTCAATCCACAACCAGGCTCTACGGTACGCTCTTGGTGCGTTTCCCAGTACCCCCACATTAAATTTGTATTCAGAGTCAGGACTGACGCCACTTGATGTCAGACGTAAAAAGTTTCTGCTGCTTTATGTTTCTAAAATCAAGTCATTACCGCAACACAAGAACTTCAGCACTTTCTTTCGGAGTGATAATTGGTGCAATCCACGACAAATTCAAACCAGACCCGCTGGTATCCGCGCGAAAGAGCTTCTAGACCAAATAAACTTTGATATACCATTATCGATTCCTGTAGGGGAATCTGAAGTACCGCCGTGGTTGGTTCCATTACCTAGAACTAACTACATACTAAGTATGTACGACAAGTCCAACAGTCCCCCGATAATGATACAGTCAAGGTTTCTAGAGGTTCTGCACGGATACAAAAACACGATGGTAATTTATACGGATGGTTCTAAAACCCACCATGGTACTGGTTGCGCAATTTCTGTCGATAACACACAGCACTCATGGTCAATGCCTCTTCTAACTTCTATCTACACAGCAGAGTCCTATGCTATCTGGCAAGCTCTACGCTACTGCGAGTTCGTCAGAACTTCTAGGAAGTTCCTCGTAGTAAGTGATTCTTTGAGTGTCCTACAAGCCATTTCAAACCCTTTTACTGTTGACCCAATTATTCAGCATATCTTGTCCCTCATGAAACATCTTCATGAGACAGGGAGAGATATTTATTTTCTTTGGGTGCCAAGTCACGTCGGCATTAGAGGTAACGAATTGGCTGATGAGGCAGCACGTTTTGCCGCTGATAGTAACTCTGTTGATGTCGTAATGTATAAATCTTCAGATATAAGTCTTCATCTGAAGAAAGAGGTATTGGCTTTGTGGCAGCGCACATGGGATGGGGTTCAGAACCATCTAAAAACCATTAAGCCGTTGGTTGCGCCATATTTATTGCCGAATGATCTTACCAGAAGGGATCAAGTCAAGATCCATCGTCTGAGAATGGGTCATACAAGTCTGACACATGGGTACCGTTTAAATCGGGATAATGCCCCTATGTGCAACAGATGTGATACTGCTCTGATAGTTGAACACATTCTTGTTGCATGTCCACAGTATGATCTACTCGCGACTATATCATTTAGATCAAGACCTTTCCTTTATTCTAACAGACTCTGATAAGATCCGTAATGTTCTGAAGTTTTTGCGTGCGGTAAATATATATGAAAAGTTATAGACTTGTCTTTTTTTTTTCATCTCGTTAAAATTTTCTTTATGTAATTCTTGTATTCTTTTCTATTTTTCTCATTATACGTATACATAAGTATGCGTAAATACTTATTTTTCCTATATTTATTGTATTTTATGCATGTGGGTTTTGTTCATCTCGTATACATATGTATATTTATTTTATGTATTTATTTACATGTTACCTTTTTCTATATTATTGTTATACTTCTATTTGTAATACTTATATAATAGTATATGTCCCATATATTTATTTATATTATACTTTTTGATTAGTATATGGGCTAATAACCTCAGCAGTTGATGCCCTCATCTAGTTAAAAAAAAAAAAAATATATTATTATTATTATTATTATTATTATTATTATTATTATTATTATTATTATTATTATTATTATTATTATTATTATTATTATTATTATTATTATTATTATTATTATTATTATTATTATTATTATTATTATTATTATTATTATTATTATTATTATTATTATTATTATTATTATTATTATTATTATTATTATTATTATTATTATTATTATTATTTCCGCTCTTTTGTTTCTCACTACCTCAGGAATCCTGGGTACCATTGACCTGCCTCTCAGCAATTGCTGGAGAGGCTAGGCGCGGACGATATGCCAAGATGATCAAGGCAGCCACCCAGGTGGTCGGGGTGACTTTGTGTAGTACGCCTACAGACGAGTACTCAGGGTGAGGTAACGGTGTACACACCTGGTACGGGTTTTCACCAAGTAACCAGGTGGAGGATGGCGAGAGGTGAGAACAGAGGGACCAGAGGGTGCGGCGAAGCCAGGCTGTAACCCCTCATAGTCGCGCTTCTGTCGCAGCCAGGACCGCGGAGCTGGGCAGTGGGTGGGCACAATGGCAACACAACACTGATACCAGTATTCCGTGGTCATACTGGAGCGGGCCTCTGGAACCAGGTGGAAAAGACAGAGAGCCTGATGGGTGCGGCGAAGCCATGCTGTAGCCCCTAAATATCAGGTCTCTGCCATGCACAGGTGCCATCACCTCATGAAACTTACAGACTGCGGGTGGACCTCCACACAACGGGAGGCAACACTTCGCAGACACTGTGCACTCATATGGGAGGTGACTAGTGCTTGGTTCAGCCACCTTTTTAGTTCGGGTACGCGGGGTCACTAAGCCCGAATAGACTGCTGTAGGCCAGTCTACCCCTGCGGGATTATTATTATTATTATTATTATTATTATTATTATTATTATTATTATTATTATTATTATTATTATTATTATTATTTTATTTATCTCAAAAAGATACATTTCATTCACAGGTTGGTATACAATAAGTTTTGTAATTATAATAAATTATAATTTGTGAATTTGTAGGTGTTCGGTCTCCTCACATTTCCAGATGGACAGGAACACTTCGAATGAAGTATCTTCTTTTCACAGTCAAGGTCTAAATACCTCTCTTCTGGTTTTACTCCTTATACCAGCCATATACCATACAGCTGAGGCTATAAGGGGTTTCATCCAAGCACTTTTCTGATTATGTGTGCTGTACCAAATAACGCTTGTCTTTGTATTTCGAATGGGTCGTGTTGTCCAGGAAGTCTTGAAACGTTGTTTTTAAATTCAGAATTTACATATCCAGTCGCACCAATAATGATTGGAATAATTTCAGTTTTAGTGTTCCACATTCTTGATATTTCAATACTAAGATCTTTGTACTTCAGTTGTTTTTTAGCGTCTTGTGTAATAATATTTTCGTCCGCAGGAACAGATACATCTACTAGATAAGTTTTACCAGGAGTTTTTATAACTAAATCCGGTCTATTAGCGTGGATTGTTCGATCTGTTCTGATGCTCATATCATACATTAAAGTTGTTCCATTATTAGTTACTACTTTTGCAGGTGTATGGTTGTACCATCGGTCAGTATCTGTAGGGCAGTTATAATACTTACTTAAATTGTAATGGATCAGGTTGCATATTTTATTATGACGCTCAAGATATTCTTTTTTTGCTAATTCTTCACAATGGGATATTATGTGGTGTATGGTTTCATTTTCTTTCTTGCATATTCTGCATTTTATATTAGTACTTGTTTTATGAATTTTGTTTTTAATATAGCGGGTGTTTATTGCTTGATCCTGAGCAGATGTTATAAGGCTTTCTGTTTCTCCTTTCATTTTGCCTTGTATTAGCCATTTAAACGAATCCTTCTTGTCATACGCAATCTTTTCCATGTTTCTAACTTTTTGCCCATGTAATGGTTTATTTCTCCATTTTTGATAAAAACGATGATAACATTGCTCCTTAAATTGTTTTGGTGTGTACTGAGAATGAGCAAGCCTTTCTCCCTCAGGTGTTTCATTTACATCAATAACACGTTCTATGTCCGTAGTGTCAGTATCTTCTCCATATCTTTCCTGTACAATAACCTCATCAATTACTTCAGTTTCGTTGTCCATATCTATTATTATTATTATTATTATTATTATTATTATTATTATTATTATTATTATTATTATTATTATTATTATTATTATTATTATTATTATTATTATTATTATTATTATTATTATTATTATTATTATTATTATTATTATTATTATTATTATTATTATTATTATTATTATTATTATTATTATTATTATTATTATTATTATTATTATTATTATTATTATTATTATTATTATTATTATTATTATTATTATTATTATTATTATTATTATTATTATTATTATTATTATTATTATTATTATTATTATTATTATTATTATTATTATTATTATTATTATTATTATTATTATTATTATTATTATTATTATTATTATTATTATTATTATTATTATTATTATTATTATTATTATTATTATTATTATTATTATTATTATTATTATTATTATTATTATTATTATTATTATTATTATTATTATTATTATTATTATTATTATTATTATTATTATTATTATTATTATTATTATTATTATTATTATTATTATTATTATTATTATTATTATTATTATTATTATTATTATTATTATTATTATTATTATTATTATTATTATTATTATTATTATTATTATTATTATTATTATTATTATTATTATTATTATTATTATTATTATTATTATTATTATTATTATTATTATTATTATTATTATTATTATTATTATTATTATTATTATTATTATTATTATTATTATTATTATTATTATTATTATTATTATTATTATTATTATTATTATTATTATTATTATTATTATTATTATTATTATTATTATTATTATTATTATTATTATTATTATTATTATTATTATTATTATTATTATTATTATTATTATTATTATTATTATTATTATTATTATTATTATTATTATTATTATTATTATTATTATTATTATTATTATTATTATTATTATTATTATTATTATTATTATTATTATTATTATTATTATTATTATTATTATTATTATTATTATTATTATTATTATTATTATTATTATTATTATTATTATTATTATTATTATTATTATTATTATTATTATTATTATTATTATTATTATTATTATTATTATTATTATTATTATTATTATTATTATTATTATTATTATTATTATTATTATTATTATTATTATTATTATTATTATTATTATTATTATTATTATTATTATTATTATTATTATTATTATTATTATTATTATTATTATTATTATTATTATTATTATTATTATTATTATTATTATTATTATTATTATTATTATTATTATTATTATTATTATTATTATTATTATTATTATTATTATTATTATTATTATTATTATTATTATTATTATTATTATTATTATTATTATTATTATTATTATTATTATTATTATTATTATTATTATTATTATTATTATTATTATTATTATTATTATTATTATTATTATTATTATTATTATTATTATTATTATTATTATTATTATTATTATTATTATTATTATTATTATTATTATTATTATTATTATTATTATTATTATTATTATTATTATTATTATTATTATTATTATTATTATTATTATTATTATTATTATTATTATTATTATTATTATTATTATTATTATTATTATTATTATTATTATTATTATTATTATTATTATTATATTATTATTATTATTATTATAAAAAAAAGACAAAATAACCTGTTCTAAGTAACAAAAGAACAAATTGGATTTTTACCTCTCGCTAAGAGAGGTATTGGATTCATGCTAAAAATCGCATATCCAGATTTTATTGAATAAGCACGATTTAAGGTCTATAGAATCCGATTTTAACATTTTTACAATGATGTCTGTGTGTGTGTGTGTGTGTGTGTGTGTGTGTGTGTGTGTGTGTGTGGATATGTGTGTGTGTGTGTGAGGTTGTTGGAGACACGATTTCTCAAATTCTATAAGACTAAAGACCTGTTTGACTACGGATTCTTCAATCTAACATTAATGGGAAGAGTTGAATAGGATTTGGTACCAATTGGAAAACCGGAAGTAGTAGTATCTTAAAAAAATAATTCTAAATATTATTTTTTTGAATTTTTTTATTATTAACATTAAAGAACATAAAATTCTATATTCGATACATTTTAAAATTTTATTATATCTCCTATAGGTTTGGAGATATAGTATATAATAATATAAAATAATCTGTTGTAATAAATTTCAGAGCCTAAACAACACTATAGTAACCATCAGATGTTTGTTTAATGACAGAAAAATGTCATTGTCAAAAACCAACAGTAGTTCAAAAACATGTTTGGGCGGTATTGGCAGCTCAATTCTAAAATTATCTATTTCAACTAAACACATGGCAGTGAATAAGAACCGATTCAGAATTTGCCATAGTACCAATATGGTTTTATATAGATTTTAGCTGAAAATAAATCTTACATATTCTTTTTTGGCAACATAACAGTAAAACGTCAAATTACGCTTTTACGTTAAATGAAGAAGTTTAACTGACATTATTGAAGAATTTTTGATATTGGTAAGTTTACTATTTCTTGTTGTATAGCAATAATAACAATTAAATATTTAAAATTATAGCTATATACATATACTCATCTGAAATCCCGTCAAGAAATTGGAATAAATTCGAACATTTAGAAGTATAGGAGAAAACTAAACATAAAGTAAAGACATGAGACATTTATAGGGCGCGAGCAGTCATGTGACTTTGTTGGACTGGACAAGCAAATATGGGAGCCCGAGTTAGAATGACAGCTGGTAATTATGTACATACATGTCAAATGTCAATAATCCATCCAAAATTTCATGATATTCCAATTCCATGTGGTTTTTTTTTCCTCGACAAGTAAATTCCATATTCCTGGTGACAAATTAACCACGTGAAAAATTACATTTGACATTTATGTAAATAATTTCTAATTGTCATTTTGATAAGGGCGTCCTTATCTGCTTGTCTAAGTCAAGTATTTAGAAAATCTTTAATTTTTTGATGAAAAAATCTAACATTTCACATTTATGTACAAAATTACTAATTGTCATTTTGACAGAACCCCCATATCTGCTTGTCAAGGCCAACAATATCACATGACTGCTCGAGCCCTATATTTATGTAACCAAAAACGGAAGTGGCGAGAGGTATTGTGCTGGCCACAACAGATTATTTTTCAGATCATATCATGACAATATAAACTTAAACATGCCATTGAAAACAGAAGATGATATTGATAACACGGTTGAGACATTAACCAAAATAATACAAGAAGCAGCTTGGATATCTACTCCTGAACAAAATACCTACAATGATACAATTATTAACTATCCGACATATATAAAGGATAAAATAGTTGAGAAAAGAAGGGTTAGAAAGAAATGGCGCCTAAATAGGCTTCCTAGTGACAAGACACTTTTGAATAAATTAAGTAAAGAAATAAAAACAATGATTCATGAATTAAAAAATTACTCATTTGAAAATTACATTAGCGATCTTTCACCTAATGCACATTGATTACACATTGTGGAAAACTACAAAAAAAAAACTGAAAATACCTAAACAGTCCATAGCCAGCTATTAGAAAACCTGACAGTTCTTGGGCCAGGTCAGATCAAGACAAAGCTGAAATATTCGGTGAATACTTATCACATATATTTGAACTAAACGCTTCTCGCAATACAGATGAAGAAAATGAAATTCTTATGCATCTAGATATCCCACTGCAAATGTCCTTGTCAATTGAAAATTTTAAACCCGAAGACATAAAAAGCGAAATAAAATTGCTTAACAACAAAAAGGCACCCGGACATGACCTTATAACACCAGTGAAATTAAAAAAACTGCCAGAGAAAGCCATTAAACTGATAACATATATTTTTAATGCAATATTAAGACTACAATCACGAACATAAATCATGCAGACCAATTTCATTATTATCCTGTCTTTCAAAGGTACTGGTAAAACTAATCCTAAGAACACTAAAGTACGAAATCGAAGATAACAATCTAATCCCCGTGCGCCAATTTGGCTTTAGAGAACAACACTCGACCTTGGAACAAATACACAGAGTAACCAAAGAAATAGATACTTGTCTAGAGGAATAAAAAAAAATTCGGCCGCATTTTTAGATATTAGATAGGCTTTTGATAAAGTCTGGCATACAGGGCTACTA
The DNA here is from genome assembly GCA_951394225.1 of Harpalus rufipes. NCBI lineage: Eukaryota > Metazoa > Arthropoda > Insecta > Coleoptera > Carabidae > Harpalus > Harpalus rufipes. The sequence goes on from OX596285.1 coordinate 17,807,529, forward strand.
CATAAAATAAAAGATAAACTCCCTCATCATTACTATTTGTTACTCAAACAGAAAAAACAACAGAAGTTACCTACGAAAACTGCTATTCTCAAATATACCCCATTAAAGCAGGCGTACCCCAAGGAAGTGTATTAGGTCCTATCTTATACCTTCTTTTCACTGCAGATCTACCATCCGGCGAAAATGTAACTACTGCGACTTTCGCAGATGATACAGCAATATTAACAAGCGATGAAGACCCTATCACTGCTTCTAGAATATTACAAAAATCACTAGACAAGGTTCAAGTATGGGCAGATAAATGGCGCATAAACATAAATGAAAAATCAGCTCATATAACATTTACTATGAAACGAGATACGTGTCTTGAAGTGAGATTAAATAATCAAGTTCTTCCCACAAAGACAAACATTAAATATTTGAGAAAGAAGAATGACATGGAAACAACACATAGATTATTTATTTATTTATTTATTTATTTATTTAGCGTATGGCATACATTCATCACATAATTTAAATATATCAATTGATAAATGAAATAAGTTTGTTGGGTGAGGTCGCATTTGAAACTGGCGCTCGTTGTAATGGGGTTGAAGATGCTAACTTGGTCAAGATAGTAGAAGGTGGCTTTCAATATGATTTAGTATACCTACTGTCTTATTTGCCCAAGTGGATGGCCGAAAGATCTGACTAGTCGCTACCACTGTGTTTGAGCTATTGTGATGAATGTAATGACTAGGAGATCTCGAGGATTGTCTGGTCGCCGATTTGTGCTAGTTCTTTAGCGTTAACCAGGATGCACCACAAGGAGGAAAAAGAAACAAATTATAATTAAAACAAAAAAATTAAACTAGCTCATTGGCCGAAGACCTAAACTGTCTATCTAATAAAATATTGATATATAAAACAATATTAGTACACATATGGTCTTACGGTATACAACTTTGGGGCTGCGCCAAGCAATCGCACATTAATAAAATTCAGCGCCTTCAAAATAAAACCCTAGGAACTATTGCAAACGCCCCCTGGTTTGTAACAAACGACACGTTACACCTTAATATAAAAACAGTCACGGAGCAAACAAAATGCTACGCTGAAAAATACGAAAACAGACTCAACAACCATTCCAACAATCTGGCTATCAGCCTATTAGACAACTTGAACGAAACAAGAAGACTTAAAAGAAGAAAACTCCTAGACCTAATCTAGGATCGACAAATTGTAATTAGAGGAACCCATCATTGGATGGCAACCTCACGCATGCTATTTTCCTATGTTTAAATGTATTTATCAAATTTGCTGGTTAGCCCAAAGAGGCTAGTTGTAAATTAAACACACAATAAAAAAATATTAGTTCATGTTTAAAATGCATTGTTTATTCCATGCCAAGCGGTAAAAGCAAAGGATTTCTACATAATATTCCGAAAGGCGAATTGCCATTTGAAACCATCCATGTTGATCATTACGGACCACTCGAGAAAAGTAAACTTCAGAATAGACACATATTTGTAATTGTCGATAGATTTACAAAAGTTGTCAAACTGTTTCCAAGACAAACAACTAATGCAAAAGAAGTAATTAAGCATCTGAACATATTTCAGTTATTACAGCAAACCGAAGCGAATAGTGTCTGACAGAGGAACTGCCTTTACCTCTCATGTATTTACCAATTTATGAAAGAATCAAATGTTAAACATGTTTTGATAGCTACAAGTGTACCGCGAGCGAATGGGCAAGTAGAAAGAATTAATCGCTCAATTAGACCTATGTTAACGAAACTGACAGATAAGCATGAACATTGGGACCGATATTTGCAACAAGTTGAATTCGTAATGAACAATACTGTTTGTCGTTTGACAAATAAGTTACTATTGGGCGTGAGCCAGATTGGAAAGCACGAAAATTCGTTGAAATCAATAATAGAACTTGATAGTGATTATTATTAGCTTATGGCATTATATACACAATAAATATTATAATGAATATAATAAAAATTTGAAATAAATATTTATTACAGGTCCAAGTCAAGGTTGTTCAACCATACAATAGCTTCTGGAGTAACTTGAAAGAAATCTTCCATTGTTCCCTGGAATGCTCGAAGTGGACATTAATTTACAATGTGGTTGATTGTTTGTTGTTCAGCGCCGCAGTCACATTTTGGATCTGACCGCAAACCCCATTTGTAAAATGAAGATCCACACCTACCATGCCCAGTTCTAACCCTGTTTAATGAAACCCAAATTTTGCGTGGAATATCAAAGCCATCCGGACGTTTTTGTGGATTTAATATTGAATACCCAGTAGAATCAGTTTGATTCTGCCATTCAATACGCCACGCATCTGACCCGTTGAAGTTTTCATTAACCAAATGTTTAGCAGTTTTTATTGGAGGATTTCTGGATTTTAATCTTTTAAATTCAATTACATCCCGATGAACTAGTAAATCTAAATTTTGACATGCCTTTTTATACTCTCTAACTAAAATTTTGCATCTTCGGATCTTAGGCGGTTCAATGTGACTAAGGACTGGAAGCCACTTGAGTGGAGTACTTTGAATACACCCAGAGATTATACGCATTGTCTGATTCAGAACAATATCAACTTTATTTACATGGGCACTATTTAACCAAACAGAGGCTGCGTACTCAGCAGTTGAGTATACTAAACTCAATGCAGTTGTCCGCAGTGTATTGGCATCGGCTCCCCACGTTGTTCCTACCAATTTCTGCAAAATATTATTACGTGTTCTCAACTTTGCTGCTACAGTGCGTAAATGTTTTTCATATGAAAGGGTACGATCTAATATAACACCCAAGAATTTTGGAAAGAAGTTGTGCGGTAAGATTACACCATTAAAAGAAATATTCATTGTCGATCTTGCCAATCTGTTGTTCAAATGGAAACAGCATACTTCAGTTTTGGCGGTGCTTGGAGACAATCGCCATTTCCTAAGATAATCACTTAATACTTCTAAATCTTCAGACAATATCTGTTCTAAAGTGCTTATATTGGTGTGCTGTGTAGTAAGAGCAAGATCATCTGCATAGCCAAATTTTCTGGATGTTGTTTCTGGTAAGTGATAATAGAAATTTGGAACAATTACGAAATGATACTAAAGAGCAAATTGAAAAGAGCCAGAACTATAATAAATCATATTACGATAGTTCACATAAAAAGCCACATAAATACGCTGTTGGAGATCATGTTATGATCACTAACACCGTGACCACTGCTGGGTCAAATCAAAAATTATTGCGGAAAAATAAAGGGCCATATGAAATATCGGCCGTGCTTCCAAACGACCGTTACGTAGTAAAGAATATTAAAGGGTTCCATCTTTCTAATAAACATTATGAAGGCATCCTAGATCCTTCCCATTTGAAACCTTATTTTTGTAATTAATTTAATCTTATTATGTTATGTAATTTCTAAGACTTGATCGGGGACGATCAATTTGTTAGAAATAGCTGAACTGTAAGCTTTTTATTTATTTCAAATATTCGCGCCAATGGTAGATGGGTACTCCTGCGACGTGTGATGTTGGCAAGACTGATCGAGTATCTAGTGATATTCATTCTGTAGAGAGTCGTCGTTCATGTTGGTCACAGATTAGATGTTTGTTTACGTTATGTTCCATGTGATGTTTTGTTTTTTGAGTAAAAGAGAAGACATATTAAGAAACGTGTTATTTGTATTAAAATTCCACGGTCATCCCCACAAAATCAAGTGATGCAATCCAAGAAGCTAATTCATCAACAATATCTGATATTTATATTTGATGAAATGAAAGATATCTCAACAGAATACGAAATAAATTCATTTGATTATAAAATGGGTTTTTATACCATTTATATATAAAATAAATTAGTGAAGCATATAAAATAATGACGCACAGAGAATAGTACACCTATTTTAGAGAGAAATAAGGAAAAGAGAAGAGCAGATGACATTACTAAGCCTTTAGGAAATAAGAAGGTACTACGAAAAGAATAGCTTTTCGCTAGCCGAAATCGAAAAAAATCGCATTGAAAATAACAACATAAACTTACAATTAAAAGCTATAAGTTTTCTTTATATTAATTCAATTTTTTCATTTGTTATTTAACTTGAATATAGAATAGAGATTTGATATAAATACTGTAATATACCACAATCTTCTCTTTCCTTTATAGTCAGGGCTATTAATATTTATTGCATGTTAAGTTGGGCTAATTACTATAGAACTATTTATTGTCAAGAGTATATGGGCGGCAATACATGCATTAATCCAATATTACATTTCACATTCCTTTTGACCTGTTATCGGCGTCCATCTTCCACACTCATACAGATTCGTCAGCGTCGGATTGGCCCTTTAGGACGCGTTCCCCTAAGTGATATAAAGTACACATTGTCATTCCAATCACAACAATTATCATAGGAGTGCATTATCATCTAATAAGATAGACAGGAGAGGGAGCAGGAATAAGGTCATTCCCAAGTCCCAGACTTGGGCAGGTGCCCCACATATTAAATGCGGCCTAACACCTCGTGGGTTCCGGTACCCCTATCCGCAAAGGTATGCACCCAGTGCAGGGACGATTTGCTGGAATACGGCTCTCGTGAACAGTCACTTCGGAGCCACTAGCGGTACCGTAGCCACCTACACATGTCCCAGACATGTTGAGCTCCCAGAGCTCGATATGGGTCCAAGATCAATTATGAGAGCTTAGCTTACAATTGACAACGTACACATTTTCATCCTAACCACAACAATTGCTACAGGCGTGCAATATACGATAGACAGGAGGGGGGATAGGTATATGGTCCGTCCCAGACCTATGAGAGCTCAGCTTACGCTCGCACGTAGGTTTTCATACCTTACATGGAACTCAGCCTCTCATTTGGTGTTTCTCACACCTGGTGTTTCACTACTAGCCGTACCATAGCCGCCACTACATGTCCCAGACATGTTTGGGTCCCAGACCCATTGCGAGAGCTTAGCTTACGGCCATAAGCAGGTCCCAGACCTCTTATGGACCTCAGCCTCTCACTTGGCGTTTCTCTGCTATGTACGCTAGCCACCTTTAGAGTACACGACTCTATGGACCCAGGGTTGTCCCAGACAACCCTTCGGATAATGGGAGAATACTACATATGTTTGCGGCCACAAACGAATATTACAAATGTATATCTCACATATACCATGCGTATCAAATACACAAACAGTGCACAACATCAACATCAAATACACAAACAGTGTACAACATAACCATCAAGCAACTGGCGATTTATACCTGAGCGCCATACCTGTACAATATAATCAGAATGACTGTGAGGTTTACCACTCACCTTTAATTATAGCAAACAACTTGTCTTTTCTTATGAACACTATCACACACAGATCCACACGACACTGTGGTCACAACACAACTAAGGGTTGGAGGGTGTCTTGCCTTTAAGTACTGTTAAGTGTTTATGCCTCAAGCCTGCGTTTCTAAACCAGTGGCGCACGGTCAAAAAGTGAATCTTACATTCGGCCTATCCTGACTATCTCCTCGTCCTCGAGGAGGCCTTTAAAGTTTATAAACAATTTAATTATCCGTACTTGGACTATGTTTTAGTTCCAACCCTGTCGTCACTACTCTCACCGCTTTCTCACGACTAGTCAGAAGGTATACCTTCTGGAGGCGTCCGCGGCTTTAACTTGTTGACGGTCACTGTATTTTCGTATTTAGCCCGGCGGCTTCTGTCTGATTCAAGAGGTTGCCAATCACGTATCTGTCATTCGGCAATTTTACTATGAAAGGGCCTACGTATGGTGGGTTTAATTTATTACTAGTGCTCTGCCTATAATTTGCTTCTCGAATACTACCAAATTTTTGTATTTAGTTACCTGAAGACGATGGCAAGATCGAAACGATCGTTGTAAGCAATTAATAAATCTGTGAAACTACACCAAGTGTTTTATTTAATTAATCAAATATACATGCTACCGAACCATTTTCTAGATGGGTCTGGTTTTTTTTTTCAAATCTTTCTTTTGCAACATGGAATCAAACAATAATTTTTCGGTTACTTCTTCTCGCTCTACGTTAATATCTCGTCTCTACTTGTATTTCCACCATTAATAATGAATTTGTTAATGGACGCGGTTTATACCCGAAAAATAATTCACTTGGTGTTTTACCTATACTTTTGCTGTACGTATTATTCATAACAAATTGTACTTTTGCTTTGTAATCTTCCCGTTTACCACCATCTTCGCAACTAGCCAACAACGCAAACAAGAAAAATTCAATTAAATCGCTCAACTTGGCCATTACTTTTTAGCCACAACATTTTTTTACATGTTTTATTACCGTATCTTGACAATATTTTAAAAATAATTTTGATGTGAAGGCCGTACCTCTATCCGATATTATTCTTCTAGGTACGCCGTATGTTCCAAATAATTAATCCAAATATTTGATTTTACTATTGGTAGATTTTACAATTTTCACAAAGACAAATTTTGTGAAAGCATCAATAACAAATGCTTGCAACCTTTAAGTGATTTCGGGAATGGACAAATCTATATGTAAAGTATGAAAAGTGATTGGAATTTTCTTAATCGGATATAAATATCCTTCTTTTACCCAACGGTATTTTATTATAAATACATGATATGCAACAAGCAATGTATTTTTGCCCGTACGTTCTCATCTTTGGAAACACGTATGTTTCACATAGTTTCGTTAATGTTTTCTCTACAGAAAAGTATCCCATTTCGTTATATGCACCGCGGACAATTTATACACGTAACCCTTTTGTTACTACCCATTGAATACCTCGCGTTGTGATTCTATAGACTCATCTATCGCATAATACATAATTTTTATAAATACTTTTCTCGTATTCGGTTCCAGGAGTCCTCAAAAGTATATCATGAATTTCGCGGACCTTTTCATCGGTTAATTGGGCCGAAAACACCAAATCAACGGTGTCTATTTTAACAATTGGTTGTTCCTCTGTCGGTTGTTCCGTAGTTTCCAGATTACGACTCAAAGCATCTACATGACTCATTCGCGCGCCAGGTTTGTATTCCTCTGTAAATGTAAATTCTTGGAAGTCTAATCGCTAGCATGTAATTCTCGCCCTTAAATCCTGTTTCGAACACGAAGTTTTTAAGACATTACAGTCAGTTACAACTTTGAAATTTATACCGATTAAATATACTCGGAATTTCTTTAAGCTTTCAACTACTGCTAATGTTTTTAGTTTGTTTTTGAATGAAATTATGTTTCACAACAGTTTGTTTGACGACTCCAGTATGCGGTAGGCTGTAAACTACCATTGTCCTGCCTTTGGAGTAGGGTACCTGCTATACCCCATTTACTCGCATCGGTATGTACTTCCATTTCACCATAAGGATTATAAATAACCAAAATAGGACATTGACTTGAATTTTGTTTCAATTTGTGAAAAACATTTTGTTGCTGCTCCGTCCAATTCCACGTCCGTTTTCTTTAATAATTTTGTGAGAGGCTGTGCTACTTCAGCATATTTATTTACAAATTGTCGGAAATAATTTGTTAATCCGATAAACTATCTAATATTATGTACATTTTGCGGTACTGGGAAATCTTTAACGGCTCTAATTTTTACTGCACCCGGCCGTACATCGTCATGGCTAATTACAAATCCTAAATAATCAATTTTATTTGCAAATAACACACATTTACAAGTTTTAATATTAACCCTTCCTTTCGCATTATTTTCAAAATTGTTTCCAAAGTTTTAATTCCTTCGCCGATTGTTCTTGATGGTATTAATATATCATCGATATACGCCATAATTATATTATTTTTATGCGGACCTAAAATACTATCCATCATTCTCTGAAAAATACTGAGAGTATTTGTGAGACCAAATGATACCGATTAAATTCATATGGTCCACCCGGTGATACGAATGCTGATTTCAAAAGTAAGATCAAGTGTTGTGAAATGTTTTTTTCATCCCCATAAACAATCAAACTGATTATCTATTCGCAGTAAAAATATTTATTTTTAACAATAACATTATTTAATTTGCGATCATCTATAGAACGGTGCAGATCACCTGTTTACCTTTCCACTAAAAACACGAGAATCATACGGTGAATTTGATCCTTGAATGACGTCATTATCTGATAATTCTTTGATCATTTTTTTTTTTTACTTTTTCCTCGTATATTCGATAGGTGCGATATATTATGGGTTTATAATCCTGTACTTTGATTTCGAATTCGGTAGATTTTGTACATCTAATTTAGGTTAAATTTTGAGCAAAACAATCATGGTATTTATTTAATAATATCAGTAAAGACTTTCATAAGTTAATTTTAATATTTGTAGATTATTCTTCGATACGGCGTAACAGGAGTGAACAACCCTGTTTCTTTCTTAATTTATTTTTACAATAAAATAGTCGTCTACAAGATTTACAATCGCTTTTACTTGTACCTATTTGTGGGTTGCGAATTTATCCACAAATTTTGGCATATAGTTTGTGTAATACAGAATTAATCCAACACTCGTTTACACATTAAGTATTACTAAAGTAATTATCGTCCACTTACGTATAATATAATGTAAGTTACGATTTACGGAAATTACTTTAATTTTCTTGCGAACATAGAGTTTTTTTTTATTTATTTATTTCTCTGCAATAATTTTATTCCGTCAATTTCTCCGTATCAAACGAGCGCTGTAAATTTAATGATTGCATTGATAAAGTACTTTTATCATTTAAATGTCCAATGTGAAATATTCTAACAAATCTATACAGGGTGAGGCAAATGATATTCCTTAAATTTATGAGCCTGAGTTGACATTCTCAGGATGCATTTTTCGTTACACAAATCTAAACAGTGCAAATTAGTTCCGCTCCACCCAAATAACGGAGAGTCGAGTGCCACTTAGGTTTTGACATATTCAACTAAATTATTACCCCGCACGTGTGGGGCTACAGGCTGGTCGATGGGTTTTTCTTACGGTTTATGTTTCTCAAGTGTCACTGAGTTTCAACTTTTAATAGGCATAAAACATTATACAGTCCTAGAAGGGATGACAAATAAACAACATATGAAGATAACGCCATAACTTCAAGGTTTGTGAAATGTATATTTTTCTATAACAAAATATGTATTGTTTTGTTTAAACAATGCCCAATAAGATCCTGATTCAGATCCCACTTTCTGAGATAAAAGCTATAAGTTTTCTTTATATTAATTCAATTTTTTCATTTGTTATTTAACTTGAATATAGAATAGAGATTTGATATAAATACTGTAATATACCACAATCTTCTCTTTCCTTTATAGTCAGGGCTATTAATATTTATTGCATGTTAAGTTGGGCTAATTACTATAGAACTATTTATTGTCAAGAGTATATGGGCGGCAATACATGCATTAATCCAATATTACATTTCACATTCCTTTTGACCTGTTATCGGCGTCCATCTTCCACACTCATACAGATTCGTCAGCGTCGGATTGGCCCTTTAGGACGCGTTCCCCTAAGTGATATAAAGTACACATTGTCATTCCAATCACAACAATTATCATAGGAGTGCATTATCATCTAATAAGATAGACAGGAGAGGGAGCAGGAATAAGGTCATTCCCAAGTCCCAGACTTGGGCAGGTGCCCCACATATTAAATGCGGCCTAACACCTCGTGGGTTCCGGTACCCCTATCCGCAAAGGTATGCACCCAGTGCAGGGACGATTTGCTGGAATACGGCTCTCGTGAACAGTCACTTCGGAGCCACTAGCGGTACCGTAGCCACCTACACATGTCCCAGACATGTTGAGCTCCCAGAGCTCGATATGGGTCCAAGATCAATTATGAGAGCTTAGCTTACAATTGACAACGTACACATTTTCATCCTAACCACAACAATTGCTACAGGCGTGCAATATACGATAGACAGGAGGGGGGATAGGTATATGGTCCGTCCCAGACCTATGAGAGCTCAGCTTACGCTCGCACGTAGGTTTTCATACCTTACATGGAACTCAGCCTCTCATTTGGTGTTTCTCACACCTGGTGTTTCACTACTAGCCGTACCATAGCCGCCACTACATGTCCCAGACATGTTTGGGTCCCAGACCCATTGCGAGAGCTTAGCTTACGGCCATAAGCAGGTCCCAGACCTCTTATGGACCTCAGCCTCTCACTTGGCGTTTCTCTGCTATGTACGCTAGCCACCTTTAGAGTACACGACTCTATGGACCCAGGGTTGTCCCAGACAACCCTTCGGATAATGGGAGAATACTACATATGTTTGCGGCCACAAACGAATATTACAAATGTATATCTCACATATACCATGCGTATCAAATACACAAACAGTGCACAACATCAACATCAAATACACAAACAGTGTACAACATAACCATCAAGCAACTGGCGATTTATACCTGAGCGCCATACCTGTACAATATAATCAGAATGACTGTGAGGTTTACCACTCACCTTTAATTATAGCAAACAACTTGTCTTTTCTTATGAACACTATCACACACAGATCCACACGACACTGTGGTCACAACACAACTAAGGGTTGGAGGGTGTCTTGCCTTTAAGTACTGTTAAGTGTTTATGCCTCAAGCCTGCGTTTCTAAACCAGTGGCGCACGGTCAAAAAGTGAATCTTACACAATTAACAAGCAATATGCGAAAATTCTGCAATCCAAATATAATATAACATACAAAACTAATTCCGGTAAGCCTGCCACAATACCTGTCAAGCAAAAAGAAAAAATCTATCAAACTAAGTACCCAACAAAAATCTTCCACACAATGTATTTTTTGGAACGTTCAAGGCCTAAAAATTCTTTAATTTAACTTTAGGGGACGAGAAAAAACTTTCAAAGTACATCATTTGTCTCTCAGAAACATAATAGGCAAATTATGATGAAGCAACGTGCCAACATTCCTTTAAAACCTACAATATTATACAACAAAATGCTAGTAAAATCGCAAGTACAGGAACAGCAAGTGGAGGTCTGAAAAATAAGCCCATCTCATATACTCGTAAGGTTATAGAGCAAGAAATTCACTGGATCTTTAAGGAAATATTCACATGCAAAGTAAAAATTATTATAGGTTACTACCTCACCATCATATGATTATTCAACGCTCCTAGTAATGTTTACAATAAGCTTGAGATCTATCAAAGAATCGTACCCTCAGCATTCTCTACTTATTGGAGGAGATTTTAATTCCGGAATCGGGAATCTGAACCAAGGGGTAGATTAACCGTTAATTGAACGGTAAGTAAAGTTTATAATTTATAAATTTATTTAAATAGTAGTTCGACCGGCATACAAAGGAGGTTTGATTACATCAAAGAAATGCTTGATTACAACAAAGAAATGCTTGATTACAATAAATACACACAGTGTCAGTATTTTATTTTTCACATATTATTATGCTAGCATAACTTTTTCGTTTATACCAACATTCTTTGCACTGCACTATTCTTTGAAAATTTTGTAAGTATTTTCATATCGCAGTTTGGATTTTTCTGGTATTACTGCCGAACATCCGATATTCTACGATTCTTCTATATTTAAATTCTCACTGTCAGAGCCACTCATTTTAATTATTTTTTCTTTGTTGAATAGTTTAAAAACACCTTGACTTCTTGACATTCAAACGCATAAACAAACAATGCAACCATAACAAAACAAAAAATCTGTTGTGGCCAGCACAATACCTCTCGCCACTTCCTTTTTTGGTTACATAAGTATAGGGCGCGAACAGTCATGTTACATTGTTGGCCTTGACAAGCAGATGTGGGGGCCCGTTTCAGAATGATAATTAGTCATTATGTTTCATTTAGAATTTCAAGATTTTCTAAATACACGTAGTTAATTTGTCACCAGGAGTGTGGAATTTACTTGTCGAGGAAAATAAACCATATGGAATTGGAAAATCACTAAATTTAGAATGAGAAATTATGATATTTACATCTATATACATAATTACTAGCTATCATTCTGACATGAGTCCCCATATCTGCTTGTCAAGGCGCCCTATTGTATTTAACATTTCTTGTATACCTACATTCTACAACAAAAATTCTACTTACATATATCTATTCCTTATATATAGATTGTTTAATTTTAAATTTATTTTATGAAGAAATTTTGTCCTCTTCTATTTTTTCGAAATGTTTCCAATTCATTGTCAGGATTGACAGTATTTTTGAAGGATATATGTAATAGACCTATAATTTTAAATATTTAACTATTAATACATTAAGAAATAATATAATGTATGTACTTCCCAGAAAAACTCTTTAGTAATTATCTACGAATTTCTGACACTGACATTTATCTGTCAGTTACAAACAATTTAAACTATTTTCCATGGCATTCTTTCGGCTGTAAAATTTATTACAACAGATTATTTTATATATTATATTTCTTTTATCTCTAAATCTATAGAATATATAATAAAATATTTAAATGTATCAGATAGAGAATTTAATTTTCTTTAATATTATCACGAAAAATTTTCAAAAAATAATATTTGGAAGATTTTTTTTCAAGAATCTTCTACTTCCGGTTTTCCAATTGTTACCAAAACCTTTTCAGATCTTCCCATGAATGTCCGATTGGAAAATACGTAGTTAAACAATTTTTAAGTCTTATAGTTTTTGAGTAATCGTCCTTCCAACATCCTACATACATACACACACACACACATACATCCACACACACACACACACACACACACACAGACATCATCGTAAAAATGTTAAAATCGGATTGTAGGGACCTTAAAACGTGCTTATTCAATAAAATCTGGATATGCGATTTTTAGCATGAATGCAATACCTCTCTTAGCGAGAGGTAAAAAGTCATAGCATACTGTAAAGCTACCTACTATATTCAGTTTCAATAATACTTATAATGAAAAAAAAATAAAAATTAAATAAAAAATGTTATAAGCATCACGAACGTTAAGGAATTACCGATCTCAGACAAAATTGGGGACTGAGCGAAGCGAAACATTGTCTTCGATCGGCAAACTGTCTTTACCGTTCTTGATACTTAATATACTATAATCTTGTATAAGAGTTTAAAATCTCTGACGAAATAAATATTTCCGATCATTTAATAACAGAAGTTTCTATTATCAGAATTATCCAAAACCGAAATAAAGAAGTACTCGAGCCACAAAATATTCAAATTACAAAAACACAATGGGATAACAATATAGTGACGTGCGCCCCTGGGAGAAGAGTATACAACGCCGCCACTGACAGAACATTCCAGAGCGATGACGCAATTCCCGGCGCCGCAGCGGCTAAAAGCTAATTACGCCGTGACCTCATTCCTTTGTATACAGGTCATTGTCGCTTCCGAGTCTTCTAGAATGTTATAAGCGGTATAAATACCGGCCGAAAGAAAGCGGAGGGACAGTCTCATATATACAAGCAACCACAAATGAACTCAGTGATATAAATAAACAGTTTAACAGTTGTTAACATAAATAAATGTAGTTATATAAATAAGTGTAGTGATATAAATATTGTATAGATAAATAATCGTAGTGTTTAAGCATTTAATAATATTCTTAGTGTTTATAATTATTTAATCATAGTGTTACTTCTTTTTATCATCTTTTGATATTTCATCCTTAATTATTTACCGTTTAATAAACGTATTCTTTTAGTTAATAATATTTGTCTGTGTTTTACACTTCGCCCATATAAATAAAAACGTTACAATTGGTGTCAGAAGTGGGATTGTTAAACTGTGAAGTGTAAATAAATAAAAATAAATAAAATGACGACTAAACAAGTAAAATTAGGTGAATTAAAAGTAAGTGATCTCAAGAGAGAAGTGGAAGAACGAGAATTAGATACGACAGGACTGAAAATCATTCTACAATCTCGTCTGCGGCAAGCATTAATCGCTGCTGGTGAAAATGCTGACGATTACTTATTTGACGTATCCGACATTGATAGACATAAAAAAATTAGCAGAAAGTTCTAGAACCCTAGAACAAAAATTAGAGGAAAGTTCTAGAAAATCAGAAGAATGTTCTAGAACACTAGAAGAAAAATTAATAGAAAGTTCTAGAAAAGCCGAAGAAAGTTCTAGAACATTAGAAAATAAATTAGGAAATAATTCTAGAACATTAAAAAAAGAATTAAAACATGAGATGGCAGAAAGTTCTAGAAAAGCCGAAGAAATTTCTAGAACGTTAAAAGAAGAATTGACAGGAACATTAGAACAAAAATTAGAAGAAAATTCTAGAGCATTAGAAAAAAATTAGAAGAAAATTCTAGAAGTTTAAAAGAAAAATTAGAAGAAAAATTGGAAGAAAATTCTAGAAATTTAGAACAAAAATTGATGGAAAATACTGAAGAAGGTCTGAAGAATTTAAAAGATGAGATGACAAGAAGATCGAAGAAATACAACAAAAGTTCACTAAAATGACATCGTCGTCAATGTCGAATTCCGAAGTTGCTAAGCCAAGTCTAATAGAAGGAAGAAAGGTAGTAAAACCTGATACTACTTCAAAAATGCACATAAAAACACCGGAATTTGATGGGAAGTCTTCGTGGCCGAATTATTTAAAACAATTTGAAGCGGCCGTAAAAGCAAATAATTGGACGTCCGGAGAAGGCTACGGCGTTGACTGTCTCGTTGCGCGGAGAAGCCATCGATATCTTACAAACGCTGAAGGAAGAAGAACAAGAAGACTATGACCAGCTAGTCAAGCGGTTGGATATGCGATATGGCAATGCGCATCTGGAACAGGTATACCAGACGCAATTAAGAAATCGGTATCAGAATCCAAAAGAAAGCCTGAAAGAATTTGAAGTCGACGTAGCCCGTTTGGTTCGTCTCGCACATCCTACAGCTCCTGATAGCATTGTGGAATGCCTGGCTACACAATCATTCATCTATGGAGTTCGAGACAACGAAAAGCAAGCATTGCGATTGGCCCGTCCAAAAACTTTAATTGGCGCACTCTCATATGCATTAGAACATGAAGCTGCTAAACAAGCTTCACGTAACCAATCGCGAGTGCGAAGATCTAGATGAGAGAGTGCGACGAATTGCAAGGGAAGTGTTTACCGGAAGAAAGAAACTCCGCTGCTGGAATTGCGGTGAACTGGGCCATCCGCAGAGACTTTGCAGAAAAATGCAAAGGAAAACGGAATCGACAAAGGAAGAAAAGGAGTCGGAAAACTAAGTCGGGTTGATGCGAAGGGGCAACCGTCGACCCGTAATCTACTATCTCCACAATCCATTAGTTATGTCGCATCCCTTCATCATCAAGCCAACAGTTTCTATGTGGATAGCACTATTGACGGAAGACCACTGAAAATGTTACTGGATACGGGTGCGACAAAGACTATAATTAGACCCGACTTGGTAAAGAAAACTGGTGTTAATTTGCGCAGTGTATGATTATGAATAAGAACAATCCTTATTAATGAAACTATATTTATTAAATAACTATCACTGACATATAATAATTATTATCTGACATATATATCAATCACATGTTCATATATATTAACTCGCCTACTTCTATTTTTCAATTGAGGAAGTATATTTTAATTGCTCTTTCTAACACTCCCCCTCAATTAAAAATAATTTTACATTTCAAATAATTTTACATTTCAAACAAATTTAACAATAAAACAAATTAAATTAGACTTAAACCATTACGGAGTTTTTCAAATTGATGTTTCGGAAGTCCCTTCGTCAGAATATCAGCAATCTGATTATTACTCTGACTGCGGTAATAATAAATAATTTCCTATTCCCAGATTAGATATTCCGAGAATATCTCTTAACCCTGTGATAAAACGACGTTTATGGAGAATTTATTCTAAAGTTAAGTCTTATTCCATGTTTATTATTATACATTTGTGGGTTAAGCTTGTGATAAACTAGGAATAGCTATTCCTGTGTTAAAAAGAAGTTATTCTGAACTTAATCCTTCTTTATTATTACCGCTGTGAATGTATTCTAGATGAACGATTCCTTCTTCTATTTGTTGCTTGATGTAATGATATTTTACATCTACGTGTTTTAACCGTTTCGTATTTCCTGGTGTCTGCGCAATCTTTATCGTTGACTGGTTATCTTCGAGAATGTAAATTCTTCCGAGTTCTCTAATTTTCAAATCACTCATAATTGATTTTATCCAGCATCCTTCTGTTATTGCATTAGTTAAAGCCACATATTCTGCTTCACAAGATGATAGCGTGACTATAGGCTGCTTCTTCGATGCCCACAATACTGGATTACCATATACCTTCATTACAAAACCAGTTGTAGACTTTCTATCAATGGAATCACCAGCGAAATCAGCATCAACATATCCTTGAATTATTTTACTATCTTTGTTTTTAACATAAATCAGTTTTAAATTAATAGTTCCATTCTAAACATTTCTAGTATTCTCTTCAAATAACTTATCTGATCTATCTCAATAGAATTCTTACTTTGTTTAATGTGCAATCCCAAATAGTTAGAAATTTTTCCCATATCTGTCATTTTAAAAAATTTCTTTAGCCTTCCTTTGAATTTTTCTACATCTCCGTCACCACATATTACCAAATCATCTACATATAACAGGACATATATTTTTCTAGTATTTTCTGTCTTTACATATAAACAATAATCTGCCTGTGATCTTTCAAATCCATCATTGATCATAAATGTATTAAATTTCTGATTCCAATAATGAGGAGATTTCTTCAGTCCATATAAAGATTTTTTTAGTTTCAGCACATTACCTTTGGATACTTTCATCCCTTTTGTGGGGTATATAAATACATCCTCATTTAGATCTCCGTAGAGGAATGCACTCTTGACGTCCATTTGGTAAATTGTATAGCCAAACTGATTTGCTACAGATAATAAAATTCGCAAGGTTGACAATTTGGCAACTGGCGTACAGATTTCAGAATAATTAAACTCTTCATCTTGTTTGAACCCTCTTGCAACTAATCGGGCTTTAAATGTCGTAGACTGTCCTTTATCTTTTTTTTATTTTGAAGACCCATTTCGTATCTATGATTGTTCTATCTTTAGGTTCTCTTACAACGCTCCAAGTTCCATTTTCATTCAATGCATCAAATTCTTTCTTAATTGCTTCTTTCCATTGTGTAGAATTTGGTCCATTCATTGTTTTTTCGTATGTCAACTTTTCGTCTGGTGAATTGCATACCAAAGTAGTCTCGCATTTTTCTGGAAATCTTCTGGGTGTCTGCAAATTTTCTCTATTTCTTAAATTATACCGTGGTGCAGGTGTAGTTGACTCATTTTGTTCTTGTGTAGCCATCTCATTCTGTTCTTCTTGTTCTTCCTCATCTACCGTTTTTATTCCTGTTATTATATCTGGATTTTCTATATCGTCATGATTTTGTTCTTGATATATTTTTTGATTTTCTTCTATATTCTCATTTAATTCTTCAGTCTTTTGATATTCAAAATTTTCTTCAATAATTTCATCTTCTGTTTCATTCTTGTTCTTCTTTGTTTTAAATATTACATTTCTTGATATTTCGACTTTTCTTTCTTCTTTAAAATATACTCTGAAGCCTTTCGTGTGCTCTTCGTATCCTACAAATATACCCTTTTTGCTTTTGGCGTCCCATTTCTTTTTTTGTTGTTTGGGTATAAAAACAAATGCTTCAGAACCAAAAATCTGGAAATACTTAATATCTGGTACTTTCTTATTCCATAATTCGTAGGGTGTTTTGTCTTTCACGGTACTTTTTCCAGTGCGATTTATTACATACACTGCAGTTGCTACTGCTTCTGCTGGGGGGTATAACAATAACTCTTTTGATGAATGATACCTTTACTTGCTAGATATTATCCATTGTTTATTTGACGACATGTGTTCAGTTGCTCCTGAATCGGCGTACCAGTAAGTTTGTTTCAATTCAGCTCCATTTAGTAATGCTACATTCGTGTACACTGTACTATGAGGCTTCTTCTTACCTTTATTTAAACGTTGATTATTTGATCTTCCATTATAATAGCAGTCATTAGCTGTGTGTCCTGTCCGATGACATTTGAAACATCTTCCTTCATCATAATCTTCTTTATACTTGCAATTATTTGCTATGTGACCATCTTTCTTGCAAATGTTACATGTAATTGACTTTCCAGTATTCTTAATTGGCTTTGTATTTTTATATATATTTCTATTAATGAATGCGTTCTCATTTGTATTTTCATTTTCCTTTAATCTTCCTTCTTCAATCATCAATCTACTTATTAATTCATTTAACTTTCGATTACTACCAGGTGTTGAGTCCCAAGCACTTAAAAAGTATTTATATTTATTCGGTAAACCTGTCAGAATTCTTGTCATCATCATGCTGTCAGATATTCGTTCTCCAAATTGTGCTAATTTTCCTTTAATCTCTTCAAGTCCTGATATATACTGCACCATACCTTGATGCTCATACTTATAGTTAAAAAAATTTTGCTGAAATATATCCACACTTATTTCTGACTTTTGTTCATAAACTGAACACAGTTTTTCCCATATTTCATGAGAATTACTACATGTCAAAATATGCGCCATGGGTCCTTCATCAATTCTACTTACAATCATATCTTGAGCTTTAATATCTTTCGACTCATAAATTTTAAGTTGATTTTCATAATCTTCTTTCTTCTTTCCTTTTTCATCATATTCTAATGGTTTTCTTGTACATCCACTGACTATATCATACACACCTCTATTCTTTAAAGAAATAACTATGGAAAATTTCCATAAATTCCAATTTTCTTTACCGGTCAGTCGGATTATTTTTTGGGTTCCTTCCATTTCAATCCTAATCTGTTCTTCAATCTTGTGTCAGTCAATTCATCAATTCAAATTTTCAAAAATATAAGAAATATATTCTATATTGTTCTGGGCCCATAACCTGTTAATTTGCGCAGTGTATGATTATGAATAAGAACAATCCTTATTAATGAAACTATATTTATTAAATAACTATCACTGACATATAATAATTATTATCTGACATATATATCAATCACATGTTCATATATATTAACTCGCCTACTTCTATTTTTCAATTGAGGAAGTATATTTTAATTGCTCTTTCTAACAACTGGCAAGACGCTTCTTCAACCAACTAAGTGGCGATTACGCACAGCGACAGGAGAACAAGCTACCGCATTAGAAGAAGTAGATGTCACCATCTCTATTGGGAACACCTCCTTTAAACATCGTGCGCTGGTAGCTGATGTTGAAGATAAATTAATACTTGGGATGGACGCAATGACAAAGCACGGTTTTAAACGACCTGAAGAAGGGAGTGATGATGGTCAATGAAGAATAACTCATATTAAATCCACGAGACGACAAGGCTGTGCGTGTACTAATGGCCGCAGACATCACCCTCCCAGAACGAAGTGAAACTATCCTGGGAGCACATTTAGATGGTAGTTTCTGTGAGGGAACCGCCGACCAGAGAACCAAGGCGAAGGATTTAATTTGGAGGTTTCAAGATGTATTCCAATATGACAAGAAAGCCAACGGAAGAACTAATGTAGTTCACCATAAAATAGACACCGGAGACGCAAGACCCATCCGCCAACCAGCAAGAAGACTGCCATTGGCGAAGCGTGAGGAAGCCGAAAGAATTATTGAGGACATGAAGATGGAAGGTGTAATCGAACCTTCAAGCAGTCCTTGGGCTTCACCAGTGGTGTTAGTGAAGAAGAAGGATGGCTCTACACGATTTTGCGTCGATTATCGTCAACTCAACAACGTGACGAAGAAGGATAGCTACCCGCTACCTCGAATAGACGACACATTAGACACCTTAGCTGGCTCAAAGATTTTCTCCACTTTGGACCTTAAGATCGGCTACTGGCAAGTGGATTTGGATCAAAAAGACAAGGAGAAGACAGCCTTCACCATTGGTACAGGACTCTGGCAATTTACCGTAATGCCGTTTGGGCTCTGCAATGCTCTTGCAACGTTTGAACAACTCATGGAAACAGTATTGGCTGGGCTATCTTGGAAAACCTGTCGACGATATTATTGTGGTAGGTAAGACATTCGAGGACCACATGAAGAATTTAGAAGAGGTTTTCCGGAGATTGAGGAAGGCTAACCTGAAACTTAGCCCGAAGCAGTGTCACCTGTTTCAAAGAGAAGTTCATTACCTTGGACACGTGGTTCGGCAGTAAACCTAGGGAAGATCTGGCCGGGGAAGATTACGTAACGGACTTACGGAGAAGAATTGACGACATTCATGAACAAGTCCGCACAAACACTCAAGCGGCCAGCGACCGAATGAAGGACCAGTATGACATCAAGGCAGAAAAAGGTGGATACCAACCAGGGGATTTAGTGTGGCTTCACAATCCTTAAAGGCGCCGAGGTTTATCACCAAAGCTACAAAGAAATTGGGAAGGTCCATATGAGGTCGTTAAGAGAATAAACGACGTGATATACAGGATTAGAAAAACACCAACAGGGAAGCCGAGAGTAATACACTTCAATCGGCTACCCCATTCGCTGGTGACAACAATGAAGACCATCATGGAGCAACGGTTCGTCGGATCATAGCTCAGGAACCGACTTTTGAAGACTTCATAGAACAGTATTCCTTTGGTCACAAGGCGCGGTATGGCGTGACGACAGAAGAACATAGAGATCTGTTCACCGTGTCCTCAGATTATTCCCTCGGCCACTGCGTATCGGAAGACTTAAAGATGTCACGCGGCATAGCGTCAGTCTTTAAGACAAAATTTGGACGACTACAAGAACTGACCAACCAAGGTCCATCCGTCGGGAAGACGCTACGACTGAGGGATAACAATACAGAACAGCAGCGGTATATCTACTACCTGGTCACAAAACCACGCTCGTACCAGAAGCCGTCATATCGCAGTCTATGGAGCTCGCTGTGTGACTTGAAGGATCATCTGCTAGAGAATGAAATTTTGAAGCTAGGAGTACCAAAGTTAGGCTGTGGATTAGATGGTTTGGATTGGAGAATTGTTAGGAACATGTTAGAGATCCGCTTCCGCTATACCGGTATTGAAATTCTCGTCTGCAGCTGTAACTCTAACGAACAGAAAGAAGAACTCCAGCGGACCATTGACTATCACTTCTTCAAGACTTCCAAATGTACCAAGGGTAATGCATGTAGATTTCGTCATCAAGAACTGTTCCGGGACGAAACAGTCTTAAGGAGGGGGCAGTGTGACGTGCGCCCCTGTGAGAATAGTACCCGAGCCCCGCCACTGAAAGAATGTACCAGAGCGATGACGTAATCCCGGAATTTCCCAGATGTTGAAATCCCCGCGACGCAACCGGCTAAAGGTTAATTACCCCGTGACCTCATTCTTTTGTATACAGGTCATTGTCGCTTCAGAGGGTCTAGAAATATATTAGCTGTATAAATACCGGCCGAAAGAAAGCGGAGGGACAGTCTGATATATATAAGCAACGAGCAATGAACTTGGTGATATAAATATACAGTTTATCAGTTGTTAACATAAATAAATGTAGTTATATAAATAAGGTTAGTGATATAAATATTGTATACATAAATAATCGTTGTGTTTGAACATTTAATAATATTCTTAGTGTTTATAATTATTTAATCATAGTGTTAGTTGTTTTTATTATCTTTTAATATTTAATAATTTATCGTTTAATAAACGTATTCTTTTAGTTAATAATATTTGTCTATGTTTTACACTTCACCCATATAAATAAAAAACGTTACAATATTTAAAATGCAATCAATTCGTATAGATAATAGAATATTATTTAATATTTATAATAACATTAAATGTGTAAATAATATTTCATAGTTTGTTTATACAATAATTTTACTGGAAATATATCCTATATTTTGCAAGAAAATTTATGTATAGGACATACGAGCTGTCCATAGCAGAATGAAAGCTATTAATTATGTCCATAACTGACAAATGTCATAATTATTCATTCAAAATTTCATTTTTTGGTATTTTATGATTTCTTTTCTCGGCAACTGAATTCCACATTTCTGATAACAAATAAACCACATGAAATAAGAAAATCATGAAATTTTGAAAGAAAAATTATGACATTTGTCAGTTATGGACATAATCAATAGCTGTCATTTTGACACGGGTCCCCATATCTGCTTGCCAAAGTCAGCAAAGTCACGTCACTGCACGCGCCCTATACATAAATTTTCTTGCAAAAGTTCCTGTATTTCCAGTAAAATTATTTCATAAACAAACTATGTAAATTGCACTTGACACTGACATCTTCTTCTTCTTTAGTTTTTCCAATTCGTTTGGGGGTCGCCATTTTTTATTTTCTTCTTCCACTCATTTTTATTACATTTTACTCAATTTCAATTTTTGGAATTCTAGTATTGGAGATATCGCGGCCGAAACCGCGGTCACATACACATACACACACACACACACACGCACATACACACACACGCACACACACACACACACACACACACACACACACACACACACACACATCGTAAAAATAGTAAAATCGTATTGTAAAGACCCTAAAACGTGCTTATTCAATGAAAACTCACCACCGATTTTTTTGACCAAAGACAATACCTTCCTACCTAGAGGTGACGGAAGGTAAAAACTACAAAGATCACTAGTGATTTTAAAAATACGTTAATTAAAACCAAAACTTTCCATTGGGATACAGTCAGAACACTTTTTGAATCTACAGTAGCTCCTGTTCTTCTTTATGCGTTTAAAATCTGAGCTGTTAACCAATTCGATACTTTAGAAAGAGGTCAAACAAATTATTTCAAAAGTGTGCTAGGGTGGCAAAAAACCACTTCGAATTACATCATAAGGAGGGAAATCGGACAAGACAAACTAGAAAGAAAAATTGTCCACAGATTACTAAATTGGTGGTATAAAATCCTTATAATTCCAGATAACAGATACGAAAAATCTGCTATGATAAATTATTATTTATGAACCAACAACCAATAGCATCAGAAGAAACAAAAATGAAATATACTTGGGTCAAGAGACGAACTATCAAGGAATCTGGAACGAACAGAATTTTATAGCAATAAAACAAGAACTCCATAATATTTTACTATCCTACAGTAATTTCCTCTATAATATTGGCACCCAAAGAATTGCTGAATCGTCATATAATCCTGAATTCAAGACATTCCTACACAACATTTTTTTCCTAACTATCGACATTCCCTACAAAATTCTTTGTTTATTAGGCCAGATCCGTACGGCAAACTCAAATAACACAATATGGTATCATAATGGTAGCCTTTTCAGATTCAACCAAGATGATATAAGTACCCTGTGCAATGCATATGAACATAACAACATCCAACATATGCTCTTCCACTGTCTGATATTCAGCGCTCCGAGGAATGAATTTTTAAAGAAATTCCTGGCAAACATCAGCCCTGAGAACCTTAACCGAACCCTATTGGCAGATTTAACTTGAGATAAAGCATTTAACATATACAAATTTGTCAATACTGTTCTCGAATTTATCCCAACATTAGAACCATCAGGTCACTGTATAAGTGTTCTCTCCTTATTTATTAATGAACTAATAAATCCTGATCATAACAGTAATACCAAAGTAGATGTAAAATATACAATAAAATTTAATTTTTCTTCATCTAATGATTTAGTTTTAAAAAAAATTATGGAAGAGTCTCCTAACATATACTATACCTATTAGTACAAAGCCTTCGGAACTTCAAAATAACTTACTCTTAGCAATTAAAGAGGCGGCAAGTGAAACAAATATGTTACAGGTTGTAAAAGTTGGATAAAATACATGTAAAATGAGAGCTAATCGCAACCGTTGGTCTAATAACAAATGCTTGATATTAAAAAAAACATTGCCACAAACATTTAAGGTCTTATAAAAAACAGCCTTAAAAAAACTTAGTTTACAAACTTGATGCGAAATGCAACTGTACAATTAGTAACATACAAGAAGTAGAATACTTAAGCCACTTCTTCCTAGTATGCCTGTTATACAAAAATATCAGGCAAGTGTATCTGGCAAAGTATGTACAAGACTTTAATGGAAGCCCTCTCTGCGATGTGCTAGACAATCTATCTCCCGAAAAGAGTAAATCCATTTACTGCTATGTAATAACCGCGTTTCGTATAAGAAGTTTTACTATGAACGAATAATGAAATCTCTTCTGTATTATTATTTTATGTCGGCTCATAATTGTATCTGCATCATATAAAGTAACATATTATGACGGTGTAGAAAATAATTCTCATAACTGTATTGTGTATATTCCTACATGTATGTATATTTATGTGTGTATAATGTAAATATGATATTTTGTTAAATAATAAAATATAGTTAAATTCTTCATAAGTTCTTATTTCTTGTGTTTATATTATGGATAATTGTTTATATAAAAAAAAAATGTTCTGATTAACTATATTACTATTTATATTTTGTACGCCAACTCATGTATTTATATATTGAAAAAAGCCTATGCTTCATAACAATAAATTCAATTCAATCCAATACTGCTCTGAAGATACGATCTTTTATATTTAATGAGTAAAATGTACATTGTGATCAAATTATGTATTTTACATCTTTATATGGCAATATTTATTGTACTTATTGAACAAAATGATGAGTTATGTACCATATACTTAACCAATTTCGTTGTATAGATTTTTCTAAAGCAAATAATTATTATTATTAATATGATAAAATATACAAAACCAATCCCGGTAGGCCTGCCGCAGTACCTAAAGAGGAAACTAATATTGGATGTTAGAAAATGTACGCAAATGTCAACTCTCTGAAGAACATAAAGAAACGCTAACGCACTTATTGTAAAATTGTAGATACCTTCCAACACAGAGTACCAGTCCTTATTATATCCTGGAAGGGTCTGGCAAGAGAGACCTGGGCCAAATCACTGCGAGAGAAGTGGGAAATGAAATAAATTACATTGTCATTGTGAAAAATAAAGTATTATGTACCTACATATTTTCAAATAGTAAAATGTATTGTAACGGGCTTATGTAAAAATTATGAGCCTAAAGAGCAATGATCTTGACAAATTTGTCAAGAAAAATCTACGTGAAATTGGTAAATAAACTAAGGGTGTTAGAATCATTTCAAAACAATCTTTTAATAAATTGCTAGGAATCTCATCAGTTCCTGCTGAAAATTGATAAAAAATAAAAATAAATAAATATTTCATCACGGCATATTACCCATTGCTGGGTGTGCCAATCTGCTTCGTACGCAGATATCGGTAATGAAAATTGATTATGGTGGCCAATTCGGTTTCAGTGAAGGTACTCAAAAATTTTGATTCATTGCAATAAATATTTATCTTGAGGAATGTGCGATACATGTGGTAAACCCTTTTTAATTTCTACTGGAATATTTGTGAAATAATTGTTAAACCTATTTCCAATATCCAACGAATTATTAACTGTGTTATTATTCTCTTACAGACTTAAGTTTAGTGTGCTTATTTGAATTATTATCAGTATTGTTTTTAATTAGCTTCCAAGTTTTGCGGAAAACATTATTACAATTTATAAACTTTTTCTTGTTGAAGTCAAATTTGGCTTTTCTAATAAGTTTTCAATATTTCCATTTATACTGGATGTAAATCTCTTTAGTGATAAGTCCTTTGCTATATAAAGCATACAAATATATTTCATTTCTTGTGCTTTTATTTTAATATCACTAGTTATACAAGAACTGGCTTCGGTTTAGCTTTAATTTTAATTTTTCGATGAGTAGTATCAAAATAGTGCATAAATATATAATAAAAGTTGTTAAAATAAACATTAACATCACTTTAACAATATTGTCTTTTTGCAAATTGAATTAAATGTTTTTGAAAAGTGTGAGTAATTGAAATATTGCTGAATAGTGTGCGATGTTATGAGCAACACAAGCTACAAAATAATTTTATAGAACATTAGTAAAAATATTGTCAATACAAATTTGATACAAATACAAACATAAATTATTGCCAATTTTTATTAATATTACGGACATTTTGTCGTTCATGACATTATTGACATTGTTTTAACGCGTACTCTGGGCCCTGATTCTGTAACTTGCGTGATCATTTAAGACACCAATACTAACACAAATTAGTCACATGTATACAGTATGCCATCTATTAGAGATCTGAAGAACTACTAGTTATGACGTCATACATTGCGAGACACGCAAATATAAGTTGCATGACCTACAGAGGTCCTGTTTCCTACTTGCGTGACTATCTTCTCACTTTAATTCTGTAGTTGTATCGTATTGCTTTCATTTTGCGCGTTTTGTTGTTTTATTTTTATTGTTATATTACGTCTTTTGTTGTTTCTTGTTATTTTAAATTTGTTTTTATTTTTATCGTTTCTTTTTAGTGATTAAATAATTCACAAATGTAAGTGTATCATAATTTGAGGTTATCAATTTACCTTATTATTTGGTTTATATTGTTAAAATTGTTTCAGATTATACCTAGTTCTCCTCATAATGGCTTTAGCTAGCATTTTTATAGCTTTAGCTGAGGAGGAGATATTAGAAGAAAGGTATGATACCCGAATAATACGTAGAAAGTTGAGGGATGCATAAAATCCTTTCGAAATGAGGAATACAGAATTTTTATTTTAGATTAAGCAAAGAAGCCTGTATGACATTGACGCTATGATGATTTCAAACCTAATACCAATATTAAACTTCGCGACATAAAAACCTAATGCACAAAATTCCCCATAAAAGTCACTAGGAACAAACAGTGGTGTCATTTAATGTAGTCACGCAAATGCTCACGCAAGTTACAGAATCAGGGCCCAGGCCGCAGTCTCGAACACGATAGTATGGCAGCGCGCTCAAAGATCGCATTCAGGTCGTGATTGCAGACACAGTAATGTTGCAACGTACAGAGAGATAGCGCTTACTGTCGTTTGGAGCAGCAGCTCGCGCGACAACTAGCCTACAAGGTACTCGTCGCCAAACAGCACGCGCATCAATCGATACCACAAGTTCATGCAGAGAGAATATAAAAGGGATGGTAGCGAGAGAAAAAACTCATTGGCAGTCATTGGCTCCTGAACGAGTCAAGCCAAGTATCCCATTACGGTAGTCGCAGCGGCTCGTTTTGAAATAATTGGTCGCGCGGCTAACTGTTCACTTAGACGCGACAGTCGCATCAGTAATATAATAAATTTATGTAGTAACAATTTAATTTTATAAATGAAGGAAGATCAAAATTCAAGTAACTTTTTAAAAGAAAAGGAAAATTGCTTATACTATATTTAAAATATTAAAAAATATATTTTTTTTCAATATTTTAATAAAAATACACTTAGTTAACACGAATGAAGAGAAAGATATAATAATATTCTCATTTATTTTATTGAAGTCTCGACTTTCATATTTTTATTCATTTAGACGCGCGGCTGTCGTGAAGCACTGCTTACTATTAGTGCTGTGAGGATCCGACAAAACTTGGATCCGAGAACCCGGATTTCAAAATATCCGGATCCCGGATATCCGACGTTCGGATATTGAAGCGGATATCCGAAAATTTAATTCGAATTTGGATCCGGATCTTAATTCGGATCCGGATCCTGAAATGGATCCGGATCCTGATATGGATCCGGATCCTGATTTGGATCCGGATTCGAAATTTTGTTTACGGATCCGAATTCGATGTTTTGTTTGCGGATCCGGATCCAAATTTTATTTCTGAATTCGATTCTTCATTTTGAATGTGAAGTCTAACATCTGGAATTGTGTTCAAATTCAAACCGTTAAAGTGGGCCTGTTTATCTTTACAGCGGTCTGTAAACACCAGTACACAAACAGTAATACATTTTATAATATCCCTCTAAAATAACCAGATAGTATGTGCTAATGTAAAAAATAAATAAATTTGAGAAACAATGGCCTAAGTTCGTTGCAGGTAGCGAAATACTTATCGTGACGTGTTTCACATAAAAGGGGTTGTTTTTGTTACTTATAGTTCTGTGGAATCGAATAATTTCCTTCTTAGCGGATGCTAAAAGTTGTCCAACAGAAATTTATATCTGCCAACTATTAATTAACTACATCAATCAAAAATGTATTGTGGACTGTCATCAGATTTATTTGGTTTTGATGAGACCCGATGTTAATATTGAAATGTAAGGTTCATTACTAAGAATAATCGAATCCGAGAGCCGATCCGGATACTGGAATTCCATCTCATACTCATATTCGAATCTAAGATCCGATACTCAAATCCGTTTCTAAGATTCGATATTGGGATCCGGATACAAGATCCTATACTCAGATTCGGATCCAAAATCCGATACTGAGATCCGGATCCAAAATCCGATACTCAGATCCGGATCCAAAATCCCATACTCAGATTCGGATCTAAAATCCGATACTCAGATCCGGATCCAAATCCGATACTCAGATCCGGATCCAAAATTCGATACTGAGATTTGGATCCGAGATCCGGATAGTTCAATATTCAATTATCCGGATATCCGGATAATTTTGGATCCAAAACCGAAACTATCCGGATCCCACCACTACTTACTATAGCAGTCATAAAACTGTCGCCGCGGCACGCACTCAGCCACCCTGTCGCTGTCGTGTGTAGGAAACTTACCGTATAGAATTTACACATAAGCAGTAATGTCGCTCGGCTAGTCGCGTCTAGGAAATCCTACCTTACATTAGCTGGGAAGACAGCGTTTACCCTTTCTTTACTCTAGCTTTACACGACTGCAACTAGTACGCTCAGTGTACACCCCCATGACAGCTACGAAACCTTCAAAACTAAATACATAATGTACATAAATATTGTAAATAAATCGAACTCGAAATCAAAAAGCGTATTGCATCCCTCACACATCCATTACTGGTCACAAATAAAAATAGTCGAGTGCTGAGACCCCATAATAGTATCGACAACATATAGCAAGATATTTTCTAAAATATTTTAGTGTATTAATATAAAATTAAATAATACTTAGGTTTTAATTTTACCAGCAAATCAAGAAAAACTGAAAAAAAATAATGAATTAAATTGTAATGATGTTAGAGTTGTGACGATGGTCACTGAGCTTGATGTAATGTGTGCGCGCTCTAGCCTAATGGCTAGCGCGTTGGCTTCTGAGTGTGGGGTTCAAGGGTTCGAGTCTCACTATCAAAATATTTTTTATTTTTTTATTTGTTCAGTAAATAGATAAAATACACAAACCATATATTGAATATTTTGAATTATGTTTCCATTGTTGTAAATAAATATTTTTTTGTTGTATTTATATATATTTTTTTGTTGTATTAATAAATATATTTTTTTACTGTTAATATTTATGATTGATGTCTGTACATGTCAGGTGCGGCATGGTCGAGCGGCTAGAGTGCTTGACTAGCGCGCTGAGGATCGCTGGTTCGATTCCTCATGAAGTATGATTTTTTATATTTTTTTTATAGCATGTTTCGAACATGGCAGGTATTTGCAAGATAGTTAAAATCATGTTTAAACTTATTTTGGAGTTTTTAACGGTTTTTCGGGGTATAAATACGGGCCCAAGCGATAGTTTATTCAGAGAGTGTGTGCTCTCTCAAGTGAGCGTTAGCTCTACGTCGAGCCTAGACGGTGTGTGCCGTCTACTGCGAACCTGGTGAGTGCCGGGTAAGCAAGTTGATTATGACCTTGGCTGCCTCTGACTCAGCGCTGTTGGTGTGTGCCGGCAGCTCGTGAGAGAGTGCAGAAGGTGTTCCGTACCGGTATCCGTAACCGGTTGTTTCCGTACAGTGGGGTCTGCCGCTGTGTACCGTAATCGCGATTGTCGATGAGTGTTGGTGTGTGCCAACACGATCCCGTTCCGTTCCGAAATCGCGATTGTTGACCGTTACCGTTTCCGTTCCGTTATCAACTTTGGTGTGTGCCATTGTTGACCGTCCGTACCGTGTTCCCGTAACTTTGGTGTGTGCCATCGTTACCCGTTCGTGTTCCCGCAACTTTGGTGAGTGCCATTGTTGCCCGTCCGTACCGTTGCCCCGCGACCTTGGTGTGTGCCATTGTCGCCCGGTCGGACCGCGTTGCCTCATTTTATTATTCTTTTTACCATCGTGGCCCGTTTATTGTCGACCATTTGTCAGAGCGAAACCAGCTTGCAAATATTGCCTGTTCTATGGTAGGATTTCATTTCTGTATTTCTATTTTCGATGTTTTGTTATCATTATCACCATCTGTAAATACGTTTCATTCTTATTTTTTAATAAAGATGTTCAAAATTATTATGATTTCTTTTTGTGGAAATGAAACTGAACCCTATCTCCATTGAGCTACCCAAATCCTTTTAGCGTTGGACCATCTCTCCTAGTGCTGTGTTTCCGACCGACCGATTGGCGCCCGAGCAAACCGTTCTACAGCACAGGGACAACAGAAGGACGTCGTTCCACGCTACGATTTCGCGTCCGAGCGAAATGGCATCACAAATTGGCGCCCGAACAGGGACTGGCGTCACAGAGTTTATTTAATAAAATGTCTACAGGAATTACAGTAGTAATTTACATGAAAAACAATAGCTGGTACCACAGGCCTTGTTTTGGAAACGCTGATTTGAATATGCCAAATTTCATCCGATGAGACCAATAGTTCCAGGCATCATTTATCCTACTTACAAATTGTCCAAATTTTGAAGTGAAACCATTAGCTTTATGGAAAACTATGACAACTATATAAAAAAATCTGTTGTGGCCAGTACAATACCTTCCGTCAATCCTGTGTGCTATGTATAAATTCCATACACAAATTTTCTTGCAAAGGATTCTAAATTTCCAGTAAAATTATTTCATAAACAAACTATGCAAATTGTACTTGACACTAACATCTTCTTCTTTAGCCTTCCCCATTCGTTAGGGGTCGCTATTTTTTATTTTCTTCTTCCAATCATTTCTGTTTTACGTGGTCGTTCTCATTCAGTTCCTTTTCTCTCAAGTCTTCCGCAATACAGTCCTTCCATCTTATCTTTGGTCTTCCTCTGTTTCTTCAACCTTCTATTACTAAGCTATTCATTCTTCATCCAATATTCATTTCTCCTCATGACATTTTCAAACCAATGTAATCATCTCGCTTGTATCTTTCTAGAAACTTGTAACACTAGAGTTATTTCCTTACCTATCTTTCCGTGTCTTCCCCCAACATCTACTTCAATATCCTCATCTCTACCACATTAATTTACTTTTTATTGATACTGACATCTGTCAATTTGAATTATACCTATGAATATATTGGTAGCACGCGCCACACACACACACACACACACACACACACACACACACACACACACACACACACACACACACGCACACACACACGCACGCACACACACACACACATATATATATATATATATATATGCAGACATCATCGTAAAAATGGTAAAATCGTATTATAGGGACCCTAAAACATGCTTGTTCACTAAAAACTCATCATTGAATTTTTTGACCAAAGACAATATCTTCCTTACCTAAAGGTGACGGAAGGTAAAAACTGTCAACATGACCTTCACTTTTGATCGATTTTGACGTGCTTTTTTCAGTTTTGGCTCAGTTGGAAGGCGCCATTCCGAAGCTTGTTGACTGGTTTGCATGTCAAACTCGTAAACCCATATGTCTCATCACCAGTTACAATGCGTTTTATGAATGTGAGGTCGGAATTAACTCGTTCTAGCATGTCTTCAGAAACCCATACGCGATTGAGTTTTTGCAGTAAATTCAGGTCTTTCGGCATTAGTCGAGCGGCAACGCGTTTCATGCCCAAACAATCTGAGACACAGATATTTCAGCGGCTATCTCTCTCAGATTTAAACGACGATTTTCAGTCAATATTTCCTTTACTTTAGCGATGTTAAGTTCAGTTGAAGACGTGGATGGCCGACCTGAGCGAAGCAAATCTTCCACCACATCTCGACCGCTTTTGAATACACTGTACCACTCATACGCACGTGTTTTTGATAAAGTCGATTCACCGTAATCCTTATGTAACATTTTCAGCGCTTCAGTACACGAAATTCCATTCGCAATGCAAAATGTGAGACAGATGCTTTGTTCGATATTTTTATCCATTGTAAACATCGCAAAACACACTTGAGATGAACTGACAAATGGAACACTGTAAACAAACAAAATGACAGAAGGCACTCAAACTCCGCGTGAGCATAAAGGACAGTTGTGCCAACGTAGCGACAAAAAGAATTTCGACACTGCCTTTAAGCGGGCTTTTTTAATATACAATTCCCGGTATTTTCCTGACAGAATGTACATTCCTTACCGAAAGGTGACGGAAGGTAAAAATCGGCGATAATTTATGTTATTATTTGTATCATAAATTAACTAAATAAAATGAAATTAAAGCGGGTGGGCCAATTGATGTAAAACGGATCTCTTGCACAATCAATCTTTTCGCACAACACACAACAGACTGCACCTCAAAATTAATTAAAAGTTTTTTGAATCAAAATACCCGCGTGCTCGTACAAAATCTCGAGCGTTTGGTTATTAATGTGTTTCAGAAGGATTTTTAACATTACTGCAAGCTGATCTCCAAATTGTAAACTGTGTTACTATTTATTCGGATAATTCTAATCACGGATATATAAAAATCTATCCGATTTTAGTTTTAGTATAGATATTTTTGCCGAATGATGGAATGAAAGTATTTTTTTTTTTTTTGGAAATAATGAAAATGGATGGTGAAACGTCGGATATTTTCTCCAATTATATTCTGCAATCCTTAGAGACTAATCAATTATCTGGAAAAATGCTGAGTTTATTGCAATTTTAGAGGTGCTGCAAGAGGTAGAAAAAATAATATATTTAACAAAATTGAACAAGCTTTGGGAAGAAATATGTTAGGCGTACATTGTGCAGCCTATATACGTGCAGTATATTGTGAAAACAGCTACTGACTGTCTGAAAAAACTCAACTTCCGTAGAAACTCCCAGGTTTCGTTAATAACAAAATGCAATTATGAATTTTATTAATATATTGTGAATAAACAACTTAAAAAAATAATTCTGAAGAAAAATATGACAAAACATAATAATGTTTTTCTTTTTACTTCCTTGTACGTAAGTAAAGGAAGTATTGTAATCGCGAAAAAATTCGGTTTTCAGATTTCAGCGGAAATATCCATTTTGATCATCCCTGAATCCATTTTGACTAATTTCGTCGTGACGTCTGTACGTACGTGCGTACGTTCGTATCTCGCATAACTCAAAAACGGTAAGCCGTAGAAAGTTGAAATTTTGTATTTAGAACTCCTATAACATCTAGTTGTGCACCTCCCTTTCTGGTTATTACACAATTTCCAGAAGTGGCACTTTACATGAAGCCTATAATAGATTTTAATGAAAAACTGTTTTAAAATATAATCCAAAACTTTTCAAATTTGGTATACAAGACTTTTATGTCTATCGAAATAACATAATAGATTTTGGTTAAAATAGGCTAACCGGAAGTGGTACATTACTTGAAGTTGTTAACAGCTTTTCTTGAATAAAATGATTTTATTTTGATTTTAGAAATAAATGCTTCAAATAAAAATTAATTTCTGCGTCTAGCACATCAAGTATTATTAAATTAGCCCTTTGTATAAGCGAGATATGTAAATTTAAAAATTATATACTTTTTTGTTTTTGTAATAAAGCTTGCTATGGATTAGGACAAAAAAATAAAATATTCATGTCAAATTACGTTAAATACGTGCAATTTTATGATTCGTACAATAACAAATATTATATTTTTATTGTGAAATTAGTCATATTCATTGTTGAAATCAAATATTTCTTTGTTGTGTGACGATACGTACCTTATCGAAATGTCTTTCCCAGTTATTTGTAAAATCAGTATAATTCGCTGATGGAGTTCATTGACCCCGATCACATGTGTTTGTGTCCAGAGCATGTTGCCGCTCATTAACCGTATTAAACTTATAAAATATATGATGTTGAGCGCTATTTTGATATTTGCTGCCATTTACCTGGGCCTATAGCGAGCCACAAGCGATGTAGAGCGTATTTGGTTCCACACTTATTGTAAATATAACCCTAAAAGTTTGTACAAATAAACACATGTTTACCTGACCGATGATTGACGATATAACTATGTAAATCATACCTTGTATATCATATTGTTGTATTCTTTGTTTATTTGCTTTGTACAGGTTTAGTTTACTTTGTTTAACCGCAAATTGTGGCGGCTATCATATGTTGACAGACCGGAAGGTCGGAAGTTAGCAATAAAGCTCTGTCAGACGTCTACCGTTACAACAATAATATTGTAATTGTCATTATTTATTTGATAATGTTTATTGTTGAATTTTGATTGTTGTGGGTTACAAACTGGTACAATCGGGACGTTTAATGACTTTTAGTTATTTTTATTTATTTTATTTTTATTGTACAAACGTCAGCAGCGCCATTTTATACAAACTAAGTTTAAAACTTTCCCCTCCAAGTATTTTGCGAGATTCTGCCGGATTACCAAAATTTGGGTATAAAAGACGCCGAATCGCTTGGAGACATCAGGACACCGATTCTAATTCAACTTTTCGACGTGAAATAATTTTAATCGTCGAAAAGCTACACGCAGCCATCTATGAGTTGAGTCAGATACTAAAACTAATTTACCGACATGGAATCGTTTGCGTCGAATTCTTTTCGACGCCAAATTTCGCGTCGAATTCTTTTTTCACGTCGAATAGTTTGACATTTCACATTTCAAGTTAGTTTTGTTCATGATTTTGATGCAGATTTGGAGGTTAATATTATTTTCAATAGCACTGTAGACAATTTGTAAATAAAATACTTTATTTTTTATGTATGATTTAGCTATAGCGTGGTTTTATATGCATCATTTATTAATTAGAACTAGAAGAAGAAGAGTGGCGAAATGCAGGCAGAATTTTTGCCACTTATATGTAGATTTTGTAGCACCGTCCAAATTATTTAAAATATTTGTTAATTCTTCCCACAAAATTTTGGCCATTTTGCGCCCATTTGCCCCCAAAAAATTCAATAATTGTATTTTTTTGTTGTTTTGTGACCCTTTCCAAATATGTTCGATCCATTATAAAAAATTAAAAACGCTTACACAAACAACACAACTTGTCTAGCTAAAGGCTGAAGGGAAAATGATTTCATCTTTAAGATTTCATGGCCATCTAAGGGTGAAGGGTGACCATAAAACTCGCTTTCGGTTCATCCAGGCTATTTCTAAGTAAGGATGGTTGGGATTTTCTGAGGAAATTTTAATGTGTAGACAACCGTTTCTCATTTTCGTCATATGAAACATTTTTACCTTTTTTACTGCATTTTAATGGTATTCAAAATAAATTTTCTCCCGTTAATTTGCAATTTTTTATTGAATCGAAGAATGCAACTTGATTTCAAACTTAATACTTACCCGGCAAAAGTAAATTTTATTGATACCAACAATAAATGACAAAAAATCCCTACAGTGAAGGTGATGAGAGCGTTAATTTCCCTAGATATATTTAATCGTCGAAAAGTTTAAAATTGGCGCTATGATTTTAGTTTCACTATGCGCCACTAGACTTCGTTCAGCGCCACTATCTTTTTCGACATGAGTTCGCGTCGAAAACAATTAGAATCGAGGCCCAGTTCTTGAGTTCGCCTGAATGATCTCCTGGGATCATTGGCTGAGCTGCGAACGTTTGAGCGAAGTCTTCCGTTGGAACTGCCACCGTTATTTGGTGAGTGTAAAATCACCATCCGTGCCTCTTGTGGGTGATAGAGGCTCCGCCGTCGTAATTGTGCTATCACATAAATTGCTGCTGGCGCAAGTTATATTTAACTTACCGTTTGTTTTTGTAATATACTTTATTATTTTACTTACTGTTGTCAGAGACTGTGCCATTGCGGTATCGCGGGGGCACAGTCGCCGTTCATTGGGCCGTACCGTAACAATTTGTAGTCCGACACGCATTTCGTTTGTCTATATTATATTTTTCTATTTTTTTTGGGTTGTATTTTTGGGTTAGGAAAAATAAATATTATTTTATTACGGGTAACAAGCGTGCTTCTTCAAATAAACCTTGGCCTGCCTCCACCAGCTATCCCGGCACTGCGTCCTTCCTTTTCAGCCACTACCGCCGACGGCGCCCGAGCAATCCGACCGACGGCTGAGAGGACGGTACAACGATGGCCCAGCCACCGCTCCAGGTGCCACCGTTACAAATGGCGCCCGAGCAGGGACCACCGCTACAAATGGCGCCCGAGCAGGGACTTACAGAAACAGAAAATAAAAGCACGTCTTTCCCAACGGAAAACCCTTCCGCCGCCGTAACCGTAACATTCGCACCGACATGCGAAACCGTCCTACAGCCTACAGCCTACGGTGACGTCACTTTCCATAAGAGCCAATGAGTGTGAGAGAGAGAGATGTATTTCATTGATCAACTATCTCTTTTTAGTAGTAAATTTGACCTTGAACTTATTTTAATCTTGACCTATGGTGACTAGGAGATAAGAGAGATAAGAATTTTGACATTTTTTTGTTAGTATTTTTTTTTTGTTTAAGAGCTAATGTGTGTGTGAGAGAGAGATGTATTTCATTGATCAACTCTTTTTTTTACTAGTAAACCTGTCCTTGAACTTGACCTACATTTTTGGAGAACTATAGGTGTATCGGTGGTGTGGTTGAGGTGTGACGATATCATGGCGGCAGCCAGGCGGCGATTTGGTTATGGCGGCGGCCAGATTTTTTTAGATAAAATCAAGCATATCTTTGATTAACACACTGACTTTTATACAATGTCTTGGGGTTATTTTGGAACAACGCTAAAAGCATACATAAAATATTTATATATATTAAAGTATTAATACACACTATTATACGTACACTTTTTAAGCTTAACGAATTTTATTGCTTTAACACTTTTTAATTTCCTATTGCATGAATCGTTTAAGTTTATATCTTCAGGAAAAATAGTATAGTTCTTTCCACATATCTTCTATATTAATATCTTTTATATTTAATATATCAATTAAATCTTCGGAAATTTGATGACAGATGTATGCAATAGGTGCGTATTTTTCAATTATATGAATTACAATTTTACAGTCCACTTTACTATTTTTTATTAAAATTTGGTAAGAGTCATAGTTTCCTTTTGATAATTTTTTTAAATTAAAAGCATCTGATAACAAATTATAAACTTTTACCTTTCACGTTTAACCGTAAGTTTAACTTCTTTTAATTTTGTGTTCAGATTATCACTCTTTGTTACTGAATCACTGAAATTGATTGTTTCACATAACGTACTTAGCTATGTAGTATAGCCAATGTATACACTACATGAATCAAAACTAAACTAAAATAATTGCTCTGCTTCTCTGTGTTGCATGGTACATATTTATCTCATTGCTATCAGTTACCAAGTCTTGAGGTTAAATTATATTTTGCAAAAACAAAATACGTCACTAGACATAAGTTCACTGTATAAGGTTAAATTATATCTGAAAATAAATTTTATCAACCAACATTCGCTCGTTAAATCCGTTTCTAAAAGCTGATCAGCGGCTGCTATAGCTGTTATCAAGCCGCCGCCTGGCCGCCGCCATAACCAAATCGCCGCCTGGCTGCCGCCATGATATCGTCACACCTCAACCACGCCACCGATATACCTATAGTTCTCCAAAAATATAATCACCGTTATCAAACATACCTGTAAAACAATACAAACATATGTGTAAAACAATAAAAAATATATCTAAAACAATACTACACCTAGCTTCCCAAATATAATCACCGTTATCACGTTGGTAATAACTTATCTGTAAATATAATCACCGTTAGCACATAGGTAACAACTTACCTGTAAAACATACCTGTAAAACAATACAAATATACGTGTAACACCTTTAAGGGGTTACTAAAACTACCTGTAACTTAAAAATCACCTCCAAGGGGTTGCTAAAGAACCACCTAAAGAACTACCCCTTAAACATAAAGGGGTTGCTAAAGAACCACCTCCATGGCACAGGTGGATGGATACAGGCCATCGAGTTTAAACCAGTGCAAAAACAACCAATGTTGTTTTAGAACCGGCACAGCTTATCTACTCGTGTCGTTCCTCGAACGAGTAACTGAGCTCCAAGCCAGTTACGGTCTCGATGACCGACAGCTCCTCGCAGCATTACCAGAGCTTCTTAGAGGCCGCCCCCTGCAATGGCTGCGCAACAACCGTGGCGACTGGATGACCTGGAACGACTTCCTGGCCGATTTCAAGTCCTGCTATGTGGGTGAAGATTATTCTCTGCGGATAGAAGAAGAGATTAGCCGACGAAGGCAAAAAGCCGAGTGAGAAAGGTAAGGATTACCTGACTGATATCCGTACCCTTATTCGTGGTACGGCCAGCTATCCGCAGAGCAGGAACTCGTCCGGGTTTACAACAATATGTTGCCAAAATACCGCCAGTACATCCGCCGCCGTGACGTCGCTAGTGTGCGTGACCTCGTCCAACAAATCGACGAATACGAGCGTCTCCAGAAGGAGATAAAGGCTGCGCCACAAGCGACGCAACTCCATGCCGCCACCGCCTCAACATCCTCCGCAAAACGTCCGCCGCCGCCGCCGAAGGCCGATGTGTCCTTGCTCTGCTGGAGATGTGGCCATACCCAGATACGATCCGCCCACCACCAGGAGGTCCAACTAGCCAACGGCACGATGACGCACACCCAAGGTGGTCTGACGCTTGGCTGTCTCGTAGACGGCATCAGGAGACAGCAAGCGTTCCAATGTCTGCCCAATTTGGCCCATACCATTATCCTGGGCATGGACGCGCTGGCGACCTTCGGAGCGACTATCTGCGCAGCGTCGCGTAGAGTCACGCTGCTAGCACCTCCCAC
This sequence comes from Harpalus rufipes, assembly GCA_951394225.1. Classification (NCBI taxonomy): domain Eukaryota; kingdom Metazoa; phylum Arthropoda; class Insecta; order Coleoptera; family Carabidae; genus Harpalus; species Harpalus rufipes. Next base: position 17,846,483 of record OX596285.1, read on the forward strand.
ACCGGTCGCCCAGGTAAGCGCGATTCAGCTCCAAAGGGAGAAGGGTAAGTTGGCACCACGTCGTCTAGTGGTACCCATGGCAGCCAGATCACCGTCCCGCCGTAAGGGTCCACAAATCCAGTCTATGGGGTCGCCTCTGTTCAGAGCCCGCCGACCGGAGGAGCGTCCGCGGCCGCCACCGTCGCCGCAGCTGCACGAGCGGGCGCCCCTCACCACAACGTCAAAGCCAAAGGCGTCCCCTATCCCCACCACCGTCCGCGTCGACTCCAGGGCAAGGAGTCGGCCGGACACTGTCATGGAGTCGGTTGGCGACTCGCCGAGGGAGGACATGTCCCTGCAGGAGGCCCTCCTGCAGCTCTACGGCCCCGATCCGCCCGAGGCGAGTCCGTCATTCTATCGGCCATCGACACCATCACCACCGCTGTCACCGAGAACCCTGGCGGACTGGCTACTCCTGGAGACGTCACCGCTGCCGATCACACCGGACCGACCCATCACGCCAAGGACACCGAAGTGGTCCAGCCAGGAGCAGTTGGACTTCCTGTTCGGCCTGTCTCCGGCTTCGCCAGCGAAGCGGTCAGGCCTAACGCGCAAGGACTCACCGCCGGTTCGGGCACCACCGCCGACTCCGTTTCCGTTTCAGGTGCCGGACCGGAAACCCTTGAGGGCGAGGCTGACCCCCCAAACGGCAGGCCCAGGGCGTCCAGTCCGGAGGGTTCCTGGCCCCACGACCTTGGGCGTGATGGAGGGGATCATCCCCATAGCCAGCTCCACGTTGCCGCTTCCTCAGCTGCATCCGCCTACGCCCGGATACCGCCGGACTAAGGTGCGGGTGAGCCGTCCTGGAGGAGGGACCACGTGGACCTGGGTGGAGCAGCCGGACACACCACGTCCCCGACACCGCAGAAGAAGGCAGAAGCGTCAGTCCACACGCCGCTGACGAAGAGCAGCCGCTGAGGGTACCGCCATTTTTTTTTGTATAACCGTGGCCTGAAAAAGGTTTTTTGTTATTTGTTGTTCTACAACATATCAGTTTCCCAAGTTTTGCTTGATTTTACTTACCGCACCGATGTATAAGTTTTTGTTGTTTTTACCTTCCGTCACCTTTAGGTAAGGAAGGTATTGTCTTTGGTCAAAAAATTCAATGATGAGTTTTTACTGAATAAGCACGTTTTAGGGTCCATATAATACGATTTTACCATTTTTACGATGATGTCTGTATGTATGTGTGTCTGTCCGTGTGTCTGTGTGTCTGTGTGTGTGTGACAAAAATTCCGGATCCCATAACTTCAATACCACGATTCCAAAAATTATAATTTTTTCGTATTCCTCAAGTTTACATCCAGAAGAACAACTAATTAGATTTTGGTTATAATTGGTCAACCGGAAGTAGTCTCATTTGAAGATTTAACAGTTAAATTTGATTTATTGACATTTAACGTTATTATAACTTAAAGAATATATTATTCTCTATACGATTTGATTACAATTTATACTTCATATTCAATAGATACAGAGTTAAAGAATTTTAAAGAAATTCAATTTTATAATTCAGCCAGCTATGCCAAACTTGGGAACTAGTATATTCATATAATTCAAATTGACAGATGTCAGTATTAATAAAAAGTAAATTAATGTGGTAGATATGAGGATGAAGTAGATATTGGGGAATACACGGAAAGATACGGTAAGAAAATAACTCTAGTGTTACAAGTTTTTAGAAAGATACAAGAAAGATGATTACATTGGTTTGAACATGTCATGAGTAGAAATGAAGAATTATATTGGAACAAGAATGAATAGTTTAGCAATAGGACGTTAAAGAAACAGAGGAAGACCAAAGATAAGATGGAAGGACTGTATTGCGGAAGATTTGAGAGAAAAGGAACTGAATGAGAACGTCATGCAAAAATAGCGACCCCTAACGAATGGGAAAAGCTAAAGAAGAAGAAGATGCCAGTGTCAAGTGCAATTTGAATAGTGTGTTTATGAAATAATTTTACTGGAAATTTAGAATCTTTTGTAAGAAAAATTGAATTTATACATTATACACGAGAATGACGGAAGGTATTGTGCTGGCCACAACAGATTTTTTTTGGTTGGTGCACAGAAGGCCGTAACCGTTAGTTTGATTTATCCGTTTTGCATTTGTTCTGTTGGCCAATTCCAGTTAAATTTCATCTGAAAGTTTTATATGTTGCATTCAAAGCAACAGTCAGGAAAAAAAAATTATTAAATAAGTCTATTCACTATTTTTTTTAAACCGGAGTAAGAGGGGGATGTGACGATACGTACCTTATCGCAATGTCTTTCCCAGTTATTTGTAAAATCAGTATAATTCGCTGATGGAGTTCATTGACCCCGATCACATGTGTTTGTGTCCAGAGCATGTTGCCGCTCATAAACCGTATTAAACTTATAAAATATATGATGTTGAGCGCTATTTTGATATTTGCTGCAATTTACCTGGGCCTATAGCGAGCCACAAGCGATGTAGAGCGTATTTGGTTCCACACTTATTGTAAATATAACCCTAAAAGTTTGTACAAATAAACACATGTTTACCTGACCGATGATTGACGATATAACTATGTAAATCATACCTTGTATATCATATAGTTGTATTCTTTGTTTATTTGCTTTGTACAGGTTTAGTTTACTTTGTTTAACCGCAAATTGTGGCGGCTGTCATATGTTGACAGACCGGAAGGTCGGAAGTTAGCAACAAAGTTCTGTCAGACGTCTACCGTTACAACAATAATATTGTAATTGTCATTATTTATTTGATAATGTTTATTGTTGAATTTTGGTTGTTGTGGGTTACAAACTGGTACAATCGGGATGTTTAATGACTTTTAGTTATTTTTATTTATTTTATTTTTATTGTACAAACGTCAGCAGCGCCATTTTATACAAACTAAGTTTAAAACTTTCCCCTCCAAGTATTTTGCGAGATTCTGCCGGATTACCAAAATTTGGGTATAAAAGACGCCGAATCGCTTGGAGATATCAGTTCTTGAGTTCGCCTGAATGATCTCCTGGGATCATTGGCTGAGCTGCGAACGTTTGAGCGAAGTCTTCCGTTGGAACTGCCACCGTTATTTGGTGAGTGTAAAATCACCATCCGTGCCTCTTGTGGGTGATAGAGGCTCCGCCGTCGTAATTGTGCTATCACATAAATTGCTGCTGGCGCAAGTTATATTTAACTTATCGTTTGTTTTTGTAATATACTTTATTATTTTACTTACTGTTGTCACAGACTGTGCCATTGCCGTATCGCGGGGGCACAGTCGCCATTCATTGGGCCGTACCGTAACAGTTTGTAGTCCGACACGCATTTCGTTTGTCTATATTATATTTTTCTATTTTCTTTGGGTTGTATTTTTGGGTTAGGAAAAATAAATATTATTTTATTACGGGTAACAAGCGTGCTTCTTCAAATAAACCTTGGCCTGCCTCCACCAGCTATCCCGGCACTGCGGCCTTCCTTTTCAGCCACTACCGCCGACGGCGCCCGAGCAATCCGACCGACGGCTGAGAGGACGGTACAACGATGGCCGAGCCACCGCTCCAGGTGCCACCGTTACAAATGGCGCCCGAGCAGGGACCACCGCTACAGTTGTAATCAAAACTCTCTTTATAAAGAACCGGGTTAGATTAATGTTAATTTATGAATGATAGTAGTAAATGAATTATTTTTTCTTCTATATCAAAATATTTCTCGGGCTTGGCTTAAACCTGTCAATATTTTGTAATTTAATTATTAAAAAAATATGTATAGTTTAATAATCGTACAAGGAAGTCGTGTAGTGTCCACATCAGATTTTTTGTATCTTAGGAATAAAAATATATTAAGTTTGTTCCATAAATGTACATTTACCTATGTATTATTTAAAATGAAGTTCTCATCCCTACCAGCACTTCTATATTTATGTCCCGTATTTTACTTAAAGATAAGAAAGACACTTTCACACAAAATACACGTAACTGATTGTATTATTTAAAGCACTTTTGTTAAAAAAAATACAATTTCTTTTAACATTTACAATGTCACTGTTTTCGCCCGCCATGATGGAATAATAAATGTGTAGGTGATTTTATCCTTAAATAAATAAACTTGATTTTAACAAGTAACTTTTTTTAACAGATAGTACAAGCTGTTTCAATTTTATTATGAAAAATGTTTACTACAGGGTATAAGCCAGTCATATGATTTACATCATCGTTTAGGGATTTTTGAAATTTTCTATATATTTTTAAATATATTTTATTAATTGTTTTGGTTCTTTACTCTCGCTAAGAAAGGTACTGGATTCATGCTAAAAATCGCATATCCAGATTTTAATGATTAAGCACGTTTTAAGGTCCCTACAATCCGATTTTAATATTTTCACAATGATGTCTGTGTGTATATGTGTCTGTGTGCGTGTGTGTGTGTGTGTGTGTGTGTGTGTGTGTGTGTGTGTGTGTGTGTGTGTGTGTGTGTGTGTGTGTGTGTGTGTGTGTGTGTGTGTGTGTGTGTGAGGACGTTGGAAGGACGATTTCTCAAAAACTATAATACTTAATATCTGTTTAACTACATATTTCTCAATCGGACATTAATGTGAAGAGCTGAAAAGATTTTGCTAATAATCGGACAACTGGAAGTAGCAGATTCTTAAAAAAATTCTTCTAAATATTATTTATTGAAATTTTTTATTCTTGCTTATTAAGGAAGAATAAATTCTCTATCTGATATATATATATATATATATATATATATATATATATATATATATATATATCGATTATAGATTTAGAGATAAAGAAATATAAGGTATATAATAATTTGTTGTAATAAATCTAACAGCCCAAATAATGTCATGGAAACCAATTGAAATATTAAAATATTTGTAACTGATAAATGTCAGTGTCAAAAATCCAAGAGACATTACTGAAGATTTTTTCTGGGAAGTACATACATTATATTATTTCTTATATTATATATACCTTTAAAAATACTGTCAATCCCGACAATGAATTGGAAACATATCGACGAGTAGGACAAAATATCGTCATAGAATGAATTTAAAATTAAAAAATCTAAATATAAAGAATAGATGTAAGTAGAATTTTTAGTGTAGAGTATAGGTATACAAGAAATGTTAAATACAATAGGGCGCGAGCAGTCATGTCATTTTGTTGGCCTTGACAAGCAAATATGGGGGCCCGTGTCAGAATGATAGCTAGTAATTATGTACATAGATGTCAAATATCATAATTTTTCATTCTAAATTTGGTGATTTTTTAATTCCATGTAGTTTATTTTCTTCGACAAGTAAATTCCACACTCCTGGTGACAAATTAATTACGTGAATTTAGAAAATCTTAAAAAATTAATGAAAAATTCTGACATTTGACATCTATATACATAATTACTAATTGCCATTTTGACACGGGCCCCCATATCTGCTTGCAAGGCCAACAATGTCACATGACTGCTCGCGCCCTATACCTATGTAAACAAAAACGGCGAGAGTTATTGTGCTGGCCAAAATAGATTTTTACCTTCCGTCACCTATAGGTAAGGAAGGTATTGTCTTTGGTCAAAAAATTCGGTGGTGAGTTTTCATTGAATAAGCAGGTTTTAGGGTCTTTACAATACGATTTTACTATTTTTACGATGATGTCTGTATGTGTGTGTGTGTGTTCGTATGTGCGTGTGTGTGTGTATGTGTGTGTGTGTGTGTGTGTGTGTGTGTGTGTGTGTGTATGTGACCGTTTTTTCGTGGACGATATCTCCAATACTAGAATTCCAAAAATTGCAATTCTTGCGTATTCCTCTTCCTTACAACCATATGCAGACATGTTTAGATTTTGGTTATAATTGGTCAACCGGAAGTACCCTCATTTGAAGATTTTAACAGTTTTTCTTGAAAAACTCAGTTAAATGTTATTATAACTTAAAGAATATATTATTCTCTATACGATTTGATTGCATTTTATATTTCATATTCAACAGATATAGAGTTAAAGAATAATAATAATACGGTACTGCACATATAATAAGAAAAACAATTACTTAACACCCTTACCTGAGCTGCTTGGTAAGCAGCTGGAAGGAGTGTAAATCCCGGAACAGGAAGTGGGCGCATACTACTGAGATTACACCCGAAAAATACAAATGTTTGTGTATATATTGTACCTATAACCTGTATCTGTGAAATAAAGGATTATAATAATAATAATAATAGCCTTTATTTATGAAACCCAAAATTACAATATTTAACATACTAAATATGGTTAATGAAAAAATTAAATATAAAATTAAATATGAATAATAATATAATTAGTCAGGGGGGGTGGGGCTTCTAGGTCCACTGTTGGACGAAGGCCTCCTTCGTATTCTTCCATTCTTCCCTGTCTCTTGCCTTTCTGCTCCATAGAGCACCTGCTGTCGATTTTATTTCGTCGTCCCATCGTGTGAATGGTCTGCCTCTACTTCTTCTATGTTGTCTTGGCGTCCACTCGGTTATGATTTTAGCCCATCTGTCTTCTGCAAGTCGTGAGATGTGTCCTGCCCATTTCCATTTCATACTTTTTGAAAAGCATACAGCATCATGTGTTTTTGTACGACGTCGCAATTCAGTATTGTGTACTCTATCAATTTGCGTAATTCCTAACATACTTCTCTCGATTTTCCTTTGAGTAATCTGTATTTTGTTATTTTGAGCCTTTGTATGCGTCCAAGTTTGGCAGCCATAGGTTAATGGTAGAATACATTGATTGAATACTTTTCTTTTTATATTTATGTGTAGGTTGCTTTTCATCACCAGTTTCAGTGACCAAAATTTGTTCCATGCGGCTGTGATACGCCTTTGTAATTCCTTTTCATTTTTTTCTTTGAAGGATATTAATTGACCTAGGTATATGTACTCGTTAACGTATTCTATATCTCTGTTTTCGATGCTTAATGGAATTTTAGCACCATTGGACATAGCTTTAGTTTTGTTTACATTAATATCGAGGCCAGCTTTTTTACTTTCTTTTATTAATTCCCTTAACATTTCTGAAAGATCTTCTGCTGTTTCTGCAAGTATGACCAGATCGTCTGCGAATTTTAGGTGGTGTAGTTTGCAACCATTTATGTTTATTCCCTTTTCTTCCCAGTTCAATTTGCGGAATATGGTTTCCAATACGTAGTTAAATATATAGGGTGATGCTGGGTCTCCTTGTTTGACACCTCTTTCAAGGTTGAAGCTTTTTCCTTTTCTATCTAGTACTATTTCTGCAGTACTGTTGGAATATATTTCTTTAAACAGGTTAGTATATTTTTCGTTAATACCTAGTGACTTTAGTGATTCTATTATGTATTCGTGTGTTATGGAATCGAGTGCTTTTGAATAGTCTACAAACAATATGTATAAGCATATATTGTATTCTTTAGCTTTCTCAATGAGGATGTTCATAGTATGTAAGTGATCGATGGTGGAGTATGAGTTTCTGAAACCTGCTTGTTCGGTAGATAAATTTTCATTCATTTTTGGCATTATTCGCTTCATTATTATTTTAATAAATACTTTGTAAAGACAGGATATCAGGCTAATAGGTCTATAATTTTGTATGTCGTTTTTCTTACCTTTTTTGTGCAGAAGTATTATTATACTTATGTTTGTTTCCATTGTTGTGGATTTTTTCCCGTATGTAATATTTTGTTAAATAGTTTATTAAGTAGTGGACTTAGTTCTTCACTATTTAGACGTATTATTTCGTATGTGATTTTATCAACTCCAGGACATTTATTATTTTTCGTGTCTTCTACAGCGTATTTGATTTCTGCATTTATGATTACAGGTACTTCCTCATCTTCTGGTATAGGACAGATTTGTATTTGTTCTACACTCTCTGGTTGGCTATAAAGATTTCTGTAGAATTCTGTCGCTGCATTTATTATGTTGCTCCTGTTAAAATGTTCTGTGTTTTCTTGTTGTAAACTAAGTATCCAATTTTTATCTTGATAAATTTCTTTTTTTAGTTTCTTCGTTGACCCAGACTCTTTAAGTATTTCTTCTGCTTTTTTAATGTCTGATTCATATATATCTTTTCTTATTGATTTTCTTACGCACTTTCTGATTTCGGCGAACTCAATTTTCTGGCGAATGTTTTTGTTTTTAATTCTTTTCAGTTCTTCTCGTTTTTTGATTAATTTTAGTGTTGGTTCAGATAATTTACTTTTCTTTGTTTCCTTTATTTGTTGTTGAATGGGCTCATTCAGTATTTTTTCTATAGTATCGTAGAGATCTTGTACATCTATGTATTTCAAATTGTTAGCACTTACTGTATTTATTCTCTTTGATATTTCTTCTTTGAACAGCATTTTATAGTTTTCATCTTTCATAGTTGTTCTGCAGCATGATCTTTTGTTTTTTGATTTTTTTTATGTTTATTTTTAATGTTGTTCTTAGAAGCCTGTGATCGCTGTTGAATTCGAACTGATTTAATATTTCGAATTTTTGTACTGTACTGAAATTTTTTGAGTAGTACATAGTCTAGTTCGAATTTGGAGCCTGAAGGCGATATGTATGTCCATTTTCTATGTGGTTTTATATGGGAGAATGAATTTACAATTTTCAATCTGTATTGTAAAGCTAAATTAATTAATTTGTTACCTCGTTGGTTTCTGATGCCATAGTTTGAAGTTCCCATTATACTATCCTCGCCCTGTTCTTTTCTGCCAATCCTAGCATTAAAATCACCTATGATAATTAATTCATTTGTGTTCCTTTCGGATATTTCGATTATGTCTGCAAGTGAGTTATAGAATGTTTCTATTTCTTCGTCTGTAGATGTTGCTGTGGGTGCGTGAACTTGAATAATGGTAATAAAGAATTTTTTTCCAATTTGTATTTTTAAAGATGCGATTCGTGGAGAGTATGGGGTAAATTCTTCTATTGTTCTTGTATATCTTCTGTTTATGTAAAATCCTACTCCATAATTTCCACTGTGGCCTGATGAATGGCATAAAATTGAGTTATTGTTTCTTTGTATAACTGCATCTTCGTTTCGTCTTATTTCGGCTAGTCCGATAATATCATAATTTATTTTTAGTAGGGCATTTTCGAGTTCAATTAGTCTATCTTCTGATAATAATGTCTTCGTATTTAATGGACAAATTTTTAAAATAGTTTCGTGTGTCTTTGTTATACGGGTACTTACTGTTTTATTTGGTTGAATGGAGTGAAGGGGGTGGTCGTAGACTTCCGCGGTGACCAGCCGTGTTGGAAGAGTTGTATTTATATTATTGGTTAGCTTGTAGTTCTCTAGTTTGTAAGTTCTTCGTGTGCAAATATTTGGGTCGTTTCCTGTATAATTGCGGTTGGTTGTTCTATTGGATTGGGAGGGGCCTATGGTCGGTAGTTGCTATCTTTTGGTTTGGTTATTGTTGGGTGTCTGTAGTTGTGAATTTTGAATGTTGGTTTGGGTCGGCAATGCTGGAAAGTGGTCGGTTATAGCAGTTGACATAACAGTTTTGTTTTTGTTCCTGTTCGACAAGGAATTGGATCGTTTTGCTTTCGGCGGTAGATCAGTGGTGGCTGTTTTTGATGACGATACAGTTTTATTATTGCCATTATTCTTATACGAGGTAGGCTGTGGTTTCGTAGTTGCAGTGTATTTGCTATCTTTTCTCACTTTACAGACTTCATTTTCTTCTTTGTCTGAAAGTTGTCTTTTTTTCATTCCTGATTCCAAAAATGCGATTTCATCTTTTGATAGTTTCTTGTGGTCTACGTACAGACTATCATACTTTATTATAGCATGTTTCTTTTCTTCGCGACATCTAATCATAATTGGAGTTAGCTTTTTTCTTATAGTTATGAAAGAATAATAAAGATAAAAAATTCGTATAAATTTCATAATTCAGCCAGCTATGCTAACATAACCATGGAAACTGCTAATATATTCAGGTAATTCAAATTGACAGATGTCAGTATCAATAAAAAGCAAGTAATTGAATGAAAAAATAAGGGAAGTAATTCTAGTGTTAGAAGTTTTTCGATATAATAGAGACGATTACATTGGTTTGAACATGTCATGAGGAGAGATGAATAAATTAATAGAAGGTGGAAGAAACATAGGAAGACCAAATATAAGATGAAAAGACTGTATTGCAGAAGACTTGAGAAAAAAGGAACTGAATGAGGACGACATGCAAAACAAAAATTAGTGGAAGAAGAAAATAAAAAATAGCGACCTCCTAACGAATGGGAAAACTAAAGAAGAAGAAGATGTCAGTGTCAAGTGCAATTTGTATAGTTTGTTTATGAAATAACTTTACTGGAAATATAGGATCTTTTGCAAAAAAATTATGTATAGAGCGCGTGCAGTGACATGACTTTGCTGCCTTTGGCAAGCAGATATGGGGACCCGTATCAAAATGACAGCAATTAATTATGTCCATAACTGACAAGTGTCATAATTTTTCATTCAAAATTTCATGATTTTCTTATTTCATGTGATTTGTTTGTTATCAGGAGTATGGAATTCCGTTGCCGAGAAAGGGAATCATAAAATACCAAAAATTTAAAATCTTTTGCAAGAAAATTTATGTATGGAATTTGTACACAATACACAGGATTGACGGAAGGTATTGTGCTGGCCACATCAGATTTTTTTATATTATGTACTTGAAACCATTAAGAGAAATAATTTTATTTGGAAATATTAAGCAAAATTTTATTATTTTTTAGAAAATGACGTTAGATTCTTTTTTTATCATTATTATTGACTATATCATTCATTAAGTCATAAACCAATAATAATGCGTAATTTTCCTTAGTTACCACATATTACAGTGGTTATTATTAAGTAACCATGGTGAACGAATATACGAACCTTGGTATATTCGAATATACCAACATTTGTATATTCACTTAGGTGCGTTTGGTTATTTTGTTCTATGTACTTAGAACTGTCAATATCATTTTTAATTCTATTTACGGATTGTATTATAGAATACGATCTTTTTTCCTTCGAACAATCGGTAATCGAGTGCATAAATAAATCTGTAGTTTGACTTTAAGCAGAAAAATCATGTTTTATGTGTTTTAAGTAAGACATCTGAAATGACATTGACAGCTCCGAATGCACCGAAACAAATAATTGAACGCATCTATTATATGACAACAAAACATTATTGACATAAAAATTTGACGAGTAAACAAATAATTATTTAATCGCAAGTTCAGAAATTGCACTGTTGTTGCTAGTGTGAGTTTATTTTGAAATACTAGCATTTCAATATATTGTATACAACTATGCTATATTTAAAAACAAAAAATATTTTTTCGCAGAAAACAAACTACACATGTACGTTAAATTTACTGTTTACTGTTTAATTTATTTTTTATTCATGATATAGTATACTTGTATACAACTCGACAATCAAAAATTCTCGAAATACTCAACGAGTTGCCTATTGGAAATAGGCAACACGTTTCGTATAATCGAAAATTTTCCATCGTCTTGTTGTATAATATATGACTATATCATTCATTAAGTTGTAAACCAATAAGAATGCGTGATTTTCCTTAGTTACCACATATTACAGCGATTATTATTAAGTAACCATGGTGAACGAATATACGAACCTTTGTATATTCGATTATACCTACCTTCGTGTATTCACTTGTAAGTGCGTTTGATTATTTTGTTCTATATACTCAGAACTGGCTATGCCATTTTTAATTATATTTACGGACATGATCATTTTCCTTCGAACACAGTATGGAGTACATAAATGATGTTTGTATTTAGACTCTGAGGAGAAAAATCGTGCTGTGATTATATGCTTTAAGTAGACATCTTAAATGACGCTGACAGCCGAAACAAATAATTGAACGCACATATTATTTGACAGCAATGCATTATTGAAGTTAAAATTTGACAATTAAACAAATAAATTAAATAAAATAAATTAAATTGTTGCTAGTTTATTCAAATATGAGCATTTATTTTGAAATACGAGAATTTCAATGTAATATTACATACTACTACAGCTATATTAAAAAAATCTGATGTGGACACCACACGACTTCCTTGTACGATTATTAAACTATACATATTTTTTTAATAAATAAATTACAAAATATTTTTTTTTAACTTCAATACAGTAAGATATATAGCGACAATAAAAGGAGTTTTTAAAGAGAGTTTTGATTACAACAAAGAAATATTTGATTACAACAATGAATATGACTAATTTCACAATAAAAATATAATATTTGTTAATGTACGAATCATAAAATTGCACGTATTTAACATAATTTGACATGAACATTTTTTTTATGTTTTTGTCTTAATCCATAGCAAGCTTTATTACAAAAACAAAAAAGTATATAATTTTTAAATTTACATATCTCGCTTATACAAAGGGCTAATTTAATAATACTTGATGTGCTAGACGCAGAAATTAATTCTCTAAAACTTTTATTTGAAGCATTTATTTCTAAAATCAAAATAAAATCATTTTATTCAAGAAAAACTGTTAACAACTTCCAGTAATGTACCACTTCCGGTTAGCCTATTTTAACCAAAATGTATTATGTTATTTCGATTGACATGAAAGTCTTGTATACCAAATTTGAAAAGTTTTGGATTATATTTTAAAACAGTTATTCATTAAAATCTATTATCGGCTTCATGTAAAGTGCCACTTCTGGAAATTGTGTAAAAACCAGAAAGGGAGGTGCACAACTAGATGTTATAGGAGTCCTAAATACAAAATTTCAACTTTCTACGGCTTACTGTTTTTGAGTTATGCGAGATACGTACGTACGAACGTACGTACAGACGTCACGACGAAATTAGTCAAAATGGATTCAGGGATGATCAAAATGGATATTTCCGCTGAAATCTGGAAACCGAAATTTTTCGCGATTACAATACTTCCTTTACTTACGTACAAGGAAGTAAAAAGGTTATCTAGCATACAGTTTGACGATTCTGTCAAAAGAAAATTGACTACGGGCCTACGGTAAATTTACTTTTTAATTTATTTTTTATTCATGATATAGTCTACCTGTATACAACTCGACAATAGAAAATTCTCAACATACTCAACGAGTTGCCTATTGGAAATACGTTTCGTATAATCGAGAATTTTCAATCGTCTTGTATAATATATGATAATTCTGAATATAATTACGAAATATATCGACCCATTCAACGAAGACTATTGTAACTCATTATGAATGAGAAATGGCTGGTTAAACATTTTGTGCTAAATTAATTTTAAAAATTAACTGTATCTTAGTAGAAATATCTGCCTGGTTGCTGTACAACTTATTTTATAGAGGATAAGGATTATTTAACAATACAGTATAATGAATATATATATACAGGATGTATCATGGAAAGTGAAACATAGGCGTTTAACATGGGAAATCAGTTTGTTCATTGCTCCCCTAATTATTTTAGACAAAAAGTTTTAAATGGATGTTATAAAGCAAAAATTTCTACATCCGAATCAATAAAAAAATTCATTTTGGCTACTTCATAACTGCAGAAATAAAATTTAAAAAATCTGGTGTGGACACCACACGACTTCCTTGTACGATTATTAAACTATACATATTTTTTTTAATAAATAAATTACAAAATATTAATTTTAACTTCAAAACAGTAAGATATATAGCGACCATAAGGGGAGTTTTTAAAGAGAGTTTTGATTACAACAAAAAAATATTTGATTACAACAATGAATATAACTAATTTCATAATAAAAATATAATACTTGTTATTGTACGAATCATAAAATTGTACGTATTTAACGTAATTTGACATCAACATTTTTTTTATTTTTTTGATCCTAATCCATAGCAAGCTTTATTACAAAAAAATAATTTTTAAATTTACTATCTCGCTTATTTAAAGGGCTAATTTAATAATACTTGATGTGCTAGACGCAGAAATTAATTCTCTAAAACTTTTATTTGAAGCATTTATTTCTAAAATCAAAATAAAATCATTTTATTCAAGAAAAACTGTTAACAACTTCCAGTAATGTACCACTTCCGGTTAGCCTATTTTAACCAAAATGTATTATGTTATTTCGATTGACATGAAAGTCTTGTATACCAAATTTGAAAAGTTTTGGATTATATTTTAAAACAGTTATTCATTAAAATCTATTATCGGCTTCATGTAAAGTGCCACTTCTGGAAATTGTGTAAAAACCAGAAAGGGAGGTGCACAACTAGATGTTATAGGAGTCCTAAATACAAAATTTCAACTTTCTACGGCTTACTGTTTTTGAGTTATGCGAGATACGTACGTACGGACGTACGTACAGACGTCACGACGAAATTAGTCAAAATGGATTCAGGGATGATCAAAATGGATATTTCCGCTGAAATCTGGAAACCGAAATTTTTCGCGATTACAATACTTCCTTTACTTACGTACAAGGAAGTAAAAAGGTTATCTAGCATACAGTTTGACGATTCTGTCAAAAGAAAATTGACTACGGGCCTACGGTAAATTTACTTTTTAATTTATTTTTTATTCATGATATAGTCTACCTGTATACAACTCGACAATAGAAAATTCTCAACATACTCAACGAGTTGCCTATTGGAAATACGTTTCGTATAATCGAGAATTTTCAATCGTCTTGTATAATATATGATAATTCTGAATATAATTACGAAATATATCGACCCATTCAACGAAGACTATTGTAACTCATTATGAATGAGAAATGGCTGGTTAAACATTTTGTGCTAAATTAATTTTAAAAATTAACTGTATCTTAGTAGAAATATCTGCCTGGTTGCTGTACAACTTATTTTATAGAGGATAAGGATTATTTAACAATACAGTATAATGAATATATATATACAGGATGTATCATGGAAAGTGAAACATAGGCGTTTAACATGGGAAATCAGTTTGTTCATTGCTCCCCTAATTATTTTAGACAAAAAGTTTTAAATGGATGTTATAAAGCAAAAATTTCTACATCCGAATCAATAAAAAAATTCATTTTGGCTACTTCATAACTGCAGAAATAAAATTTAAAAAATCTGGTGTGGACACCACACGACTTCCTTGTACGATTATTAAACTATACATATTTTTTTTAATAAATAAATTACAAAATATTAATTTTAACTTCAAAACAGTAAGATATATAGCGACCATAAGGGGAGTTTTTAAAGAGAGTTTTGATTACAACAAAAAAATATTTGATTACAACAATGAATATAACTAATTTCATAATAAAAATATAATACTTGTTATTGTACGAATCATAAAATTGTACGTATTTAACGTAATTTGACATCAACATTTTTTTTATTTTTTTGATCCTAATCCATAGCAAGCTTTATTACAAAAAAATAATTTTTAAATTTACTATCTCGCTTATTTAAAGGGCTAATTTAATAATACTTGATGTGCTAGACGCAGAAATTAATTCTCTAAAACTTTTATTTGAAGCATTTATTTCTAAAATCAAAATAAAATCATTTTATTCAAGAAAAACTGTTAACAACTTCAAGTAAAGTACCACTTCCGGTTAGCCTATTTTAACCAAAATCTATTATGTTATTTCGATTGACATGAAAGTCTTGTATACCAAATTTGAAAAGTTTTGGATTATATTTTAAAAGAGTTTTTCATTAAAATCTATTATAGGCTTCATGTAAAGTACCACTTCTGGAAATTGTGTAATAACCATAAAGGGAGATGCACAACTAGATGTTATAGGAGTCCTAAATACAAAATTTCAACTTTCCACGGCTTACCGTTTTTGAGTTATGTGAGATACGTACGTACAGACGTCACGACGAAATTAGTCAAAATGGATTCAGGGATGATCAAAATGGATATTTCCGCTGAAATCTGAAAACCGAAATTTTTCGCGATTACAATACTTCCTTTACTTACGTACAAGGAAGTAAAAATCACGGAATTACAATTTAATAGTATTAGCCACGGAATTAGAAACAAGAGACGAACAAAAGCGTAAAGTTTTATTACGTCAGTGTCAGAATAATGATTGTCAAAATAAATACTAATAATTTGACGTCCAGGGGGACCGCATCCCCATATGGTTTATAAATTCAATATTAAATTATAATATATTACATATTTATGAGTCGGTTATTTTTTAAATATATACAGACCTGTAAGATTTACAAATGTGAATCGACCAATAAATCAAATATTACGACATCTGACATTGCTAAACTAAAACAGGAAATGGCAGAAAGTTTTAAAACATTATAACAAAAAATTATAGAAAGTTCTACAGAGGCAGAAGAAAATTCTAGAACATTAGAACAAAAATTAATAGAAATTTCTACAAAGGCAGAAGAAAATTATAGAACCTTAGAAAATAAATTACAAGAAAATTACAGAACACTAAAAGAAGAATTAACAGAAAATTCTAGAACATTAGAACAAAAAATAATATAAATCTCTAAAAAGGCAGAAGAAAATTCTAGAACATTAGAAAATAAATTAGAAGAAAATTCCAGAACATTGTAACAAAAATTAGAAGAAAATTCTACAATAAAAGAAGAATTGATGGAACATTCTAGAACATTGGAACAAAAATTGGAAGAAAATTCTAGAAGCTTAGAATAAAAATTAAAGGAAAATAATGAAGAAGGCATGAAGAATTTAAAAGATGAGTACGACAAATTACAAGAAAAAATTACTAACATTACATCGTCGTCAATGTCAAATTCCGAAGTAGCTAAGGCAAATTTATGGGAAGGAAGGAAAGTAGTAAAACCTGCTACTACTTCAACAATGCACATAAAAACACCGGAGTATGATGGAAAATCTTCGTGGCTGAATTATTTAAAACAATTTGAAGCGGCTGCGAAAGCACATAACTGGGCGTCCACGGAGAAGGCCACAGCGTTGACCGTCTCGTTACGTGGAGAAGCTATCCTGCAAAACGCTTAAAGAAGAAGAAAAGAGGACTACGGCAAACTAGTCAAGCGATTGGATATGCGTATGGAAATGCGCATCTGGAGCAGGTGTACCAGACGCAACTGAAAAACCGGTATCAGAGTACAAAAGAAAGCCTCCAAGAATTTGAAGCTGACGTAGCTCGTTTAGTTCGTCTCGCACATCCTATAGCCCCTGACAGCGTTTTGGGGTGCTTAGCCACTCAATCATCATCTACGGGGTTCGAGACAGCGAAACTCAGCAAGCACAAAAACTTTGATCGATGCATTGTCATATACATTAGAATATGAAGATGCTAAGCAAGCTTCACGTAACCATTCACGAGTACGAGATAATGGGGCTGAGAGAAATGAAAATACTGAAGATCTGGATGAGAGATTACGACGAATTGCAAGTAAAGTGTTTGCTGAAAGAAAGAAACTCCGCGGTTGGAAAAATGGTGAACTAAATCATCCGTAGAGACTTTACAGAAAACCGCAAAAGAAAACGGATGCCATGCAGAACGAAAGATAAAGGAAATTGAAAGAAAGGGATGCAGTGCCGATGCCTTCAAGAAGACTTAAGACGCCTGGAAGACACACATAGGGACAGAGAAAGGAACTAGAAAGAAAGGGAAGAAATGTCAACGCATTGTCCAGAAGGCCATGACAAGATGGAGGCAAATATGCTAGTCGACTAGAAGAAAAACATTCCACCATTGCCAGGATAACAGTAGTCCACGATAGTTGGCAGCCTGATGGACTACGCAAGGACCAAGAAAATGACCCGACTATGAAAATGATATTAGAATGGAAAGCAGAAGAGAACAAACCAATATGGGAAGACGTTGCACCACATTCACAGAGTGTAATATCGTACTGGGCGCAATGGGACTCCATAGTGATGAAGGATGGCCTGTTAAAACGTGTGGTGGAAAATACCGATGGAACAGAGAAGAGAACTCAGTTGGTTATTCCTTAGAGTAGAGTACCAGACATATTGAAAGAGATCCATGACGGATCTGGAGGAGGCCATTTTGGAGTCAACAAAACTTTAGAAAGATTGCGCCAGCGATTTTACTGGGTCAACTGGAAGGAAGACGTGAAAGATTGGTGTAAGAAATGTGTGGTTTGCGCTGAAAGCAATGGTCCGCATTGACAACGAAGAGCTCCAATGCGTCATTACAACGTTGGCAGTCCATTTGAGCGCATTGCGATTGACGTAGCCGGACCATTTGCAGAAAGTGACGACAGAAACAAATACATCGTGGTTGTCATGGTCTACTTCACCAATGGGTTGAAGCCTATTCATTACCCAACCAGGAAGCTATCACGCTCGCTGAAACCTTAGTATGTACCACGTGAACTTCACTCCAACCAGGGAAGAAATTTCGAGTCTGTCGTTTTCCAAAATATCTGTAAGATATTAGGAATTAATAAAACGAGGACAACTGCATTACATACGCAGTCCGATGGCATGGTTGAACGAATGAACAGAACGATCAATCGATATTTGTCGAAGGTAGTCTCCAACCACCAATGAGACTTCATTTGTTCCTGATGGCATATCGTTCATCCGTGCATGAAACCACAGGGCAAACTTCTGCGACCATCTCATTCGGGCGTGAGTTGCGCTTACCATGTGACTTGGTGTTTGGCATTAAACCTGGGGAAGTTCTGGCCGGGGACGATTACGTAACGGACTTACGGAGAATAATGGACGACATTCATGAACAAATCTGCACAAACATTCAAGCTGCCAGCGACCGAATGAAGGACCAGTATAACATCAAGGCAGAAAAAGGTGGATACCAACCTGGGGATTTAGTGTGGCTTTACAATCCACAAAGTCGTCGCGGGTTATCACCAAAGCTACAAATAAATTGGGAAGATCCTTATGAGGTCGTTAAAAGGATAAACGACGTAATATACAGAATTAGAAAAACACCAACAAGGAAGCCGAGAGTAGTACACTTTAATCGGCTAACCCCTTTCGCTGGAGACAACCATGAAAACCATCATGGAGCAACGGTTCGTCGGATCATAGCTCAGGAACCAACTTTTGAAGACTTCATGGAAAAGTATTCCTTCGGTCACAAGGCGCAATATGGCATGACAAAAGAAGAACATCGAGATCTGTTCACTGTCTTCAGATTATTGCCTCGACCGCTGCGTATCAGAAGACTTAAAGATGTCACGCGGCATAGCTTCAGTCTTTAAGACGAAATTTGGACGACTACAAGAACTGGCTAACCAAGGTCCATCCGTCGGGAAAACACTACGACTCAGGGATAGCAATACAGAACATCAGCGGTATATCTACTACCTAGTCACAAAACCACGCTCGTACCAAAAGCCGTCGTATCGCAGTCTATGGAACTCACTGTGCGATTTGAAGGATCATCTGCTAGAGAATGGCATTTTGAAGCTAGCAGTACCGAAGTTAGGCTGTGGACTAGATGGTTTGGATTGAAGGATTGTTAAGAACATGTTAGAGATCCTCTTCCGCTATACCGGTATTGAAATTCTCGTCTGCAGCTTGTGACGATACATACCTTATTGCAGTGTCCATCTCCGAGTATTTGTAAACTCAGTAAATTCATTACAATCCGCTGTTGAAGTTCATGAATCCCGATCACATGTGTTTGTGCTTTGAACATGCTACCACTCACAGACCGGATTAAAACTCATAAATAATTGATGTTGAACTGTCTACATTGGCCTTTAGTAAGCCACGCGCGATGCAAATCGTATCTAGGTCATGTTTTTGTATTTCTAACCTGAAAAGTCTTATGAATAAAAACACATGTTTGCCTGAATAAGGATTGATGATATTACTATGTAAATCATACCTTGTATATTGTATTGTTGTATCATTTGTGTATTTACTTTGTACAGGTTTTATTTTACGTTGTTAACCATAAATCACAACAATGTCATGGGGTTGACAAGCCCGAGAACTAGCGACCGACGTTCTGTCAAAGGGTCTACCGTTACAACAATGTTTCGTAGCTGCCATTATTTATTCTATGATGTTTATTGTTGGTTTTTGATTGTTGTGAGTGATAAACTGGTACAATCGGGTTGTTTAATGACTTCTAGTTATTTTTACATATTTTATTTTTATTGTACAAACGCAAGCAGCGCCATTTTACATCAACTAAGTTTGAAACGTTTTCCCTCCAAGTATTTTGCGAGATTCTGCCGGATTACCAGATTTTGGGTATAAAGAACGCAGCATCACTTGGAGAAATCAGTTCTCGAACTCGTCTTGATGGTCTCCTGAAGATCATCGACTGTGTGCGAACGCTAGAGTCTGAGAAGTCTTCCGTGGATTTTGCCACCGTCGTTGGTGAGTGTAGAATCACCGTCCGTATTTCTTGTGTGTGATAGAAACTCCGCCGTCAAGTTTGTGCTATCACAAGAAATTGCTGCAGGCACAAGCTGCAATTTTTAAACTTAGCGTTTGTTTGTTTCTTAGAAACGTATTTCATTTTTTTTGGTTACTTACCGTTATCAAAGACTGTGCCATTGCCGTATCGCGGGGGCACAGTCACCGTTCTTTTGGGGTTGTAAAGTACCAGTTTGTGGCTCGACACAGTTTTGTCGTACACTGTATTATTAATATTATTATCATTATTATTATTTTTCTACTTACTGTTTTGTTGTATTTTGGGTCACGCTAGAATAAAGATTATTTTGTTACGGGTTAAACACGTGCTTCTTCGACCAAACCTTGGCCTCCCTCCTAGAGCTATCCCGGCACACATTGTCCCCTTTTCAGCCACCACCACCGAAGGCGCCCGAGTAATCCGACCGACGGCTGAAGGGACAATACGACGATGGCCCAGCCACCGATCACGACGGGGCCACCGT
This sequence comes from Harpalus rufipes, assembly GCA_951394225.1. Lineage (NCBI taxonomy): Eukaryota > Metazoa > Arthropoda > Insecta > Coleoptera > Carabidae > Harpalus > Harpalus rufipes. The sequence goes on from OX596285.1 coordinate 17,867,299, forward strand.
CACAAGCTTTAACCCTAACGGACAGAAAAATCTCCAGCGGACCATCGACTGTCACTTCTTCAAGACTTCCAAATGTACCAAGGGTAATAAATGTAGATTTCGTCATCAAGAACTGTTCCGGGACGAAACAGTCTTAAGAAGGGGGCAGTGTAACGTGCGCCCCTGACTTAAGAGTTTACGAGCGGCGCCACTGGTAGAATATTTCCGAGTGATGACATAAACCCCGGCGACAGAAAAACCCATACGTCTAGACATGTTAATTACACCGGTGGCCTAAATCCTTTATATTCAATGTCATTGTGGCGTCCGAAAGTTCGAGAAGGACATCGCGCTATATAAACCCGGCGCCAAAACCAGAAAAAAACAGTCTGTTATATAGAAACAACGAGCAATAAACAGTGGGTGATATAAATAAATAGTCTACGAGTGGTGAACATAAATAAATGTAATATAAATAAATACACGGCCGAATTCACCATTCCTTAATCATGAGTTGATTCACAGATCAACGCTGATCCTAAATCAATTCAATTCACCATTAAAAATCAAGCTAATATACTAATCAAAATCAATAATCAACTGATTCGTCATATTCCATGAATCAAGGACTGATCACATCTTTGAATCCTAATTTTGACATTTATAGCTATGTTAGGATTCTGGCTGTTGTACCCATTGTAACTTTGCCTCGTCCTTCTTCTTTATCTTTATTTAGAACCGCATTGGCTTTATTATATTCAACTATACTTTTACATCTTTTATTTTCACTATATATAAAAACACTTCTTTATTGTAATCAGTGTAATTTTCACCTATATCAAAATAAAAATATAATATTATTATAGGAAAATTATAAAATATAGTTTATAAATAAACGAAAAACTTACATATAATACCTTTTTAACGGAAAGTACAATTACCACGAATAAAATTACAAGACAGTTACATTTACTGTCAAAAACCAAAACAAAACTGTGAATCAGTTGATCATGATTCCTTGATTCAGAAATCAAGTTGGTGAATTAGAACATACGTTGAGCTACAGATCAGCTTGATTCCTTAATCAACTGATTATTAATCAATGGATTAATGGTGAATTCGGCCGAGTTGTTAACATAAATAAATGTAGTTATATAAATAAATATACTGATAAATATTGTTTAAATAAATAATTTTAGTGTTTAAGCATTTAATAATATTCTTAGTATTAAATTAGTGTCTATATTTGTTTAATCCATAGTGTTAGTTATTTTATTTTTTTAATATTTATCCTAATTATTTAACGTTTAATAAACGTATTATTTTAATTAATAATATTTCTTTGATTTTTAAACTTCACCCATATAAATAAACGGTACATTATATTTTGAAGATCCATTGTATAAGCCGCCTACGACTGGCAGCGATATGGTGCGTTGGTTAGAAGTAACTCATACAGGACACACCATATTACCGCCATCATTTGTTCCGTCTTCCACGCCAAGATTTTACGATCCAACATGGACGCAGCACCAGATTTACGCACCGCAGGCGCCGTTAGATTCCTTGTCTCCAGGGCATCCGTCGATGGCACAATGCCACGCTTCTTTTGCCATGCCTGGAGTGAACGAATTGCCAGTAGGACAGATCAGTTTGGAAGAAATTGAGTCCTTGCTGGCAATAAAGGATCGCGATGCTGTGGTAGACATTCCGCGTACAAAATGTCGATAAATTGCGACAACAGCCGTCACAGATAGTGAACATGAGGGCGTACAGGAAGCAAAAATGACCGAAGAAGATTGCCTGCCCAAAGAAATAGTTGATATTGAGGTTGAGGACGAACACAGCGACGTAGCTGATGAACATTTTGTGGACACGGTATATAACATTAACAACCTGCACGAAATGGAACAGCAAATGCTCTACGAAGAGGACATCGTGGATAGCGACATGGACGTGGTTTTCGGCGAAGATAACGAAACCTGCCCACTTGTACAAGATCTACGCCGCACCCAAGGAAGGTACGCCACTGGTGATATTGCATTACATTCCAGTGACGTTATCGCCCACAAGACAGTGTCGAAGTTTTTTTGTAGTGATTAGCCTTAGACCCTTAGGATAAGTTTTAGATATATTTAAATGCATGTTAGATTTACAGTTTTTTTAAATCGTTATATTATTTAGTAATTGAGAATTATTAAAATGAATAGTTGTGATAGGAAAATAAAATAATACCGTTTTCCTTTTAACAATAATTGTTCGCATAAGACAATTATTTTGTATTTGTATTTATATTTGTGATTCGTTATAACGTCTTATGTTTTGGATTTGATATTTTATGGTTTTATGTATAATTTGGTTTATGTATGTGTTTTATGTGCATTATGTTTTGTGTTTGCAAAATTAAGACGTTATTCTTCCGTCAGCAGCGCTTTGGAATAAATATATCAATTTTGCATTATATTTGTCTTAAGAAGGGGATATTGTGACAAGCCGAAGGCAAGTGCAATAACAAAGAAATAACTTTTTATAAACTCCTTTAAATTACAGTTTCAGGGACAATATTTCCTCTTACGAAGATGATAACGGTTTTAGTTTTAGGTAGTCCGTCTTAGACACTAAAGTGGAAGACATGTAGTCTCGAGTTTTTGGATGGGCGCATACTAGACACTAATATGCAGGATTAAAACAAAATGTAACAGTTTAGTTCATGTTTCTAGTTATGTGTAGTGTAATAAATTAATAATAAGTTAGTTTAAATGTAATGTGTCCTTAGTTAAAGTATTCATCATAAGATAAGTGCAAGTGTATGTGTTTCCTCCTCAATAAAGATCCGGCCTACCAGTAAATCGTCCACCAGTTAAAGTTGTCATCGTTAGTAAAAGAAGTAAGTGCAAGAAGTGCAAATCCACTAGCATAAGCATCGTCCGATATCACCTCCCGCCCTCGTGTTTCAGCGATATCGGCAACGCAGCGGTAGTGGTGTAAGTTTGCAAACTCTTACCGCTGCTTCGTCACTAATGAGGTATTGCAAAAAATAACATATCTATTTTATTCTAGAATTCGAATAGGTACCTTCTATAGTATTAGTAAATATGATTTTATGTTCAAATTTCTGTGTATATTAAACAAAGTAGCAATTTAAAAGTATAGTGTTTGAATTGACTCCAAATTACACTGCCTGTGACGTCCTACAAATAGTACTAGGAATGACAGAACTGAAAAGATAAAAATTAAAAAATATTTAATATTTATTTAATTACAAAAATATTAATGCTTACGGCAATTTGATCTTCACAGAATGAAATTTTGATTTTGTAAATGGTTTTATCTTTCCTTGAGATAACCATTTCATTCTTCTTTCTTTGTATTGAAGCACTACTAAAACTATTTTTATTATTACTTCTATTTGGACACACTATCACAAAATTCTTTTCCACAACCATGTTTGAGTCTTTACAAAATATAAAAATCAGTAATATGGATAGAAATAGTAGCTAGTATATAATTATCAGCTGTTACGGCTGTCAATCTTTTACCCTGTCGGCAGGAAATGTAAGCCACTCCCTCATTAGTTAGTATTTTTCTGACGTCATCAGGTGATAGAAAAGGCGGCAATTTACATAATGTATTTTCAGAGACAATTTTCTCATGAATAGAGAGCAATATGAAAGAAAATAAAAAATATGGGTTAAGTATTTTTATCTCCCGCTACCCTTAGGGAGGTATTGGGATCGTGCTAAAAATCGCATATCGAAATTTTGGTAAATGACCACGTTTTACGGTCCCTACAAGCCAATTTTAACATTTTCACGATGATGGTGTGTGTGTACTCGTATGTGTGTGTGGATCCTCTTTACGCTGTAACTCAAATACTGTCGTTCAGAAAATTTTGAAACCTTGTATTTCTACCTTACTCTTATATGGAAAGATGCCATTAGATTTTGGAGTAAATCAGATAACCGAAAATGACACTTTACTGGAAGCTCAATATAGTTTTTCTTCGAAAAAAACCTTTAAATGTTATTTTTTGAGATTTATGTTATTATAAAATATAAGATTATTAAATTTTCTACAGGTTTGCATTAATACTTTTTCTATATATTTTATGGATAAATATATAAAACTATCTATAATTTTGATCCCGGAGCCTACGTTTTAAACACAATTCATACACATGGTTACACAATTCAGATCTCAAATGTTTGTAACTGACAGATATATGTCACTGTCAATGAACTAATCATTTCAAATAATATTATTAACGTTTTACAAAGAAAATAGTATATGGAACAATAATTATATGGAAAGGAACTTAATACAGTTCCAGAATAAGTATTTACTTGTGTAAAAATATTGGTAAGATAATAAAAACATATATCATCACGACATATTACTCATTGATGGGTGACTCAATCTGCTTTATACGTAGATGTCGGTAATAATGATGACATATTTGTACCGTGCAGGTGTACCAGGCGTCGCTTCACGCGAATCTTGGGAACGGGTTCGATTCCGACCGACGCCAAATATTTTAGAATTTTAAATGTCACAAAATTCACCCCTGTGGTGCACTCTCCACGCCAGCAATGTCAATATAGGTAAGTATATAAATAAATAAAGTAAATATATCATCACGGCATATTACCCATTGCTGGATCTCCCAATCTGCTTTGTACACAGAATTTGGTAACGATGATGACATATTTGTACCGTGCGGGCGTTTACCAGGTGTCACCTCACGAGCACTTATTGCTGGCGTGGAGAGTGCACCACACGGGTCATTTTTGTGCCATTTAAGTTTCGAAATATTTGGCGTCGGTCGGGATCGAACCCGGTTTTATATTTAATTTAATTTTAAGTATTTACATGAATAAAAATTAAATTAAATGGGAGATATTGTGTTGGCCACATCAGATTTTTTCTTATTCTTTTGATTAATCAAAGAAATAAATATGTTGTGGCCAGCACAATACCTCTCGCCATTTTCATTTTATGTTACATAGGGCGCGAGCAGTCATGTGACTTTGTTGGCCTTGGCAAGCAGATATGAGGGCCCGTGTCAGAATGACAGCTAGTAAAAATGTGCATAGGTGTCAAGTATCATAATTTTTCATTCAAAACATCATAATTTTCCAAATCCATGTGGATTATTTTCCTCGGCAAGTATATTCCACACTATTGATGACAAATAAACAACATGATATCAGAATATTTTGAAATTTTGAATGAATAATTATAATATATGACAATTGTGACATCTATGTAAATAACTACTAGCTGTTATTCTGACACGCACCCCCATATATAATTGCCAAGGCCAACAAAGTCACATGACTGCTCGCGACCTATAAGTAACGAATTTAACATTTCTTGTACACACAAATAATTGAAATTTATCTCTTCTTTCGTTCTATGAGGAATTTTGTCCTACTCTTAAGTTCAAAATTATTCAAATTTATTGACGATATTAGCGGTACTTCTTAAGGATATATGTAATATTAATATACCTGTAATTTTAAATACATATTTATTTATAACAAAATAAGACATATTAAATGTACTCGTACCTCACAGAAAAATCTTTCAGTAATGTTAGTAAAACTGCTGATTTTTGACATTGACATTTTGCATTTATCTGTCGATTACAAAAATTTAAATATCTCAACTGGTTTCCATGGAGTTGTTTGGGCAACGAGATTTATTACAATAGGTTATTATGGGGTCTCGTGGCCGTGTGCCTGAGTGTCTGGTCGCGAATCTGGGGGACCCGGGTTCGATCCCGACCAACGCCAAAAAATACTTCGAATTTTAATGGCGAAAAGTTGACCTCTGTGATTCATTCTCCACGCCAGCATTGGGTGCCCGTGAGGTGACGCCTGGTAAGCGCCCGCAAAGTACAAATATTTCATCATTACCGATATCTGTGTACAAAGCAGATTGGCACACCCAGCAATGGGTAATATGCCGTGATGATATATTTATTTATTTAGGTTATTCTATATTATTATATACTATATCTCTAAACCTATAGGAGATATAATAAATATTTTAAATGTGTCAGATTGAGAATTTAATTATATTTCTTATTTGTAGTAACAAATTTTCAAAAAATATTTAGGATTTTTTTTTTAGAAACTACCACTGCCGGTCGTCCAATTGTTAACAGAACCTATTCAGCTCTTTCCATTACTGTTAGATTGAGGAGTCCGTAGTTACACAGGTCTTTAGTTTTATAGAATTTGAGAAATCGTACTTCCAACATACACACATCCACATACACACACACACACACACACATCATCGTAAAAATGTTATAATCGGATTCTAGAGACCTTAAAACGTGCTTATTCACTAAAATCTGGATATGCGATTTTTAGCATGAATCCAATACCTCTCTTAGTGAGAGGTAAAAATCGTGCAACACCTCATTCTACCATGGAATGAAGAGAAAAATATTTATATTGTGTTTGACTGCAACTGCAATTTATAAAGCTAAAAAGATACAAAATAAGAAAAGAGTATGGGTAAGAACTATTTTCTTTTACATATAACGTCTTGCACGTGACAACTGACAGCTTCAGTGACAGTTATTATAGCCAACTTTATAATTTCACAATAAAAGGAATAAAATATCCCAATTTGTTACAATGCAATATTTTTCTATTCTGAACGCGGAGTGGTACTAAACATTAATTTTATAATTTTGTTACCATGGCCATTGTCACTAATTCTACCGTTACGTTGTGAATGTACCTTGAAACATGAAGTATAATAAACGATATTTATTTATTAAAAAATACATAAAAAGGACTTTTTTATTTTATTAAAAAATATTTCTGATTGAAACTGATTTACAATAGATATATTTTAATAATCAGTTTCCTTGGAAATCTGTTTTTATATTATAAACTTGATATATCGTATGTCCACGTGTATGTACGAGTAAGATAGACTGCTAAGCAGCCAGTCACACCTGGTTCAGAGCGACAGCTTGGAAAGCTTCCAAGTTCTTGTCAGACGCTGGAACTCGACAAACATGACGGAGTTTATTGGATTCTTTGGCATTTATTGGCGAGAGTGACAGGCATGTTCGGGTTCTCCACGAAGACGTGCAGCTTCTATTGGATTGTGTTGTTCTCGACTTTTATCGTGGAAAAGCAGTGCAGAGAGTTATAAAAATCTAAAATGTACTTGTAGCGTTTAGGGTCGCGTGGATGAGTGTATTTTTTGAATGGTTGTAGTTCTGACATCCCGGGTTTTATCTAATCTATGGCAAATATGAAAATCATTTATAAATTTCAAACTACACAAATTTTATCCATATAATTATTAGTAGTTAACGATAACTTTAAGTTCCCGTAGAATGGCGCCTGGTAAGCTCCGGCAATGGCCAAAATATTTCTACAAAAGGACTGTTTTAATCTAATATAATCCACATAATTTTATCCATTAAATTTAAAATTATTTGAACATGTTTACAATAAAATAATTTAATACAGAAATGCTTCTTTTTCAAAAACAATATTCGAAAAACATTCTTAGGTATATAAGAACTTTTCATATTGACATTGAATTTCTGCTGCTATAATTAAATAACTATGGTTCCGATTTTATTTTGAATCTATAACTATTTTAATACTATCGTTTCATATTGTTTTTTTGAATAATAGTTACAAATATAATTATTAGCAGAGCTAAAATAACTTTATCTCCGGAAAAATTTAAAACATATAGAAAATATATTGTTTTCTTCCTGCTTCATGGAAAAATGGAATATGGAGAGTAAAAAAATTATAATATATAATTAATATTTTTGCGTTATAATCTGCATTTTAATACATTTCTCAAATGAAAAATTCATTTCAATATCGAGTAATATAAATTAGTAAAATCTAGAAGAAAGTTTCTGAAATTTAAACGTAAATGAGTTTTATAAAAAAGTAGAAATCTGAATTACAAGCAGAATTTTAAAGTTATAATTTTATTTGCTTTTCTCATAAAACTTTTATTCGAAATTTTAATTGCCTTTATTGAAATAATTAAACTTTTTTTTTTCGTTCTGTAGCTGTATTCAACGAATTCCCAATATTTTTACGTTACGTTTAACAGCAAAACAACAATGAAAATGAACTTAAAAATAAACATGTGATAATCTGATAATACCTAACCAATAATTTTATTTGTTTCTTTTTCACAACCATTGTTTTTAGTGGTATTTAAAAATTGTTGCATTTATCCTTTATCAAACAAATGAACATAGATAACATAGTAAATGAAGAAGTTCTACATCTTGTTAATAATAAAGGCGCGGGTCCAGATGACATCCCTGCTTTTTTCATAAAAGAATGTGCCAACACATTAATGCTATCCTTTATCTTTAATTTCCCAAAAATCTTTAAATGAATGTCATTTTCCTGAAAAATGGAAATTGGCCTACGTGGTACCAATACATAAAAATCTGATGTGACCAACACAATACCTCCCGCCATTTACCTAAGGGGTCTCGTTGACGCGTGCCGATCAACGCCAAATAATTCGAATCTTAAATGGCATCAAATTAACCCATGTGGTACCGAAATATGTGTATAAATCAGATTAGCACACCGAACAATGGATAATATGCCGTGATAATATATTTATTTGTTTCTTTATTTAAATACATACCGGCATATTTACTAATGCTAGAAATTATGTATTTTAAGTTGCTTTCCATAAAACTATTGTTCTATTTACAATTTTCCTTTTAAAACGTTACCGTAAACAAACACACACACACAAATGTAATACAAAGAGTTTTCAGGATTAGGGACTTGGGAGTAATTTTGGACAGTAAATTGATGTTTGATAAACATGTAAACGAAATTGTTAAAAAGGCATTTAAAATGCTTGGCTTCCTCATTAGACCGGGTTCTAATTTTAAACATCCATCTACTTTGCTGTCCTTATATTACAGCTTAGTAAGAAGTCATTTAGAGTTTGCTTCCGTGTGTTGGAATCCATGGTATTCAGTTTATATTACCAGAATTGAAAGCATACAAAACAAATTCATAAAATATCTGAAATACAGATTTCCAGCATACAGAACAAACTTACTAAGATGTGGAAATAAAATTTACTGGATGGCAGTCAAACAAAAAATTATTTTTCGGCCGAAAAATAAAAATTTGTTTGACTGCCATCCAGTAAATTTTATTTCCACATCATCCCCATCCAGTCAAGAAGTTTTCCAGCCAAACTTACTAAGTTTAGAAAACAGGAGAAAACTGAAATATTTTATATTTCTGTATAAATTATTTAATAATATGACTGATTCACCGTACCTGTTATCAAGGTTTAGTCTAGGGTTCGTAACCATGATTCTAGATGAACTTATTTAGCATTCTACGTTGTAAAACAAACACAGCTCTTAATTCAGCTGTAATTCGACTTAGCAATATGCAACGATATACAAACAACAATTAATTTACCAAACATGTTTTCGTCACCTTTGCTTACTTTTAAACGTATTTTATCATTATACTTGCAATAAATTTATACTCCACTTGGTATCACTATTTTTCTTTTTAGTATTGCAGCTTTTGTACTCATTCAATATATGTATATTGAGATTCTCTTTTATTGGGATATTTTATCCTGTTGAGAATCCAAAATGAAAGAATGCTTAAAAAATCATTCTCTTTTAAATGATGTAACTTGCCAATATAGAGTCCATATTTAAAACATTGTCATTTTAACTCGAAATTACACAGTAGTGATAATAAAATTTAAACATGAAGAAAATGAACATAAAAATAAACAGATTATAATACATAACTTACGATTTAATTTATTTTATTGCCACAAACATTGTTTTGTGCTCTATAAATTTAAACCGAGGGTTGGAAAACGGGCATTTAAAATTCGAAATATTTCTTTTGTCGTAGGATGGAATCGTTATTCGTTAAGCTGTAATATTTTTTTTAATATTCTGTGACGTAGATATAGAAATGATTTTGTTCTCATACATTAGCGAAAATTAGTCACATAAATTAATATTTTTCAACTTATAAAAATATATAAATACATATGTTAAATTAACTTATGTAGTCAAAAATGAGCCGCTTAAAAAAATTAAAGTATTTTAAATGTAAGTTTATGCAATAATTTTCATAGTAATTAAAAAAAATCATAATTCATTATTTTCGTAAATAATGAAATAAAAAGACTGGCGCAGGAAATAGTCATGAAAAACAAACAGCCACTCCAGTGACGTCGAAGTTCATACAGCACATCATTCATAGCCAATAGGAATAGGAAAACAATTTGTTCATCACCTAGGCATGCTATTTATATAAATAAAGTAGGCGATAGTTTATCACGTGAATTTTTCAAAATATTACACAAATTTCAGTAATTCATTGTAAAATATCTAATGGATATTTCGTGATATTGTTAAATTTGACGCTCGTGAAAGATTTTTTTTTAATTTAGTACTTAGAAATCATATAAAAATTCTTGCAACAGCCCTAGTGAATATATGCATGGATGATAAGCAGTTTAATATAATAATTGATTAAAACTACATATATTGTAATGTGACATTTAATTGTCAACATCCTATGTCATGCAATATATGTTTCACTTTCATATCAACGCATTGAATATGGCGTGGCCTTATATATTTAAACAAGTGTTATTTGATTTACTTCAGTTGTTGTTATCTGTATTCACGTATTTGGAAATGAATTCCGTGTTTAAAAAAGGCGATAGTAGAAGTCTTGAAATTAGTGAGAATTTTGAATAAAGTAAATGTGTGACGTAAATATTGAGATAAAGAAATGGTATTAAAAACTCGATTATTTGAAAAACTATTAAATTTTTAAACTTTGATAGTCCGTAACATACAGTTTGAAGGTGTAATTTTAATATAAATTACCCATGTTCTAATTTGTTTAATTTTCGGTTTTCCACAAATTGATAGCAATTTTCAAATCGAATAGCCTATATGTATATTTATTTAAATTTAAAATGTACATGAAATTTGCTATCCATTAATATAAAACAATCAAATATTATATTACAACAAATACGACTATAATAGCGAATGATTATATTATTACATTTAGCCTTATAAAATGCCTGAGACTTTAAAATTTATTCATGTTACTTGATATGGACATTAATTTGAATATATAATAAATTATAGCTATTAACATACCTAGGATTGTTATGAGTATCATAACTGCCACAGATGTCGGTTTGAAATCTAAGGCTATGATTCATAACATCTGTGGTTTAATAGTTTATCGGTTTCAGAAAATGAAGACATTATTAATAAATACTATTTATTTTTTAATTCTCATTAATGCTACTTCCAAAATGCTCTGATAAACAGAACAATTATTTTGACATACATATGTCAATATGACAACTATTCAAATTATGTTTATTATTTCAGTAAACTATGTTAAGAACAATACATTAACGTTGTCTGTACATATTAATGAAGAACTTTATACTCTTATTTTATTTTCGTTTTGTAGACTATCGTTCACATGTCAGTATGGTATTAATATTGCCGTACAGATGCAGTTATTGCTTACTTACCAGCCTACTTCTCTATATATAAACAGAGGCTTAATGTCGTGAAACCGGTAAAAATCTGTTTAGCTCAAAACTTTTGCGCGTAACTATATACAAGCCAAGCATAACCCGGGAAAATCATTTGTCGCACTGTTGCTTCCCGTGTCAACTGACAACAATGGTTGTATCAATAGAAGGATAAAATATTTCTACGTTAAATACATGTAAACTATGTAATATTTCAATTCCATAAATTAATTATTAAATTTATTCAATTTCGTATTAATAGCACTAGGCGCCATGCCTTTTAACAAAAAGATAAAAATATGTTTGACAATTTATCTGTAAAAATTCGTTATAACCTATATCTTGTGCAAATTTTATTATGTTATAATTTTATTAATTTCATTTTTATTAACCACTTTCTACTCTTTTGCACAAGGAAAGTAACATAAAAAATCTGATGTGGCCAGAACATTACCATCCGTCCTGGATATTATGTATAAATTCCATACATAAATTTTCTTGCAAAAAATCTTATTTTTCCAGCAAAATTATTTCATGAACAATCTATGCATATTTCACTTGACACTAACATCTTCTTTAGCTTTTCCCATTCGTTAGAAGTCGCTATTTTAATTTTCTTCTTCCACTCATTTCTATTTTGCGTGTCGTCCTCACTCAGTTCCCTTTCTCTCAAGTCTTCCGCAATACAGTCCTTCCATCTTATCTTTGGTCTTCATATGTTTCTTCTACCTTCTACTACTAAGCTATTCATTCTTCTTCCAATATAGTTTTCATCTCTCCTCATGACATGTTCAAACAATATAATCTTCTCTTCTGTATCTATCTAGAAACTTCTATCACTCGAGCCATTTCCCTTATCCTTTAATTCCTTATCCTATCTTTCCGTGTCTTCCCCAACATCTTTCTCAACATCTTTATCTCTGCCACACTCATTTACTTTTCATTCATATCTGTCAATTTGAATTATCTATATACAGGGTGTTTGGCGTAAGTCCGGCACCACGAATATTTCGTTTATTTTGAGAGATACAAAAAAATGTTAATAAGCAAAGTTAAACTAGACAAAGGGGCTCATAAGATGATCTTAGCAGAAATTTTGTATCACTTCCGGTTTTAGCGGAAATGGGTACAACTTTAAAACTAGCATAGGGAATCGGTATTTTTATATTTTTTTCAGAATATACATAAAATTAGCTTCACAATGATACCATATTATCATAGTTTTACTTTAATTATTTCAAAATGGCGACCATTTATTCTTAAAATATGTATTAATAAAATTCCATACAAAATAAAACAGCAAGCTATGAAAACAATTTTATTATCTTATAACAAAAGAAAAGAATTTACCTGCATTTGTGATAGTGACAATTTCTTGTAATAATTAAATAATTATGGCTCAAGTGAATTACACAAATGAAGAAATGGTTGATATGATTTAAATATTCGGAGAATGTCAAAGAAATTCTGTTAGAGCATTTCAACTTTATGGAGAGAGGTATCCTCACTGACGACAACCGAGAAGACAATATTTTAATGAAATCGACGTGCAAGAAGAGGAAATGAAGTAGATAATCATCGAGGTGAAGAAGAAGAAAGAATATTAGCTTACATTAATTACAATCCTGAAGTGTCGGTGAGGGAATTAAGTAGAGAATCGCGGTATCATGTTGGAGAGCATTCAAAATTTAAAAAAAAAAGTTTTAATTCTTATAAGATGCACATTAGTCAATCTCTTAGGGAATATGACTATGACCGTAGAATAATTTTTTGCAATTGGTTTTTACAAATGTGGCAGAATGATAACAGATTTCATCATAAAATTTTATTTTCTGATGAATCATATTTTTCGAACAATGGGCTTTTTAACAGAAATAATGTAAGACGTTGGGCAACCTAAAATCCCAGAATACTGAGAACATCCAGACATCAAGAAAGATTTGGTTTTAATGTTTGGCTGGGAATAATTGGGACCAGAATTGTTGGCCCTATTATATTTTAAGGTACTCTGACAGCAGAAAGGTATTTACTATTTTTACAAAATGAAGTGGAAGATCTGCTGGACGACTTACCTATTGTCAATACCATTGGCATGTGGTTCTAACAAGATGCTAGCGCCAGCTCATAATGCAAGAAATGTAGTGGCCTATTTAAATGAAAAATATGAAGATAATTGGATTGGAACAAATTCTCCAAATACTTGGCCGGCACGATCTCCTGACCTTACGCCACTGGACTACTTTCTTTGGGGTTATTTGATAGATAAAGTATACCGAACACCTCCAGCTACTTTGGAAAATTTAGAAATAAAAGTTAGAGCGACTGTTAGAGAATTTATAGAGAATATCCTAGAAAATGTAATGAAAGAGTTATTATTACGTATAAGAAAATGTATAGAAAATAACGGCGGCCATATTCAGCATTTGTAGTTTTTCACATTTACTGTTTCTGTTTTGGTATCGTTGTGAACATGCTAAAAAATAAAAAAAATAATACCTCACGCCTAATTTGTTTTTAATTTCTTCTTTTCTTTTGTTATAAGATAATAAAATTGTTTTCATAGCTTGCTATGTTTTATTTTGTATGGAATTTTATTAATACATATTATGAGAATAGATGAGTAATATATTCTTTAAAAGATAACTTTTATAATAACACTAATTGTCAATATAAATGACATTTAACTGCCTTTTTTAAAGAAAAACTGTTAAAAGTTGCAAGTTAGGGTACTTCAATTATAACCAAAATCTAATCATGTCTGCATATGGATCTAAAACTCGAGGAATATGAAAAAATTTATGTATAGGAATCGTGGTATTGTTGTTATGCGATTCGAAAAGATCGTCACATACTCACATACACACACACATGCACATACAGACATCATCGCAGAAATAGTAAATTCGTATTTTAGGGACCTCAAAATGTGCTTATTCATTAGATACTCACTATCGAAATTTTTAACCAAAGACAATACCTTCCTTACCTAAAAGTGACGGAAGGTAAAAAGACATGTCAAATAATCTTTCCCTTTTTTGTTTCTTCACAATTTCAAAAGAATTTTTTAAAATTTCGATTTATTAGTAGTAATACCATGGCAATTTTCCTTTTTTTTCTGATTTTCATATAAACGTCATACGATTTATGGAAATATTTAGTTATTTAAGATGCAAGTACGTAAAGTTAGTCTTTAGTCACGAATGTGTCAGAATAAGTCCAGTACAACGAGGTTTTGAAGACCCATGAGTGAGTAAAGGTGCTTTACGTGTGTGTATGTCGTACAATATTTTATCTATTAATATATATATATATATATATATATATATATATATATATATATATATATATATATATATATATTATCTAATTTGACCAGCAAAATACCTTCCGTTAATGCTGTGTATTATGTATAAATGCCATACATAAATTTTCTTGCAAAAGATTCTAAATTTCCAGTAAAAATAGTTAATAAACAAACTATGCAAATTGCACTTAACACTGACATATTCTTCTTCTTTAGCTTTTCCCATTCGTTACGGGCCACTATTTTTTATTTTCTTCTTCCACTCATTTCTGTTTTGCGTGTCGTTCTTCTTCAGTTCCTTTTCACTCAAGTCTTCCGCAATACAGTTCTTCCAACGTATTTTTGGTCTTCCTCTGTTTTTTGAACCTTCTATTTATAATCTATTCATTCTTTTTCCAATATATTCTCCATCTCTCCTCATGACATGTTCAAACCGATGTAATCGTCTCTCTTGTATCTTTCTAGAAACTTCAAACACTAAAGTTATTTCCCTTGTTTTTTCATTCCTTACCGTATCTTTCCGTGTCTTCCCCAATATCTATCTCAACATCCTCATTTCTGCCACATTCATTTACTTTTCATTAGATGCGTTCAATAAACCACAGGAAAACAAGCAATCGGAAGTAAAACTTGTTGAATGACTGCTAGCCTAGCATTTGCTTGATTTTCTCGTAAGCAATCCAAGCGCCAAATTTCTCGCTTATCTTGCTAACTTATGGAATATAATGGCGGGAAATGCAAATTATACCTACATGGATTTAACTTGTACTGTTTCTATCTCATTTTATGGTGTATTTATATCAATTACATGTCAAAAAGGCTTTCACAGTTTTGTGATGAATGTTCATAACATTGTTAAATATGAAATATATTCTTAGACCTAAAAAAATGTTCAAAATTAATTTCACTATCTGCAAAAAACTGTACGTATCTATGAATTCATTCTGTATAATTTTCCAGACCAATAAAAGGGATATGAGAGGTACATATGTTATATTTGACAACTGTATAACTTTCTCGATGACATTTGTGAATATCAGTTCGACATATAGCTAGCAAATCTTTCAGTGTACTAAGCAACAAGTCTCGTTTGCTTACCTAACATTTGCTTGAACTGCTTACTTCATTGAACGCACCTATTGATACTGACATCTGTCAATTTGTATTATCTGAATATATTAGCAGTTTCCATTGTTAGCATACCTGGCTAATTTATGAAATTTAATATCTTTATAATTCTTTAACTCTATATCTATTGAATTATAAAATGCGATCTAATCTATAGAGAATAATATATTCTTCAAGTTATAATAACGTTAAATGCCAATAAATGATATTTAACTGCGTTTTTTCAAGAAAAACTGTTAAAGTTTAAAGTCTTCAAATGAGGATACTTCCGGTTGACCATTCATAACCAAAATCTAATCACTTGTTCTTCTGGATGTAAACTTGAGAAATATGAAAAAAAATATAACTTTTGGAATTGTGGTATTGAAGTTATGCAATCCGAAACTTTCGTCACACACACACACACACACACACACATATATATATATATATATATATATATATATATATATATATATATATATATATATATATATATATATATATATATATATACAGACATCATCGTAAAAATGGTAAAATCGTATTATATGGACCCTAAAACGTACTTATTCAGTAAAAACTCATCATTCAATTTTTTTACCAAAGACAATACCTTCCGTACCTAAAGGTGACGGAAGGTAAAAATGCTTTTATTTATGAATTAGGATCACAATATTAAATCAGAAGTTAGCCATGATAAAATATTCAAAATGGTTTTGCAAATTAAGCGTATTTAAAAAAATTAATCACTCGTTGCTCGGAAACCCGTAACTAATGGAACCTTCTTACTAAACAACCAGTTTGCAAACTTAAACATCAATTTTACGTATTATTGTAGATGTAAAGCCTTGTTAAGTCTTAGCAACGTTTCCAAAAAAAATAACCAAAGAAACAAATGCATAGCCTGTTATTTTCATGCTTTATTCAGTGTCTGTAATTATTATTGACTGTTTGCTATTTCAATGTTGCTAAGACATAACAATTTTCTTACAAAATTGGGATGAAAGGAATATTATGATGAAAATAGTTATAAAAGAATACGGAATTTATTTTGAAATTGACATTTGACATTTATAAATAATTTATGAAAATCATAAAAAAGAAAAGTGTCATGGCTCATAGCTATTGCTAATAATAAACCGAAATTTTGACGTTTTATAATTTTGTGCACCACTAAAGGCGCTATCCTTTATCCGTATGCAGCACTATGTAACACTTATCTCCCCTATCATTTTTTTTTAATGGGGTAGACTACTCTTATCTACCCGCTTACCCCGTCCCTGTATCATAAAGCACCAAGAAAATTTCGAGTGAACTGATGACGCTTTCATATTTTTACACGTGTTTGTTTCTGTTATTTAATTTTGACGTTTTGTGAAATTAGCGGTTTTTTAATTTTTTTAATTACTAATCCTCATAAACGTAAAACACCACGTAAAATGAAAATAACTTGTCAAAATCATTCGCTGACAGACGACAAGCATCTCTTCTTGTTACCTTTTTCTGCATGTAAAAGGAAAACACCGTACATTTAAAAAAAAATCAAAATCGTCCGGTAGAAGTCTATAAAGGTGTTTTTCTTTTACATACTGTGTAAACTATTCTCATCTACCTTGATTACCTCGACCCTGCACCAAGAAATTTTTTCAGTGAACTGATTGCGCCTCTATATTTTTAAACGTGTTTGTTTCTGTTATTTAGTTTTGGAGTTTTGTGAAACAATCGATTTTTTTACCTCTATTAATCCTCATAAACATAAGACACGACATAAAATATAAATAACTTGTTACAATCACTCACAAGCATCTCTTCTTGTTCCTTTTGTTTTGTCCAGTGAGATACAGATCAGTTCAGTTCAGTGCTAATCACCATTTTTATGCATGTAAAAGGAAATCACCTTAAAATGGCCGTAAATAAATCGCTTATTTTTTATACAGTTAATTAGACATTTAAATCGAAAGAGATAATTTACTAGAAGCCCATAACAGTTTTCAATGAAGAATTATATTAAAATATAATCCAAAACTTTTCAGTATTAAAATTTAATCAAGAGAAACAACATATTAGATTTTGGCTAAAATTGATCAAAACGGAAGTGATATTTACTTGAAGCTCTGAACAGA
Organism: Harpalus rufipes; assembly: GCA_951394225.1. Taxonomy (NCBI): domain Eukaryota; kingdom Metazoa; phylum Arthropoda; class Insecta; order Coleoptera; family Carabidae; genus Harpalus; species Harpalus rufipes. The sequence goes on from OX596285.1 coordinate 17,885,407, forward strand.
TTTTCGTGAAAAATATAGTATGATATTTGGTATTTAACTTTTGTATCAATTAGAGTAACATATTAGATTTCTTCTACAATTGATCAACCGGAAGTGGAACTTTACTGGAAACTCTAAACAGATTTTCTTCAAAAAATATATTAAAATATATTGCAAAACTTCTCAAATTTGGTATTTAAAACTCGTAATTAATTTGAAACAGCATATTAGATTTGAACTATTTACAATAAACCGGAAGTGGTACTTAAATTGGAGCTCAGAGTTTGAAAAGCAAAATATAATCCAAAATTTTGTATCACACACTTTTCTATTTATTGGAATAATAAAAAATAGATTTTGTTTACAAACGATCAACCGGCAGTGATACTTTACTTAAAGCTCATTGCTATTTTAAACATATTGGCGGGAGGTCATGTGCTGGCCACATCGATTGGTATAATGGTTATTGAGTTTTAAATAATTTTTTATGTTAAGACCAAGGGGGACATCCCATTTAAGAAGAAAATATTTTTTTAAACCAATGGTTCTCAATTTGCAACACAAAGTTATATTTTTTCAAATGGGATTATACATAATTTTATGCCTATTCGATAGCGTATTTTATTCTGAAATCAACCATGTATAAGTTTTATATCCATACATAATAAAAATATTTAAAAAAATGCGATTAAAATTTAAGTAAATTTGATTTTTCTAGTCATTTTTCAGTAGGCTATGTATGAAAAACAAAAACTAATATTTGTCAATTTGAATTATTTAGGATATAAATCAAATAGAACACTGTTTATAACGTTTATAACAAATATTTGTTTCATTTTAATTTAAGCTCAATTGTTTTTCATTCATAGCCTACTGAAAAATAATTATAAAAATTGAATTTTTCTCAATATTTTTGCTATGTAAGGATATAAAGTAATCTCATGGTTGAATTCAGAAAAAATACTCTATCGAATAGGCATAAAAAATATGTATAATCCTATTTAAAAAATATAACTTTATGTTGTAACTTGAGAACTACTGGTTTAAAAAAATATTCTCTTCTCTAATGAGATGTCCCCCTTGGTCTTCTACAACTTTTTTCTATAGTATATATATATACAGGGTGAGTCTCCGAAATCGCCGTCTTCGATATCTCCCTTGTCGTTAGAAATACAGCATAAGTTTATTAACAGAATTTATTCGTCTACTCAAGGAGCATAACGTAAAATTATTTTCACATATACAGGGTGTTGCATTACGGCTCGGCGAGAATAGTTTTTCTTTTTTTAAATGGAACATCCTATATATTTTTATATATTTTGAATTGTATTTTATTCACCTATACGAACATATGAATTTTGTTTTAGTTTTCCACGGCGTTGCCAAGTTATTCCGTTTTTTCTCTAAAAAAGACCGAATACACGCATTGCTTTATAAAGGCTTACTGAAGTTATTTTAATAGTAAGAATTAAGAATTTTCTTTTTTGTATAACCGTAATTATACTCTATGTTCTGACATATTTTTTTTTAAATGTAATTATACAGGCTGTTCAATAAAGCGAATCAAATGTGCTCAATTTCAAATGACTATAACTCGTCATTTTCAAATGGAACACCCTATATTTTATTATTCAGTTGTGTGTATTTTTGTATTATCTTCATATGTTATTAAGGGTATCCCATGCCTAAAACCAATAATTTTGGAGATTTTCACCATTTTTCTCTAAATTTATATATTCACTTAAAAAATAAATCTAGCATACCATTGATATTGTTTTTTGAATAAGAAACAATTGCAGTAATGATAGTATTTTCATTAGCCAGGTTGTTATTAATAACAGAGGGATTAAGTAAATTAATTTATTAATATGAGTCTCTCACAAGAAGAACTTACGAATATGGTGTACGCACTTGGAGAAGCGGAAAGAAACCCTCTTTTGTCGTACTGAACGTGACCAGTTCTTTCAAACCTTTCTCTTAGTTTTTCAAAAGAACGCGGATTTGGATGTCGCCTTCCCGGAAACCGTTGTGCATAAATTCTTGATGCTAAAAGAGGGTTTGTTTCCGCTGCTTCAAGTGCGTACACCATATTCGTAAGTTCTTCTTGCGCACTCTCCACGCCAGCATTGAGTGCCCGTGAGGTGATGCCTGGCCTGATCAGCATATACCATATTCGTAAGTTCTTCTTGCGAGAGACTCATATTAATAAACTAATTTACTTAATCCTTCTGTTATTAATAATAACCTGGCTAATGAAAATACTATCATTACTGCAATTGTTTCTTATTCAAAAAACAATATCCATGGTATACTAGATTTAATTTTTAGTTAAATATATAAATTTAGAGAAAAATGGTGAAAATCCCCGAAATTATTGGTTTTAGCCATGGGATACCCTTAATAACATATGAAGATAAAACAAAAATACACACAACTGAATAATAAAATATAGGGTGTTCCATTTGAAAATGACGAGTTATAGTCATTTGAAATTGAGCACTTTTGATTCGCTTTATTGAACAGCCTGTATAATTACATTTAAAAAAAATATGTCAGAACGTAGAGTATAATTACAGTTATACAGAAAAGAAAATTCTTAATTCTTACTATTAAAATAACTTCAGTAAGCCTTTATAAAGCAATGCGTGTATTCGGTCTTTTTTAGAGAAAAAACGGAATAACTTAGCAACGCCGTGGAAAACTAAAACAAAATTCATATGTTCGTATAGGTGAATAAAATACAATTCAAAATATATAAAAATATATAGAGTGTTCCATTTAAAAAAAGAGAAACTATTCTCGCCGAGCCGTAATGCAACACCCTGTATATGTGAAAAAAAATTTACGTTATGTTCCTTGAGTAGACGAATAAATTCTGTTAATAAACTTATGCTGTATTTCTAACGACAAGGGAGATATCGAAGACGGCGATTTCGGTGACTCAGCCTGTATATATATATATATATACAGAGTGAGTCACCGAAATCGCCGTCTTCGATATCTCCCTTGTCGTTAGAAATACAGCATAGGTTTATTAACAGAATTTATTCCACTACTCAAGGAGCATAACGTAAAATTATTTTCACATATACAGGGTGTTGCATTACGGCTCGGCGAGAATTGTTTGTCTTTTTTTAAATGGAACACCTATATATTTTTATATATTTTGAATTGTATTTTATTCACCTATACGAACATATGAATTTTGTTTTAGTTTTCCACGGCGTTGCCAAGTTATTCCGTTTTTTCTCTAAAAAAGACTGAATACACGCATTGCTTTATAAAGGCTTACTGAAGTTATTTTAATAGTAAAAATTAAGAATTTTCTTTTCAGTATAACTGTAATTATACTCTATGTTCTGACATATTTTTTTTTAAATGTAATTATACAGACTGTTCAATAAAGCGAATCAAATGTGCTCAATTTCAAATGACCATAACTCGTCATTTTCAAATGGAACACCCTATATTTTATTATTCATTTGTGTGTATTTTTGTATTATCTTCATATGTTATTAAGGGTATCCTATGCCTAAAACCAATAATTTCGGAGATTTTCACCATTTTTCTCTAAATTTATATATTCACTTAAAAATTAAATCTAGTATGCCATTGATATTGTTTTTTGAATAAGAAACAATTGTAATAATGATAGTATTTTCATTAGCCAGGTTATTATTAATAACAGAGGGATTAAGTAAATTAATTTATTAATATGAGTCTCTCGCAAGAAGAACTTCCGAGTATGGTGTAGGCTGGTCAGGCCAGGCGTCACCTCACGGGCACTCAATGCTGGCGTGGAGAGTGCGCAAGAAGAACTTACGAATATGGTGTACGCACTTGAAGAAGCGGCAACAAACCCTCTTTTGGCATCAAGAATTTATGCACAACGGTTTCCGGGAAGACGACATCCAAATCCGCGTTCTTTTGAAAAACTAAGGGAAAGGTTTGAAAGAACTGGTCATGTTCAGTACGACAAAAGAGGGTTTCTTTCCGCTTTTCCAAGTGCGTACACCATTTTCGTAAGTTCTTCTTGCGGGAGACTCATATTAATAAATTAATTTACTTAATCCCACTGTTATTAATAATAACCTGGCTAATGAAACTACAGTCATTACTGCAATTGTTTCTTATTCAAAAAACAATATCAATGGCATACTAGATTTAATTTTTAAGTGAATATATAAATTTAGAGAAAAATGGTGAAAATCTCCGAAATTATTGGTTTTAGGCATAGGATACCCTTAATAACATATGAAGATAATACAAAAATACACACAAATGAATAATAAAATATAGGGTGTTTCATTTGAAAATGACGAGTTATGGTCATTTGAAATTGAGCACATTTGATTCGCTTTATCGAACAGCCTGTATAATTACATTTAAAAAAAAATATGTCAGAACATAGAGTATAATTACAGTTATACTGAAAAGAAAATTCTTAAATTTTACTATTAAAATAACTTCAGTAAGTCTTTATAAAGCAATGCGTGTATTCGGTCTTTTTTAGAGAAAAAACGGAATAACTTGGCAACGCCGTGGAAAACTAAAACAAAATTCATATGTTCGTATAGGTGTATAAAATAAAATTCAAAATATATAAAAATATATAGGGTGTTCCATTTAAAAAAAGACAAACAATTCTCGCCGAGCCGTAATGCAACAGCCTGTATATGTGAAAATAATTTTACGTTATGCTCCTTGAGTAGACGAATAAACTCTGTTAATAAACTTATGCTGTATTTCTGACGACAAGGGAGATATCGAAGACGGCGATTTCGGTGACTCACTCTGTATATATATATATATATATATATATATATATATATATATATATATATATATATATATATATATATATATATATATATATATAATTAAAATGAAATTATAAAGTAAGTATGGAATAAGTTACTTAAGTAAAATAAAATTCGAAATCCGGACACCTATATATAAATTATAACTGTTTTCTTTCAAATCTGTATAATTATTCGAACTTGTATCCTAATTGGGTATTTAGGATACTTAGTTTAGTTAAGTATGCGACACAATTTAAATATTACATTATATTTATTTAATAGTATATCACATCCGAGGTGGGATATGTTTCAATATAGCTGAGGGCTTATGTATTTTATCGACAGGCGAAGCCTTGAATTGAGAAACAGCGCGAGGCTGTAATGAAACTCCCATCGAGGTATGTATATTATTTTATTCACAATCATACTCTTTTTAAATAAATATTGTTCAGAGTAAATCATTGAGTTATAACCTTTAATTTTGTAAATATATTTTGACAGCTCTACTAAAATTTGTTTTGCCTACTATATTATAGGGATGTATATATATATTGCTATGCAACCCCTACATAAACATTTCCAACCCATGGGCCCGAAGTGAAATATATTATTTCCCACCCAAGAAATTGTCATTGCATTTAGGAATGACGTATTTCCCAACCTCTGAAAGGTTAGGAATCGACATATTACTACATATAATGATTGTGAATAAAACATTTTAAAATGCAGTAAAAAAAATTATAACGGGATAATAAATTATAGAACCTTTTACTTAGACGATTATGTTGGTAATTTATTTTATATGAACTGGAAATTGGTATTTAAAAATTAATTTCTCAATGCACAAAGAAAACTTCTACAGTTTCTTGAAAATAATAAAGTATTTAAAAACACATTGAATAGTGCATCTTTCTTACAATAATCAATTATGTCATAATTATACCGCATTATATGGGATTCGTTTAATTATGAATTACCATGTACCTTATAAAATGAGTTGATTCATTGTAATTATAGATGTGTATCTTTTAGATAACTGAAGAACTTCTGGATGAAATATGACGGAGATATTTCTACTAGATACAGTATATAAGTTGTGGTGGTTCGTTGGCATTAATCTGAAGAAGCCTATGAGCTATCTCAGCAAAATTTACGGAATAATCGCTTTTTTCATTATTTTGACCGTAGCGTCACTTGGATTTATGATTATGTTTTCTCGTGACTTTGACCTGAATGCTCTCGCTGACGTGTTTGAGTCTTGTGGTCCAAATTATCAGGTAAATGGACTGCCTAATTATTAGAATAACAACACGTTTAACATGAAAAAACTGTTTTTTTAAACATAAAAGAGTTTTCACATAACGTCAAGATAAATAGCGTGAACGTTAAAGCTCATTTTGGCTTCAACGCACATGCGCACAGTTCAATTTTTTAAAGATATCTGATCAAGGTCATATTCGAATTAATTACGATTTTACCTCCGCTCAATCTGTCAAATTCACTAGTATCGTTTACATAATTTTTATGGGGGTATATAAGATACTACTGTTATTTTGTTATTATAAAAATACATATTACAGTAAAACCATTCAATTTTCAAAAATAACTCAACTGGTAAGTTTATTAGCTAATGTAAAACCAAATATGTGAAAAATAAGATACTGACACAATGTCAGTATCAGTGACACTGACAAAAAATAACGTTATTCGTACGGCTATGTGCCAAGGTAATGTATCTGAATTAATAAATAAACTTACGTTACAACGAAAGTATTATCAACAACGAGCATCGTTTTAAAGTGGAATGTCTTAACTTAGTCGAAACAATATGAATTTTTGAAAGACAAACATGTTATATCCATCCTTGTCGCACACTCTTATAGCCTTTGCATAAGAAAGAGATAAATGTACGCCAATTTGTTAATTCGTTCATGATACTTAATATTCATGTAGGTATCGAAAAGTAAATTTCTGATCCCTTATAGACAATTTTCCGAGCTAGCTCAATAAAAAAAATCCAGTTTAAAAATTGATCACAAATAGCTCATTTTCTAGACGATGCCGAAAATATTATATTAAAGAACGAATGCAATAATTGTCACTTTGTTTTGTGAGAAGGAAGTTTGGGTAACGATGACGCAGTACGAAATGGCCTAAGCCCTTCGAACAAAATAAGTAAGAAATGAGCTCTTTATACTAAATTATTAAAAAATCTTTCAGAACTCATATTTTATTAAGAATAATACAACCTTTTTTAGTTTAGATTCTGTTATATTTATTAAATTAACGACGTTTCGTTGCTAATGTTTTGTTATTTATTTATTTGTATTTGTTGATTTGTTATTCATGTACATTCCTGAAGAAGGCAATAGTGTATATTGCCGAAACGTCGTTAATTTAATAAATATAACAGAATCTAAACTAAAAAATCTGATGTGGCCAGCACAATACCTTCCGTCAATCCTGTGGATTTTGTATAAATTCCATACATAAATTTTCTTGCAAAAGATTATAAATTTTTGGTATTATGTGATTCCCTTCCTCGGCAACTGAATTCCATACTCCTGATAACAAACAAACCACATGAAATAAGAAAATTATGAAATTTTGATTGAAAAATTATAACACTTGTCAGTTATGGACATACTTAATTGCTGTCATTTTGACACGGGTCAAAGTCATGTTACTGCACGCGCTCCATACATAAATTTTCTTGCAAAAGATCCTATATTTCCTGTAAAGTTATTTCATTAACAAACTATGCAAATTGCACTAGACACTGAGATCTTCTTCTTTAGTTTTTCCCATTCGTTAGGGGGTCGCTATTTTTTATTTTCTTCTTCCACTCATTTTTGTTTTCCGTGTCGTCCTCATTCAGTTCCTTTTCTCTCAAGTCTTCTGCAATACAGTCTTTTTATCTTATATTTGGTCTTCCTATGTTTCTTCCACCTTCTATTAATATATTCATCTCTCCTCATGACATGTTCAAACCAATATGTAATCGTCTCTCTTTATATCTAGAAACTTCTAACACTAGAGTTACTTCCATTATTCTTTCATTGATTTCATTTTATTGATACTGACATCTGTCAATTTGAATTCCCTGAATGTATTAGCAGTTTCCATGGTTAAGTTAGCATAGCTGGCTGAATTATGAAATTTATATAAAATTTATTATCGTTATTCTTCTTTAACTCTATATCTGTTGAATATCAAATATAAAATGCAATCAAATCGTATAGACAATAATATATTCTTTAAGTTATAATAATATTTAACTGATTTTTTCAAGAAAAACTGTTAATATCTTCAAATGAGGGTACTTCCGGTTGACCAATTATAATCAAAATCTAAACAGGTCTGCATATGGTTGTAAGGAAGAGGAATACGCAAGAATTGTAATTTTTGGAATTCTAGTATTGGAGATATCGTGCCCGAAAACGCGATCCCACACACACACACATACACACACACACACACATACACACACACGCACACACGAACACACACACACACACACACACACACACACACACACACATACAGACATCATCGTAAAAATAGTAAAATCGTATTGTAAAGACCCTAAAACGTGCTTATTCAATGAAAACTCACCACCGAATTTTTTGACCAAAGACAATACCTTCCTTACCTAGAGGTGACGGAAGGTAAAAAGGTTGTATTACTCTTTATACTATTTTTTTTCTATTCTGCGCCTTTTATGCCATTTTTATATAATAAAAAATCTGATGTGACCAGCACAATACCTTTTGTCAGTCCTGTGTATTATATGTATAAATTCCATACATATATTTTCTAAATTTCCAGTAAAATTGTTTCATAAACAAACTATGCAAATTGCACTTGACACTGGCATCTTCTTCTTTTATATTTTCTTCTTCCACTCATTTCTATTTTGCGTGTCGTTCTCATTCAGTTCCTTTTCTATGAAGTCTTCCGCAATACAGTCCTTCCATCTTATCTTTGGTCTTCCTCTGTTTCATCAACCTTCTATTACTGAACTATTCATTCTTCTTCCAACATATTCTACATCTCTTCATGACATGTTCAAACCAATGTAATCGTCTCTCTTGTATTTTTCTAGAGACTTGTAACACTAGAGTTATTTCCTTATCGTATCTTTCCGTGTCTTCCCCAACGTCTACTTCACATCCTCATCTCTGCCACATTCATTTATTTTTTATTGATACTGGCATCTATCAATTTGAATTATCTGAATATATTACAATTTTCATGGTGAGCATAGCTGGCTGATTTATGAAATTTAATATCTTGATAATTCTTTAACTCTATATTTATTGAATATGAAGTATAAAATGCAATCAAATCGTATAGAGAATAAATTATTCTTTAAGTTATAATAACGTTAAATGTCAATAAATCATATTTAACTGTTACATCTCTAAATGAGGCTACTTCCGGTTCACCAATTATAACCAAAATCTAATCATTTGTTCTTCTGGATGTAAACTTGAGGAATACGGAAAAATTATAATTTTTGGAACTATGGTATTGAAGTTATGCGATCCGAAACTTTCGTCACACACACACACACAGACACACACATACACACACACACACACACACACACACACACACACACACACATATGTACAGACATCATCGTAAAAATGGTAAAATCGTATTATAGGGACCCTAAAACATGTTTATTCACTTCTCTTCTTATTTTATTTCCTTTAAAATTCAAAATTATATAAATATATAATTCTGTAACAGGTTGAAAATAATCCTACTGTCTGTTAGCCAAATGTAACAGGGCGTAAATAATATTCCTACTGATTCAACGATAATCTTACCGACTGCCGCCAAATGTAACAGGCGGACAGTAATACTACCGTCTATTTCCTAAATGTAACAATTTGCAAATTAGGCTGGACTTCTCAAAGTAGCCTAAGGGAAGGGGAGGATTATTATAACCTGTTCCGGTGGTTAGCGAAAGGTTGAGGAACCACCTATTGCGTTTGCGGGCAGGTAGGACCGAAAATGGGAGCAGGCGAAATGTGGAGTAATGGTACTTACCCCGTACCAGACGTACGTCACGGAACTGCTGGGCTGATTGGCTGGAACCTTGTGGATTCCACTTCACAACACTTCACTGGGTGTTTAGGATTTAATTTAATATTCTAACGCCAGTTAGATTAAATTAAATAATATATTGAAGTTAATAATTAAAGAACGGATACAAAATATGAATATGAACAAAAACACTTATAACAATTACGTGCGTAGAATAAACGCGGGGCGAATATGACAAGGATAAAGCGAAGTGATTTGGATTGCTGCTGCCTACTAACTCTAGGCGTAGTTTGACGTCGAACTATTATTCGCAAGCTCTAAACGTACGAATTCTTATTCGCGTAAGCGTGACACACAGAGAGTGTCATAACGGTGAGACAGATTTCATCTGACTGACTCATCCTACCATCGGTACAGAACTTCTAGCTATGCATTTATGCTAACTTAGCCAAAATTTAGCCGTCTGCCCCCTCTGGTCTATATTTGAATATATCACGCCATAGAATTACGCTTTATGCAATGTCACAATTCTTAACAATCGTTTGTGTTCTTGTATTTAGCGAGATTCGACAGTTGATATTTTTTGGCATTCATAGCTACCAATCTTAAAAAAATAAATTGTAAATAAAAAAAAAAACTATTACAATACTAGAATGAGCTACTCACGAACTCTTTTGCCGGGCGCCTCTTACCAGAAAACGTTAAAAATAACTTCTTATTTGATATAATAAATAAATTTAAAAAAAAACTATTACAACACTAGAATGAGCTACTCACGAACTCTTTTGCCGGGCGCCTCTTACCAGAAAACGTTAAAAATAACTTCTTATTTGCTATAATAAGTAAATTATAATTTAATCAAATAGTAAAACATAAAACGGTTGTACTGTATAATTAATAAATAAATATAAAACTAGTCATGCCTTTTAAGTGCTGTGTGGCCGCACTTATTCTTCGGATTCAACCCCGTTTTAAAGTAAATTCCTTACGACAAATCACAAATAAATTAATATGGTAGTGTATAATGTTACTTTGTTAAAAACAAACTTTAAGACTTCCTTTAGAATATAAATTAAAAATTAAGAAATTAGGTAGACTATTGCCGTAATTAATCTAATTTATATCTACGAAAGACAGATGAGCTGAATTTACTTTAGTTAAGAACTGATTTTTGATTAAATTTCTTCATCTACATGTCCAATGTAGGTAAAAAAAGTCTTATTTTTTTTTAATTATTGCGCTCCTCCGATTGAAAAGACACGAGCCACTACTATTTGTTACAGAAGCAAAATAGAAAAAAAATGTAGAGTTCAGGAACTTTTAATCCCCAATTTAGTACTTTTATTACTAATTTTATTTACATTTTTTTTATTACTATTACAGCTATTAAGTAAAATGATTATTAATGCAGTATCTATTGGATTAATAAGGAACTTACTAAAAAGTATGGAAGAAAAATTCTGGCCAATAAACAAGTTTGGACAGAATATACAAGATAAATTAATGAAATATTATAACTTGATTAACTTCGTATTTAAAATGCATTGTTACATCATGGCAACTTGTGGCATAATCATCTGTATCAGACCATTGTTCTTAGAGAAGAGACGATATCCTCTAGCCAGCTACAACGTTGTTGATACTAGTAACACACCTTACTACATGCTCATTTATAGTTTTCATATATTTGTTTTCGTTTATGGTATTGGTGTTCTTCTGTCAGTTGATGGACTATTTGCACTTTTTGTTTTAAATATTTTATGCCAAGTTGTTATGATCAAATATGGATTCAGACATTTAAATATGAGCGATGTCAAAAGTGAATCACAAGAAAAGGAATGCTATGAAAAAATTAAAGAACTGGTCGATCATCACAATTTTATATTAGAGTAAGTATAGTGTTCTTTATTTGTAGTAACTGTCAAAAGATTTCAAACATTTTTCAAATTCTTTTGAATAATATTTGAAATTTGTGGTGCTCACCATTACTTCCAGTTTGAAATAATACTTTTCTCAGTTGGAAAGCATCCAGTCTTTGTAATAATAAAAATACATCTTCACAGCTTATTACCCATTTCTTCTATTCGCAGATTTCAGTAATGACGATCTATGTATACCTTAGAGGGACTATACTAGGCTTCACCTGATGGGCTCTCAAAGCTATCTTTGTATATTTTATTAAATTTAATACAGTAGTACATTTTAATATTTCTCAAAGCAATGACACATTAATATTTTTATTCACAATCGGTTTGTAATATGATTTCTAACCTACCAAACAGTTGGGCAGTAACTCACAGCCGTATGCACAGTCGATCACCGGCGTATCGCCAGTGCACTTTCGATAAAAATGATTCACTATAGGTCGTGCAAAATAGAAATGACCTGTCAATCATTTCTGGCGCATATACTGTGTACCACTATTTTTAGAGCGGAGTAGTCTCTCACTATCCATTTCATAGTGATACATGCACCTTTTCCGTGCGCCGCTTACCCAAAAAGCATTCTAGGGACTGCCCACTAGTCGCTCGTGTAAGTACTGTAATGACATAAATGCAAAACCGATGAAGACACAAGCGTTCAACTGACAATGGATGTAAACACTGTGTTGTGTCAGTGGCGTAGAAATAATTAGGCAATAATAGTATTTAGAATATTTAAATTAAGCTTAAAAACTAAAATATGTACAAAATACCTAAAAATAAATGAAGATCATTTAATATTCTCCATAAATTTGATTACTTTGTACACTAACAACCTACTTTTACTATTTAGTACTATGTTTTCTAGTCAACTTCACTATACACAGTAAATTTAAATCTTTAATAATATTATTCGGACGCCACTGAGCCAAGCCCGCTTAAGTACAGTGCATGAGATTGGCCCTTTAAGTAAGAAGGGCGGAAAATGCGTAAATGCGTTTTACGCGCAGGTCATTTCTACTTGGCACGACCTATAGTCGTTGCATAGTCAGCGCAACGCTGACGAGTCGCTGTCGCTGGCGAAATTTTTAAGTTACGTTGCAAAGACAATCGCTCGCCGATGAACGGTGGGACTGGACATGCGCACTAAAGAAATATTCGGCGACGCGACGAAGATGCTCAATTGGTTCTCTAGCTCGTCGCCAGGAACATTTTATTCGTATAATTAATAATTCTTATAACGAAATAAATAGAATAGATGAAGATTTACGTGTATTTATTGATATTAATGAATTTGATGATATGTTTCAACAAATACCAAGACGTTATATAGGCGATGTCGAAAATCCCGAGTTTCATTCGGATGTTGAATTCAAAAAATCTGATGTGGACACCACACGACTACCTTGTACGATATTCGCGACTAAAATTACCACCGCAGCGCTAGTGTGCTTTTCAAAATGGTCGCTCAAAATCATACTCCTTGAATGACAGCTGCAATTGTACATGATAAAACATTTGTTTTGTCGGCAATATAATTTGTTATTTAAAGTGTTTAAAGTGTTTTTAAGCTGAAGGGTACGTATTTATGGTTTATTATTTGATTACATATCCTAAAATTTTTATTTGCAGATAATCTGAATATGTTTGAAGGAAAAGATCATCGATTAATATCAATGGAATTATTTTCTTATTTACAAGCCACAAATGCCTCAAGGAATTTTTTAGAAGGAGAAGAAGTGATAAATAGTGGTTTGGTGGTTTTATGCGGTATTACAAATACAACTGAGGAAAAATGTTATATTTTTGCACTAGTTTTACAAACTAGTGCTCTAATGTCAGATCCACATGAGATCACTGGTATTTTAGCGTATGAAAATAATATAAAATTTTTGTCTTTTTTATGTTCATGTAAAGCAGGAAAAGGTGGGCGATGTAAACACATTGCTGCTGTTCTTATTTATCTCACAAGGTGTTTTTAGTTTAATTTCTGTGTTATACAGAGGAAATGAGTGCCTTTTATTTTTTTATTATTATATTGCTTTTCTAGGTTTTGTTTTTGTTGTCTGTTCTTTTGTGTTTCAGGAATAAAATAAATGATATTGAAATAATATCACAGACAGATATAAAATGCCAATGGAGTAAGCAGAAGTCAAAAACTAGGGATACTTTTAAACCAGTACCATGGTCGGAAACAGAATGTTTTAAAAAGAAAATAAAGGAAGAAGATAAATTCGAACCGTTTGATATACAAGAACAAAAACTTTTAAAGATATTTTTAAAATATAATCCCTGTTCTGCCTTCAATATTCATAAGTAAGTAGAGGTTTTTGTTATAATTGTTAGCCTAGCAAACATATTTATTTATAGGTGTAGAAAACGAAAAATAGTTCCTGAACCTTCAATTAAAAATGGAAATACAGTACAGTATAATGAAGTATATGAATTATTAGAAAGTGTTAGTAAAGAAAATGTTAACATAAAGGAATGTTGCCAAAAAACTTATGAGGATTTATTTGGGAATACTGAAGTTGATTTAATTTTAAAACAAACTTTAAAAAATGAAAATGCGTGGATGAAAGAGAGGCAGTTTAGAGTGACAGGTTCTAGATGTTATGAATTATTCACGTTTTCAAAAAGTCATTGGGAGATGAAAGCAAAAAAATATTTCTGGCCTAAAATAGTACGGACAAAAAGTATGACGTATGGGAAAAATACAGAAAAAGAAGCTAGAGATGTATATAAAACAGATTTAAGATACAATGTTGTTGAAATGGGTTTACTTGTATGCAAACTAAACCCCTGGCTTGCCTTTTCACCAGATGGTGTTGTTTTGGATGCAAATAATAAACCGTGGAAGCTATTAGAAATAAAATGTCCCGTTGCGGGTAAGTAATACAGAATTCTATTATGTTTTATATTCATTGTATTGTTTTAGGTCAACAAAAGTCCCCTTTAGAATGTTTACAGGATTTAAAATATATAAAAATTATAAATAACAGACTATCACTAAACTAAAAATGTGTTTGTTGAATGTCCAAAATTGTGATTTTATAATTTATTCGTCCAAAACGAAATCATTTTTGAACATCGTTGTTGAAATCGATGACGCTTTCCTAAAAGAAATGTTATGGACATTAAAAAGAAATTATTTTACTCATATGCTTCACCAAATATGTGAAAATAAAAAGTTATAATTGATGTTTTATTTTATTACAAATTTTATTATAATTTCTAATATTATATAAATAAAAAATTACTTAGAAATACAAATATATTAATTTTATTCTAAAAATTTATCATCACTTAACACAGGAGTACATAAATTAGTAACTGCACAGCATATTGTAAATATCTTGTCTATATGTGGTAATAAATTCCATGATATAGGTATACTCAATATTTTAAATAATTTTACACGCTGAAAAACTCTTTCAATGTGTACCCGTGCACGAGCAATTTTGCATGTCATTTCAACATCTTCTTTGGACATTTGAACATTTTTTTTCGCAAATGGTGGCCTAACTAACTTAATGCCATAAGTAGCAGCAATTTCGTCTATCCTAAAACCCTTGTCGACCATTATAGCATCTTCATTTGGTTCCAGTTTTTCAATCAGTTTTGAATGTTCAAATATACATTTATCTGAAGTTCTCCCCCCGTAACCTTTGCTTACAAATGTTATTAGTCCTGCAGGACTAACTCCACATAAAAATTTAATAGTATTGTGTGATTTGTAGTGGGAGTAAGACTTTAGTCGACAACATAAACACTTTGGTTTCTGCATAAAAATTTCCGTGCAATCCAATACTACCCTAACATTTTGGAAATCCTCAAAAGACTTTGGCATGTTATTAAAACATTCTTCTTTTGACGGCCAATTTATACAAACTTGCATTGTTTTATATAATTTATTTAATGTATCAATAAAAACATTTTTGCAAGACGCTGCTGTTAATGATTTAAATAAGATAGATAAAACAACATAATTTAAGTTTTGTTTTAATTTCATAAATGTCAGAATTATTCTTTCTTTAATATTTAGTTTTTGGGTACGCAAAGAAGGGAAAGTAATTTCAAGTGACAATGCAATCGATTCTAACATATTATAATTTGATATTCCTGTTAATGTATTTAATTTTGCATCGGAATCTATTAAGCTAACAAAAGACGTAAATATATCACCACTCTTCACTTGAACACCAATATTTACGGACTGCTTATAATTTATTAAATCTAATAATGCTTGTGTTGCCACTAATTCTTTAATTGATAAAGTTTTATCAATTTTTCTACTCTCAAATCCTTCATAAACCAAGTCATCGATATTGTAACTCTCTTCAAAACATTGTGTATATGTAGATGGACTATCAACATTTGATGTATCACCACGAGGCTTGCTTCTGTATCTTGAAGTAGGTAAAGGTCTTTCTGGTTTTTGTGGTAAATTCTGGCTTGGTACTGCATTCGATTTTAACATTTTTTTCTTTGTTGGTACATCTAAAATAATAAAAAAACTTAGAAAGACACTCATATGAAATAATATTAAAATAAAGTACCCGGCAGAATGTAATCGTCCTTCTTGAAGTGCAGGCTACAAATTCTCATATATTTGCTTACATGTTTACCGGTACGTATTTTCAATATCCAGGCTTTACGTTTATCAACAAGTTCTGTTTGTCCTATTTTATTTTGAATTTTAACCTTCTTCTCTCCTGCTCTTGGGAATAAATGAAAACTAAGATTTTTGTTTTTACTTTTTTTAGAAGAACAACCATATACACAACAATTAGTATTATCCGCTTTTTGAGACTTTCTCGGTGAATTCATTGTTTCAATTAATTTAATTTATCGTATGGCAACTGATTCGATGTTCCACCTTAAAACAATGATACAGGTTAGGTCGCTTAAAATATAATATTAGTGAAAGTTTTAATTAATAGTACATTTCATAAAATGTAAATATATTATAAATAAAAATCAGTTCAATTACTTACCGAACAAAAACTGCAGAATATGCATATAATTACAACCAACAAATCTATTCATTTACCACTATCTCAATAGGTTAGCTGAATCAGCTGAGAGCTGAGTATGATTTTGAGAATTTCCGAATTTCCTCGCTAGGTGGCTACGAGTTAATTTTAGTCGCGATTTTTTTAATAATTAAATTACAAAATATTGACAGGCTTAAGCCAAGCCAGAGAAATATTTTGATATAGAACAAAAAATAATTCATTTACTACTATCATTCTTAAATTAACATTAATCTAACCCGGTTCTTTTTAAAGAGAGTTTTAATTACAACAAAGTAATGTTTCATTATAACAATGAATATGACTAATTTCACAATAAAAATATAATATTTGTTATTGTACGAATCATAAAATTGCACGTATTTAACGTAATTTGACATGAACATTTTTTTTTTATTTTTTTGTCCTAATCCATAGCAAGCTTTATTACAAAAACAAAAAAGTATATATTTTTTTAATTTACATATCTCGCTAATTTAATAATACTTGATGTGCTAGACGCAGAAATTAATTCTCTAAAACTTTTATTTGAAGCATTTATTTCTAAAATCAAAATAAAATAATTTTATTCAAGAAAAACTGTTAACAACTTTAAGTAATGTACCACTTCCGGTTAGCCTATTTTAACCAAAATCTATTATGTTATTTCGATTGACATAAAAGTCTTGTATACCAAATTTGAAAAGTTTTGGATTATATTTTAAAACAGTTTTTCATTAAAATCTATTATAGGCTTCATGTAAAGTGCCACTTCTGGAAATTGTGTAATAACCAGAAAGGGAGGTGCACAACTTGATGTTATAGCAGTCCTAAATACAAAATTTCAACTATCTACGGCTTACCGTTTTTGAGTTATGCGAGATACGTACGTACGTACAGACGTCACGACGAAATTAGTCAAAATGGATTCAGGGATGATCAAAATGGATATTTCCGCTGAAATCTGAAAACCGAAATTTTTAGCGATTACAATATTTCCTTTACTTACGTACAAGGAAGTAAAAAGAGTGAGGCTTGGGACTATTGTATATGTTATCAACATCAGGTTGGCAACATTGGTAGTCAAGTAAAAACAGTTGTGGACATGTAATGTTGAATGTACAATATAGAAGCACGCATTAAAGATTTAACGTTTAGTAAGTGAAGTATTTAATTAATAAATACCATTAACACTTGTAAGACACCCATACAACATGGCGCAGTCGAATTCATAAGGAATTATAACAAAGGTGTGTAAAGAACAACGTGCAAAAAGTAAGGTTATATAAGAGGTAAAACTGAGTAAAAACTTAACACAATGGAATTCAAACCCCCAAAATCGTTAGAATTAAGTGGAAATGTTGCTGAAAATTTCCGTAAATTTAAACAAGCGTTTGAAATATATATAAGCATCAGGACACGAAACTAAAGAAAATAAGGTCAAAGTAGCTATATTATTAAATATAGTAGGAGAAGAAGCTCTCGAAGTCTTTAACACTTTTGAATTGTCGGAAGAAGATAAAAAGTCGTATACAAAAGTATTGAAAGCATTTGAAGAATATGCGAAACCAAAAAAGAATTTGGTAATGGAACGTTTCGTATTTAATAAACGTAAACAAAAGATGGTGAAAGTTTTGAAAATTTTCTAACGGACTTACGAAAATTAGTAAAATCATGCGAATATGGAGAACTAAAAGATAGTATAATTAGAGATAGAATAGTTCTTGGTGTTAATGATAAAGGATTACAAGAAAGGTTATTGAGATGGTGTTAATTTAAGTCTAACTAGAATAGAAATGTGCAGAGCAGCAGAATTGGGTAAAGCACAAATAGACACTTTACAAGGTAGTGTTCCTGTAGTTGATACCGTTAAAAAGACTAATGTTAAGGACAATTTAGCTAATAACTATAAAGGTAGCAGAAAACACAATACGTACAATAAAATTGAAGGTGGGAGTGAATATAATTCACAGTACAAATGTAAGAAATGTGGTTACATGCATCGCAGAGGTAAATGTCCAGCTTATGGGAAGCAGTGTCTCCAGTGTAAAGGAATGAATCTTTTAAAATTGGTTGTCAGTCCAAAAGAGTGAACCAAATAGAAGAACAGCAGAGTGAGAAATCCGAAGATGAAGATTATTTGGTGAACGAAATAAAATATATTTCACAAGTAAATACTACAAGCTTCACGATAAAAGAATGGACACAAGAAGCTCTACTTGAAGGTAAGACTGTTCCATTGAAGTTAGACAGTGGTGCCGAAGTGAACTGTATAAGTGAAAAAACATTTAAAATGTTAAAAACGAAGAAAAAACTTAGACAATCTGGTTTTGCACTACAGGCATATGGAGGTGCTAAGTTAAAAGTGTTAGGAACTGTTAAATTAAATTATAAAATTAAGTCTGTAACAAATCTTATAGAATTTGTCGTTATAGATGATAAGTTAAATTCTAAAGCTATACTGGGGTTGAATGACTGTATTAATTTTAATTTAATTAATAGAGTTGAAACTATTACGAAAAATGAAGTTGAGAAATTAATTTATTATAATTCTGATCTGTTTAATGGATTAGGTAAAATAGTCTCAAATTGTAAAATTAGAACGCAGCCTGATTTTGTGCCAGTTGTAAAGCCACCACGTAGGTTGCCAATAGCGCTAAGAGAACCTGTTCAGGAAAAGTTGAATCAACTTGAGAAAAGTGGAATAATTAAAAAAGTAGATCAACCAGTAAATTTTTGTAGTAATATGGTTATAGTTGAAAAATCTAATTCTAAGATTAGAATATGCTTAGATCCTGTGGATCTAAATAAAATAATAACAAGGGAGTACCATTTGATCCCTACCCTTGAAGATTTGTCAAGTAATCTTAATAATAAATCAATATTTACTGTTTTAGACCTCAAAGATGGCTTCTATCAAATGGAGTTAGATGAGGAGTCTGCTAATTTATGTACATTTTCAACCCCGTTTGGATTTTATAAATTTTTAAGATATCCTTTTGGATTAACATCGGCTCCAGAAAAATTTCAGAAAACAGTAGAGACCATCTTTGGAGGCATAAAAGGTGTGTCAATTAATTTTGATGACTTAATAATAGCCGCCAACAGTGATAAAGAACATGACGAAATTTTAAATCAGGTATTACAACAAGCTGTTTAATGTTAAGTTTAACAAAAATAAAATACAATATAAAACTACTAGTGTAAAATATATTGGCCATGTTTTTTCAAGTAAAGGTATCTGTTGCGGCGCAGGTCACTATTCCAATCTCGAAGTTGAAATAATTGTGAAATAGAGCGCCAAAATTGCGTTGCGTTTTATGGATGTGAGTGGCTGTATTGGCGAGTTGACTGAACGTCCTGGCAGGACAATTTGACGCAGAAGAAAGGGGAAGATGCACTGTGACGTAATCAAAAATATTCCACGAAATAGAAAATATACAACAGGAATGGTCTGGTTAGACACGCTTCACCTGCAGGAGCTCTCTGCAGGACTTCACAAGAAGGGTGCTCTAGGAGTGAAAGGATCAAAGGGTGGCCCACAAATAGTGTGTAGGAAATCGAAGCTAGTACCCTTGAACCTAACAACAGCAAAGATAGGAGGGAATACACATAAAGCGAATGCGCGAGAATTCAAAAGAATGATAAAATATAATTTAAATAATATAATGTGAATGTGTTGTATACAGTGTAAATTAAGGTCGAATAAATGTGTGTAAAGTGAGTAGATGAATATGGGAGATTCATGCACAGGTGTAACGAATAAATATCAATTAAATAAACAATAAATATAATATGCATGTACGTACTCAAAAATCACAGAATTCTCATAAAAAATAAATAAATAATGAAACAGATCACCATTAAATAAGTATAAATCTAGATTACATAATAAATATACATGAATGAAATCATTGAAACTGACTGTACAAAGTGACACCAATACTAATAAAAATGTAACACATGGGTTGTCAAATTCCAGGTTAAATGTTATACGAACAAGTGTGGAGTACTGGTAGCAAATAAATGTAACACAAATTGTACTCACTGCGTTCAGGAAGCGTGGGAAATACTTAAAAGCTACCTGTGGCGTGCAAGCAAAGCAATAAAGTCGATGTAAGCAGGAATTGGGTCCTCGTGCATCAATGTGGTACATGTATGTGTTGTGAATGGTAAAGGTGTATTCCTGGTCCACTGTGGTATCAAGAGTAAATGTTTTCCGTGTTCCAGAGTGTAGCTTAAAAATGAAATGAGTGTCAAACACTGTGTTTTACAATGTGCTGAGCACATGTGCACATTGTATTAATATAATTAACGTTTAGCTGAATTTATGTGAGTTTAAATAATGTAAACTTCACTGTGAAAGATTTGATATATAAGAAAACCACTATATAGTTATGTACTGGCTCAGAAAAAATACAAAACTTATAAAAAGAACAGCTGGCAAAAATGCCGAGAGCTGTGTGTACAAGACGTGCGAACTCAAACACTGTTGTACGAGAACAACACAGAAAAATACTTATGTCCGGTTCGTGGCCGATGAGCGATGAAACCAACTCAGCTACATAGATGGCTATAGGGGTCCCAACATGCCGGCCGGCCAAAAACGGAGTTTTTTAGGATTCTGGTAATGGACAGAGCTTGACTACTGGTCTGGTCAACACCCCTGAAGTGGTTCTAACTTGGGCTACTTTGACGATGTTGTCATCCCCAGCATGGACTTTGATGACACGGCCTAACTTCCACTGAAGTGGGGGCAACTGATCGTTCTTGATGACAACCAGCTGATTTGGTTCCAGGTTGGGTGTAGGACTGGTCCATTTTAACCGCTGTTGGAGCGTGTTGAGATATTCAGCGTGCCACCGTTTCCAAAAATCCTGAGAGATTTTCTGTAACAACTGCCAACGACTGAGTAAAGTGGTGGATTCCAGGTAGTTGCGATCTGGTAAACAAACAGCAGTTTCAAGCATAATAAAATGATTTGGTGTTAATGCGTGCATGTCATTAGGATCTGATGATAGTGGACATAAGGGTCTTGAATTTAGAATTGATTCGATTTGACATAATAGAGTATTAAATTCTTCGAGTGTCAGGACTTGAGAACCTACGACTCGAGATATGTGAAATTTCACTGATTTAATACCAGCTTCAAACAAGCCGCCGAAGTGAGGAGCAGAAGCTGGGTTAAAGTGCCACTGAGTACCATCAGCAGCAAGGCGATTAGACAAATATTCATTGTAATGAGTTGACGTAGTGAATTTTTGCAGTTCAGTAAAATAACTTTTCGTGCCAACAAAGTTTGTGCCTGAGTCACTGTAAATGTGAGAGCATCTGCCACGTCTAGCTAAAAAACGTCGTAAAGCGAGAATGAATGCCTCAGTAGTGAGATCCGATGTGATTTCAGACTGCTGAGATATTGGCCATGAGGTGGGGGATTCCTTAAACCATGAGGGCCCTTCCCACCATAAGGAGTGTGACAATAACTCCTGAACGGACATACCTCGAGATGCGCAGTCAGCAGGGTTATCTTGTGAACTAATGTGATGCCAATGATTTTGAGAGAGATTTTGTTGAATTTCGGCAACCCGGTTGCTTACAAAGGTTTTCCATTTGTAAGGTGGGGCTCGGATCCAAGACAGCGTAATGGTAGAATCCGACCAAGCAAGTATATGAGAAAATGATAGTTGCAGTGTTTGTAATAAGTTTGTCATTAATCGTGATAGTAATAAAGCTGCACAAAGCTCTAAACGAGGGAGAGATATTCGTTTGAGTGGAGCTATTTTAGTTTTCGAAGCAATAAGATATGTTTTGCGAGATTGAGATCTTGAATGGTCGACGTGGATGTACACAACAGCTGCATAACCTGTTTCTGAGGCATCACAAAAACTTATCAAGCTTAATGTAGTATTTGATGAGTCTATATGACGTGGTATGCGTAGCGAACATAATTCTGGCAAGTGTGACTTGAAGGTATTCCAGTCTGAGACTAATGTTTCGGATACTTGAGCGTCCCAGTCAATACCGGATATCCACAGCTCTTGCATAATTCGTTTAGCTATCATAATTATGGGCGACAACCAACCAATAGGATCAAATATTCTTGCGATGTCTGATAGGATTGTGCGTTTTGTGACATCGTGGTTGGGCAATCTGATTTTATATGTGAAGTGGTCAGAAAACGGATTCCAAGATAGGCCCAAAATTTTGACAGCATCCTTGTGTTGGTCTTCATTTAGAAAAGAGAATTCACGATAGTCGTCAGGAATATTTTGAAGCAATTTTGGATGATTGCTTGTCCACTTACGAAGTTCGAGACCGGCAGTGCCTAGAAGTTTAATGAGGTCTTGTTGGAGATCAAGAGCTTCAGCCACTGAGTTGGCTCCACTTATTATGTCGTCAACGTAGGTATCAGACTTGAGAATTTTTGCAGCTCGTGGAAATTTTGATTCTTCGTCAACAGCTAATTGATGTAAGGTCCGAATAGCTAGAAAGGGGGCACAAGTCGTCCCATATGTCACCGTGTTGAGAATGTAAGGTTGCGGTGGCGAAGTTGAGTCAAAACTCCATAGTATTTTTTGATAAATGCGATGTTCGTCGGACACGAGAATCTGACGATACATTTGTCCAATATCTGCGGTGAAGATTATTCGGTGAAGACGCGATCGCTGAATAATTGATACGAGGTCTGTCTGAAGGGCAGGACCAGATAACAGATAATCGTTGAGTGATTTATTCGTCAAAGTCCTTTTGGATCCATTGAAGACAACTCTCAGCTTTGACTTACCATTAGTTTCACGTAGTACTCCATGATGCGGTAAATAGAATCCTTTACACTTGTGGTCAAGATCTGAAGGCAAAGGTGTCATGTGGTTTTGTTCTACATAATCGCTCATAAATTTATGATATTCTATCTTTAGCTTGGGATCATTCGATAAGCGACGTTGTAAGACATTGAAACATCGAATGGCGTTTGCGTGAGAGTTTCCTAAATCAGGAGGATATTCCTTAAATATGAGAGGAACAATATAGCGCCCAGAATCTAATCGTTTGTGCTGAGATTCGAAAATATTATTGGCGAGCCGGTCCTCGTCAGACGCAACAGTATTCATAGGAATGTTTTCGAGTTCCCAGAATTTCGATAACGATGCCGATAATGAATCCTGAACAGTTAGTAGGGTATTAACAGTTCTTGAAGTGATTGTGGTGGGTCCTGAAACAATCCAACCCAAAGATGTTTCTAGTGCGATTGGGCCACTGGAAGTGATCCGCTTGTGACCAGTGAGGAGGTCAAAGTAGAGATCAGCACCGATTAAGAGTTCGATTGGTGCCGGTGTGGTAAAATCTGGATCCGCTAGTTGTAAGTGGCTGAATTGATGAAGCAAGTTAGATGGAAGCTGCGTCTTCGGTAAATTTTGCACGATTTGAGATACTATTATTGCTGAGAGCGTGTATCGTACAGACTCACAATGTGATGAGCATATGTGGAGCATGGTAGTACCTCGAACAATATTTGTGGCGGCCGTGTTTCCAAATCCAGAAATTCGAATATCAGCAGAATGACTAGCTAGATTTAAACGGCGCGAACATTCTTCAGTGATATAGGAAGATTCACTACCGCTGTCTAGGAGTGCTCGAACTGATTGCCATGCACCGAAAGAATCTTGCACTTGAACGATTGCAGTACCTAAAAGAACGATAGGATTGAAAGAGTTGTGTGAAAGCATAGACGTGCTTTCTGTAGCTTCAGCATTAGGGTCTGAAGGGCAGGCGGTGTTGCAATCAGTTGAGCCGTTTGTTTTACTTTGCGTATCACTCGTACTTGATTGTTGATTTAAGTGCAAAAGCGTATGGTGACGCTGATTGCATTTGCGGCAATTTATTTGTGATAGGCATTTTCGTGTAACATGAAAAGCTGACAAACAATTGAAACAATTGTTGTTAGTGCGAACGAGATTGAAGCGCTGAGATGGTTCCATGGAGTGGAAAGTAGAACATCTAAATAGAGCGTGCTGTTTAGCACAGGCTATACAGTTGACAGAATTTGTGGTCGCCAGGAAAGTTGAAGTTTTGGTTTGCTTCGGTGTTGAGTAGTCTTGTTTGGGTCTTGATTCGTTGTCTGAAGGACGGATTTGTTGGATACTCTGCCATTGTTGGGATTGTATAAAGGTGTTTAGAAAATCTTTCAACTCATTAAGAGTTGGTAACTTATCTTTGGACAATGTGCGTTCAAAGTTGTTTCTAGTTCGAGTATCAAATTTAGTGATCAAAATGGAAGCTAGTAATGAGCTCCAGTCATCTACTGGTTCATGATTAGCTCGTAGGGCTTCAGTATGTTCACTGATGGCAGCTGCAAATTTTGTTGCATTGTTATAATTCATAGGAATTGGCTTTTGCAATTCTAATAACATTTGTATGTGAAGAGAAGATATTAGTCGTTTCTGAGCGTAACGATCTTGCAACAATTTGACAGCGATAGGATAGTTGTCGTCAGTGAGACTTAAGTTGTTGATTAAGGACAAAGGTTCCTTTTCTAAGACAGATTTTAAGTATTGGAATTTTTGGGCTGGACGAAGACTGTCGTTTTCATGAATGGAACTGTTGAAAAGATCATAAAACGAGTTCCAGGTTGCGATATCGCCAGAGAAATGAGGCAAGTCTAATTTAGGAAGTCTAGCGAATGTATGCGACTGAGAGGATGTTTGAGAGCACAACGTTAAATTTGAAGTATCAGCGTTTAATGGTTCGCAGAATGGCGGATTTTTAAATAGCGCTTTTATTTTGTATACAGATGAGAAAAAGTCATCGCATTCGATATAGAGTTCTTCCTGCTTATCAGTGCTGCTAGAGTGCGTCATAATTTGAACATGGTTAGTTTTGAAATCATTGATATATTCTGGGAGCGCTTCATATCGTGTGCGAGCTTCATTTAATTTTGTAGGATCCTTGTCAGCTTGGGCCATGAGACATTCCAAGGTCTCAACGAATCGTATGCAGAAATTGCGACAAATTGAAGCTGCTGTTATGTCAGTCATGATGAAGTTCTTCAATATGTAACACACGCCAAAGGAAATTGTGTAATAGATGATGTTGTAAGCAATTATCCTTGGGCCCGTCACATCCGGCTCGAAGGACCAATGTTGCGGCGCAGGTCACTATTCCAATCTCGAAGTTGAAATAATTGTGAAATAGAGCGCCAAAATTGCGTTGCGTTTTATGGATGTGAGTGGCTGTATTGGCGAGTTGACTGAACGTCCTGGCAGGACAATTTGACGCAGAAGAAAGGGGAAGATGCACTGTGACGTAATCAAAAATATTCCACGAAATAGAAAATATACAACAGGAATGGTCTGGTTAGACACGCTTCACCTGCTCTCTGCAGGACTTCACAAGAAGGGTGCTCTAGGAGTGAAAGGATCAAAGGGTGGCCCACAAATAGTGTGTAGGAAATCGAAGCTAGTACCCTTGAACCTAACAACAGCAAAGATAGGAGGGAATACACATAAAGCGAATGCGCGAGAATTCAAAAGAATGATAAAATATAATTTAAATAATATGATGTGAATGTGTTGTATACAGTGTAAATTAAGGTCGAATAAATGTGTGTAAAGTGAGTGGATGAATATGGGAGATTCATGCACAGGTGTAACGAATAAATATCAATTAAATAAACAATAAATATAATATGCATGTACGTACTCAAAAATCACAGAATTCTCATAAAAAATAAATAAATAATGAAACAGATCACCATTAAATAAGTATAAATCTAGATTACATAATAAATATACATGAATGAAATCATTGAAACTGACTGTACAAAGTGACACCAATACTAATAAAAATGTAACACATGGGTTGTCAAATTCCAGGTTAAATGTTATACGAACAAGTGTGGAGTACTGGTAGCAAATAAATGTAACACAAATTGTACTCACTGCGTTCAGGAAGCGTGGGAAATACTTAAAAGCTACCTGTGGCGTGCAAGCAAAGCAATAAAGTCGATGTAAGCAGGAATTGGGTCCTCGTGCATCAATGTGGTACATGTATGTGTTGTGAATGGTAAAGGTGTATTCCTGGTCCACTGTGGTATCAAGAGTAAATGTTTTCCGTGTTCCAGAGTGTAGCTTAAAAATGAAATGAGTGTCAAACACTGTGTTTTACAATGTGCTGAGCACATGTGCACATTGTATTAATATAATTAACGTTTAGCTGAATTTATGTGAGTTTAAATAATGTAAACTTCACTGTGAAAGATTTGATATATAAGAAAACCACTATATAGTTATGTACTGGCTCAGAAAAAATACAAAACTTATAAAAAGAACAGCTGGCAAAAATGCCGAGAGCTGTGTGTACAAGACGTGCGAACTCAAACACTGTTGTACGAGAACAACACAGAAAAATACTTATGTCCGGTTCGTGGCCGATGAGCGATGAAACCAACTCAGCTACATAGATGGCTATAGGGGTCCCAACAGTATCCAACCCGATTATGATCGAATAAAGGCAATAACGACTCTTGAAAGTCCGAAAAATAAAAAAGAGCTGCAACGCATTTTAGGGTTTATTAATATATTAATTTATTAATAATTTATTATATATATATATATATATATATATATATATATATATTTACATCCCACTATCATTGCTGCGTCCTTTCATGGCTCGGACATTGTGGCAACCACCGAAAGGAATAGAGATAGGCTTCGATTTTATGAAGTATATCGACTATTTTTTTCCCCTGATTTTGAATTTCGGTTCAAATTTCAATTAAGTCAATTTACAACGATATACGTTTTCGTTCATTTCACGATATTATGAACTGCTCCAAACTGAGTGAATCCGACGTCCAGAGTATATACTTCATGCATATCCCGTACTTTGTGACGTCCGATTTGTATATTTTTATTCATACTACCGTTACAATGACGTCCAGCAACGTTGCCAATATTAAATACATTATTCTGATGTAGAAACCAAAGCGCAATCTTTCATAGTCATATGCACACCCATTCTTAGAGATTTTTTACAATCTCTGGTAATGATAATTAACAGATATAAATGTCTGATACTTATTTGATTTAGTTTACTTCAATGTTTGAAGATTTAAAGCAGGATAGATACTTTATTTTATTAAAAAAAAAATATTATCATTAAACTAACGAAAATTGATCAACGTAATCTTCCTTTCCATAAAAATTCCTAATCTAAACCTAACGATATTTTACAAAAATAATTTTACAGTTTTTAATGTATAATTTTTCTTGTAAGTATGATTTATTTTCTATAAGAAAGGATATTTAACATAATAACCTGACCCTAATACCCGGCACCCGGTGTAAAAAATCAATGCTAAATTTTCGTTTGGCTATAGATAATTCCCTATTATATTTTTTAGATCAAAAGTGTAATTACAAAAAAAATGTTCCAAATTAAAAGTGGCATCCAATGAATCCTAATTTATTGATGTGCTAGAAATCCTGTCATTAATCATACGTAAATTAAAAGTTCTATTTTCAAGCTGTTTACACAGTGCCATGAGAAATATAACAAATAATAAACTGTTGGTCTGTGTTTATGTAATTTTTACTTTGATTTTATTATTATTAAAGATAATGGAACCTCTTAAAATGAAATGGTCTTTATTTGTGAAAATATTAATTTTAATTTAACTCAAGCCTTAAAGTGACATTTATATAGGTCTATCTGCCTGTTTCATATCATCATTTCTCATGACTATCTGTATAAGCAACATAAAAAGAAACTTTTAATTTGCTACTACGTCGTAACAGGAACAGGAATGTATTATTTCAATTAATTGCCATTTTAAATTATGAGTAACTTTATTATTTAAACTTTTGTTCTAAAACTAAAATTTTACCATTGTATGTATTTCCTATAGATAGGGTATTAATCACTAAATTCTGATCACCAAATTGTTTCAATACAAATATCTGTTAATGCATTCCTGTTATCAGTAAAACCAATCAAACATTAAAAAAATCGTCTTTGTTAATAATGTTTACACTGTATTTATGTTGTATGCCCTCGGGCATTCAATAAATTTATTATTATTAAAATAAAAATACATTTTAATATTAAATATTTTCCATCATTTAAAAGATCTACTCATCAAAATTCTCCGCTTCGCTCCGTGTTGGCTCCCAACGACGCTTAATATATATATATACATATAACTTCTCACGGACGGCAAATACACCATTCACCGTGGTTTAATTAGGATGAAGGAAGAGCTGAAATTTAATGTTAGATAAAAACTAGTTCTGTTGAATGCAAAATCGATTTTTACATACGACCATTCAACTCTACAGCTCAAGTAGAGTTCAATAATATATAGGATTTATATAATTTTTACGATCACGTG
This sequence comes from Harpalus rufipes, assembly GCA_951394225.1. Lineage (NCBI taxonomy): Eukaryota > Metazoa > Arthropoda > Insecta > Coleoptera > Carabidae > Harpalus > Harpalus rufipes. Next base: position 17,914,571 of record OX596285.1, read on the forward strand.
TTCTATGCATATATTTGCGTTGACCCATACCCGTTGTAAATCGTTCTCCGGAACATTTTTCATTGAATTTGCGAGTTAAAGCTGTTAAATTACCAAAACTTATTATTTTTAAAGTAACTAAGTAATTTAATTGTTGCTATTATGATGGCGACTGTAACAGAAAAAAAAACATAGATCGTAACTAGGTGTTGAAAATATTTTCCTTAGTGACAAATCAGTAATTTTGGCCACACAATAATAATACTTGTATTAGCGCAAAAGTAGATAAGTTTTACACAAAACTAATTTCGTGCCGTTATTCGAAATATCTTCAAAATTTGAATATCCTTTTAATATAATATATACAAAAATATATATCATCACGACATATTACCTATTTCTGGGTGTGTCAATTAGCTTTGAACGCAGAAATCAGTAATGATGATGACATATGCGTATCATGCCGGCGTTTACCAGATGTCACCTCACAGGCACTTACTGCTGGTGTAGAAAGTGAAATACAGGAGTCTCTTTTGTGTCATTTAAAATTCGAAATAATTTTGATGTCAGGCGCATGGCCACTGGGTACCATATATTAAAAGAGAAAAAAATGAATTACGCAAAAGTACAATTTTTATATAATATAATTCCAAGGAAATGGAGACTACTGTGATTTAAATAAATATATTTAATAAGTTCATTTTTCGCTTATTTTGTAACAGTGACGCATTAGTACAATGCAGTTTGTTTTACTACACTGATTTTTTTATTTATTTATACATTTATAAAGAAAATGAATACAAGTAAACCGGAGTTCTTCTTTATATTTGCTAAAGTAAAAAGGAATTTATCACCAAAATACTTATTAGTTACCAAACGCAAGACCCGAGATTCACTTAATCCCACACATTTATTTTTGTCTTAAATTTAATTTTAATTTAATTAATTAAACTATTTTCAAATCAACAGCAATCTATACAATCAATAAATAATTAAGCACCTATTTTGTCCCGCACGAAACCAGTTTTGTGCACAAATTATTTACTTTTGTACCAATACAAGTATTATTATTGTGTCGCTAAAATAACTGATTTGACACTAAATAAAATATTCCCAACGCCTAGTTACGATCTATGTTTCATTCTGTTACAGAAGCAAATGTCTCAATCATAATAGCAACAATTAAATTACTTAGTTACGATAATACTAAGAAGTGTTGGTAACTTTACAGCTTTGACCCGCATATTCAATGAAAAATGCTCCGTAGTTTTGAGTAATTAGAAAATATTTTTATACTTACTAGTAACTATTCAGTTTATTTCCAGAAATAATATTTCAAAAACCACACAAATTCGTTATTGTTGCCAATAAACAAATTAATTTTCCGCGTTTCTTTCTAAGTAGTGTAGGTAACAATAAAATTCAGAGTTTTTAAAAGCTATTAATTTTTGAAAATTGTTTTTTACATAATGCAAAGAAATATAATCACAATTTTCAAATTACATTATAATAAAAATTAAAAGCAAATAGCTTAACAATTTTTTTCACAAAATAATCTTATAAATTTTGTTTTAGGTACTTACACCTACATTTGTAAACAAAATTATCTAATGGGTCTATAATCTGCTCACATCTGTAAGTCACGTATTTGTAAATCTGTAAATAATGAACAAAATCGCAACGAAAGCTGACACTCTTATGTATAATTTTATATTAATCAACAAAAATAGATGTTTTTATGACGTTTTTAGAGATTTAGAGGTCTGTAAGACTTATAGATGTCAACAGAATCGACCCATAAACTTATGCTATTAGTTATAGGCACGTAAAAATATTTATTAATAAGTATAAATATCGTTATTACGAGTAAGTATAAAAATATTTTCTAATTACTCGGCAACTCACTTTGGCTAAACACTTTAGTAAGTAGAGGGGAAATCGAAAGAAGCATCTAAATAAGAGTAATTAAATTATCTATATTTTTTAATAAATAGTTTAGTTTATTGAGAGTTAATTTGTTTAAAACATTTTTTTTCTATTTAGATTCTTCATTTTTCTACTCTATTTCAAATTTCAATCTTGATATTTTAGAACAAAAGTTTATAAAGATTTTATTTTTATATTTCACTGTAGCATACCGTCCTTATATTTATTCCATACATTTAATCATAAATTTTGTTATCCTTACAATTGGCATTTATTTACAATTTGCACAATATTTTGTAATTAATAATTCAGCTTTATGTTATTTAAATAATTTCCTTTTTTAAATTGAGTACATTTCTATTTTGACATCATAGTTTATCGATTTTGTCTTTACTAAGAGGATTTTACAAGTACAAAATAAAAGTTTGATTATTTAAATATTAATTTAATATATTATCAGGAGTGCACAATATAACTTTAAATACAATTAAAAGACTTGCGCGCTAATGTATTGCCCAGTGCCCACTGTTGCCAAGTATACGGAGTTCAGATTGTCGGTGGAATGAAACTTCTGTATATACAGTGTATATACGCCGGACGACACTAACGCCACAAGTGGAATTTTTTTGAACTACAAAAAATATACATTTTTCATTCCGCTATCATTGTGACGTCCATAACAAATTTTGCTAAACGATTCTTGGGCCCCCCCTGATGCCAGAAAAAAAATTACAAGGCATTTTAAAGTGACGTCCGTATACCGGACGTCATATGCACAAGGACGTCACTTTATATATATATATATATATATATATATATATATATATATATATATATATATATATATATATATATATATATATATATATATATATATATATATATTGGTAAAGGGTACGTTGTCGCCTCCAAAGTAGATACTGAAGAAACGTTGTCACCTCATATATGACGCTGTCACCTCCGACTTCGGAGGCGACAACGTTTCTCCATATTCTCATCGGTTTTGGCCTTAGGACCTCATCTAAAGCCCAAAAATAAAAATTAGGTCGGAGGCGACAACGTAGCTTCCATACTCACAAAAAAAGGTTTTAGTTCCGGTATATACCGCTGGCGTTAGTGTTGCACAAAACATATAAGGGGGGCACGTTGTCGCCTCCGGTTATATAAATCTCATTTTTGTATCACAAACGTTACTTTTCCGCCTCCGCTAAATGTCAACGCCGGAGAAGAGGTCATAAGGATGTTTTCATATGATTTCATTTCATATTTGCAACCTCGCGAAAAAAAGACGTGCAGTGATAGTGTAATCTGGTAATGATGTCATCAAGGACTAAGTTGATGTTAAAACTGTGCAGTAAGTCCTACCAAAAAGCCTTTTACGCCAATAAATTGGACATATGCATATATAATATGTACTACATAATTTAAAATATTTCATAATAACGTCATACGGTGTCTGAATGTTCTTCATAATTCCCATTCGTTTTTAAATTAAAAAGCATTTAAACATTTATTAATTGATAATTTGTAAGGCTTTAATTTAAGACTATTTTTGTACCGCTTCTAAAGAAAAATCGCAGATCTAGGTTTGTGAATGGGCCAAATCGGCCTAAGATATATAAGGCCCTTTGTCATTACTTTGTTATTTATTAACCGATCGGAACCACATTTAAAACGTACTTATTGTGACTTATTCCATGTTAAAAAACATGCTCGAATACCAAATTTAACAACTATATTTTAATTAGAAAATGTCCTTTTGGTCGTTTTTAAAATTTCAAAAATAATATAAAATTTCTCAAGAAACGGCTATTGTCATAAAAGTTTATAGGCGGATTCTAAAGTGAAATTGTAAATGAAATTTCGGGAATGGGCCTTATCGGTCCAAAAATATATGAGGCCCTTTGTCATTTCCCAGTTAATTATAAACCGATTGTGACCAACTTTGTAGCATGTTTATTCAATGTGAAACCATGGCCGATTAACAATTTTAATAGCAATATCTTCATTAGAAAGTGCATTAATATTTATTTAAAGCAAAAAAGGTCCCACAACTATAACCAAGGTACATACAGTAAAAACAAAAATAGGTACAAATAATTGGGAACCTTCCCTCAATCCTGTGTATTATGTACAAATTCCATACATAAATTTTCTTGCAAAAGATTCTAAATTTCCAGTAAAATTATTTCATAAACTATGCAAATGGCACTTGACACTGTTATATTTTTCTACTTTAGATTTTTCCATTCGTTAGGGGTCGCAATTTTTATTTTTTTTTTCCACTCATTTCTCTTTTGCGTGTCGTCCTCATTCAGGTCCTTTTATTTCAAGTTTTCCGCAATACAGTCCTTTCATCTTATCTTTGGTCTTCTTCTGTTTCTTCTACCTTCTACTACTAAGCTATTCATTCATCTTTCAATATATTCTACATCTTTCCTTATGACATATTCAAACCAGTGTAATCGCCTCCCTTGTATCTTTCTAGAAACTTGTAATACTCGAGGTATTTCCCTTATTCATTCGTTCCTTATTGTATCTTTCCGTGTCTTCCCCAACATCTATCTCAACATCCTCATCTCTACCACATTCATTATCTTTTCAGTTAGAATTTTCTTAACAAAGTAGTTGTTTCTATGAGTATAGCATAGGTAGGCTGATTAATAAAATTTAATTTCTTTATAATTCTTTAACTCTATATCCATTGAATATGAAATATAAAATGCAATCAATTCGTATAGATAATAGAATATTCTTTAATATTTATAATAACATTAAATGTGTAAATAATATTTCATAGTTTGTTTATAAAATAATTTTACTGAAAAAATAGGATCTTTTGCAAGAAAATTTATGTATAGGGCACAAGCAGTCACGTGACTTTCTGACCTTGGCAAGCAGATATCAGAATGACAGCTATTAATTATGTCCGTAACTGACAAATGTCAATTATACATTCAAAATTTCATTTTTTGGTATTTTATGATTTCTTTTCTCGGCAACTGGTCCACTTGCCTGATAACAAATAAACCACATGAAATAAGAAAATCTTGAAATTTTGAATGAAATATTATGACTTTTGTCTGTTATGGACGTATTTAATAACTGTCATTTTGACACGGGTCCCCATATCTGCTTGCCAAAGTCAGCAAAGTCATGTCACTGCAAGAGCCCTATACATAAATTTTCTTGCAAAAGATCCTATATTTCCAGTAAAAATATTTCATGAACAAACTATGCAAATTTCACTTGACACTGACATCTTCTTCTTCTTTAGTTTTTCCCGTTCTTTAGGGCGATCGCTATTTTTTATTTTCTTCTTCCACTCATTTTTGTTTTGCGTATCGTCCTCATTCAGTTCCTTTTCGCTCAATTCTTCCGCAATACAGTCCTTCCATCTTATATTTGGTCTTCCTATGTTTCTTTGACCTTCTATTACTAAGCTATTCATTCTTATTCTAATATATTCATTTCTCCTCATGACATGTTCAAACCAATGTAATCGTCTCTCTTATATCTTTCTAGAAACACTAAAGTTATTTCCCTTATTCTTTCATTCATTTACTTTTTATTGATACTGACATCTGTCAATTTGAATTACCTGAATATATTAGCAGTTTCCATGGTTAAGTTAGCATAGCTGACTGATTTATGAAATTTATTATCTTTATAATTCTTTAACTCTATATCTGTTGAATATGAAATATAAAATGCAATCAAATCGTATAGAGAATAATATATTCTATAAGTTATAATAATATTTTTCAAGCAAAACTGTTAAAATCTTTAAATGAAGATACTTCCGGTTGACCAATTATAACCAAAATCTACTCTGCATATGGTTGTAACGAAGGGGAATACGCAAGAATTGTCATTTTTGGAATTCTAGTATTAGAGATATCGCGGCCGAAACCGCGGTCACACACACACACACGAACACACACACACACACACACACATACAGACATCATCGGAAAAATAGTAAAATCGTATTGTAAAGACCCTAAAGTGTGTTTTTGCCAAAAATATGGTGCAAACTATCAGTCTGTATGTGTATTCATATTAAAAATCCAGAACGCAGATAAAGAGGTGTCTATGTGACCTCCGATAATGTGGCAACACTGTCGGAGGCAACAACGACTACAAGGTGTACGCATATATACAGTTTTCGGAGGTCACAGCGTACTTTCTGTGCTTCCCATATATGACCCCAGAAAAACTTAAAAATCTTTTCCCCTCTCAAGGAATTCGGAATATATATATATATATATATATATATATATATATATATATATATATATATATATATATATATATATATATATATATATATATATATATATAATATGTTGTGGAAATATATTTTTTAAATATAGTTAAATATTCATAGTTGGCTTCTGTTTTGTTTTTGGAATATAGGTTTTTTGAGTACTAGTTTTTGATTGACATATGACATTTTTCTGTAATACGTAAAAGGATATTAAAAGGCATTTAAACAAAGAAATTATTCTATTCTTTTTGTATACTAAAAAAATATAACAGGTTATGGGTCCAGTGCGACAATAAAAAGAATAGTATAGCAAGAAGTTAAGAGAAAGTCATTGCAATTTTTATAATGGATCTATCAAAGCACATTAAACCTTTAAGTGGAGAATCAGATTGACCAGTATGGAAAAGGAAAATGAGAGATCTAATAGATTATCATGAAGGGGCATTAGACGTAATTGATAAGAAATTAGTAAAACCAGAAGCCTTAAGAGAAATAGCTACGGATGTAGAAATTAAAGCACACAAAGAGAAATCCGATCTTTACCGTAAATAGTTATGCTAAGTCCATGATAACGAGTTCTATAACTGATACAGTTTATCAGAAGATAATGGATAAGGAAACTGCTAGTGACGCATGGGATGCGTTAAAGCAACATTTTGAGGCAGTATCTGGAGATCAATTGTTTAGGATCTGTACAGAATTTTTTGCTTTTAGCTGGATACCAGGTGAAGATGTGTCAACGCATATAGCAAAACTAAAAAGTTTGTGGAATGAGCTAAATAACGGGTTTAAAGCTAAAAAAGTTAATACCTTGCCAGATCTTATATTAGTTTGCAAAACTTTACATATTTTGTCTAGTGAATTTGAAAATTTTAAGTCTAGTTGGATGTTACTGACAAAAGATGAAAATAGAACATTTGATGAATTAACAAATCAACTTTGTACATTTGAAAGAAATTTTACAAAGGTAAACAGTGACAAAATGGTACAAGAAGCATTGATGGCAAATGCAAGTAAGCAAAAACACGATGGTAAAGCAAAGTTCGTTAAATACAGATCGAAGAATGATATATGCAATTATTGTAAACAAAAAGGGCACTGGGTTAAGTTTTGCAGGAAATGGATTTCTGATGGAAGACCTAAAAAAAAAATCAAGCAACTAGAGATACTCAGGGCAATTCTGCTGCAGCTAGCGCCGTACTCATGTTCAACTCTGAAGAGGCTTTTGCTATTGAAACAGACCCGATGACGTGGTGGATTGACAATGGAGCAACAAAGCACGTAACAAATTGTTCAGATTATTTTGAAGATTTTGAAAAGTTTGACAGGCCTTGTAGCATTAAGGCAGCTGGTAACGAAACTTTGTTAGCATTGGGAAAGGGCACAGTTCAAATGTCATCGACAATTAACGGCCAAATTATAATATTGACAGATGTTTGGTATGTTCCACAATTAACAAGAAATTTATTTTCAGTATTAGCTGCTCAGGATAAGAATCTAAATAGCGAGTTTAAGTCTTCAGCAAAAGAATGCTGGCTAAAAATTAATGGTAAAGTAGTCCTGTACGGAACACGAGATTTAAATGGAACTTTACACAAGGCAGCTATAAAACCGATTATCCCTAGAAAAACTGTTGAAATAAATACTATTGATGATACTTCATTATTACAGTTGTACCATGAAAGATGGGGACATCAGGATAAACGCCATATCAAGGAGATGCTAGAAAAGGAGTTAGATATTATTGTTCCTTTGAAAAAAGATCTTTGTGAGCCATGTGTCTATGGTAAATCACATAGATTGCCATTTGGACATAGAGAAAAAACATCCAAGCCTGGTGATTTAATGTCAGCTGATGTTTGTGGTCCATTTGACGAATCTTTCCAAAAGAAAAGATATCTTGTAATATTTAAGGACAGTTATACAAAATTCCGCTACTGCTACATCATCAAAGAAAAGTCAGAAGTCAAGGACGCACTGGTCCATGTTCTTCAACATTCCAAGACACTTGGAAATATAATTAAAGAAATACTCAGCGACAATGGCGGGGAATTTAATAATAAAGATATTCAAGACATTCTACGTGCAGCAGGTATCACGCAGAGATTGACAGCACCCTATACGCCGCAACAAATTGGTGGCAGCGAACGAGAGATGCGCACCATAGTTGAAATGGCCCGAACATTTAAGTACTCAAACTGGAACTGGAAAATCTTCTGTGGAAGGCCGTAGTCCCTTTGAGTTATGGACTGGTAAGAAGCCCAGAATAAAACATTTACGCATTATAGGATCTACTTGTTATGCCCACATTCCAGTTCAAAGGAGGAGGAAAATGGATAAAAAAGCTGTCAAGGGATTTCTTGTAGGATACGATGGTGACGAGCGTTACAGAATCTGGATCAAAGAAGAAAATAAAGTCATCCTCTGCAGAGATGTAACCTTTCAAGAAAAACCTGGCAAATGTGAAGAGCATGTCGAATTACCACTACGAGATATTGAACGTACAAATCAGGGAAAGCAGTCGGTGCAAGAATATGAAAATGTGGAGTCCGAGTTTAGAGAAGAAAATGAAACTGAAGATGCTCATCGTCAACTGAGAGAACGCTCTAATTTGAGGAAACCGTTACGTTACGATGACTTCATTATGATCACTGAAGAAATTATTAATGGGAGAAAAACTCCAGAATCGTATGAAGAGGCGCTCAACAGCAAGGACAAAGATAATTGGATACAGGCCATGAACAGTGAAATAAAATCACTAGAAGAAAACCAGACATGGGAGTTAGCGAATCTTCCGAATGACGCTAAGGCCATACCATGTAAGTGGGTTTTTCGAACAAAAACTAATGCAGATGGCACTATTGACAAGTATAAGGCCAGACTTGTTATTAAAGGATTCAGGCAACGTTTTGGAATAGACTATAACCAAACGTTTAGTCCGGTTGCCAAGTTAAGTACAATTCGTTCGGTGCTTAGTATTGCTGCAAGTGAGAAAATGCACTTAACACAGTTCGACGTATCTACTGCATTTTTGTACGCAGAATTAGAAGAGACAATATATATGGAACAGCCGAAAGGATATGAAGACAATACTAATCGTGTTTGCAGGCTCAAACGTAGTCTTTATGGGCTTAAGCAAGCTCCAAGATGTTGGAGCAAACGCTTCGCTAATTTTCTTGTTTCAAGAAGATTTAAGGTGAGTGAAGCGGATCCATGCTTGCACATTAGGCAAAACGGCGAAAAGAAATTATTTATTGCCCTTTACGTGGACGATGGATTAGTCGTGGCAACTGATCAGCGAGATGCTGATATGTTTGTTGATGAGCTGAAAACAGAATTTAAAATTACCGTGAAACCAGCATCATACTACCTTGGTCTCGAAATTAAACGTTTCAGTGATGGCACAATAAAATTAAGTCAACAAGCATATATAAAGAAATTATTGAAACGTTTTAATTTTGAGGAGTGCAAACCTGTTTCCACACCCATGTTAAAGGAGGCTGAAATATTGAAAACAGAACAAGAAACATCGAAAACAGAGCAAGAAAGTATGAAGAAAACTGACTTTCCGTATCGAGAGGCAGTTGGAGCGCTAATGTATTTGATGATTGGAACAAGGCCAGATCTAGCATACAGCGTTAGCGTCCTGTCAAGAACACTCGACTGTGCATCCATAGAAGATGTTACGAAGCTAAAACGGATATTTCGATACATAGCAGGTACTTCTAATTTAGGCATTCTGTATCGCCCTAATATAAACACTGGTATATTAGAATGCTACAGCGATGCAGACTTTGGTGGATGTAACAAAACTGGCAGATCAACGTCAGGTGTGGTTATAGCGCATGCAGGTGGAGCTATTTCATGGCTTAGGCAAAGGCAAGCTATGGTCGCTACATCTACAACTGTAGCGGAGATTGTAGCCGCGAACGAAGCCGTTAAAGAAATTATCTGGTTCAGCAGATTGTTTAAAGGAATTGCAAAGCTGAAGCAAGTGCCAGTTCTTCAGATTGATAATCAAGCAGCAGTAAAATTAACGCACAATCCTGAATTTCACCACCGCACCAAACACATTAAAATAAAGTATTTCTTCATTCGAGAAAAGGTAAAGGAAGGAGAGTTGGAAGTTCAACAGATTCCAACAGAACATCAAGTAGCAGACATCATGACGAAGCCATTAGCAAGACCTCGTTTACTACAATTGTGTGGTAAAATGGGACTTTTAAATTAAAAACAAACAATTTTAAATTCGTATTATATTTAAATTTGTTCTTTTAAAATATTTTATTTAACTTTATTTAAATAAGGGAAAGTGTTGTGGAAATATATTTTTTAAATATAGTTAAATATTCATAGTTGGCTTCTGTTTTGTTTTTGGAATATAGGTTTTTTGAGTACTAGTTTTTGATTGACATATGACATTTTTCTGTAATACCTAAAAGGATATTAAAAGGCATTTAAACAAAGAAATTATTCTATTCTTTTTGTATACTAAAAAAATATAACATAATATACTAGTTTAAGGTCTTTATGGGTTAACTTTTTGAGGCAACAATGATCAAGTTGTGTCAAATAATTTTATATTCTGTAAAAGGAATAAAAATTGTCTTAGAAATAATTGTAAATTATACGTTTCTTTAATACTAGTATATTTGTTCTTTTTAAAAAATAAATAACAATTACTACTAGTTATATTTCTTTTTATAAGGTTCTTTCAGGTTGATGACGTGAGACTTCTGCTTAATCATTTTCACCATATGTAACGGATTTCAAGCGTCCAGTGTTGCCAATTTGGAGATTTTGTCGCTAAATCTAGAGACATAAATCGAATCTCGACTTTTTAAAAGAATTTGCTATTAATCTCAAATTTAGAGTTTTAGCTGCAAGACTAGCGACATTTATGGAGATATTCATTTTTTCCGAAACTGTAATCTGTTTACAACTACAAAATTTATATTATTATTTATGGCCAGTTGCACCGCTTATAGCTAAATTTTAACTACTGGTTAAATAAAAAATATCGCATCGAAATGAAATATCAAATGAGTTATTAAATATTACTGTCAAAATTTCGATACTTACTTTTTTTGTTAACCTGTAGTTAAAACTTTAACTATAAGCTGTGCATTAAAGAATTAACATTCAAACAGTAACTTTTTGATTTTGCTGTCGGTATTACCCGATTCTATCCTAAACAATATAAATTTGAGGTTTTTGGAGGTTTTCGTTTTCTAGCGGTGATATGACTGCTCTAAAAATTAACAGATGAATGTAATATAGGGCGCGAGCAGACTCGTGGCTCACGCCCTATATTTCATTCATCTGTCACTTTTTAAAACAGTCACGAAAAGCACTAAAAACAGAGTGTTTATAGAACTTCCTATGTTTCCATTGTGTTTATAGACTCATAAAGTCACCAAATCGAAAAATATATTATTTACATAAAATTTTATTTCATTTCGGAGATTTTCGAAAAAATCTGTAGCTTTTATTAGAGATATCTAAAGATTTTTAAAATTATAATCTAGAGATATTCTTGGAGACTTTATACAAACAAAATTGAGATATTTTGTTAGTGTTAGTTGGCAACACTGCAAGCGCCCTTTTCAATGATGCATAACAAGTCTATATTCTTTTTTTATAACATCAATAAACATAAATTATTAATTTATTAGGGTGAAAAAATTGACAATGCTTACGAAACAAATCAATTACAAATCATTATCACTTCAGCAGTGTTAAATTAGGTTATGTTGAATAACATTACGTTCTGTGAGAAGGTTAAACTCGTAACCAGTTTGAAGCGAAGTCAACTAACAAATTACTAAGTAAATAACTCCAATAAAATATATTGTCATTACTGCCATCTACGTAAATCAAATAAATAAAATGATACAACCTTTTTGTTTATTTTCTGTAAATTAATTTAAAACCCAACGTTTCGGCAACATAAACTGCTGCCTTCTTCAGGGAAAAAACAAATATAAATAAATAATAACAGAAACAATAGCAACAAGTAACCAAGGTAACATATTACAACATATTTAATATAGAAAGTCATGCCCGATTAAGTTCCAAACCATCAGAATGATTTAGATTATTATTCTTGGGTTTTTTTTTATTACAAATTTGCTTCACCCATTGGGTATTGGCAATATACATTCATGGTTTAAAATTTAATTTACAGTTCATTGAATATATTGATGTCTTTAATGTATTGTATGGTGGGTCTAAAGTTCTTTATGTTAAGGGCTTCCTTAAGTGTTGGTGGTATTTGGTGTTTTCTTCTATTTTCGTCGTATTTTGGGCAGTGAATTAACATATGTTCTATCGACTCCTGTGTGTTGCATTCCGTGCAGTATTTGGGATTGGTTTTATCGAAGATATATCTGTGTGTTAATTTTGTATGACCAATTCTCATTCTGGTGAATACTATTTGTTCTTTTCTTGTGGAGTTTTTGGTTTGGGTCCAGGGTTGAATATTTCCTTGAATCATTTGAAGTTTATTAGTGTTGAGGCCGTTCCATCGTTGGTTCCATTTCTCCTTGATTTCATTTTGGATTGATGCTGTAACATCCCTCGCCTCAATGGGAATGTCTGTGAGTGGCTGCGTGGTGGCTTCTTTGGCGGCTGCGTCTGCTTTTTCATTCCCAGGTATTTCAACATGGGAGGGAATCCATATGAAATTAACTTTGGTATTCCTTGAAGAGAGTCGGTATAGGGGATCATGGATACTTTTGATTAGGGGATGTTTGGGATATATTCTTAAAATGGACTGGAGACTGCTTAGAGAATCGGAGCATATTGTATAGGAAAGGTTGTTTTTGTTTTGTATATGTTGTAGACTGTAGAAGATACCAAGCATTTCTGCCGTATATATATACTGACATCTTCTGGTAGGTGAAATTGGAATGTTTCGTTTTCCGTTGTGAAGGCTGCTCCTATTTTATTATTAGTTTTAGATGCGTCAGTGTAGATGAAATTATTGGCATTTATTCGGCAACATAAACTGCTGCCTTCTTCAGGGAAAAAACAAATATAAATAAATAATAACAGAAACAATAGCAACAAGTAACCAAGGTAACATATTACAACATATTTAATATAGAAAGTCATGCCCGGTTAAGTTCCAAACCATCAGAATGATTTAGATTATTATTCTTGGGTTTGGAAGTCCCAATGGCTTCGCTAATTAACCTATTGTTGAGGTATGTCTGCGGGAAAGTTTACATTGGCCAGACCAGCAAGGTTCAATGAACACCAGCGGTCGATCAGAATGAACCTACTAGGAAAATCTTCAGTTTCAGAGCATGCCCTGGAAGAATTCCATGGAACGAAATTCGAAGAAACAAAAATTCTTGCAAGACCTATACTGTTGTGTTGATGAGGTATCAACAAGTTAATTACAGAAGCCATTGAGATTTTCGAAGCCAAAAATAATTATCTCAATCATTGTGACAGTTTAGAACTTAGTCGAACATGGCTTCCTAATTAAATATGTTGTAATATGTTACCTTGGTTACTTGTTGTTATTATTTTTGTTATTAATATTTTTATATACAGGGTGGAATGCGAAATTGGAAAAACTTTTTTTCTCAGAAGTTATTATAGATACCGAAAAATTGTTTAAAGTTTTTAGTACTTTTAATAAGCTATCTGTATAAATTTGGTAAAAAAAATTAATTTTCGTAGATACTGCCATATTTGTATTTTTTTAAAATGGAATATCCTATATATTATTGCACTAATTAATAGAAAATAATTTTTGCTTTAAAAAAGTTTAAGGGTTCTTACCTTCTAAACTTGATCTTAAGAACTTTCGTAGGTGTGGTATTTAATTCCAATGCAGCTTCTCTAATTGAATTCCTTAATACTGATCCAGTCCTACGCAGCTTTCTTTCTAATTTGAATATATACGAATGGTTTGGATAAAACGATCCGGATATTGTTGTCTGTATAATTGTAGGCCTTGTCTTGAATTATTATTTGATAAATAATAACATTTTATCATATCTAACTTCTCATTAATTGAATAATCCGCCATTGTTCACACAAAGTAATAATTGTATGTAGGCAACACAATTTTTTTTAGCGCACATACAATACAAAATAACTCAACTGTCAACAAATTTTATTTTCAACGCACACTTTATTTTGAGAAGAAACATTTAAATATTTTCATTAATATCTCAAAAACTATCAAGTTTAGAAGGTAAGAACCCTTAAACTTTTTTAAAGCAAAAATTATTTTCTATTAATTAGTGCAATAATATATAGGATATTCCATTTAAAAAAAATACAAATATGGCAGTATCTACGAAAATTAAACTTGTTTACCAAATTTATACAGATTTAGTTAGTTTATTAAAAGTACTAAATACTTTTTTAAAACAATTTTTCGGTATCTATAATAACTTCCGAGAAAAAAAGGGTGTTTCCAATTTCACATTCCACCTTGTATGTTTTTTTTCCTGAAGAAGGCTGCAGTTCTTGCTGCCGAAACGCTGGGTTTTAAATTAATATACGGAACATAAAATAAAAGGTTGTATCATTTTAAATGAATTAAGAGTTGTGAAAGATTTTTTTATAATTTAAATTGGAAACATCAATTCTTAAAAAGTCGTAATAATATACGTATTTAAAATTATTAATTGTTTTAGGTTTTTTGAAAAACTAAATCGGTTATATTCAATTCAGATGTTTAATCAATTTTTAGGAAATACAGCTTCAATATGCATGGGAATATATATAACATCTGCTCCAAAGTAATTTATTTATAAGATATGCAAATTAAAATACTAACTATTTATTTATAGTGCTGAAATATCTTCGCAAATAAGAGCTAGTTTCATTTTAATAACGTTTGTTTTGGAGATGGCTATTTATTGCATTGGTGGCACAGTCCTCACTGAAATTGTAAGTTTAATCAATTATAATTTATTATTAGTTACACAAACCTGTTTTTATTACAAGTGCATTTTGAAGAAGAGCATGTATGAATGCGATTATGAGTGTGGCCGAGGCGAAAGAAGTCTGCTTAGGTAGGAATGTGTGGCGAAGGATGATTGTTTCCTAACTATTATTGTGATCCGGATGCGGTATTTCGCTACCGAAAATCGGTCACTTTAATATGTTTAAGAGTAAGGATTTGTTGTACGATGTTGAAGATGTTCTTATTGTTATTGGATTTGTGCGAACCCATTAAGTGGGACACGCGTGATTTTATGTATGTATGTATGTATGCATTTTGAATTCGTCACGATATTTGGTATGTAGAGGTAGTTTACACCCATCGTTTAGACTGCGTCGTATACCGTATATTCGACGGGCAAATCTATTTTGCTGACCCGCAAAAAAACTTGCTGGCTGGGTATTTAGAATAGAGAGATCGGCTTCAGAACTATAATACTCTACCGCCCGGGTAGATATGTCGTCTTATAATAACGTGTGCTTGCCTTCAGAGAGGTACTTTACTCTAGCGAATTTTCACAAAATTTTGCTGACTGGCTATTTTGAACAAATTGGATTTGCTTTAAAATCCGTAATGTACGTTCGAATAACAGCGGTTATCTTCTAGTAACGTATTAATCTTGAGCTCTCCTTGACAAAGTTACTTTACAGAGAATTATCATAAAAAAATTCTGACTGGCTATTTAGAATAAGTGGATTTGCTTTAAAATGAGTAATCTACCTTCGAAGAACACCGATCATCTTCTGGTAACGTATAAATGTTGCGCTCTCCTTCAGAGGGATACTTTACTCTAGTGAATTATTACTAAATTTTACTGACTGGCTATTTAGAATAAATGCATTTGCTTTAAAATCAGTAATATACCTTCGAGGAACACTGATCATCTTGTGGTAACATATCAATCTTGTACTCCCCTTGAG
Organism: Harpalus rufipes; assembly: GCA_951394225.1. Taxonomy (NCBI): domain Eukaryota; kingdom Metazoa; phylum Arthropoda; class Insecta; order Coleoptera; family Carabidae; genus Harpalus; species Harpalus rufipes. Next base: position 17,930,637 of record OX596285.1, read on the forward strand.
AGAAGTACTTTACTCTAATGAATTATCACAAAAATTTTGCTGACTGGCTATTTAGAATAAATAGATTTGCTTTAAAATTAGTAATTTATCTCAGAGTAACATATGATCTTCTAGTAACGTATTAATCTTGTGCGCTCTTTCAGAGATGTACTTCACTCTAGTGAATTATCACAAAATTTTACTGACTGGCTATATAGAATTAATGGATTGGCTTTAATATGAGTAATATAACTCAAAACTACAAATGACATTATTTTAGGCTCTTTCCTATTAAATATGGATGTAGCATTATGCAGTACTTATCTCTCCTATTGTTGTTCCTTTTCAATGGAGTAAACTACTCTTATTTACCCGGTTACCTCGTTCCTGCACCCAACAAAATTTTTTCGAGTAAACTGATCACGCATGCATATTTTTTACACGTGTTTGTTTCTGTTACATAATATTGAAGTTTTGTGAGATTAGCGATTTTTTAATTTTTAATTACTAATGCCCGATTTCACCAACCTCAAATAAATCTTCGAATAGCTTATTCGTCGAATAAATGAAAAATATCGCATCAAAATATAACAACTAACAACTAGAATAAATACTGTCATTTGTATTATGGTTTCGATGCGATATTTTTCTCTTATTCGACGAATAAGCTTTACGAAGATTTATTTGTTGTTGTGAAACCAGCCATAATCCTCTTAAATGTAATACACCCGGCAAAATAAAAATAACTTAGTGTCACCAGATTTATAAATCGCAAATTCGGGACATTTTTCAAAGGATTGTTAAACCATCGGCGAATCGTGCACCAAAACTTTGGTGAGCTAAGGTATCTAGAAAAAAAATCGGTTGTGGTCAGCACAATACCTCTCGCCATTTTTATTTTATGATGCATAGGGCGCGAGCAGTTATGTGACTTTGTTGGCGTTGGCAAGCAATATGGGGGCCCCTGTCAGAATAAAAGCTAGTAATGTACATAGGTGTCAAGTATCATAAGTTTTCATTCAAAACATTATGATTTTCCAAATCCATATGGATTATTTTCCTCAACAAGTATATTCCATACTATGGATGACAAATAAACAACATATCATAATATTTTGAAATTTTCAATGAAAAATTATGACATAACAATTGTGACATCTATGTAAATAATTACTATAAGTAACGAATTTAACATTTCTATTACACACAAATAATTGAAATTTTATCTCTTCTTTCGTTCTGTGAGAAATTTTGTCCTACTATTCCAAAATGTTCAAAATTCTTCAAATTCATTTACGGTATTAGCGGTATTTCTTAAAGATATATGTAATATTAACATACCTATAATTTAAATACATATTTAATTAATAATACAATAATATATATTAAATATACTCGTACCTCCCACAAAAATCTTCCAGTAATGTTATTAAAACTGCTGATTTTAGACACTGGCATTTTGCATTTATCTGTCAATTAAAACCATTTAAATATCTCAACCAGGGCATCGAACCCGAACCTGAACCGAACCAAAACCGGAACCAAACCGTAACATTTTAGTGAACCCAAACCCAGAATTGAACCTCAAATATTTTTCAATTGAACCCAAGTCGGAACCGAACCGGGTATTAAAATTCGGGTTCAGGGTAAAGCTCCGGTTCAGGTTCATTTTGAGTTCGAAACGTAAGCGTAATCGTAATGCAGCCGATAATCGACGCCTGTTTTGTATGTTTATGAAAATTGTATTCGTGTTATTGTCTCGCGCAGATTTTCAAAAAATAATACATATTTAAAAATATTTTTTTAGAAACTACCACTTCTGGTTGTCTAATTGTTACCAGAACCTATTCAACTCTTCCCATTACTGTTAGATTGAGGAATCCGTAGTTACATAGGTCTTTAGTCTTATAGAATTTGAGAAATCGTACCTCCAACAACCTCACACACACACACACACCCACACACATCCACACATACACAGACATCATCGTAAAAATTTTACAATCGGATTCTAGGGACCTTAAAACGTGGATTTTCTCGATTACTCCCAAAATTGCAATATGACTGAACATCGGGATACTCCGTAAAACAATTGACAATTGCTCCTATTAGCGCATAAGAATGATCGCGCACAATTATTTTGGGTTTCGCAGCACCTTTTATAAAACTATTCATTTAGCCAGTGTGTAATGAAATGAGTTGAATGAGCTTCTCATAACATTTACCTTACAGGAATCTGTCCGTGTATCTTATTCCTAAATGTATTACTGCTGTATACAAAAAAAATATGGCTGGAATAACAATTGTATCAATTTTTTAACTAAACTACCCGTCGCATCAATTGCAAGTATTGACTCTATTTATTTTACAATACATATTGTATACTGCTAATAATTGTTCTGGAGTCCAGTAATATATAGGTTACTGTAAATTTGATTAATCCGGAGATTATACATAATCACGGACTATTAATGTTGGGGAATTTGAATAATGTGAATATGTTGGGCAAATGAAAAAGGATAACAATAACTCGCTTCGAGTTTTACAAGAGTGATTTTTGAGCGATAGATGACGTTATTGTTAGTATTTTTTAACAATAAGTATTGTAGATTAATCATAATAGCCGGTGATTATGCATAATCATCGATTTATCATATTACGCGTAATATATACCGTGTGTCCCAAGCAAACCTTGACATATTCGTTTAACATGGAAAAACAGTTTTTTAAAAAGTGTCCAGCAGAAAATTAAGCTATGCTATTGAATATGATAATAGTACATTACCTCCTGTACGTTATTTAATACTAATTACTTTATTATCATTGCATAAATCAAAGAAAATTATAAGTAAATGTCAATAAATATTTATTTCAATATTTTATAATATATATAAATATATAAAAACAATTTCAACTGTCATTGTGGCTGAATGGTTAGCATGGCTGCCTGTGGAATGGAAGAACTTTGAAGGTTGGGGTTCAAATCTCCATCAAGCTAAACTTTTCATTATTTTTTTATTTATGTATTAATTACAAATTATATTAAAGATATTATGAGATAATATGGATGAATTTAGTTAAATAATTACAAATAAGTTTCTATCACGACATAAAAGTATTTTCAATGGAAGTAGTAACCGTCAAAAGCAAGATTTTAAACTATACCACATACTTTTTCTTTATAAATACAATAAAAATACAAAGCATACACATATTCATTGTGTCTCAATCATGTTTTCTTAAGATCAAAAGAAAATATTATGCATTTTTATTAAATCCATATTTTGATTATTGTAATCAATTTTTGTTATTATTAAAACCAATTATTTTTATTTATAAAATATTATCATCCATTTCAATATCTATCTTCTATTTCCAATTACATTAATTTAGAAATAAGCTTTTTCTATAAAGAATATTTAAAGTATTTTTCTTTTCGTGTCAACAATGTGTTCATTGTTTGATTTTTTGTTTATATCAAATATTCGCGTCTAAATGAATTTCTTAAACAGTAACGATCGAGTGAATATTATAAAAATGTATTACAATTCGTAATTAATTCATAAATATAAAAAAAATAATGAAAAATTTAGCTTGATGGAGATTTGAACCCCAAACTTCAGAAGTTCTTTCATTCTACATGCAGCCATGTTAACCATTCAGCCACACTGACAACTGCAAATATTTTTTATTATTGGATCATAAAACGGTTGACAATATTTTAAATTTTGAAATGTTTAAATTGAACATTTTTCAGTGTTATACATTTTGAAGTTGGTTTGATCTTGTTGACATAGATTGCAATTCTGATCATGTTTACGTCAGCAAGTAGTTGGGCTACCACGTGTAGAAATTTTATTTGCAACTCTGCGAATATTACTTAATCGTCGCTTAGCTTTGTTTTGATGATCAACTGAATATTAGGAACTAAACCACCCTGTATTCTTCGCTTTCTAAATTGTCATACATATTTGCTTGCTCCTTTTTATAATATTACGTAGTACAAAAATATTTTTTAAGATTACGTAGTATAAAAATATATTTTTGTAACGAACTTAAGCTAAAGTTTTTTTTACGGAAGGATTTATTATTACAAAAAAAAAAAAAATTACAAGGCTGGGGGTCAATTTGACGTTAACTGCTCTACATGCCCTATTAGGGGTTAAATCTTTAACAAATAATGGAGTCATTCTGATGCATTATACTTGTTTGTTATAGTGTCTTGAAGTGGCAGATTCAATGTATAAATCGGGATGGGAAAACACAACTCGCAAAAAACTTCGTTTTGCTGTCTTCATGATAGTAATGCGCTCACAGAAAATACAAAGTATTCAAGCAGGAGGTTTATTCTACATTAATGTACTTACATTAGTTTCGGTAAGTATTATAATGTTATAAAATTCAGTACTGCACATATCTCATAGTAGAGAACGTGTCATATAGTTGACAACTACTCAATCTACTCGTAATTCAAAGCTTTAATAATTGTATCACTCAACTGACAATTAGATATAAACCTCCTACCGCTCATTACAATTCACAACAGCTAATATTTTACGTTTAGGATAATTATTGTATGAGGAATGATTTGCTGTACAAAACATAATTACGAAAAATGAATTGCTAAATATAATAAAGGGCTATGTCAGATTTCTTCAAATTTAGATAAATAGGGTACCGAAAATCGAAAAAAGAAATTATTTTTAAAAATCTTACATCTTAACTATTTTTCTACATACTCCTCGTTAATTTCAATTACTTCTGTAGACGAGGCACGAGATTTTTTTTATGATAGTGTGGAATAAAATTGCCGCCTACTCCTTTATTCAACGTTCCAATTTCACTTTTACCTCATATTTGTTTTTAAAGACGGCGGGATAGCACAGTGGTAGAATCTACTCCCGTTACCTTTCCAAGTTGGGATACAATTAACTTGGCAATCACTAAGCTATCTAGCACCGACTGGTGGTTGTAACAAGGGCTTGCGCGGGTGGGCAACACACATGACATCTACCCATCTACGTAAGAAACTTCGTGGCAATTGTAAAAAAATCTGATGTGGCCAGCACATAACCTCTCGCCGTATATTTTACCTGGCTGTATGCATAAAGCAAAGATTATTTTTATAAATACAAATAATATATTCATATAAATCTATGACGTATAAACTTCTTTATTATTCAATAATAGCATGTCTCAACATGAAGATATTTTACCATAAATTATGTTACAATAAATTACAAAGTAGAGTTTACCATATATAAATATTAGGCTGGTAACAGCAATTTTCAATTCGAACAACTTTGTTTACTTTCTCTTCATATTCTTCTAGTAAAAACATTAATTTTGGGCGGTCTAAAATGTATATATCTGGATTGTGCATCTATTCTTATATATCTTCTTTTACATTTTATTTTTTCATACTTGTTATATCTAAATAACCTTAATTCCCTTTAATAAAGTGACGGATAGATTGCACTCCGATTTTGTCAATATTTACAACTTACTTGAGAAGAATTTGATAGCTTTTTCGCAATTCAAAGTTACTCTAGTCTACAGTACTGGTGTACATTGTCTCATAATGTTTGAAACAAATTTAAGTCCTTCAACCTAGACTTGTCATCTCCATAATAGTCACAGATCAAGAACTAAGGGATTCTCCAAGTACATTTTTAATTCATTACTCATTATTTCTGACACTGACATTTATCTGTCAGTTACAAATAATTTAAATTATCAACTATTTTTCATGGCATTCTTTCGGCTGTCAAATTTATTACAACAGATTATTTTATATATTATACTTCTTTTATCTCTAAATCTATGGAATATATAATAAAATATTTAAATGTATCAGATAGAGAATTTAATTTTCTTTAATATTACCACGAAAAATTTTCAAAAAATAATATTTAGAAGATTTTCTTTCAAGAATCTTCTACTTCCGGTTGTCCAATTATTACCAAAACCTTTTCAGATCTTCCCATGAATGTCCGATTGGGAAATACGTTGTTAAACAAATTTTAAGTCTTATAGTTTTTGAGTAACCGTCCTTCCAACATCCCACACACACACATACACACACACACACACACACATCCACACACACACACACACATCCACACACACACACACACAGACATCATCGTAAAAATGTTAAAATCTGATTGTAGGGACCTTAAAACGTGCTTATTCAATAAAATCTGGATATGCGATTTTTAGGTTCTCTTAGCGAGAGGTAAAAAATAATAAAAATAGATGTTGTGTGTGAGACCATTCTAGGGATATAACCTGTAAGGGTTGAAAATCCCGAAACAAATACATACATACACATACATACATACCTCATATTTGTTTTTAGAAATCCATAGTATGGTAGTGGGCAGTCTGTCTGTTTATTTAATAACTTTTTTTATTCTCATTGCTTCGGCACATTTTTGCCAACTTCTAAGAATTGTGAATTAACTGATAGTCTAGTTAGCATAGAAAAGTATACCCTTCATCATCCTTATTTTCACTCTCTGAACCAACTAATCGCACATTTAATTCCGCGCACATAATAAAGTATAAAATAGATTTATGATTAGTTATTGAAAAAGTTTTTTTTTATTATTATACCTGCATCATAATCAATGATTGTCGTACTAAAAAGAGTGCAAAAGCTCAAGATTAAAACACTTCAATCCTTTAAAGTCGCTAAGCAACAACAAACATTATCAATTTGTTTATTTATAATTGGCAATTAAAATAGCAAACGATACTGATTTAATTCAATTATTCATATAAATGTATGATGAATTTTAAATAATTTATTGTAACGTTTATATTTGTTTTCTTTACCGACTCTGGTAGTATAGTGGGCAAAGTAGCTGACTCACGATCCAAGGATCACGGCTTTGAATCTCGAATAAGGTATTATAACGTTTATTTATTTGGGTGAAGTGTAAAAATCAGAAAAATATTAATAATTAAAATAATACGTTTATTAAACGATGAATAATTAAGATAAAGATAAAAGTAATTAACACTATAATTAAATAACTATAAACACTAATTTAAGACCAAGAATATTATTAAATACTTAACCACTAACATTATGTATTTAAACAATATTTATAAACACTATATTTATTTATATAACTACATTTATTTATGTTCACAAGTCGTAGAATGTTTATTTATATAAGATAATGTTGCGTAAACGAGGAGAGGTTACTTCGAATACCTGGTAAGGAGACTGAAATAAAACAAAATGATTACCTGTACCCTGACTTTTATTATCTAAATTAATATAATATCTCCCAAAATAAGAAAAACAAAAATAGTAGTTGTCCTCTACCCGGGCTGCTCCGGTACCACCTAGTTTACCTGTAATAAAGAGAACTACCTAAGTATTTACCACTTAGTGAAGAGTCATTACGCACACACACACACATTCATACAACAGCGTCCAACAGAACAGGGAAAATGGAATAAGTCACCTTATGCGAAACGCATACCTGCTACTCAATAACAGCGTGGTCCAGGTCTTACGCGTACGTTTACTCAACTGTACCTGCCTCTACCACCCTGAGCAGTGTGGTTTATCCCGGCACCGAGACATGATTACATCCCCAACTCTGCCATTACCACCCATGGGAATAGGGAGCTACCCTAACCCGAATTCTGCTCAGTTGCTGATCCACCCTAGTGGCTTTACTTCGGCCTTAGGGGCATGGTTACGAAACCAGGATAAAACCATCCCTAGCGTTACCACGCGGTGAACCAGCGAAAACCCACGAGGCTAGCAATCGTGGACACATAAATCGCATTCCTGGTTACCCTTATAGCTCTCTCACATGTCTTAAACCAAAGACCAGAGGCTCTACCGGGCGCGACCAATCAACAAGGATTAGGGTAAGGACAAGGCAGTAAAGTAAGAGAATACTCATACAAATCCGTGTATATTACTTCTCGCTCTAATGGACTAAAAGTGCGTGTTAGACTCAACTCACCTCTCTTAACGTCCTGTCCAAAACGTAACAGTCACTGTTCACAAGCACACTCTAAACACTTCAAATGCTAGAGAAAGACTGACTTTTAAATATCTATTAGCAGTAAATTAGTGTATAAAGTGATTACCCAAGACAAATAAACAAAACTCCTACCAAGGTGGGGAGTAAGAGAATTAAATAATTACCATTGAATAATGCCCACCTACACATCCGTGACAGTTATATCATCAACTGTTCAATGCTCGTTGCTTCTATATAACAGAATATCCGCTGCTGTCCTCTCTGACGGGTTTACATAGCGCGGCGTCCTTCTGGAACTTTCCGATGCGACAATAACATCGAATACAAAGAATCAGGTGATCCTAAGTAATTAGACAGGTCGTAACGAGTTTACTACGTCGTTGATTGCAAAGATTGCGTCATCGCCCAGTGCGGCGCCATTCTGTAAATATTCTACCAGTGCCGGCGGTCGCTTACTCATAGAGTCAGGGGCGCACGTTACAGTATGGTGGTTTGTGTGTCTTTATCATCTCATCTCGAACTCCGCGAATACAAGGTTATAAAAATTGTAGCAAAAACTGACTCATCCCCATGTATCAATTGTAATAAGGTTTATTCAATTTTGACATTTGAAACTGTCATAGCAACAACTGTAACGAACTGATTATTTGCTAGTGAATTAAAAATATTTTTAAGTCACTCTCACAGAATTTTAACTCACTCTGCAAGAAATAATGCATTTAATATAACATCAGGCTCGAAAATAAAAGTCATCACAGTATTTATTAGACAGATCAGCTGTTTTCATTATTTTTCACGACACAAATGACAAAAAATAAAGCTTGTTTGTAATTCATAAATAAACGACTTGACGTCATCATTGACGATTGTCATGCACAACATACTAATTGATTACTTTTTTATTTTGTCAAAGTTAAATATTATAATGGTTTATCTTTTCGTCAAAATTGAAAAAAGTATTGTATAAACCACGTGATTTAAGAAGGTTTATTCACACAAACAATTTAAACTTTCTTTTCATGAATAAACATTATCTTAACTCACTTGGTGTATAAATATCTATTACATGAGTAGGAATATGAATAAAACTTCGTATTTTTCTCGGGTATGTACTTTTTAGGCGCCAATCGCCAACCCCGGTTCTCCCTAGCTTTACATTAAAGTTGTGTCTAGTTACTTTAAAAGTCCCTAGGTTTAGTCTTTAGGATATGAATTGTGTATGATAATATTAGCTTTGTTCAAGCCTGTCATTGCTGATAGTTTGTGACTGTGAAACACATGCGCAGTAACAAAATATCTTTCAATACCGTTCCAATCGTACCACTGACATGTTTGTAACTAATGATTAGGTGTTCCAGCGCATACTGTTTGGCTATCACAAACTAGTTGCTGACAGTCTACACAGTCAGAACTTCTTCTGCTGACTAGAAGTTAGAGCCTGCGTAAATATTACAAATTCAGTGTTAGTTTTTATATTTTCCACCAAGAGAAGATGAAATTTATACTTATTAGAATTAGATTATTTGATAACCATAAAACATATTTCGTGTTATTATATTTAATTTTATATTTTTCTCATAACATAATTTTATATTATTTATAGAAAAATGACGGACGAAGACATTTGTCATTTGTTGTTGTTAAATAATTCATTTACTTTTCAGATTAGCTAGCTTGTATGCAACAAATACTCACTTTGGTACCATCTCTGTATCATTCAGCGTTTCAAGACCTAGATGTTTCAGACTTCTCAGTAACTAGTTTATGTACACGCATGCGCATTAAAAAAATCAGATACTTGTCCAAAATTACCGGCTGGAACAAAGCTATTGTCAATAAATTATTAAGTATTTAAAAATAAATTATGAGTCTTATATAAACGTATTACAGTACACTAATTTTAAATCAATGATCTTATTACTATATTTTTTTCAAATAAATATGAAATGTGCAATTATCATTGTTTAATATTTGGATGCCAGCTAATTAGAGTTATTATCATTATCAGTCATTTTGACATTGACCGTATTAATTGACCTTCAAAAACAAAAAGGTGTCATCAGCTGCTTGAATAAAAAATTACATAACTGTTCTGCTGTAAATTTTTTTAGCTTCGTGTCCTTTGTTAATTTCCTTCATAAACGCATGCAGTTTGTGAAAGGATGTTAAATTAATTCCATTTTTAATTTTCAACATTGCTTGCAATTTTGAGTGTATACACAAGAGTTGACGATTTATGTATACTGGACTGTCAAAAGACACAAAATATATAAGCAAAAATACAGTTAATTATGCAAACTTACCAATGTTACCATTTGTATCACGTAAGCAAGCTTTAAAGATTCATTCGCAGTCTTCAAGTTTTTGCTTTGCATCCACATCATAAATTTTTCATATTCCTTGTAATAGGCATCCTTTGACTTTATAGGAGTGTTGCACTAAATTTTTAATTACTGGTGAAATTTCTTTTTCAAAATCCATTTTTTCAACCACAATTGGGCCAAACTAAACAACTATGAAAAACAAAAACAGCGTCCAAATATCAGCCTAAACAACAGAAAGTAATCCGTCACAATGTTAACAATATGACATCATACAGAACAGTCTACTTGCTAATACAATCCAGCTTTATTTTATGAGATTACGATGCAAGGTCAGGTATAATAAAAATAGCGTATGTCACACATGCATAAGTGCTTTAAAGCACTTGCGACATTAGAAACACTCCGCTACGCGTCGTGACTTTAACACGTTGACTGCGGCATTGGTCGCCGGGGACCATTAACTCCAGTGCGGCACAATTTTTTATAAAACTTCCCTAACTTACAGATGTTATATCTTTTTAACTAAGAGTCCCAGAAATATTTTTAAAGTAGCTACTACATATCATATATTTTACAAATTTCAAATAATTTATAATTGGTCTCCGGAGACCAGTACCGCACTGAAATAATAATTTTTACTTCAGTGCGGCATTGGTCTCCGGTGACCAATGCAAGTTTCGACAAGTTTGATTGCACATCACAAGTAGTGATGAATAGTAAACACGACGCAAGTACTATGGGTATTCGAGGAAAAATAATATTATCTTTGATTGCTAATAATCAAACAGCAGAAAATGTAGATGTTGAAAACGAAAAAGTAGGAAATGAAAGTAGGTACCTACAATGTAGAAAACAATAATTAATGTTATTAAAAATTTGAATGGAATTAATAATAATAAATAATTTTCTAGATTTTAACAGCGATAATTCTATCATAGATAAAATATATACCATATTCATCGGAGGAGGAAGACAGTACAAGTGTAATTGCTATTGATTTAGATGAAGAATCAAGTTGTGATGATTATGACGATAATGACCAAGAAATTACTACCGATTCTTACATTATTTGGAGAAATTGCGACTTGCATGCAATTGATCATATAAATTCTTCTAATCAGGTATCACTTTGTCTAGAAATTTCGACATTTACTTTTGAAACAACAGATATTAAACAAATATACAAAATTGCAAGTCTCCAAAATCCAGATTAAATTTGTGGAAAAATACAGATAGACGAAATAAAACGTTTTTTACCTTACGTCATCTTTAGGTAAAGAAGGTATTGTCTTTGGTCTAAAAAATCGATGATGAGTTTTTAGTGAATAAGTTTTAGGGTTCCTAGAATACGAATTTACCAATCTAACGATGGTATCTTTATGTGTGTGAAGATTTTTTCATAGACGATAACTCCAACCGTACAATTCTAAAAATTATAATTCTTTCGCATTCCTTTTCTTTACATCCATATTAAGAGCTGATTAAATTTTGGTTATAATTGATTAACCGGAAGTACCCCCATTTGAAGATTTTAACAATTTTCTTGAAAAAACGCTGTTAAATATCATTTTTTACATAATGTTTTTATAAATATTAAAGAATATTCTATTATCTATACGAATTAATTTCATTTTATACTTCATATTCAATGGATATAAAGTTAAAAATTATAAAGAAATTAAATTTCGCATATGCAGCTATACTATAAGAACGGAAACAGCAATGAGTAAAACCAGATGAATGAACAATGGTGGTGAATATGATATATCCAGTTGTTCATTGGTAATGTTTTTCTTGGTACTGACGGCTTTCTAATTTCAAAATTTTGTAAGAAATTCAGCCTTAGTCCCTTTTGGCCTGATGTAATGAAATGGTCGGCAAAACCCGTATTGGAAGTCTATTTATTAATAGCATTTATATGTACATTCATCCGAAACTTGAAAGATCTGCCGCATTGACCAATATTTATTGCATCACAGTGTTTACTTACACCGAATTTCATATACAGGATGTTATATTTTAGTGGACCCGGCAAATATCTCGCTTATTTATTAAATTAGTAATTTCTTTCATATAACATGATTTATACAGCAACATGTAAGCTACTTGATGATGGATGTACATTCATGATATCACTGCGGTTTATTAGTAATTAATATCAACTTTGAAATTTTAAATGGAACAAACTATATTTTTTATACACCTAGTCGAAAAGAGAATAGTGAGCCTTGACTATGGCTTGAAATAAAACAATGAACTAAAACAATTGTAACACGATAAATGTCAACCTGTAAATATTATTTCGTTTAATAATAATAGTTATTGTTTTAGTTCATTGTTTTATTTCAAGCCAGTCAGGGCTCACTATTTTCTTTTCGACTAGGTGTATAAAAAAGTACCCGCCATTTTACTTTTTAATAATGTAACATATGGATTATTTTACATGATTGTAAAGCAAATTTGATGTACTTTTCAAATTTGCCAAAAATATAGTATGTTCCATTTGAAATTTCAAATTGATATTAATTACTAATAAAGCGGTATCATGAATGTACATCCGTCATCAAGTAGCTTACATGTTGCTGTATAAATCATGTTATATGAAAGAAATTACTAACTTAATAAATAAGCGAGATATTTGCTGGGCCATTAAAATATAACACACTATATACTTGTTAAGTCGTCTTTTTTTGGGGTTTTCTTTATTATTGACTAGTAATTTACCAATTTACCCAAATTAGTTTTGTTAATTGACATGTTAAATTCAAGTTTTTTTTTTAGATTTTTACCTATTTTATCAGAAATATTACATATGTAATTTGGTTTAAGGCTGATTAAGTACTAAATCTGTATTTAAAAATTAATTTGATAAACGTAATATTATAATATGCGTGGTGCTGCGTTCCCGCTCAGAAAAAGTAAAGTGTTATAATTTGTGCTATATAAACAATAACAATATTAATTTTACATTTCTGAGAAGTATCTAAATAGCACTAAATCTGTATATAAAAATTAATTTGAAATTATTACATTATTTTCATACGCGTGGTGCTGGCTTATTGCACAGAAAAAGTTAAGTGTTATAACTTATGCTACATAAACAATAACGAAATGAATTTTACATTTATGAGAGGTACCTAAATAGTACTAAATCTGTATACAAAAATTAATTTTAATTGCGGATAATTTTAACATGCGTCGTGGTCGTGCTAGCTTCACGCACAGAAAAAGTAAAGTGTTATAATTTGTGTTATATAAACAATAACAAAATAAATTTTATATTCATGACAGGTACTTAAAAAGTACTAAATCCCTATATAAAAATAAAATTCGAAAACGTTTTATTTTAAAATGATTGGTGCTAACTTCACGTTCCAAGAAAAGTAAAACGTAATAACTTATAATAACATAATACTCTCATGAGTACTAATTAGTACTATTTGGGTACTAAAGTTTAGTAGCAAAAAATTCTTATTAAATAAATACTTTGATGCTAGCGTGAAGTTGGCACCAGTAATATTTAATTTGTAATAACTTATTTACCATAAACATTTTGGAAACAAATTTTTGGGTTCCTAAAGGTATCAATTGGGTACTAAATTTTCGTATAATTATGTTTTTTTTTAAATTATGTTGTGGTGCTAGCGTGAAGTTGGCACCAAAATAATTAAACAATGAATAACTCCTACGCAGAGTAAAAAACAAAAGTTTTTTGTGGGTACTAATTGGTACTAATTGGGTACTAAATAGTAACAATTTAAAAATTAGTACCCTATACCTTGGTACCAACTTCACGCACCTCAAAAACTATGTAATACAAAACACAAATAAGACAATACATAAAACCAGAGCAGTTGTTTAAAGATGAAATTACGACTTAAGAGGTAATAAAACAAACAACATACAAGTACAAAAATAAAAAATGAGAAATAGGATTCGAACAACAGGAAAAAATGCAAATTCAATTAGGAATTGAACGGTATACGAAGACAAAACTAATAAAACTCAATTATATTAAACTGAAGAACGAAATACAGTCAGCAATAAACGCATATATTAATTAACAACAACCAGAAGATATAACCAAGAATGCAAAATTCTTGAATATCAGAACGCTGCTTAAAAACCAACTTTTCTCTTCGGCAACAGACAGTGAAATGATCTAAGTCAAAGTCACATTCACATTAGCCCTTCAAACTGCAAACCCAGGTCTTCAGCTTTGACCGCGAAATTTAAATCAACCAATAAGAGAAGCTCCAGTAACACAAAATTTCAAAACAAACGACTCGTGTCACCTATACGCAGCCAGAACCGCTGACATGCGCTCGCGAGGATGATGTGTCTTACAGTCTGACCAACGAAACGTGACCGATTAGCTTGCATGCGCCTGGCATTAAAATATATTTGCTCGTATTGCTTATTATTAAATCATCGTATGTTTCATTTTGTTCGTTAGATTGATAAATTGTTTTAAGGTTTTATTGTAATTTTATACCTTGTAACCCAGAAATATATTAATTATATATTAATTTAGCAAACAGCTTGTGCATGATTTATTTTGTCCGGAGCATTGTCAGGATAACTATAAGTCAATCAAGTCTATGTATATTTTTACAATATTATTGTCATTATATACCCTGTTCTCGTGAATTATTTAACCAAAAGTTTTTAGAACTTATTATAATTTTGATGATATGTGGGGGTGCGTTTTATTTTTCCATATAATTCTGTAACTTTCGAGTTATACACGTTGCATTGATGGAGATAAGAGATAAAGGCGCACACAAATAACCATACCTTACCCGGGATTCGAACCCAGAACCCTTAGGTCGTGAGTCGACTATGTTGCCAACTATACCTACCACCGGGGTCGGTTATTGCTTATTAATCTAACAACCATTTTGTAAACGATTCATTTTTTCCGTACCCTTTGTAGGATTATTTTGACCTGACAGTCACCCCTAACCTGTAAGTCAGTGGTTAATTTTTAACAACTGGTTAAAAAAAATTATCCAATAGTTATTTTTTTATATATATATATATCAACACACTTGATTAACTAAATTTTTTAACCAATTGTTAAAAATTAACCACTTTCAAAGTTTTACTATAATTACCAACCTTGTTCCCATGAACTATTAAACCAAATGATATTTTTTGTATTGTTTAATAATGTAACAATCATTTTCCATATGATTCATTTTGTCCGTATCCTTTCCAGGATAACTATAAGCCAATAATATCTACTAAGATAAAAAAATTCAAAGTTTTATTATTATTACGTACCCTGTTCCCCTGAATTATTTAACCAAATGATATTTTTTGTATTGTTTATTAATGTAACAATCATTTTGCATGTTTTGTCCGTATCCTTTCCAAGATAACTATGAGCCAATAATATCTACCAAGATAAAAAAATTCAAAGTTTTATTGTTATTACGTACCCTGTTCCCCTGAATTATTTAACCAAATGATATTTTTTGTATTGTTTATTAATGTAACAATTATTTTGTAAATGATTCATTCGTTTCAGGCGAAGTATGAGGCAATAATATTTGTTAAAGTATATATTATCTTACTGTAATTGTTATTATTTACCCTGGGTCACCTGATTTAAGTTACCAAATAACGTAGTGTACATATTGAATTATATATTTAACGTATTTTTTAATTTTTCTTTGATTTTATTAAAATAAACCTAAACGAACGGCAGCAATCGCTAACGAACGGCAAAGAACATTAACGAACGTCAGTGTTGTCCAACACTATTTTACGTTTGAATCCGCTGCTGCGAATCTGCTGCTAAGTTCACTCTGCTGCGTAACTTTAAACATTTCACTACCACCTGTATTAAGTTTAGTACTAATATTAACTAATACTAGTTCCCGTTTCTTATGCACTCCAGCTTCTCTGCTTGTCTTATCATAACGCTCTTTCACCCTGTCTCCTGAAACCCCCCTCCCCATATACTTTCGAATCCTTCAATTCGTACTCTTGAAAATAAGCCTTTGATCTATTGTTGTTTGCTTACTATAGTATCCTAGTACTTTTGTTTATCATTTTCGACTAATTAATATTCATCCAATACCTAAAGCACTTACGTCTGTATGTACTTCTGTAGGCAAATTGGATTCGAAGATAGGTAGACTAGGTCTCGAGGTAAGAATACGTTTAATACGAATGAACGCTTCTTCTTGTTCGGCCATCCAATAACATTACGTATCTTTCCTTTTTAATTTCGTAATGGGTTCGGTGTTTTCAGTGTAGTTCTTTATATATTTTCTAAATTTCATTAATAAAGCATTGCAATTCACCGTACTTAAATTTTAAATTGCTTTGTAAACTTATATGACTGATCATATTATCACACTTCACTTTACTTAATTGTCTTATGGATAAATTGTTTCTTGTTTTAATGAAAATTACATCAGGTGAGTTTAACAAATTACATCCAATATTGCAAGTCTAGGACTAAAATGTTTAATTCAACTATAACTTCCTCAATTCTTATTATTACAAATACGTAACCAATGCATCTAACTACATTACCCGAAAATCCCTTTAAAACTGGAGAATTATCATTGAAATTAACTTAATTTTAATCTATCACTATCAGCAACACATTTCTTAATTATGGTGCACACACTCCCAGTGTCAATTAAACATTTAACTTTAACTCCGTTAATATACGCATTTTTCAGATAAACATTTACACTTTCACATTTAGCCACTTCATTAATTGATTCATACTTCAATGTTGACTACTTGGGACTATTCAAAGGGCAATTATATCTTTTGTGTCCCAATTTTTTGCACTTGAAACATTCTAGTTTAGATATCGGACACTGCTTAAGGAAATGATTTCCTCCGAAATTGAAACATATAATTAAATTTTTCTTCTTTAAGAAATGCGCTGAACCCGACGGTTCGTTAAAGTGCTCTACATTCACCGGCTTTTCATTTTCCAAAGTACTTACAAAGGAATATAACTCACCTGTACTTTTAAATCTCGACGACCTTGCAGTACGTGAAATGTTCTCATCAGTAATGCCATAAATAATTGCGTCAATTAGTTTTTCTTCGCTAATCTGAACTTTTATAAACTTCAACTTTTCAAATTGGTTAAAACAAAGTTCACTTAAATCTTGATTCGGTTGACTTTCGTAATTCGCAGCTTCCTTCAACAGTTTTCCAAATTGCATAGGTTTACTAATTTGTTGAATCATCATTTCCTTAGCATCATTCTAACTTGTGCAAAAACTATCTAGTGAATCGTACCATCTTCTTGCCATTCCCTTTAAACGATTAACACCTTACTTCATTATTCTTGGATCACTCCACCCGTAACAAGACTTTAATTCATCCACACGTTGTACCCATTCTTCCACGGACTGATTTCCTTTTGGGTTAAAAATAGGAATAACATTTTCATCATGAATACTTGTGTTAATTTTTTTCTCTGTCTCTACTCTTTTTTCGAGTCTTTTCAATCTCTTTATTTCTTGTTTTATTTTGCATCTTTGTTTCAATTCCGAGCCTGATGACGAACTTGTTGAACTTGAAGTCGATGTATAAACATGACGTCGCATATCTTTTTGACGACGACCTACTCGATCTTGATCTAGATCAATTCATTTTGCGTGTTATCCCACTTCTGACTTGTTAGAAAATACCCAAACCTATAGTAAAATGGATATTCAAGCACATACAAAGAACACACTATTGTACTTAATATTGTTTATTCACCACACCACAACTGCTGCTTCGTACAGCAGACAGTACACTACAGGGGGCCAATTTTGTAAGTAGAAAGCGACAGCGAATACGAATGCAATATGGCGGGTCACTGAATAAGCGCCATCTTATTTTCTATTCACATGACTGATTTCTATCGTATTGTATACACTACACATATTCGGTACTAGTCTGACATTTGTTTTAATTTCCCCAAATTTGAAACCTAACATTATTTGAAATTGTATCATACTTATTTTGTGGTTATATTCCCTTTGTGCATCATACACAAGTTTTTAGATAAGGTATTTTAATTAATTTTCAATAGAAGAAAATAATAAAAAAAAATTAAAAGGCACTAAAAAATTACATAATAATACAATCAATAACAAAGCAGATTGGCACACCCAGCAATGGGTAATATGCCGTGATGAAATATTTATTTATTTTATTTTATTTTATTTATAACAAACTACTCACTAGGAAAAGTAAACGAGCCGATAACTTATGCTTATTTATAAGCGAATACCGTATTCATGAGGTCCGGACCAGCTGAATACATATTCAGTCGGAATAAGGCATCCTGGCTGATAAAAAGTAGTGGGGATTATCTTAATCAGTATGAATTGTATTCGCTATCGCTTTCTAGTTACAAAACTGGTCCCGTGATTCCCAAAATACAATTCATTTATTGGCAACAAGCTTTATGTAATACTTACTAATTACTTAGTTATTTACAAATATCTTACAGTACTTTTTTAATATGTTACAAAATTTAATTATATAAATTCAATAAGTGAAATGTATTTAAAATTCAAATTAATATCATATTTCTATAATATCCACTAATCCTTCTCCCTCCCCTAAGTGGTACATTGACAAAGCAGATTGGAATGCTTTCAAAGAAAACTTACCGATTTTAGATGACTTTAATACCGAAATTACAACCGACCACAACAAAATTATAGAAGAAATTAATAGAATCATTTTCAATGCTGCAATAAATTCCTGTTCCACATACTCAAACCATCCATGAACTTTATAAAAATACCTTAAACTCATATAAAAATTGCAAAAAAATACAAATTCTAAGCATAATGTTCCATGGTGGAATGATGAAACCGAAACAGCAATTAAGAATAAAAGGATTGCTTTCAGGGCATATAAACGTCAGCCTTCTACAGCAAATGCCATTGAATTTAAAAAAGCACGCGCTATAGCTCGTCGTAGTATAAATCAAGCTAAATCCAATAGTTGGAGAAACTTTACAAATAATTTAGGCTCAAAATCCCAAAGAAATGTGGCAAAATATTAACAAAATATGGGGAATAAAAAATTATAAACCCATAAATAAAATCAAACTAAATGACGAAATAATTACTGATGATATGCATAAAATGAGTAACGCATTTGCGGAACATTTTAGTAACGTCAGTAGCGATGATTCTTACAATCTAAAATTTAGATTAAGAAAAAATAAAGTTGAAAAAACAAATCTCAATTTCAGGGAGAACCCAAGTACAAATAAAAATGAATACATTTACAATGAACCGTTTACTTATAGTGAACTAACTGATATTATTACAAAACACTGTAAAAAAGGTGCTGCGGTAGGGCCTGATGGTCTGTCCTATTCAATGTATAAAAATTTACCCGAATCTTTTTTGAAGTTTATTTTAGATTATTTCAATTTCATATGGATAAACAACCTATATCCGGACATGTGGCGCAATGCATTAGTCATTCCGCTTCTAAAAAATGATAAACATCCTGAAGATATGAACACCTATCGACCAATTTCATTAACATGCCATATTGCAAAAATATATGAAAAACTAATCAACAATAGATTAACATGGCATCTTAATAAAAACAAATTAATTGACAATCGACAATTTGGGTCTAGACGTGACCACTCCACTCACGATATAATTAACGGTTTTACAAATGAGATCCAAAACTCTATCATGCGACGTCAACACTTAGTAGCCATCTCCTTTGACCTGACGAAGGCTTTTGATTCAACATAGAGACATGGAATAGTTGGAAAACTACATGAATGGGGTATACGAGGCAATATGCTCTACTTCGTATCCAATTTTCTTTCCAAAAGAACTCTCCAAGTCAGAATTGGACAGAGTTTTTCGCATAAGTTTTCAGTAGACAACGGAATCCCGCAAGGCTCAACAATAAGCGTAACCCTTTTCCTAATTGCGGTAAATTCGCTCCTCGATCAACTACCCAGAGAAATAAAACACTACTTTTATGTAGACGATCTTCTAATCTACGCCAAAGGAGAAAACTTAAGTTTAATAATGTCTGAATTACAAAGAGCAGTCAACACTATCGCAAGAAACGCAACAAATAACGGTTTCTGGTTTTCAGTTGAAAAGTGCAAAGCAATCGAATTTTGCGAACTAAGAAGACGCATAATTGCCCAGTTTTCTACATATACAAACAAATACTTCCGTCAGTAGATCAAATAAAATTTTTGGGCATGATATTTGATAAAAAAATGACTTGGAAACCCCATATTGAAAGCGTAACCGCAAAATGTAGAAGTGCTCTAAATGTTATTAAGATTCTTGCCTACACTACCTGGGGATCACCTCGAGATATTCTTGAAACAATTTATCGCTCACTAATAATGTCACGAATTGATTACGGCTTAGTTGCATATGGTTCAACACGGAAAAGTAATTTGAAAAAATTAAATGCCATTCATCATCAAGGAATAAGATTAGTGACGGGAGCTTTTAGAACGAGCCCAATAGTTTCCTTGTATGTGGAGAGTGGTATCCCTCCAATTGAACATAGACGAATTAAAATTTTAACAAAATATACAATAAACATTAAATGCAACCCGGACCATCCCAATCACAATTCAATATTCTACAATAATGCAAATAGTTTGTATTACGCAAAAAAAACCCAGTACTACAACTTGTCCAATATTTATTGAATGCTTTAAGACCTTTTGTAAATTATCGAACAGGGAAACGACAGAAATTTATCATGATGATCCCATTGAACTACCCCCATGGCACTGCAACAATATAATTAAAATTAACAAGACGCTACATGACAAGTTCGATAAAAAGGAAGTGCCTCACGAAGTAATAAGAAATTAATTTTATGCACTAACGTCTAAATATAAAGGGACAAGCAATAATTACCTCTCAATATATACAGATGGCTCCAAGATTCCAAATGTGGGAGTGAGTACATCATACTATATACCCAAATGGAATGTAATATCTGCTTTCCGCCTTAGTCCCTGTAGCAGCATCTTTACAGCAGAGTTTGCGCAGCAATTCTCTTAGCATTAGAGCGCATAATTACCAAACTCAACTTAGAAGACTGTACTACAAGCAGTATCACCGACATCATTTTTTTCACGGATTCCTATAGTAGCATCCAGTTTGTGCAAAACACGCATTCAAATTATTATAAGAACTTATATGAATGCTTAATAAACAAAGCAATATATCTATCGGCTGGCTTCAATATTAAAATTACTCTTTTCTGGATTCCAAGCCATGTCGGAATAATAGGTAACGAGATTGCCGACAGAAATGCAGTCGAAAAAGTAAATAACCCAAATGATACAGAATTCTATAACAAGGTATCTACTGATGATCTCATAAACCTAACAAAAGAATATACAACACTTTTGCTCCAGAAGTATTGGGATGAGTCTAACTCCCCTCACTTTAAATCCGTAAAACCAAAAGTACTTCCTTGGTCTAAACATAGGTTTGCCTCATTATCACGACATGAACAAGTAGTTATTACCCGCTTATCAATTGGCCACACTAAAATTACACACTGTCATTTACTACTAAAAGAAAATAGATTAACAACAACACATATCCTCAACGACTGCCCAAGGTTCCAAGATGCTAGAAACAAAAATAACATCTCTATATCCTGTCTTAAAGATTCTGAGAACCAAACTACCAATGACGAAATTAGGAAAGTTATAAAATATTTAAAAGAAATTAACATATTTAAGTATATATAACTACACTCCTCCCATCCGTACGTAACATTTAACCAGCGACTTAGTTCGCGGACGCAGTAGCCAAAGCAGCTGCGCGTCCTTAATATAAGTACAACACATTTCTTTCAGTATTTAAAGTTTTATAAAATTTTATTTGAATGAACTGCAATTTTGTTTAAAAATTACCGCGCTTGTCCCCTCTCTAGATTGAACCAACAACGGTATTCTTTCGTCTCCACTAGGCTTCATTCCCCTAGCCTACAATATAACCTCATGCTCCCTCTTTCTATTCCTTGCTGCATGAACGGCAACTATAGTTAACTTATAATCTGTCTATTTTTTGTTAGTTTGTATTTAAAAAATAATGTGTACTATTTTGTCTCAAACTGCGCTAATGACGAATTCTCAGTACATGTTATACAAGTTAGTGTAATACAAACGAACATACCTATTTTCTTTGTTATTATTACAGTTATCATTATAATTTTTCTGTTATCAACATATTTATTTTAATAATTTTTTCTCACGTATATTCATTAATAAATTTTAAAATAAGAATTTATGATACTTGCTGCAAAATTATCTTATGGAATTAAAACTTATAGGACTATGTATTTTATTTTTCAGATATTACAATCATCATTTTCGTTCTTCACTTTAATGAGCAAAGTGCAAGATAATTAAATTTAAAATACAAGCTGTCCAGATTTCGCATGTCACCATTGGGATCCCGGATATTAGAGATACAACGTCAATTAACATGGCCTCCCTAAAGCACACCAGAAGTGCCATTCAACCACCTCTTATAATTTCAGAAATCCCAAAATCAAAATTCAGACAACCTGAATAAAGATTGTATAGGAAAAAAATTAGAATACAAAATTCAAATAAAAAAATGCAGTGCAAGTTCAATATCAAAATATATTTATTATTACAAATTAAGAGCAGATTAACACTTAATAACTATTGTATTTAGCTTAATTAGTATTTTAATAAAATAATCGAACCCTAGATTGAAAATTGGCTATCAAATTTTACCCAGTGTCTTTTGAAACTTGTTATGCCACAAACTCCATTTTTTCTTGAAGTCTAGAAAATCTCTGACCTCACTATTAGCTTTTTTAATTTGCGCTTCACAATTGCACAGTAAGTCTCTATTGGTCATAATTCTTGGTAGTAAAGTCAATTGTACATTTTTGCTACTATTAGAAGCGGGCTGAAACAATAGAAATCTGTAAAGAAAATATTACGACATACCTGTGTATTTATTTAATGTAGGTACTTTTTTTAAATAATATAATTATAATTATGTATGTTATATATTTGTTATTCATTGTGTCCCAGAATTATTATAGTTGAAAATTGGCTATCAAATTTTACCCAGTGTCTTTTGAAACTTGTTATGCCACAAACTCCATTTTTTCTTGAAGTCTAGAAAATCTCTGACCTCACTATTAGCTTTTTTAATTTGCGCTTCACAATTGCACAGTAAGTCTCTATTGGTCATAATTCTTGGTAGTAAAGTCAATTGTACATTTTTGCTACTATTAGAAGCGGGCTGAAACAATAGAAATCTGTAAAGAAAATATTACGACATACCTGTGTATTTATTTAATGTAGGTACTTTTTTTAAATAATATAATTATAATTATGTATGTTATATATTTGTTATTCATTGTGTCCCAGAATTATTATAGTGTGTGTGTGTGTATTTTCTGAATTTAATACAAAATTAATACATAATTAATGTTAATGATTATTCAATAAATAGATTCACATCCTATATAGTTTTCATGAGGTAATATTTTTAATATTGTATATATAGAAACAAATATTAAAAAAACTGATAATAACACACTTACCTTTTATTTGCTGGCTGATAAACGTTTTACTTTTATGATTAACCACACACGGATTCCATATATTGACCCCTGTCAATACTTGCATGAATCCTTACGTGGTGCTTCATTAATCGCTCTTTACAGATATATCAACAATTTCTTATATTCCTCTCGTCATTATACTTATGCATATATCTATGTTCCTTTACCAATTAATATTCATTCCTTAAATGTAAGGAAAGTACATTTAACTATAATTCTATTTTCTTAAATGTTATAAATATTTTTTTCTATTATAGGAATGAATACCAGTAAGTAGATAAAAACATTTACTTACCAGAAGAGTAATAGTACTGCGTCGCGTTTACTACTGGGCGCCACACAGGGTTTGAGCTTAAAACTAAACTTAAAAACTAATGTTTGATGCTTAATGTTAGTTTACTAATCTATCCATCAACCAGGAACAATTGAAAATATTTTGGCATTTTGTTCAGAATATAGCAGGGCCCGCTCTAGGGGCGGACAACCCGGACATTTGTCCGGGGCGGCAAATCTGAAGGGCGGCATTTTGGCTGGGAATGTGACAAAATATTGATAAGTTAAATATCCAATTATTCGAAATTTTTACTTGTCGATTTTTTTATAATAGAATTAAAAAGGCACCTGGTTAACAATTTGTAACTAGGTACAGGTACTTTTTACTTTTTCTTGTTTTGTCCTACTTGAATGTTAATTATGTTTCATGTTTCTTTCCAAATATACGTTTTTATTTTAATTTAAAACCATTTGATTTTTATTTTAATAATTTTAAAATGTATATGTTTAAGGGGCGGCAATTTGTCTTTTTGTCCAGGGCGACGTACACGCTGGAGCGGGCACTAAATATAGGTTGGTAATTTTTGTTTTTTTCAAATTTAAATTGAGAAAATTTTAATTTACTATAATATTCAAAAATATATGTATGATATTTCAGGAATCATAGTAAAAAAAATCTGTTGTGGCCAGCACAATACCTCTCGCCATTTTCATTTTATCTAGCATAGGGCGCGAGCAGTTATGTGTTTGTTGGCCTTAGCAAGCAGATATGGGGGCCCGTGTCAGAATGACAGCTGGTAATATACATAGGTGTCAAGTATCATAAGTTTTCATTCGAAACATTATGATTTTCCAAATCCATGTGGATTATTTTCCTCGACAAGTATATTCCATACTAATGGATGACAAATAAACAGAATATTTCATCACTTTAATTCATTACATATTGGTTGTACATATATTTTGTAATCTCGCAAATAATTGTTTATTTTCTACCCTTATTGGTTCAATTTGTCATATTACTTTTTGTATTATATCCTGTTCTGTAATAGGGCTTCTAGCCTGTTGGACAGTGCAAATAAATAAATAAATAAATAAATAAATAAATATTATGAAATTTTGAATGAAAAATTATGACATATGACAATTGTGACATCTATGTAAATAACTACTAGCCGTCATTCTGACACGGATCCTCATATCTGCTTGCCAAGGCCAACAAAGTCACATGGCTGCTCGCGCCCTATAAATAACGAATTTAACATTTCTTGTACACACAAATAATTGAAATTGTTTCTCTTCTTTCGTTCTATGAGAAATTTTATCCTACTATTCTAATATGTTCAAAATACTTCAAATTCATTAACGGTATTAGCGGTATTTCTTAAGGATATATGTAATATTGACATACCTGCAATTTAAATAAATATTAAATTAATAATACAATAATATATATTAAATGTACTCATACCTCCCAGAACTGACACTGACATGTTGCATTTATTTGTCAATTCCAAAAATTTTAATATTGCAACTGTTTTTCTGGCAACGAGATTTATTACAACAGATTATTCTATATTATTATATGCTATATCTCCAAACCTATACGAGATATAATAAAAAAATGTGTCAGATTGAGAATTTAATTATCTTTAATATTTGTAGTAAAAAAATTTCAAAAAATAATATTTAGAAATTTTTTTTTTAGAAACTACCACTTCCGGTTGTCCAATTGTTACCAGAACCTATTCAACTCTTCCCATTACTGTTAGATTGAGGAATCCGTAGTCAAACAAGTCTTTAGTTATAAGTAGAATTTGAGAAATCGTGTCTCCAACAACCTCACACACACACACACACACATCCACACACACACACACACACACACACACACACACAGACATCATTGTAAAAATGTTAAAATCGGATTCTATGGACCTTAAATCGTGCTTATTCAATAAAATCTGGATATGCGATTTTTAGCATGAATCCAATACCTCTCTTAGCGAGAGGTAAAAATAATAAAAATTTATATGCAAGTGATTTCTATAGCAACACACGAGTATTGTTAAAATTCTTAACTAATTATTAGAATTAGAAAAATAAATATGATATAATGAAATTTATGTCATACCATTTTACGACATATCCTGTGTACTTATTTAATGCAGGTAGTTTGATGATAATATAACATACGTATATGTTATATTTCTGTGATTCATTGTGTCCTAGAATTATTATAATATATGTATGTATTTTCTGAATTTAACAAAAATTAATACATACTTAAATTGCAATGTTGATAACAAGAATAACCCAAAAACTGTCACACCTGTTAGACAAACGAATGACAAGTAACGAAAATAAAGACATCAAATCGGAATTATGTATCACTCTCACTATCGATCTGGCCGAGTACATGCGAATAGTAACATACTCTATCCAATAGTTACAAATCCCTGGCCGGGGGGTACTATTGCGCTATCCTGATTTTCACTTGTCGAGAGGTACTGTTGATCTATCTCCATTGGCAAATTGTGGGAAGTATTGTTCGTAAAAATAAGTCTTATATTCCTTAGTGCTGGAGTAGAGGAAGTCTCAAAATGGACTAAGGGAAGTCTTAAACTAAAGTGGGGGAAAAGTCTTAAACTGAAGTGATGGAAAAGTCTTAAACTGGAGTGGGGAAAAGTTTTAGATTCGTTGCGGCCCACCATTCCATAAGAAGTTACCAGTTCAATAACAATTATTTACAAAGTTTGGTAATTTCTTTTTATTATAGATAAATTTTAAACACGAGCATAGAATAAATATTTTTTTCAAAACTTATAGCTACTTAAGGGTATTAAATGATATCAAAAACACATACACCAGCAGCTGAGCATGCTTTTCACGAATTAACTTTGCTGAGTAGACAGAGAACATACCTATATTAAATGTTTTTTCTCATGTGCAACTTTTGGCAAATTAGCAACAATACGCAAGAATTAAGCAAATATGTTCTTTGTTTAATTAAAATAACCAAAGGTGTCTTACAAGGAGATTGTTAAAGCCCATTTCTATTCGCCCTTCACATCTCTGACGTAAAATCGTTCATTAGAAAATCTTGAAGGATACATCAATCAAAAAACAGACATCCTTTCCCTACAGCATGTGGATGATATAGCTGTCTTCACATACTCCCAACCATGTACGCGTTTATTATTCGGCTTTTGTTTCATTGTTTAATGGCAGCAAGTCTACTTTGTTTTAAATGATTGTTACAGTTTGTTAAAATTTATCTTGTAATTCAATTTGAATAAAAACTTTTTTTGGACAGATCGAAAAAAATGTTTCAGACAAATGTTATAGTAGATAGTTTAAGGATTTTATAAATGTTTTATTTTCAAAAATCAATCGAGTGATTTTCAAAATATCTTGTTTTGAAATTTTTGATTGGTCGCCATTTTGTTATTTGATAAAATAGTAAATAATTGTAAACACAAATGTTTTAGAGAACCGAAAGCAAATACTGAAAGTTTTTGTATTTTTTAAATATTCCTTAAAATAAGGGAGTAATGACGATTTTTTAGAAAAACAAAAAAAAACGCCAATAACTATAAACTTGGGCTCCAAATCAAAAATTTGAAGAAAAGTTGTTTGTTTCAATGAATTCTAACTACCGTTTTCGGGTGTTACAACTTAGTATTAACACCCTGTCTAGTTGCGTAAGGGTTCATAATACAAACAATACGGTTGAAGCATCAATCAGAATATTTGAAGTGCTAGAAAGGTGTAAACATTTAACATATGTGCGTTGGTAGGTTTCGTAGCGACTATACTAGAAAATCATCATAAGAAAAGATTTGCTAATAGTCATGAAACAAAAACCGAAATCAGTACATATTTTTTTCAGTCCATTTGAAAGTTGTTCAAATTGGTAACAGTACATACAAAGAACAGTCATCAAAAGAGAAAACACAGTTTTATCGAGTCTTAGATATACAAATATACGAATGTGATGCTGGACAAGGAGGAAAATGTTGTAAACATTTATGTGCTGTTAACAAAACTATCGCGAATATTTCTATTGCTCCTCATTTATCAACGGTCGACAAGAATGTTTTGGGGAAAATAGCGTTTAGACCTAAATATAATATACAATTCTTTTCCGATATGCAATGAACAAGTGAGTATGTTAATTCAGTGGCCAACGACAACAATCATTTGGATCATGAATCTACTATAACAACATATACACAAAATATAGAACGAAATAAAAAATATTTAATAGAAGCAAATAAGTTTGCTTTAAATTTAAATAATTTGGTAGAACGAATGTTAAACTTGAACGTTTAAAACCAACCGTTCAATTAAGTGCATTTTTAGCAGATATTGCAAACGGGTTACATTAAAGAGAACTACTGCAGTTTAACCTGGATCACTTTCTAGAAGAAAAACTCGCCCAGGGCTAACAAAAGGTGCGCGGTGTGTACAAGCTGGGTGCCCCTTCAACACTGAATTACTTCATGTTAATAAAAAAGTTAAAAAGAAAAAACATAATTTATCATTATTTTATTGTTATAGCTTAAAATTGATGTTTGTGTATTGTACAGTAACCACGTGCTCATTGCTGCTCCGCAGTTTTTTTTTTATTATTATTTCATTAGTTTATTGTGGAAATTAATTTCTGTGCTCTGAATAGTTCGATGAAGTAAATAATTTGCACTTACAGTTATCCAACCATGGATTTATAAAACTGAGTCCGTTCCATTTATCTTTAGTTTTTAATTTAATTTTTAAGATTTTTTTTACTATCTTACTTTTAAATTTCTGCCGACAAATTAAGTCACATCGAACTTCTACTTAACTTGATTCTCTTGTCATTGGCGCGGATTTGGTTTTTTCTTCATTTCTTTTAAATTTGTTTAGCTGCCAAATTCATAGTTTTATAATTATTATTTTTAATTGTGACTCAACTAGCTCTTTTCTTAGGTTATTTAGGTTGATATAAGTAGTTTTTGGTAAAGAAATGTAATTTTGTTTTTGGCTATTTTAATTTGTTAAATTTTAAATATGTGCCGACATTTTTTTTAAATAAGTATTTTTATCTTGAATTTAGTATTATTTTTCTTTTATTGAATTTCAATTTAGCTCCCATCTTCAATTTGTGTTCTATATTTATCACTAGTCATTGGCGCAGTTATTTAATATTTTATTTACAAATAAACTTAGGTATTGTAAATTTTGAACGTACTAGTGAAAAATAGTTTCATTAATACAGACTCTAACCCATTACTCAATCCTCATTACTCTGTTAAATTTAATTTTAATAGTGAATAGGCAAATATTTTCAAATCCTTTTTGAGTATTTCACAAAATATTTACTTTAATAACAAAACCGTCAATGAAATAAATCAAAATTTAACTTCAGCAATAAAGGATTCTGCTGCCAACGCGAAAATGTAAAAAAATCACCAACAATTCATACAGCAAAAAAAAAATACAATAAATATAGCAAGCCGTGGTACAATAACAACTGTCGTGAACTTAAAAAAACTAGCAAAACGTATTTTAAATATTTATCAAAAGAGTCGAACAAATTCTAATCTAACTACTTACTTAACTTCTAAAAAATCTTATCTAGGTTACATAAAAGTATGCAAACGCGATTACTATAAACAACTATCAGAATCTGTAAACAAAACACATAATCCTAGGGAGTTTTGGGAAACAATAAACGCCACGTCATTCCAAGACTGTTTGCACCCTTATTTAGATTGTGCTATTTCACTGGATGAGCTAGAAACAAGCATCATAATCTGTAAAAACAAAAAAGCACCGGGAAATGATGATATTACTTACGAATCTTATAAACATTTAACTTCGGCATGGTTACACTACCTCCTAAATTTTTATAATACCATATTACAATCAGAATGCATCCCTGAATCTTGGTGTCAAGTAGAAACCGTTTTATGTTATAAAAAAAGGTGACAAAATAGTACATTAAAACACAAGTATCATAAGGCAATCTGTTAACGTACGAGTCCAAGTTTGGAAAACGAGCCGCTAGGCGAGTTTTACAAAGGACGAGTGCGTCAACAGGCCTTATGATACGTGTTTTTTATACTATTTTTTCTATTGAGGTAATTTTACGATTAAATTTATTTAAATTGCGACGTCAAATTATGACTAGGTATTTTTTTGTTAGTTATGTTTATGTTGGTAACGCTTCTCCCTAACAATTGAAATTTCATATTTTGTCAACTATTGATTAATTAGTGTATTGCAAGGTGTATTGTATTTATGATTCAAGATCTGATTCTGGTTGTGAAATTAATATTATATTTCTTTCTAGTCCTATTACCTAAAGAAAGTATAAAAATCCATAATTAAAAGTAATATGTTGAAATATTATCAACAACTTACCATTTTGAGGTTACCTGTCATCTGTCAGTTATGAAAGCATGACTACCAACTCCAGAACATGAAAGGCGCCAAAAATAGTACGCTTATAGATCTTCTAAACGTCGTGTTTGTAGTACAAAACAGTGCGTTTATAGAAACATAAGAACACCGAAATAGAAAAAAGATCTTTTAAATTATCCACCGATAGCATTATTTAACACTGTATGCAAAATATTCACCCAAATCTTATACAGCCGCTTACAAACTTGAATTGCAGTACGCCTCTGTTTCAAAGTGAAGTGACAGCTTATAAAATAATAGTAATAATCGAATAATACCATATTACACTAAAAACTTCTACACTTGCATCTATCACTAACCTCAAATTCAACCTTTAACATACATTTTAACACAACCTTGAAGACGCAGCGTCAGGTGGGAGGCGGGATTTTTCAAATCGTAGATGGCCCAGCGCCATCTACCAGCGAATAGGAATAAATAAGCATCATCTACGCAACAGATGGTACACGTCGCAGAAAAACTACGGAAGCGATGTCTGTAACAACGACCGCCGGTACTAGTGGGAACGATAATGCCACACCCACACAAACCTATAACGCCACGCCTACTTAAACCTCAATCGCCACGCCTACCCAAACTTACAACACCACGCCCACTCAATCACAATCATACGCGCATTCAACAAAACACAAACCAATCCAACAACTAAACTATCCAAAGAAGGAACAGGCAATAATAATAAACTCACTAAACGAAATTCAACTCAAAGATTATGTATTAAAAGTAGGAGAATTAATAAAGCCGGAAAACATCACACATGTAGCCCGAATATCCAACCAAAGAATTTGTATCTATTTAAAAAATAAAGAACATGTTGATTTCATAGTAAAATACCATAGCAAAATCACAGTACAAAACCAAATAACTGAAATAAGAAGATACATTACCCCAGCAACACGCGTCATAATATCGAATGTGTGTCCATCAATCCCGGATGAGATCATCATGAACGAATTACAAAAACTTCATATAAAAACCATATCCCCTATTACACATCTAAGAGCAGGTTTCGACGAACCAAACTACGCTCATATACTAAGTTTCAGACGTCAAATCTATGTACCAGAATCAGAAAAAGAAAAAATGCCAGAAACAATACTAATCAACTATGAAAACACCGAACATAGAATATTTTTCTCAACAGAGAATCGAATTTGCAAAAAATGCAACACAATTGGCCACACAGAAAGCAGATGTAAAAACGAAAGCCCGACAGAAACCAACTTAGGTTCAAAAAAAATACTGTAGACTTCCCTACTTTGGAAAAACCACAACTTTACAAAATATCAGCCCCGAACCCGAAAGCACAAAAAAGACATGCATCAACAAACTCCGATATCGACTAACAAACAACCAATTCACAGAACGCGAAAACCCGAAACAAGAAGGAAAAATCACTGAAACCACAGGAAATTAGAAACACAAATCTGACTCAGCAAGAAGAATATCTAAGATCACTAGAAACAGCAAAAACAATAATAGAAACCAATCAGAATAAATATACTCTAAACTATGACCAATTCAAAGATCTACTAGAAAACATTACAGGAATAAGTCAGGCACACGAAGTACTAGAAGAATACACAAACGACCCTGAAGAAACAATCCAAATGCTGAAAGACATACACACCAAAATCATCGGCCGTCAAATTAAAAATAGAATATCCCGTCTAATAAAAAAAATCTGATGTGGCCAGCACATAACCTCTCGCCGTATATTTTACCTGGCTGTATGCATAAAGCAAAGAATATTTTTATAAATACAAATAATATATTCATATAAATCTATGACGTATAAACTTCTTTATTATTCAATAATAGCATGTCTCAACATGAAGATATTTTACCATAAATTATGTTACAATAAATTACAAAGTAGAGTTTACCATATATAAATATTAGGCTGGTAACTGCAATTTTCAATTCGAACAACGTTGTTTACTTTCTCTTCATATTCTTCTAGTAAAAACATTAATTTTGGGCGGTCTAAAATGTATATATGGATTGTGCATCTATTCTTACATATCTTCTTTTACATTTTATTTTTTCATACATGTTATATCTAAATAACACTAATTCCCTAGACTTGTCATCTCCATATTTGTTTTTAAAGACGGCGGGATAGCACAGTGGTAGAATCTACTCCCGTTACCTTTCCAAGTTGGGATACAATTAACTTGGCAATCACTAAGCTATCTAGCACCGACTGGTGGTTGTAACAAGGGCTTGCGCGGGTGGGCAACACACATGACATCTACCCATCTACGTAAGAAACTTCGTGGCAATTGTAAAAAAATCTGATGTGGCCAGCACATAACCTCTCGCCGTATATTTTACCTGGCTGTATGCATAAAGCAAAGATTATTTTTATAAATACAAATAATATATTCATATAAATCTATGACGTATAAACTTCTTTATTATTCAATAATAGCATGTCTCAACATGAAGATATTTTACCATAAATTATGTTACAATAAATTACAAAGTAGAGTTTACCATATATAAATATTAGGCTGGTAACAGCAATTTTCAATTCGAACAACTTTGTTTACTTTCTCTTCATATTCTTCTAGTAAAAACATTAATTTTGGGCGGTCTAAAATGTATATATCTGGATTGTGCATCTATTCTTATATATCTTCTTTTACATTTTATTTTTTCATACTTGTTATATCTAAATAACCTTAATTCCCTTTAATAAAGTGACGGATAGATTGCACTCCGATTTTGTCAATATTTACAACTTACTTGAGAAGAATTTGATAGCTTTTTCGCAATTCAAAGTTACTCTAGTCTACAGTACTGGTGTACATTGTCTCATAATGTTTGAAACAAATTTAAGTCCTTCAACCTAGACTTGTCATCTCCATAATAGTCACAGATCAAGAACTAAGGGATTCTCCAAGTACATTTTTCCTTCATTACTCATTATTTCTGACACTGACATTTATCTGTCAGTTACAAATAATTTAAATTATCAACTATTTTTCATGGCATTCTTTCGGCTGTCAAATTTATTACAACAGATTATTTTATATATTATACTTCTTTTATCTCTAAATCTATGGAATATATAATAAAATATTTAAATGTATCAGATAGAGAATTTAATTTTCTTTAATATTACCACGAAAAATTTTCAAAAAATAATATTTAGAAGATTTTTTTTCAAGAATCTTCTACTTCCGGTTGTCCAATTGTTACCAAAACCTTTTCAGATCTTCCCATGAATGTCCGATTGGGAAATACGTTGTTAAACAAATTTTAAGTCTTATAGTTTTTGAGTAACCGTCCTTCCAACATCCCACACACACACATACACACACACACACACACACACACACACATCCACACACACACACACACACACACAGACATCATCGTAAAAATGTTAAAATCGGATTGTAGAGACCTTAAAACGTGCTTATTCAATAAAATCTGGATATGCGATTTTTAGCATGAATGCAATACCTCTCTTAGCGAGAGGTAAAAATTAAAAAACACGACTCAAGTAACGGTTCACAACTATCTGACTCACTAGAAAACATCTCACAAACAACATCCCAAGATGAATACTCAGAAATATCGGACGAAGAAGACAACATGCAAACAACATAAAACTAAAACAACACAAAACAAACAGTAAAAAAATGAAAATATTATATACATATATATATATACAAGTAACACTAACAAAAAAAAACAATGATACTAACGCAGTGGAACTGCAACGGCTACTATGCCCATATGCCAGAAATCCAGAAATTAATAAGCGACACGAACCCAAAACACATCTGTTTCCAAGAAACAAGACTACACCCGCATCAAAAAACTAACCTTAAAAACTTCACCTTTTTTAGAAAAGACAGAGACAATGACATCAACGCATGCGGGGGAGTAGCAATTCTGAGCCAAAACTCACACCATAGCCAACAAATAAACATTTTATCGGACCTAGAAGTAGTTGCTATTACCACATATGCACCACACAAAATAACAATCTGCAACATATACATACCACCCAACCACAAAACATCCAAAGATGACATTCAAAACATTATTGAACAACTGCCAACTCTGTTTATTTTAGCGGGAGACTTCAACAGCCACAACCCATTATGGGGATCAAACAAAACAGACACGAGAGGGAAAATATTGGAAGAAATAATAGACGACAACATAACCCTCCTAAACGACGGTTCACCCACACACTTCTGTTCTAGAACAGGGACGTTCTCACAAATAGACCTCTCACTATCTGATCCAAGAACAGCAGCCAAAATAACATGGGAAACCCTCCCCTTCCTTTACAACAGCGACCACTTCCCAATAAAAATAACCAGTATCCCAACAACCTCACAAGAAATCCACCCAATATACACCACATGGAAGAAAACAAATATCGATTGGGACCTGTTTACACAACTAACAACAAAAACTCCACATTCCGACATAAACAACGAAGAAATCGACACAATTATTCATAACTTTACATCACACATTATACAGTCAGCCAAGACAGCAATCGGGCAAACAACAACAAAAAGAAAAAGGAAAAATGTTCCCTGGTGGAACCAGGACTGCCAAAAAGCTGTAGAAAACAACAAGAAAGCTCTTTACAAATATAGAAAAACAAGAACACATGAAAACCTTATCAAGTTAAAAAAAAATCAAGAGCCCTTACAAGAAGAACGATAACTACTGCCCAGAAAAAAATCATGGCAGAAAATACGTACAATCAATAAACGAATCAACAAGACCAAAAGAGGTATGGGATAAAATACGAAAAATAAAAGGTAGAACCTCTTCACAATAAACAACTACACTGATAAAAGACGGAACAACCTACACCACACCCCAAAGCATAGCGAATACATTCGCCGAGATATTTGAATACAACTCAAGCGACGAAAACTATAGCGACGAATTCAAGAAACTCAAACAAAGAGAAGAAGAAACAAAACCGATAGAAATACTAAATCAGGACAATGCAGAAATAAACCAGAAAATTACAAAGGAAGAACTAATAGCAACAATCAATAACCTGAAAAGCAGTAGCAGCCCAGGCCCGGATTCAATTACATACGAAATGGTAAAGCACTTCTCAAACGAAGCAATCGACTACCTGTTACTAATATACAACAAAATATGGACAAAAAGAGTATACCCGACCAGCTGAAAAGAAGTACTAATAATACCAATATTGAAACCGGAAAAGGATAAAACTAACCCAACAAACTACCGACCAATTGCTCTATCCAACACTCTAAGCAAAGTCTTTCAAAAAATTATAACAAAAAGACTAAACTGGCATTCGGAATCCAATAACATTTTAAACAATTACCAAAGTGGCTTCAGAAACGGACGATCAACCCAAGATCAAATCATTGCAATAACAACAGAAATACAAAATGCATTCAAGAGAAAACAACACCTAATATCCGTATTTTTTGACATAGAAAAAGCCTACGATACCACCTGGAAATACAACATCCTAAAAACAATGAAGGAATACCAACTGGACGGCAATGTACTCTACTTCACCAACAATTTTCTCAAGGATCGGACGTTTCGAGTGAAGACAAATGGCTGTTTGTCGGAACAAAAAATACAAACGAATGGCATACCACAAGGAGAAATTTTAAGTGTCTGTCTATTTCTAATGGCAATAAACAATATGACTCGCCACTTACCTACAGAAGTAAACATCTCACTATTCGCAGATGATCTGGCAATTTATTTCAAGAACAGGAATCTAGACACTGCCAACAGCAAGTTACAAGGAGCCATTAACAATCTAGAAACATGGGCAAACGAAACAGGTTTTAAATTTTCAATAACAAAAACAAAATGCATGCATTTTTGCAAATACAGAAAACAACACGTCAACCCAACACTAAAAATTTATAACACCGAAATAAACTATGTAAACGAAATAAAATTCCTGGGGATGGTACTAGACAACAAACTAAATTGGAAACAACACCTTCAGAAACTAAAGGCAGAATGCTGTCGACGACTCAACATCCTGAAAACGCTAAGGCACTACAAATGGGGAGCACAGAAAGATACCATAGTAAAACTCTATCGATCACTGATAAGATCAAAGCTAGATTACGGATGGACAGCATATTGCACAGCAAGCAAAACAAACTTAAAAACACTAGATGTAATAACAAACCAAGCAATACGAATAGCCTCCGGTGCATTTCGCACGAGCCCCGTTAAAAGCATATTGAACGAAGCCGGCGAAGAGTCCAAAACACCTTATCCTACATCGCCAAATTGGCAACCAATCCTAACATCCCAACGTACAACCAGATCTTCAAGACAACAAACAACGAAACAACACTCAGAAATTCCACCCCACTACACCAATTCATAAACCAGTCCCTACAAGACCTCGAATACACCCTACCCACAACAACATAGCCCCGTGGAATACAAAACAACCCCAATATATCCTTGATCTCTTACAATACCCAAAACAAGAAACACCGCACCAAATTTACACAAACAAATTCCTAGAAATTAAAAACAATCTCCGAGAATACGAATTTGTATACACGGACGGTTCCAAAATTCAAAACAAAGTAGGAGCTGCCATAGTCACCGAAGAAAGAAATATCAAGCTACACCTTCCAGAGCACTTCAGCAACTACTCCGCAGAACTCACGGCAATAAAAGAAGCTCTAAAACACATAATCACTCTTTCGCAACAACACGCAGAACCCAGAAAAGTGGCAATATGCACCGACTCCATAAGCAGCCTACAATCAATCCAACAAATGTACCCGAAAGACACAACAGTCAAAAACATACATGAGAAACTACACGAAGCAGCAAGATCAAAAACAACAATAATCTTCATATGGACTCCTTCCCACGTCGGAATCCGGGGCAATGAAGAAGCAGACCTTGCCGCAAAAGAAGCCATCATGGGAGTCCTAATAAACAGCCCAACACCGTACTTGGATGTAGTAAATATGCTAAAAAGGAAAATCAAAGAATTATGGACAACCAAATGGAAAGAAGAAACGAACAACAAACTGAGAGAAATAAAAGAAGACACAAAGAACTGGATAGCGAACATCACCAATTACTCACAAACATATATTAGAGAAAACTCCACCACCTACATGCTGTAATGTACCACTAACTGTCAAACACATAATTTCAGAATGTCAAAACTATGAAGAAATAAGAAACAAACATAGAATACCAAATACAATAAAACTAGCACTAGAAAACAATCCAGAGACCACAAAAATTGTAATAAAATTTCTAAAGGACACAAAACTATTTGAACTAATATAATGTAACTATAATGTAATGTACCATATTTCACACAAATTGTAATATATTGCATACCTGACTGTATCGGGGTCTTAATAGCCAAGTAGCTGAAAGACCCCAAAAAAACTGTTAAATAAAAAAAAAAACTTGAATTGAAGATAATAGAAAACACAGAGGTACAACAGATAGTATATTTTGTCTACAGGCTATTGTAAACTTACAACTTAAACTAAAGAAGGCTAAAGCTTATGCAATTTTTGCTGATCTCAAACGTGCGTTTGACACCGTAAAACATGACATACTGTGGAATAAATTATATGGCTTTGGCGTTTCCTCAAAATTCATTAGGATATTACAAAACCTGTATAACGATGTTTTTCTTCAAATAAAAAATAAAGGATTGCTGTCAGAAAAAATTCGAATAACACACGGCGTTTTACAGGGAGAAATTCTTTCTCCTTTACTATTCTAACTTTTTCTAGCTCAGGAAAATTTAACGTGGCAGCAAAAGAATGTATTAGAAAACTGTCAATAGCAATTCATTCAACTAAAAATATATTAATAAATGCTAAATCAAACAAATGGGCAGAGAAAATTAAGTTATTAAATTCTATAGTCAATAGCGCTGCGTTGTACGCAAGCGAAATTATGGAGTTTACATCACTGCAATGTCATTGAAAAATCTCAATAATCTTATTTAAAAAATATATTACAATGTCCAAGGAATACACCTAATTATTTAATTAGACTCGAACTAGGGGTGTCACCATTAGCTGTTCAGGTTTGAAAAAGAACCCTGAACTGGTGGAGAAAAATTCTGTCTATGGAAAATGATAGATTACCAAAAT
The DNA here is from genome assembly GCA_951394225.1 of Harpalus rufipes. Classification (NCBI taxonomy): domain Eukaryota; kingdom Metazoa; phylum Arthropoda; class Insecta; order Coleoptera; family Carabidae; genus Harpalus; species Harpalus rufipes. The sequence continues at coordinate 17,969,463 of OX596285.1, forward strand.
TGTTACATAATAGATTAATTTCTCTTGCTACTTCTCCTACTTTTAAACCAAAAAACAACTGGGCAATACAAATTAAAATCTTTCTAACTGAACTAGGATTCCTAGAAATATGGGACTCACAAGAAATCAGTACCCAAATAAAAAATAACAGAAATAATCACAGTGTACGAAAAATCTTTATATAATAAAAATATTACAGGCGCATTTAACTCGTTATAATAACTACAGTAAAAAAATTATTGAGTGTACAATTTTAATAATAAATATCTTTCCTTTAACCTACCAATACATAAACAAAGCATTATATTGTAACGTTTTTATTTATATGGGTGGTGTAAAACATAGACAAATAGTATTAACTAAAAGAATATGATTATTAAGCGATAAATAATTAAGGATTAAATATTACAAGATAATAAAAACAACTAACACTATGATTAAATAATTATAAACACTAAGAATATTATTAAATGCTTAAACACTACGATTATTTATCTAACTAACATTTATATCACTGCACTTATTTATAACTACATTTATTTATGTTAACAACTGTTAAACTGTTTATTTATATCACCGAGTTCATATCTGGTTGCTTGTTGCTTGTATATATGAGACTGCCCCCCGCTGTTCTCCCGACGGTATTTATACAGCCCCTATCATTCTAGAACTCTTCTGAAGCGACAATGACCTGTATACAAAAGAAATGGGTCACTGCGTAGTTCTCTAGGCGGCGCGTCGCGGGGATTTCAACATCGCTCTGGTACGTTCTTTCGAAGGGATTACGTCATTGTTCGCGAACATGCTATCAGTAGCGGCGCAAGAATACTTTTCTCTCAGGGGCGCACGTCACACTGCCCCATCCTTAAGACTGTTTCGTCCCGGAACAGTTCTCGATGGCGATATCTGCACGTATTACCCTTGGTACATTTGGAAGTCCATGTGGTACACCAAACCGGCATACACACTCTTTGACTAAGATTTCAGCGACCGTGATGGCTTCCTGGTTGGGTAATAGATAGGCTTCAACCTACTTGGTGAAGTAGTCCATGACAACCACGATGTATTTATTTCCGTCTTCTCTTTCTGGAAATGGTCCGGCCACGTCAATCGCAATGCGCTCAAATGGACTGCCAACGTTGTATTGACGCATTGGACTTTTCGTCGTCTATGAGGGCCGTTGCTTCCAGCGCAAACCACACATTTCTTCCACCAGTCTTTAACGTCTTTTTTGCACTTAACCCAGTAAAATCGCTGACGCAATCTTTCTAATGTTTTGTTGACTCCCAAATGGCCACCTCCAGATCCGTCATGGATCTCTTTTAACACGTCTGGTACTCTACTCTTAGGAATGACCAACTGAGTTCTCTTCTCAGTTCCATGGCATTGTCAACCACACGCTTTAACAGACCATCAATCACCATGGAGTCACATTGCGCCCAGTACGATTTTACAATCTGTGACTGTGGTGCAACATCTTCCCATATTGGTTTGCTCTCGTCGCTTTCCATTCCAGTACTATTTTCAGTCGGGTCCTTGCGTAGTCCATCGGGATGCCTACTATCGTTGACTACTGTTATTCTGGCAACGGTGGAATGTTTTTCTTCTAGTCGACTACCATATTTGCCTCCCTTAGCATGGCCTTCTGAACAATGCGTCGACGTTACTACCCTTTCTTTCAAGTTCCTTTCTGTCTTGACTTTCTTCTTCCTTGTGGTGAGACGTATGGCATCGTCGTCAACGTTATCTATCTCGAGTTTTCGTTTCCCACTCGAGCTGTCCATACGAATCGCCAAGGGCACGTCTTCCCCGCTTTCTTCAGGCCCCGTTCCAAAGTCCTTAGATTGCAATCGCAGCTACTCGTCGGAGAATTATTCATTTCCAGCTGGCTTTCCTCTACTACTGGAATTTCTTCCTAGATTTCTTCTTTAATTCCTTGCTGAGCACGCTCTCTTTTCTCTCATGCGTTCTCTTCCTTCTTTTTCGCTTCCGTCTTCTTTCTTCATATCCATCCTTGACATCAATGGATTCGTCCTTTACCTCTAGAATTTCTGCCTACCTTTCTTTTTAATTTCTTTCTAGACATGCTTTCTTCCTTTTTCGCATTATCTTTCTTTTTCGCTTCCGTCTTTTTTTGTAATCGCGGAGTTTCTTTCTTCTTGCAAACACTTCATTTTTTCATCTATGCCTTCGGTGTTTACATTTCCCTCAGCATAATTATTTCGCACTCGCGATTGGTTACGTGAAACTTGTTTGGTAGTTTCATGATCTGATATATATGAGAGTGCGTTAACCATAGTTTTTGGGCGACATAATTGCTGTGCTTGCTGAGTATTGCTGTCTCGAACTCCGAAGATGAGTCTCTGAGTGGCCAGGTACTCCAAATCCTTGTCAGGAGCTGTACGATGTGTGAGACGAACCGAACGAGTTACATCGGCTCCAAATTCTTGCAGACTTTCTTCAGTTTTTCTAGAAGTCTTCTCCCATCCTTGTTTCAATATTTGTTCCAGAAATCCAGAATTCTCCAATTTCCGTTCCAACATCTGCTCCGTATTTCCAGAACTCTGCTCTACTCTTCCAGAATTCACCTTCAATTCCTGGTCCAATTTCTGCTCCAGAATTTCATAATTCTCCTCTACTCTTCCAGAATTCGTCTCCAATTCCTCTTCCAATTTCTGCTCAAAAATTCCAGAATCTTCTTCAGCTTTTCTAGAACTCTCATTCAATTCACGTTCCATTGTTCTAGAATGTTCCATTAATTCTTCGTCCAGTACTCCGGAATTTTCCTCCAATTTTCTAGAACTTTCATGCAATTCCCTTTCCAATGTTCTAGAATATTCCTTTAATTCTTCTCTGGAATTTACCTCCACTTTTCCAGAACTTTCATGCAATTCTCTTTTCAATTTTCTAGAATGTGCCATTAATTCTTCTTCCAGTGCTCCGGAATTTTCCTTAACTTTTCCAGAACTTTCATGCAATTCCCTTTCCAATGTTCTAGAATGTTCATTTAATTCTTCGTCCACTGCTCCGGAACTTTCCTCCGCTTTTGTAGAACTTTCCGCCAATCTCCGCTCAGAATTTCTAGAACTTTCTTGTAATCTTTCTGCGAATACTTTATAAAACTCGGAATAGTAACACGGAACTTCGAATAAGTAATCGTCAGGATTTTCACCAGCTTCGATTAAAGCTTGTCGCAGTCTTTCTTGAAGCTCTATTTTCCCTCCTGTTGCCTCCAAATCCAGTTCTTCCACTTCCGTCCTGGGATCACGTACTTTCAATTCACTTAATTTTAATAGTTTAGGCATTTTATTTATTTTTATTTACACTTCACAGTTATGAACAACCCCACACCTGACACCAATTGTAACGTTTTTATTTATATGGGTGAAGTGTAAAACATAGACAAATATTATTAACTAAAAGAATATGATTATTAAGCGATAAATAATTAAGGATTAAATATTAAAAGATAATAAAAACAACTAACACTATGATTAAATAATTATAAACACTAAGAATATTATTAAATGCTTAAACACTACGATTATTTATCTAACTAAATTTCATATCTGGTTGCTTGTATATATGAGACTGCCCCCCGCTGTTCTCCCGACGGTATTTATACAGCCCCTATCATTCTAGAACTCTTCTGAAGCGACAATGACCTGTATACAAAAGAAATGGGTCACGGCGCCCGGCGCGTCGCGGGGATTTCAACATCGCTCTGGTACGTTCTTTCGAAGGGATTACGTCAATGTTCGCGAACATGCTATCAGTAGCGGCGCAAGCATACTTTTCTCTCAGGGGCGCACGTCACAATATGTCAAATAAGAATCGCAAATAAATCAGGACTGATTTTTTTTATAAAAATATAAATACGAACTAGATGCAATCATCACATGCACCATCTGTAATCGTTTCGAATTAAAAGATATGTACCACTTCTTCTGCGACTGTCCTATCTACGTTGAACTAAGAAATATTTATTTAATAAAATTTCTTCCTGATATTAAAAATGATACTGATCTATATAAACTTTTTAATAACTTAAATACCAACAAAGTCAACAACCTTTACTACTTCACAATAGATGCCTTCAAATTGAGAAGCTTCTGCTATAACGAATAGTATTATTTTATTAGTAAATAATAGTTTCAGATCATAACTTTATAAATAATATAATAAACACAAATGTATTTGTAAATATACTATATTAAACATACGGCAAAAATTCAAGGGGTTATTCCCTGGACTATTCTAAGAATATTTTGTCCTTTGATGATTTTTGAAAAGCCACTTTGTTTCGAAGATACATGGCGAAAATTTTTTTCGACAATAACAACATTTAATACCAAAAATTACATGTAAAGTTTCTTAATCTACAAGAACTGTTGAAAATGACTACCTCCAGCTACGATGCAAGAATCCAATCTTCTTCTTATTGATTGCCGAACTCTTTCAAAAACACCAGGGTCGTTTCTTACGGAGTTACACCCAGCAATTATCCGATGCCTTAAATCTTCCAAATTTGCCAATGGAGTAGAATAAACTAATGACTTTAGATGGCCCCATAGGAAAAAATCCAGGGGATTTAAGTCCGGGGATTGAGCAGGCCATAAGTGAGGTCCACCTCGACCAATCCAGCGATCTATCAGGAATATTACGGGCAGGAAATCGTTCAATGTACAACCGCCTAGCTTGTAATGAATTGCCATCAGCAAGACCATAAATTAAATGCATGTCAGTCATCTCAGCGTTCGTATAGCGATTCATAATAGAGGACTTCACTAACAAAAGTTTAAGTATTATAGACAGAAAATACACGTCATACAGCCAAACGTCAATCAGTCTCAACAAATTTGACACATAACTTGCCTGCTGTTACTGGATTAATAATTTGAAAAATATCAAAATTGGTTTTGTCGATTTTTTTTTCGCCCTGTATCTTCGAAACAAAGCGGCTTTTCAAAAATCATCAAAGGACAAAATCATCTTAGAATGGTCCAGGGAATAGCCCCTTCAATTTTTGCCGCATGTTTAATAAACACCCTGTATAATTATGTATTTTCATTATGGTATTTACACATGATTAGAAGCTCTTGCTGCAACAATTAGAAATACTTTGTAAATACCTATTAGTATCAGATCACCTTTTTATAAATAATATTATAAGTACAAATGTATTACTAACTACACTATACAGAGTGTTTCATAATATATGCGCAGGACTTCAGGATGTGATAGCTCGTCCAAAAATATTTTTAAAAAAATCTCATAATAAGCTATGTTTTGTGCGGATTTTTTTTTTGTCATAATTGGTGAAGATTTTGAAGGGGTAGTGGGTGTTTTCTCCCCAACTTCTACGCCACTCGAAAAAGTACAGTTTTGAGCCGCCCATTTGAACCGACAATGTTTTCTACACAAAAAAGGTACTCTTGGTCATAAGCTCTAAAGTTGACCGTTTTCGAGAAAAATCAACTTTTATTTTGAAAAACATGGTCAATTTTTTGAAATATTTTTTTTTTTACTAATTAAACAAAATTTATTCAAACGTTAGAACAAGTAACAAAACCAAACGTTAACTTCATTTAAATTTAAAAAAAAAATAACGAATCATACTCAGTTAATCAATTGTTGGAAATGTCCGCCGTTAGCTTCAATGCACGCAGCAATTTGTTATTGTTTTTTTTTTAATTTTGCAATTATGAAGTTAACGTTTGGGTTTCTTACTACCTAACGTTTGAATAAATTTTGTTTAATTAGTAAAAAAAAAATTTACCATGTTTTTCTACATAAAAGTTGATTTTTCTCGAAAACAGTCAACTTTAGAGCTTATGATCAAAAGTACTTTTTTTCATATTTTTGGACAAGCTATCATATCCTGAAGTCCTGCGCATATATTATGAAACACCCTGTATAGGGTGTATCACGGAAAGTGAAACATAGGCATTTAACATGGGAAATCAGTTTTTTCGTGCGCATTGCTCCCCTAATTATTTTAGACAAAAAGTGCAGAAATAAAATTTGAAAATTCACGGAATTACAATTTAATAGTATTAGCCATGGAATTAGAAACATCACTTTCCATGGTACACTCTATACATATATATATATATATATATATATATATATATATATATATATATATATATATATATATATATATATATATATATAAACCTTCTAGATATTGAGTTAAAATTATTCATAGTTTGTTCACATATTTCATTACCCGCCTATGATTGAATAAAATAAACAAATGCATTACAGTAAAGTAGAGCGTGTTGCATAATGCCAAAATTCAAAATGGAACTATTCTGTGCGTGCGTCTACAAAAATAACTGTGTTCGTTGTGGTTGTGACGGGCGTTATGCGCCTTGAGTTGCGACTGGAATACAATGATTAGAAACTGTTGAATAAATTGACAGATATACCAGAAGATGAAACTATACACAAATCAAAGAAAATAAAAGATAGAATAGAAGGCCTAAGCCATCAGTTTATAGCTGACAGTGTGTAGTAAAGTTGCTTAGTTTTTTCTCCGTTAAAATCTTTATTTTTTTTCTGTAAATCTCTTGATTTAATTGCAGAGATCCTACCTCAACGCTTTATTTAAGTTAGTGAATTTACATAGTAGTGAGTTCAGATCATAAAAGTGTTTTGGTTTTGATTTTTGAACTATTTAAATAAAATAAAAAGTGTCAATAAGGTTTATTTTCGTAAATTTCTTGACTTAAGTCACTTGTTTTAACCATCTTAGTGAAGGTCAGTCAACTGCAGTAAGTCAAATAAATATTGTTTATTTTTTACAATCATATTCACCTCGAGTTTCAACATGGCCAACATGTGCGCGAAGTGTAATACTAGTGTGAATCGTCAGAATAATCCAGGGTTGGCTTGTGGAGGACCGTGCCAAAAATTTTATCATTATAAATGTGGATCAGTTTCAACTACACTTAAAAACATTTTGACGGCGAATCCTACCCTAAAATGGTTCTGCGATACGTGTCAAATTCAAGAACCACCTACAACTATTAATACCTCTAGTCCAAATCAGTACTCTTTATCGGATATTATGGAGACTTTGGCGGAATTAAAAAAATCTGTTGATTTCTGCTCTAATAAAATCGATGATTTTGAATTAAAACTTAAGATAATATCTGATAAAGTCGGTATTATTGATAAACTGGAATCCGATTGTAAATTATTGAAAGCTAAAGTTGCTAATTTGGAACAACGATCTCGGTTAAACAATTTAGAAATTGTCGGTGTGCCTCAAAAACAAAATGAAAATTTAATTGAAACCTTAAAATCTTTAGGTACTAAAATTAAGTGTCCCGTAAATGACTACGATATTGACGCTATTCACAGAGTTACTCCGTTCAACTATAACTCAAATAAAACTAAAAATATAATAGTTAGATTTACCAGCAGAATTAAAAAAGATAATTTTATGGCAAATGCTCGGGCACTAAAAAATCTAAACTCACAAATGTTAAATTTCACCGAGAATAACCCTATCTATATAAATGAACATCTTAGCCCTGAAAATAAAGTACTACTAGCCAATGTAAAAAAAGCCGCAAAAGAAAAAGTTTATAAATTTGTTTGGGTTAAATCTAGTAATATTTTTGTCCGTAAAGCTGAAAATTCGCATATAATACTTATTAAGGATGAAAATGACATTTCTAAAATGAAGTAATTAAATAGCTTCAATTCGGTATATTGCGTATTATAAGACTACTATCTTAATGGACATGCCTATAAATATATACTATCAAAATGTACGCGGAATTAAAACGAAATTAATTAACATCTTTAATGAAATATCGTCATGTGATTATGACTTAATTATTTTTACTGAGACGTGGCTGAATAAAAGTGTATTAAACTCCGAAATTTGTGACCAGAATAAATACATAATTTACAGACGTGATAGAAATGATCCCTTAAAAACTGAAGGTGGCGGTGTCATAATTTTAGTGGCTAAAAAGTGTAAATCTAAACTACAACAGTCCTGGTGCTCCCCTGCAGAAGACATATGGGTAACGTTATTGCTACCGAAACGCAAAATACACGTCTGTTGTGTTTATATTCCACCATCATCGAGTTCCGAAATCTACAGTCATTTTTTCAATAAGCTCAGTGAAATCTGCTCAACGTGCCATGATGATATTTTCCTAGTTGCTGGTGATTTCAACCTACCCCAAATTAATTGGACTCCTAAACAAAACTATCTTGAACCCCTGACTGTTAGTAGAAATGAAGTTTACATTGAGCTAATTAATACAATTAATGTTTGTAATTTATTACAATTTAACAATGTTAAAAACAAAAATAATATTATATTAGATCTTGTATTATGTAATTCGAATTGTACAGTTAATTATTGCGATTTTCATATATCTAACATGGACGTACACCATCCACCTTTGGAAATAAATCTAAATTTTACTTTTCTCTCTCATTTTCCATCGAATATTTCATACATTTACAATTTCAATAAATGTAATTATGAAGATCTTATTTATAAACTTTCCGTAATAAATTGGGAGGTAAAACTTAGCGATGAAAATGTAAATGTTAATGTTGACACATTCTATTGTATTATCCGCGATCTCATTAGAGATTATGTTCCCGCTAAATTTGTCAATAAAAGTTCCTATCCTCAGTGGTTTTCTATATCTTTAAGGAAAATGTTAAAAGAAAAATACAAATTTTTCAAAAAGTGGAAGGTGTACAAGAACAGAAGCGACTACCTCATTTTCTCTCAATTACGTTTCAGAGTTAAATGTAAGATAAAAGAAGACCACAATAACTATATCTCGAATGTTGAAACTAACTTAAAACTTAATCCTAAAAAACTCTGGAGTTACTCTAAAACTTTGAGACAAAATAGTGGTATCCCCAATACTGTTCATTATCTAGATCATGTTGCCAATAACAGTTCTGAAGTTCCTAATATATTTGCCGATTATTTTAAATCTGTGTATGTTACAAATGATAATTCTATTATAAATATCCATAATGATGTTTCCAACTGTGTCACTAATTTGGGTTCTATTTATCTTAATTTTGAAACAATTTTAAATGAATTATTATCTTTGGATACATCCAAAGGAGGAGGGCCTGATGAAATTCCTGCCAAATTTATCAAAACCTGTGCCTTTTACCTTGCAAAGCCGTTATATATCTTATTTAACCAATCACTAAAATCAGGCATTTTTCCAGATATTTGGAAGGTCTCTCGTATCACTCCAATTCACAAATCTGGGAATATTAATGACGTGACAAACTATAGGCCCATCTCTATTCTGTCTATTATTCCTAAGTTATTTGAATCTCTGATTGTAAAGGAATTAAAATATAATTTAGAGAGTGAAATAATTCCCCAACAAAACGGTTTTTGTTCAAAGAGATCTGTTTTAACTAACTTGATTCCTTTTACCGAATTCATTACCTCAAATATGGACAAAAGGTTACAGGTAGATACCATTTATACTGACTTTAGCAAGGCATTTGATCGGCTTCACCATCCTACTCTGATTTTTAAACTTCATGCGCTTGGAATTCATGGTTCACTATTGAGATGGATCGAATCCTACATTACAAACAGATCGCAATTAGTGTATTGTAATGGTTTTAAATCATATTCAATATTAGCTTCCTCGGGCGTACCGCAAGGTTCACATCTAGGCCCCTTGCTTTTTAACTTATTTATTAACGATATATCGCACTGTTTCAAAAATTCAAACTTTTTATTATACGCAGATGATTTGAAATTATTTAGAACCATTACTAATATTAATGATTGCATTGCTTTACAAAGCGATCTTTTACAACTGTATACATACTGTACACAAAATTACCTAGATCTCAACCCCTCCAAATGTTATGTCATGAACTTTACTCGAAACTTAAATATAATTTCATATAATTATCAAATTAACAATCTTAATTTAGAGGTTAAATCTGCAATAAGAGATTTAGGCGTATTATATGACCCTAAACTCTTAATGACAGCACATATCGACAAAATTTGTAAAGATTCATTCCGTATCTTGGGCTTTATCTTTAGACAAAGTAAATTATTCAAAAATCCTGATACGTTGATTTGTTTGTATAATTCGCTAGTACGCTCAAAATTAGAATATGCGTCTGTAGTGTGGAATCCACAATACAAAAAAAATATTAATTTAGTTGAAAATGTTCAGAAAAAATTTATTAATTTATTATGCTTTAAGTTTAGAGTAGACTATCCGAGTTATGTAAACAAATTAGAAAGGTTTAATATGAGTAGTTTAGAGAGTAGACGAACATATTTCGATATGCTGTTCCTATTTAAAATATTCAACAATCTGCTTTATTCCGGTAATATTATTCCTCTATTCTCTATATATGTTCCAGCTAAATATATGAGATCTTGTAATTTATTCAAGTTGCCACATAGTAATACTAATAACTATAAACTCTCTTGCATAAATCGAATAATGTCAATCTACAACAATCAATTTATTCATTTGGATTTATTTAATTTATCTCTTCATAGTTTCAAGAAATGTGTTAAAGATTCTTTAAGTTAAGTTCTGTTTGCTATACTATTCGTAAGTTGTAATACCTAATAAGTGAGAACCTTTATTTGGTCTCTATTGAGCTGTTGGTTCTCCCATTTGTATTAAATAAATAAATAAATAAATAAATAAATAAAGACTAAGGTAACATAAAAATCATGCGTCAAATTTTTATGTTACAACAGGTTGGATCGTTGGAAAATCCAAAAATGGTAGGATATTTACAGGATATAGTCGACCAAGAACAACTCTACAATTGACGAAACAAGAAAACGCATAAAGGTGATTAAAAGTGATGCAGGCATAAATGAAATTACAATAAATGTTCAAAATGGCCACCGCCATTGTCAATGAAGGCGACGACGAAATGAATCCTCTACTCGTTCCAGCATCTGCCTGTTGTTGAGTATGCTTGTAGCTGCATTTTCAAGGATGCAACTGTTGTTCTTTCAATATCCCCCAAATTGTCATATGTGACACTTTATGTTGTAGTACTATTCTTCGGGACCCATGATCTTGGAGATGCTGAACATGTACAAAGATACGAACAATTGGAAGATGATGATTCGCAAATCGTTCCAAATAAATTTGATAGGCTTGCGCAGCGTCTCCCTTAGCTTTACCATAGACCACCAAAATGTCTGTATACTAGCTATCCGTAAAGGCAGGCAATTATACTTATAATTATTAATCAATTTATTTGTCAAAATTTATTTGAAAAAGTTGACAACTCACAATTGTCAAAAACAATTGTTTCATTGTTATTGCCTCTGGATCAAATTATTATGAAAAACCTAAATATCTCGGTTAAAATGAACTCGATTATAACAAACTTTCGCCTATAATAAACCCAAATTCGTTATTTTGTCCATTACAAGCGGAGCGATTCGGTACTTAAAATAAAGTCAAATTTCTACATCGCCAAACCGTGGATCCAAACAAAACTAACCGACTTTTTTCAAAATATGTAATGGTAAATATATGCGAGTATGTACATATGTATGTATTACAATAAGTTTTTGCTTTTATTTTCATGGTTATGTATACCTATTTACGAGTAGGTACATAGTTTCATGTAGTACCTAGTTACCTTTTTTAAATAAAAACATGACAATGAAATAACATGAATATACATTTGTTTAATTATTCACTATTCTGATGAGATGAACACTCGACTATGATGGACAATTTTTCCTTGGTCCCCTGAGGTCCATTATAAGCGGATTCTACTATATATATATATATATATATATATATATATATATATATATATATATATATATATATATATATATATATATATATATATATATATATTCGATCCACCCTCGTACAATAAATTAATTTTATTCAGAAATGAATTAAAAAATAGTTTTTTATTCGACTTTTTCCTTCTGCTATTATTATTTTGCAATTTCACGGCATAAGAAAAAATACAATAAAATAGTTTTATTTGAAATCGTCACTAAAGTGCACAAAAATCGTCATGAAAAGTTCAGAAATCGTTATTTCTTGTTTCGTTCAGTTTCATAACGTTCAAATCTTGACCATGAAATTAACGCAGTTGAACTTCGCGCACTCACAATTTAAAAAGTACACTCCGCAGTTCATTTTTTTTTAAATACTAACAACTCTACCTACTTCAATTTAATAAATAATTTTCATGTACATTTTGTACTCCGAAGTGTACTTTTTAAGTTTTGAGTGCGCCAAGTTCATCTGCGCCAGCTTCATGGTCAAGATTTGAACGTTAGGAGACTGAACGAAAAAGAAATGATGTATTAACATTAGGACCAAGGGGGACCAGGAGAAATCACTTATATACCCCGCCATGATAGGGTACCTCTATATTCAGGTATGGCCATGGTGTGGCTCGGGTTTCGTCCGCCATTAGCGGACCAATGTCACTTTTGTGCGTAACGTTAATAAGTGTTATTTTCCCGCAAATTAATGTGTGTTTTCGTGGCTATTTGTTGTAATTTAATTGAAAAACACACTTAGATATAGTTTTAAGGTTTATTTTAAGTATAATTAATATTTTTATGTAATTTTCGTGTATTGTGTAACGGAGGGTACGTAGGGTGTAGTGAAAAGCACCCTTGTTGACGTACTGAATTAAAGCTCAGACAGCCACAGTAAGAATATAAATAAAAGTTATACTTACCTGTGTCACTACGCTGATCTGTGCTGACACTGGAAAGGAGTTGACAGGGTTGATGCACAATTAATTAAATAGTTTAAAAAAATATAAACTAATTTATAATTAAAATTAGCAAAATATATACACAAAAATTGTACAAAAGAATTAAAGTAAAATTTAAACAAAGTTACGAATAAAGAAATGAAATTAATCTACAAAACGAACTAATTGAACAAAACTACACGACTGTTCGCCTCCACGATCGGGCTGAGAATCCCTCT